>JAULJL010000007.1:19110516-20310516 GCA_030761205.1 Fremontodendron californicum
AATGAAAATAATAATGCATGAACATAGTATATGCGAAATAATATGACAAAAAATAACTAAATAAAAAGCATAGGATATCATGAAATATTCAAAACCATATAATAAACAATATAACATCAAAAAATATAAATCAAAATAATAACATTACCATAGAAATTATCATAGCAAAAATCACATATTATATAAAATGCCTGAATATGAAAAATGCAATGCATGAAAATGTATTTTTTCCTTTAATTAAGGAAATCCGTATATCTAAAAAGATATCCGGCTACCTTAGGAAAATATATCAAATTAAATATTCTAAAATCAAAATACTTTGTGATTGTTTGAAGACAATTTTTTGAAAAGCTTAGATTAAAAATAAAAACTTGGCTAAACCCTTTTTAAATGGCTCTAATTTCCAAAGTTTAAAATCGCAGACTTGACCACCCTTAACCCGAGACTTAAAAAAATCATTTTTAGAGTTTAAAAAGGCTTAGAAACTACCCTAAGTCAGTAGCTAAACTTCCTCATCAACCACTCTAAGTAACTTAACCAAAACAGAAAAATGATTTTCCTTCAAATTCAATTATGACTCCACTATCCAGTTTTAACCACGATTTTTTACCCTATTTTTAAAAATTCTAAAAAATCTAAAAACCATACTGGAGACTCAGGTCATATAAAACTACAAGGGAAAAAATCGGTTTAATTTTTTGATTAAAGATGACTGCCCAGAGAAATCGGGAAAGTACGAGTACTAGGTGAAAAAAAGCTGTTTTGCCAAAACACATTTTTGCCTTTGATAAAATCATTTAAAAATCAAAGTAAAAATATTTAAGACTCTCTAAATGACTCACAAACAGTAGCTAGCACTTTTGAAAAGTTAGGCAAAAATTGCCTAAATAAAAAAAAATCACAAAGGTAGAATAATCAATTTGACAACTCTTTAATTCTCCACAAGTATGCTCAAGAGAGCATGACTTTGAACCATTCATTGGCCTAAATCATAAGTAAAGTGGCATGGACATGAAATGCATGAAAAATAAAGCAAATATGATGCATGAAATGCATGATTTTAAACCTAAATGTCATGAAAAATGCATGGCATCAATAAAATGACCTAGACCTAAATGAACTTGCATGGCATTTAATGCAATCTAGGTCTAAAATGCATGGATATGCATGACAAAACAAACCAATCCTACATCTAAAGTATGCATGGCAATAACACAAACACAAGGCATGCTTAAACAAAATACTCAACCAAATGTCATGAAAATGCAAACCTATCATCTAACATAACAAAAATGCACACACAAAGCAAATAAAGTGAAGTGGCCGAATGGGCTCATGTTCAAAATGAGCATGGCATTTTCACAAACACTTAATATACTAACATACTTAACTAAAGAATAACACTCAAATCATGCAAATGTAAAGTAGAGGCATGAAAACCAACAAGCATTTTCACAAACACATGGATTTCAAAATATAAACATAACAAACTTAAACATTTTGAAAACAGAAAATAAAAAATGCAAGAACATGATAATAGACTCATAAATGGAAATAAGCAAGCAACCATATTAAAACAAACTTCAAGTCTATGTAGTAGAAGAAGATTTAAAGCATCAAAACTTATTTAATATAAAAAATAACATGAAATAACAAAGCAAACAGCAACTAAAAAAAAACTGGGCCACTCGGCCATGTCAAAGAAAAACAAAGGAAAAAAATTCAAAAGCTTTTTATAAGAAAAGATGAAGAATGAACTTAAAGAAGAACAATAAAAACACTTATTTAAAAAGAAAAGCCAAAAGAAACTCACCAAAATAATAATCAAAACAACAAATCAAGAATGAAGAATCAAAGAAAGTGCAAGAGTGTGGTGCTAAAAGCAACCTCTAGAAGCTATCTTTCAAGCTTTTTCTCTTCTAACTTTCTTTTCTTTTCTAAACTTTTCTTTTTGCTTTTCAACAATGGAGAGAAAATCAGCCAAAAGCAAGAGAGAATAGAGAATGAGAGTGTCCTCCAAAATGAAAGAGAGAGTCCCCTTTCTTAGTGTGGCCGAATGCCCCCTTCCCCTAGGCTAGGATGTTGTCATTTTTCCATCAACCAATTTTCATCCAAAGGCTATTGATCCAAGATGTTTAAAACATGAAACTATCACCCTTAGATTAGGCCATCAGCTATCCACAATTACAACTATTCAAGAATCTTAAGCCATTATGTTGACACTCTCCCTCTTCATGCATTGGTCCATGTGGCTTATTTGCAAAGGCTTGATCAAAAAATCACTAACTCTTCATTGTTGGCCTTTTGATTAAAAAATCAGAAACTTCCTTTCCATCTTTGGGCCTTGGCCGGCCAGCCCCCCTTCTTCCAGCCCATGTTTGATTTTTTTAAAAGGCAAGAAAAGCCCTTTTCGGTTTCTTGTGTAAAATGACCTTTTTACCCCCCGAATGTAAATAAATGGCAAATGGGCTCCAAATTCCGATTCTATTTTTTCAATACTTTCAAAATAATAAAAAGTTAAATTCTGGAAGTTTTCAAAAAATTTCGAGTCCATTTGCTATTTATTTGAATTTTTTTCCCAAAATTGCCCTTTTATGCCCCCAAATTTTACCATTTTTTAAACGAGCTCCATATCAAGACTTTTCTTCACCAATCTCTTCCAAAAAATTTAAAAGTGTGATCTGGAAGTTTTCATAATTTTTGGAACTCATTTGGTATTTGTTCGGGATTTATCTGCTTCAATTACTGCATAGAGGGCCCGGGATTTGGCCATTTTGCAAACAAAATCCGAATCAAGATTTTCTTTTTCCAATCTCTTCCAAATAATTTAAAAATGAGATTTGAAATTTTTTAGAATTTTTGGAGTTCATTTGATATTTTTTCAGGATTTATCTTCTTGAATTTCTACATAGGAGACCGGGGATTTGGCCATTTTGCAAATGAACTCCGAATCAAGATTTTCTTTTGCCAATCTCTTCCAAATGATTTAAGAATGAGATTTGCAATTTTTTATAATTTTTGGAGTTCATTTGCTATTTTTCCCAAATTTTCCAATTTTGCCTTTTTGCCTCCGAAACCCGGTTTTGCTCAAAACAAGTCCGAATTTTAGATTTTCTTCAAACTGAGCCTTTGTCTATCCTTTTTTAATCACTCCTCATCCATTAGGGGCTTTATTCCTACCGATTCGGGCCATTTCTGAAATTCTTCCCAATTTCATCGAAGTACACCAAAAACCCTAATTCTCGATTTTCTTCCGGATTGACTTTTCTTTCAGTTTTGCTTTCAAGTGGCTTCTCCATTACCCGTAGTCAGTGCTTATCTTTCGTTTAAGCACTTTTCCCCAAATTTCTCGGATTAGGGTTTCCTTTCTATTGAATCTCCATAACCCAACTTTCGAACTCCATATCTTTCGATGTAGACCTCGGATTATCAAAATTCTTTAACTATTTTTCAATTGAACTTCAAATCTTGATTTTGAAAGTGGGTTGACTTTTTCATCAGTTGACTTTTTGGGGTTGACTTTTTTCAAGTTTGACTTTTTGGGGGTCGGATTATCAAAAATTCAATGCATGAAATGTATTTTTTCCTTTAATTAAGGAAATCCGTATATCTAAAAAAGATATCCGGCTACCTTAGGAAAATATGTCAAATTAAATATTCTAAAACCAAAATACTTTGTGATTGTTTGAAAACAATTTTGAAAAGCTTGAATTAAAAATAAAAACTGGGCTAAATCTTTTTTTAAATGGCTCTAATTTCCTAAGTTTAAAAATCCAGACTTGACTACCCTTAACCCCAGACTTGAAAAACCATTTTTTGAGTTTAAAAAGGCTTAGAAACTACCCTAAGTCAGTAGCTAACCCTCCTAATCAGCCCACTCTAAGTAACTTAACCAAAACAGAAAAATGATTTTTTTTTAAAAATTCAATTATGACTCCACTGTCCAGTTTTAAGCCACGATTTTTTATCCTATTTTAAAAATTCAAAAAATTCTGAAAAAAATAATGGAGACTCAGAACATGTAAAAATACACGGGAAAAAATCTTCTTAATTTTCTGATTAAAGACGAATGCCCAGAAATATCGGAAAAGTACGAAAACTGGGTGAAAAAACTGTTTTGCCAAAATACATTTTTGCCTTTGATAAAATCATTTAAAAATCAAAGTAAAAATATTTGAAACTCATAAAATGACTTAAAAACAGTAGCTAAGACTTTTTGAAAGTTAGATAAAAATTGGCTAAGTAAAAAAAATCACAAATATAGAATAATCAACTTGGCAAACTTAATTTTCCACAAGTGTGCTCAAGAGAGCATGACTTTGAACCATTAATTGGCTCAAGCCATTATTCAAGTGGCATGAACATGAAATGCATGAAACAATAAAGCAAACATAGTGCATGAAATGCATGAGCTTAAATCTAAATGTCATGATAAAATGCATGGCATTCATATAGTGACCTAGACCTAAATGAACTTGCATGACATTTAATGCAACCTAAACCTAAAATGCATGAACATGCATAGCAAATGAACCAAACCTAATAACTAAAATATGCATGGCATTTTGACAAACACAAAGCATGCTTAAACCAAAAACTCAACCAAATTTCATGCAAATGCTAACCTATCAACTAACATGGCAAGAATGCACATAAAATACAAAAATTCCAAGGGTGGCCGAATGGAATAATATGACTAGCAAACATGGCATTTTCACAAACACTTGGTATACTAGCATGCAAAACTAAATCAAATGTCATGCAAATACAAAAACCTACCAACTAACATGGGAAAAAATGCAACACACAACTCAAAACACATAGAGTAGCCAAATGGCCTCAAGCTCCAACAAGCATGGCATTTTCACAAACACTTGGTATACTAACATGCTCAACTAAAATATAACACTTAAATCATGCAAAAACCACACAAGCACTTTCACAATCACTTAATATACTAAATCTAAAACATGCTCAACTAAGATATAAAACTCAAATCATGCAAAGACCACACAAGCATTTTCACAAACACTTGATATACTAAATCTAAAACATGCTCAAATTTAAATATCATGACAACAGAAAATTAAAAATGCAAAAACATGATATTTAAAACATAAATGGCAACAAACAAACCAACCAAATTAAAATATAACTCAAGAATATGAAGTAACATAACATTTAAAACACCAAGATCAAAGAAAATAACATAAACAATATGGTAAAATAAATCAAAACAACAACTTATCTAAATAATATAGGCCATTTGGCCATGGTGAGTTTATTGTAAAAAAAAATATAAAAAATATATTTAAGAAAGAGATGAAGGAAGAACTTAAGAAGAACAATAAAAAAACATTTATTTAAAATAGAAACTCACCAAATAATAATCAAAATAGAAAAAACAAGAATGGAAAATCAAGAAAGTGCAAGAGTTGGTGCTCAAGAGCAACCTCAAGAAGCTAATATTTCAAGCTTTATCTCTTCAAACTTTCCTTTCTTTTCTAAACTTTTCTTTTTTGTTTTCAACCAATGAGAGAAAAAACCAAGTAAAAACTCCAAGAACTCAGCAAAATGAAGGTGAAAAATGAAAATTCTGACCCCCAAACAAGGCTGGCCGAATGGTCCCTATATTGCTCCAAGATGTTGTCATTTTTTGTGTAACCAATTTTCCATCAAATGGCTAATAATTCAAGGTGAAAAATCATGAAATCACCACCTTTAGATTAGCATCTCAGCTCTCTCAAATTACAGCTGTTCAAGAATAATGTTGACATCTCTCTTGGCCTATGTGGCTTAATCACCATGGCTTGATCAAAAAGAATCTCTAACTAACTCTTGATTTTTAGCCATTTGATTGAAAAATCAGAAGCTTCATCCTTACTTTGGGCTTGGGCAGGCCAACACTTCTCTTTTCCAGCCCAACTCTAATTTTTTGAATGGCTCAAAGAAGCCCTTTTCGGTTGCTTGTGTGAAATGACCGTTTTGCCCCCCAGATGCGAATAAATATCAAACGGACTCCAAATTCAATTTTTATTTTTTTAATACTTCCAAAATAATAAAATAATGAGTTCTGGAAGTTTTCAAAATTATCCGAGTTCGTTTACTATTTATTTGGATTTTTTCTTCCAAAAATGCCCTTTTATGCCCCTACATTTTACCATTTTTTAAACGAGCTCCAAATCAAGATTTTTATTCAACAATCTCTTCAAAATAATTAAAAAGTATGATCTAGAAGTTTTCATAATTTTTGGAGCTCATTTGGTACTTTTTTCAGGATTTATCGGCTTGAATTACTACATAGGAGCTCAGGATTTGGCCATTTTGCAAACGAACTCCGAATCAAGATTTTCTTTTGCCAATATCTTCCAAATAATTTAAAAATGATATTTACAAAATTTCAGAATTTTTGGAGTCCATTTGCTATTTTTCCGGGATTTATCTTCTTGAATTATTGCATAGGAGGCCCTGGATTTGGCCATTTTGCAAACGAACTCCGAATCAAGATTTTCTTTCGCCAATATCTTTCAAATAATTTAAAAATGAGATTTTCAAAATTTCAGAAGATTTGGAGCTCATTTGCTATTTTTTCGAGATTTTCCTTTTTGAATTACTACATGAGAAGCCCGAGATTTGGCCAATTTGCAAACGAACTCCGAATCAAGATTTTATTTTGCCAATATCTTTCAAATAATTTAAAACTGAGATTTGCAAAAGTTCAAAAGATTTGGAGCTCATTTTCTATTTTTTCGATATTTTCCTTTTTGAATTTCTGCATGAGAAGCCCGAGATTTGGCCATTTTGCAAACGAACTCCGAATCAAGATTTTATTTCGTCAATATCTTTCAAATGATTTAAGAATGAGATTGACAATTTTTTAGAATTTTCGGAGTCCATTTGCTATTTTTCCCAAATTTTTTGATTTTGCCCTTTTTGCCTCCGAAACCCGGTTTTGCTCAAAACAAGTCTGATTTTCAGATTTTCTTCAATCTGAGCCTTGGGCTATCCTTTTTAATCATTCTTCATCCATTGGGGGCTTTGGTCTTACCAAGTCGGGCCATTTCTGTGATTTTTCGTAATTTCACCGAAATCCACTAAAAACCCTAATTCTCGGTTTTCTCCCGGATTGACTTTTCATTCAGTTTTTCTTGCAAGTGACTTCTCCATTACCCATAGTCAGTGCTTATCTTTCATTTGGAACCTTCAATTTTGACCAATTTGATCGTTTAAGCACTTTTCCCCAAATTTCTCGGATTAGGGTTTCCTTTCTACTGAATCTCCAAATCCCAACTTCCGAACTCCATATCTTTCAATGTAGACCTCGGATTATCAAAATTCTTTCACCATTTTTCAATTGAACTTAAAATCTTGATTTTGAAAGTGGGTTGACTTTTTCAGTAGTTGACTTTCTAAGGTTTACTTTTTTAGGGTTGACTTTTTTCAAGTTTGACTTTTTATGCTCGCCCTCTTAAACTAAGTCTTAGAGTACCACCTGTAGGATGAAAAAAAAACCTTTTTACACTCAGAAACATCAATTTAGGAAGAAAACATACCTGTTTAGTGGTCTGGGCAAAATTAGGTGTCTACAAAAGGTAATCGTTAGGTCCTTATTTGATGTTATGGAGCGATCCTTTAGTAATCATTAATATACTGTTTTATTACTAGGTACTTGCAAAATTAAAGTCATACTCTCGCAATAAAGCACGTCCAGAGGGTTCAATCGTTGCAGGGTATCTAGCCGATGAATGTCTTACATTTTGTTCAAGGTATTTGAAAGATATTGATACTAAGTTTAATCGAGCAATGCGAAATGATGATGGCTATCATGCATCCGAATCGTATGATGGAGCTCAAATATTTGTACAAGTGGGTCGTATAATAGGGAAGGGTATGGTGCATGAACTTCCTTTGACAGAGTTCAATCAAGCCTATTCATATGTCCTAAATAATTGTGATGAAGTATTACCTTTTATAGAGTATGATCTATGAACTAAATTTTATTGATTACACTATTATATCTAATATTATAAATAGTTTATTTTGATATGATATTTAATTGTAGAGAGCACAAGGAGCATTTAAATTATATTTCGTAAGAAATTTAGAGATAAGACATAATGCAGAATTCGCTCAATGGCTATATAAATGCGTACGTATATGATTATCATTTCTTATACATTTAAGGTTATTTCTTATTCGTATCCTAAAATAAGCTTCCTTTATTTAACAATTTGATAGGTGTCCGAATTGTATGCCGGAGGATCAATAGACATTGACTTGCTTCGTGTAGCACAACCTCCTTTACGTATTGCTAGAAGGTAAAATGGCTACATTGTGAATCGCTTTAGATTCAGACTTGTGATCGTGAAAAAAATAGAAAAACCCAAAACAGTGGTGTATTGGTGCGAGACGATAATAATTCTCCGAGTAAAGAATACTATGGTGTTTTGATAGACATATATGAGTTAGAATATGTTGGGGGAAATAATATAGTGGTCTTTAAATGTGATTGGTGGGATGTTTTACATAGAAGCACTGGATTTAGAATTGATACTTTTGGTTTTACTAGTGTTAATATAAATCGCACTCTTAAGACAATAGAGCCATTTGTGCTGGCATATCAAGTAGAGCAAGTGTACTAAGTGCAAGAACCAAAAGACACAAATTAGTTAATTGTGAGAAAGGCACCTCCACGTGATTTATATAACATCCCAACTATCAATGGTGACACAAATGATGTGCATGATGATGGAGAAATTTACCAACAAGCCATGTGTGATGAATCGGTTGCTACATAAAGATCATCGATTATACAGGTATAATCACTACATTGGAAAGTGTTGACATAACTAGAGAAAGTATTCTTTCTGAAGTAGCAAAAGAAATACAAGCAATGATGAAAGCTACCACAGATAACGAGGAGTTCATTAACGAGGATCAAGATGATGATAATATTGAAGATTTGTTTGTAGGCGATGATCCTGTTCATAATGACATGAATAATTGTGATTCTAGATATTTGTCTGATGATTGAATTATTTTTGATGTAATATGTTTTAAACAACATATTTATTTTTTAATACGAAAAACATATTTTCATATTTGTTGGGTTTATTTTGAGATTTTTATAAGTTACGACGAATTTCTTGCATTTTTTTTAAGGAAATAATTTACTTTAAAAAATTCCATGAAAACAATTTAGTATAAAAAAATCCATGAAATAATTTAATGATCAAAGAACACGTTTATCACACCCAATGGACCATATTAGTTGCCCGTAATTTCTCAAGGAATAAATTTGGCATGGGAATTTAGGATAATCAAAGAATGCCATTATAAATCTAGGATAATTTCTCAAGAACACATTTATCACACCCAAGTGTTGTAGTTTATAAACAAACACCAAAAAGGATCGATACATTATAAAGTATTGATCATTTTCTAAGTCAGTAGCCAAATTTTCTAAAAAATACCCAAAGCATTAGTACGTTATAAAGTAATGATCATTTTCTAAGTCAATAGCTAAATTTTATAAACAAATACAAAAAAGGATCGGTACATTATAAAGTACTGATTATTTTCTAACACAGTAGCCAAATTTTATAAACAAATACCAAAAGGATCGGTACATTATAAAGCATTGATCCTTTTCTAAGTCAGTAGCTAAATTTTATAAACAAATACAAAAAAGGATTGGTACATTATAAAGTATTGATTCTTTTCTAACACAGTAGCCAAATTTTCTAAACAAATACCAAAAGGATCGGTACATTATAAAGTATTGATCCTTTTCTAAGTCAGTAGCAAAATTTTATAAACAAATACTAAAAAGGATCGGTACATTAGAAAGTACTGATCCTTTTCTAACACAGTAGCAATATTTTCTAAGAATATACCAAAAAAGATCAGTACATTATGAAGTACCGATCCTTTTGTATTTAGTAGCCAAGAACTATGTCGTTTAGCTAAACTAAATATCAATTTAACTTTTTAAGATTTTTTTCTTTTTTATTCATGAACCCTACCCGACCTCATCCATCTTTTTCCCCAAATTCACCCTAAACCTATCAAACCCTAAGTCACCCTCTCCAATTACAACTATATCATCTCTTCAAATCTCACAAAATTTCCTTCTCATCTACCGAAAACTGCTGCTTAGTCATTGGTTTCTTCTTTTATTTTTATCAAAAGCTTGGACTTCCATTCTCATCTAACCTTCTTCCTCAAAGATCTCCACTCCAAAATCTCGGTTCTATCTCTAAAGTCAATGAATCGGTATGTCATTTTCATTATTTTTATTGTTTGTATTTCCTATAAATATTTTGCTTCGTATTTTTGAACAATATACCTTTAGTTATTTGAAACATTAATAGAATTTCATGATGGGTTTTCAAGTTTAGGATTGTTTGGTGGCGTTTTTGGTTTTTATGTCATGAAGATTCTCTTTTAGAATATTATGGGTTTGGAAATGCAGCAAAGTTAACAATAATTAGAAATTTATTTGCTCTTTCATATTTAAACTCGTTTAATTCTATTTCTGCATCGTATTGAATGAGTGGTGTTTAAAATTGACAAGTTTGAATGCAAGCTTAAATTGAACTTGAACCAACTATATATTACCAAATTAGAAAGAAGAAAATTTTATTAAGCAATAAGTTGAGAAAACAATAATAGACATGGGTTTGTTTTTGTTATAGGGTCATGAAGCATTTGTATTAGCCAAAAGAAACCCCCCCCCAAAAAAAATTCTTAGATTGAAGCATGGAATTAAATAAATGCTAGCCACACACTCACATGTAATGCTTGGGTTCCACTATAAATAGAATATTGTAACATGAGCTTTTAGCTAATCACAAATTTCACAACTTGATACAACTAGTTATACTATTAAAGAAAGAATTTTTGCTAACGACTGTTTTTAGGATATTTTTTAAAGTTATCATATTAAGTTATAATTTTTAATATATGAAAATGATCAAATTAATTATCAATTACTATATTCAATATAAGAGAATTATTATAAATAATAACTTAACTAATTTTAAAAAGTACCATTAGGATATTCGTTAGCAAAATCTATAAAGAAAATTGAGTATGAGACACATCCTAACATAAATTTAAATGAAAATTATGTTCATGGTTATGTCAGATGGTAATTCATGTATAAGTGTTTGTTTAAAATGAAATTGATTTTTTTTCCTATTTCATTCGCAGAAATCAAAACCTGTTTCATGGCACCTAAAACAAAACATTCTGCCGCCATGTCTAAAAGGAAGCAACCTCTTCCACTAGCCCTTGTACAGATTACTCAAAATCGGCAATTGCAGCAGTTCAGTTTGTGCTTTCGTACTCTAAAAGATCAAGCTCGGTATGATAATGAGTTCTTTCACCGGGAAGTCATGTCCGGCAGGGTAATCGACTTTGAATTTCTGAAACTAATTGATTTTCCATATATTGCAATATTTGAGGAATTTGGTTGGATGGAATTTTTAAGTTTGAGAATAGGAACTCATGAGAACCTAGTTAGAGCCTTTTATAGTAATGAAAAGTGTATTTAGATGGATAAAAATCATAATAGGTTTTATGATGATAGATTCAGTACGTATGTGATGGGCGGAAATTTTAGTCACTAGAGAATTGCTAGCGAATGCCCTAGGCTTAGAAGATGATTGAAAAACTGAGACTCGGGCTAATACCCTTGGTCTTGCTCGAGATATTTTTGGTGATGAAACCTTAATGCAAACTCTTTCATCCGCTGCCCTTTTGAATATGCATGATCGGTTACTTCACCTTATCATTACACGTAACATAAAACCTTTTGGTACAAAGTATTCTACACTTAGGAATCAAGATTATTGGTGGATTTACATGATAAAAAAAAAAGAAGAAACCAAACTTGATATCCTTTATATTCAATGATATGATGAGGATAGTTCGAGAAAGAGAATATAAATTGGTCTTTGGCATGGCAATTAGTAAACTGATTACCACCCTAGGCATCAATACTTCATGTGATCTACCTATTCTTAATGTTGGGATTAACCTTATTGGGATACATTTTGTTCATCAAATGGGTTATATGCAAGATGCTGAGTGTAATTGGGTAAAAAAAATAGCCTCGATGAGCAAAGGCATGCACGGCAACAGAGGAACCCGAGATTGAGGTTTGAGCATCACCATCTAGTCAACCATTTACAACTCAAGGTGCGTTGGAGTCGATTTTGGAAAAGTTAGATAGCTTTACTACTTTTGCTACCAACATGACCTCAAGGATGGCAACCATTGAACAAAGGCAAGAAAACATTGATGCAACGCTTCGTGACCTTTATTCCCATATTCCTTCATCATGATTTTCATGTTGCTTAGTCTTGTTTCCTTCTCATTGAAATATTTTGCTTCTGTTTGGCACATGAAGCTAGTAATTTAGCTTATTATTACCTTATTTCGACACTGACGTTTTATTTCAAACAATGTAAATATTATTTAAGATAATTTTGTGCCTATTGTTTGTTCATTGTATATTTTCTTTGTTTTGACTGTGGTGAACTGATTGATTTACCCTTTAATGGAAAAAAAACATAAATGGTTTGGCTGTGGGAGACAAAGAAGCAGATAATATAGGTTCTTGGTGTCAATGAGGTTGATTGCTAGCTTTTACATATTCTGTTTTTCAGACTATGTGGGCATTAAATCTTTCATTTCTCTGTGGTAACGTGTGAACTTTGGTGATTTTTTTTTTCTAATAAAATGAATTTGGCTTAGCAAAAAATTATTTTCTTTGGTTGCTTAGAAAAAAAACTTAGCACGACAATTCCAAACGTGCGATATCTTCGGATATTTCAAAATGACTTTTAAATTCATTACCAATATAACAATTTTTTTGCAATAACTTTATTGTCGTTGTAATAATATATATAATAAATTAAATTAATTAACGATATTTATAAGTCACTTCTAAATATAACAATATTTAGTAACAACTTGTTTTTTCGTTATGTATAAAATAAATTAGCAATGAAAAAAATTGTCGTTGTGATTAATATCCTGAAAATTAAATTAAACAATGACATTTAAAAGCCACTGCTAATATAACAATATTTAGCAACAACTTGCTTTGTTGTTATGTATAAAATAAAAATTCGTAAGGACACTAGTTGTCGTTGCGATTAATACATTGAAAAATTAAATTAAGCAATGACATGTAAAAATCGTTGCCATTATAACAATATTTAGCAACAACTTGCTTTCTAGTTATGTATAAAATAAAAATTAACAACGACAAAAATTATCGTTGCTATTAATACCTTGTAAATTTAAATTAAGCAACGACATTTAAAAGTCGTCGTGAAAATAACAATATTTAGCAACAAGTTATTTTGTCGTTATGTATAAAATAAAAATTAGTAACGACATAAATTATCGTTGCGATTAATACATTATAAATTTAAATTAAGCAACGACATTTAAAACTCGTTGATAATATAACAATATTTAGCAACAACTTGTTTTTTCGTTATGTATAAAATCAAAATTAGCAACAACAAAAGTTTTCGTTGCGATTAATACCCTGAAAATTAAATTAAGAAAAGATAATGTGAGGTCATTGCAAATATTGCAATTTTACGCAACGACACGTGATGTCATTGCAAGTTTTCGCAACGACATGAAATGTCGTTGCAAATTTTGGTTGCTAAAACCCATTTTTCTTGTAGTGGTAATAAAATGTTTTAAAAATGTTCATATTCATTCACATGCATTTTATTATTGTTCTCTAGTTATTTAATGTTATAATCGCTTGTTGGTTAATGTGTTACACTATTCTTGAATATTCTTTTAATAAATTGTTAGGGCATTTAGAATAAGGGGTGTAGAATAGGTGGTGAAAGGTTTGTTGTTCCTCCTCACACACTACACTTGCATTTGCATATCATGAGCCCTATACCCAGGTTCCGTCCTTTTAAGTGGAAGCAAAGTAACTAAGCCTTCGTGATGATCCTCCGCATGGGCTAGTGAAACACTTTCGGAGTATAAAGCACCTAACCCTTCGTGATTGACTGTCTGCATGGGCTTAGGAAAATATACTCTAACAAATTGAACCCTCTTTTATCGGGGTGCCTTACTAGCCTTCATTGGCGACAGTAAGGAACAATTTAGGATCTTTAAAACTGAATTCAACCTCATATAGTGAACATAGGCGAAGCCACACCGAATTTTCGTTAGAGGTACCGAAGCTAGGAACACATGGAGGAATGCTTCTGATCTTTTGCCATTTATTTATGCATTTTGAATTAGCATTGTAGATCGTGCAGCGATGTACGTGCATCGCCCGTAATAAGTGTGATAATCCGCCCCAAAGGCACCGTGATGCCTAAATAAGTAGATAATGTTGGGGCACATGTTCATTAATTTTCTCACTTTGCATGGATGATTTTACCCTTTTACTTGCTTTGCTTCTATTTTCCACACATCATTTGTAATAATACTGAAACCTAGTGTTTTTGAGTTATTTTGGAAATTCTTTTTTGTACCTGTATATTTTTAAATATTTCAAACAAACAAAAAAACAAAAAAAAAGAGTTTTATTCCATGAAAAATTTTCTTCTTTGAAAAAAAAAGAAAGAAAATAAAGCAAAAATCAAATAAAGAATGATATTAAGATCTTATTTTCCTTGATGTTTTCATTTGCTTTGTTTGCATAACATGCACATTGTTTAAACAGTTGTAAATATGAAAATTCATCTCCTTCAGCATCTTCGCATCTTGTACACTTCATGCATTAATCGTCATTATGTTCATGCATATAAGAATAGAGCATGTACATTCATAATTGTATTCTTGATCTCATGATAATGATGTCAATTTCATTTGCATGAAAGGGGTTCGAGATATGAGGAATGAATTGGAGGAACGATTGGGTGCTTTGGAACGTAATCAAGAGGAATTTGGACATGAAATCCGGGTGGTGAAAGAACAACTCGTCAAATTGATAAAAATGGTTGAGGATATGGGTAAGAGTAAGAGGAAACTTTCTCAGAGCTCTTCATCGTCTTCGGATCAACCAAAACCATCAGGTCCAGAACATACAATCCTTGCTGGGTCCTGCACTTGTCAATGCCACAAAGGTTTGAACCCTGATGAAATTATGGACAATGTTGTGAAAATGACTAAAACAGAGAGCCTGATACCAAAGACAGAAATCTCAGATCCCAAACATCCCTGCAATTTGTCCTAGGTTCAAACCAGTATCCTCACTCTACTATGGTCCAATCGTCCACTAGGATCACCACTACGGGATCCCCGGGTCCCACTCCATCACCACCAATTAGCAGTTCGTACTTTTTCCCTCATCAAGCACCTTATCAAGCATCCGGGATAAGTACCTCGAACTATGTACAACCTTCAAGGGTCCCGTGTCCAAATCCATACCATTATCATGTTGTTCAGCCACCTTTCCATGCAGACACTCCGGTTCGAGTCTTTGTGCCACCATCAAATGCCCCGACCCCTAGGTCATGTGTGACCAAGAAACAAGCAAGACCCAAAGGCACTATGACTCCATTCCAATCAGCTGCCAAGAGCTTTCCCCTATATTGGTACAGGATCACCTGGTTGCCTGTGTGCCATTGAAACCGCAGTTACCACCATATCCCAAGTGGTATAACCCAAATGCAAGATGTGATTATCACTGTGGAATTACTGGGCATAGCATTGAAGATTGTGAGGCCTTCAAAAGGAAAGTGCAGTCTCTTATAGATGTCAAGTGGATTGAACCAACCACACTGATTGATGGAGGACTGGGGAAGGCTAATTAGGGCCGGGAAATTAATGATGTAATAAGATTTTGTCTTTTCAGTAGCTGGCTCTTATAGCCTTAGAATGCTAGGAAAAATAAAGTGCTTGTAAAGACAGTTTTTACCACTGCTCAGATTTTGTAAACATGGTTTATACCTTGTGAACATTGACATGGGAATGAATTGGTTATGCTTCAAATTTATGAGATGTTGATGATTAAGTTCCTCTGATTCTTATTTCCTCCGTGGTATCTTCCCCTTTGCATTTTGCATCCACTCAATTATTTGTCATACCATATATCTCATTCAAACATGCATCTTGGTGGCATCTTGTTGCATTCATGACATACCTAGTTAGCATGATTTCTCTGTATATGTTCATGCATTAATTTGCTCATTCTTTACATGCATCACGTTAGCATCAGGTTGCGTTCATGACAAACATAGTTAGCATGATTTCTCTGTTTATGTTTTCATTTGTTTATTCTTCACCTGCATCATGCTAGCATCAGGTTGCATTCATGACAAACATAATTAGCATGATTTATCTATATATGTTCATGAATTAATTTGTCTATTCTTTACATGCGTCATATTGATATTGTGTTGCAGGATCATTCATTGGAAAATGCATCTAGAACATACATGGTCATTCATTGCATATATCCATGCGTTTATTTGTTTATTATTTTCTTGCATCATGTTGGCATCGTGATTGCATTTATTACATACATGGTCATCATGTTTCCACTGTATATGTCCATACATCACATTGTTTATGCTTCACGTGCATCAAATTGCATTCATGGCTCCTTCATCATGACACGCACTTGGGGGGATAAAACAGAAATTGGCTTGGTTTTAAGAGTTGTTGAAGGAATTTCCTTTTCAAATCAGAGGTATAAGAAGTACTAAGAACCTTTATGATACAGGCCAGAGCTATGGAGAATGTACAAGTTGTCCGAATTGAAAGAATGGAAAAGGCACATGAAGAATTGTGAGAACAGTTGGCAAAATATCAAGCAGAATCTAGAGGTCAAATGACTAAACTGATGGAGATAATGTTCGCCTCGATCAAAGGAAAGGGATATACTGAAAGGTTGGAGGCACAAAGGGTCAGAATGAGGTCATAATGTTAGATGTCCAGTCTTTTCCAAACACATTTAATCCTGTCAACATTCTGAACTCAGATGATCCAGTTGAACAGGCAAAGTTGAAAATGGTTGCGGTGAATGAGGTTGAGTTGGCAGATTCCCAAGGGAAATATCAGCTGTTAGAGGAAAGGCTCCGGGCAGTAGAAAGTACTGATGTATTTGGGAGTGTAGATGCGAAAGAACATTGCTTGGTCCCCGATTTAGTCATTCCTCCTAAATTCAAGGTCCCCGACTTTGAGAAATATGATGGGACAACCGATCCATCAGCCCACATCATTATGTTCTGTCGAAAGATGACGGGTCATATAGATAATGATAAGCTTTTGATCCACTGTTTTCAGGGTAGCCTCAGCGGGTCCGCAATTAAGTGGTATAGTCAGTTGAGCATGGATCAGATTCGCTCTTGAAGTGATCTGGCTAGGGCTTTTCTAAGCCAGTACAAGCATATGACCTATATGGTGCCTGACCATCTCACCTTGCAAAATATAGAGAAAAGAGCTACTGAGAGCTTCAAAGAATATGCTCAGCGGTGAATGGACATGGCTGCCCAGGTACGACCACCTTTGACACAGAAGGAAATCACCGTCCTTTTGTGAATACACTACGGGCCCCGTACTAAGATAGACTCGTCGGCAATGCCATGAAGAATTTTGCAGATATGGTAATCTCAGGGGAGATGATTGAGAATGCTATCAAGGATGGGAAACTTGAAGGAGAAAGCATATCTAATGCCGAGAGAAATGGGACACCAAGAAGGATGATGTCCAAGCTATGGGAGATTTCATCCCATATCCCTAATCCCCCTCATACCAATCACGTTACCCTACCAAGGTATCTCCAAGCCTTTATCTTCACTTACCAACCCAAGTACCTAATCCTATACCAGTCCTTGCAACAAGGCCTACTTCCAAAAAACGATCGCGGGACAACCAAGAAAGAATTCCAATCCCAATCCCTGACTTACTGCCGTTACTAATAAAGAATCAGTACCTTACTCTTGTGCCTTTGAAAACAGCTCTGAATCCATCAGCAATGAGTTATGACCCTGACAGCAAGTGTGAGTATTACCTGGGGGTAGTTGGGCATTCAACTAGAAAATACAGACAACTGAAGGAAAAGATTGAAGGTTTTATCCATAATAGCATTTTGACACAGGAGCTTATCGATCAGTGGAAGTCCGCTTTGCCGTAAATCAGTTTCTTTTGGGGTTTTAAGAGGAGAATTACTACTTTGAAGGATGTCAACAGGAGCATTTTGATGCATGTAGTTTCATACCTCATGATGAAAACACTTGTCTCATGTTGACATTCATATGAATTAAATGAATTTTAAATTTTAAATACTTTGTGTTTGTTGTGTTTTAACAATAATTTGAATTTGCAAAAACAAGCATTAAGGAAGTTCTAATAGTGGATAGTCTCGAGAATATTGATGATCATTGTTAGAAATAACCCAATACCTTCCCCCTCTCTTTTGGGCTTTCCTATGCCTAAATCCCCTGAACCAAGACCACTTGAAAGACCTAATGCTTCAAGGAATATGAATGATTGAACTTCATAAACCACACTACAAAATAAGAAAAGATGTAGATCCGAGTTTATGCTATGAGCAAAGGAACGAAATTTTTGAAATTTTTTTGAGCTCTTTAGAAACCCGAACAAATGAGACATTCTTTCAAGAATCTAGATCATGGTAATTTGGTATGTGTCAAGGATGTGCTAAAACCATATACAACTTTTCTAATAAAACACCAAACATAATTGATACCTCAGGGCACAATGACCAAACCAGATTATCCCATGTCCTAGGAAAGCCTATTTTTGGGTCATATTTTCCTTGTCACTTCAAACAAACTTAAGATTGAAACTCAGCCTTTTCAATAGAAACCTAGACTGGCGATGTTCCTCGTAATAATACAAATTCTCATGATTAATCAAATTGGGGCATCATATGTGGAAATGATGGATACATGGTGAATAAGGATGGAATCAACGCATGAATCATTGGGGCATGCCAAAAAAAAATAATTGTGATGTCATGTGTCGCAACCTAAAAAATAACAAGTCTCATCGCGAGATATCTTACTCGTTAAGCGTGACATTGAGGAAAACAGAGGAAAGGACGACTTAATTCATCTTCAAATAAAATGAGGGTTTGAAAACAACCGCGAAAAAGAAATAGTCGCCACCAATCGTTTTTGCTAGGTGTGATCCGCCACCTATTAAAACTGGTTTTGTAAAATATTTTAAAATTAATTAAAATATTTTTAAAACCAATTTCAAAGTCTGCGCTTTTAAACCAGAGAAACCAAAGAAGCGGGTTCGGGAGTCGGTTACGTGTAGGGAATGATTAGCACCCCCACAACGACCGTATAAAACAGTACCTTATTAATCGTGTGTCATCTCAAGTCTCGGTAAAAAGTCAGTTTTAGATTTGGCATTTCAAAATAATTCTCAATTTAAAGAAAAATAATTCCATTTTTAATTGAAAATAATCCGGAATTTATTAATTCAAAATTTTTCTATATTCCCCGACAAACTTCGCAAAATATAGAAAATTTTATTTATTTAGAAAAAAATTCGAATCATTCTTTAAAAAAAAAAAAGAAATTCCGTTATTAATGATAATTGATGATGTCTTTCCCGGCAACCCGGAGGAGAACTCATGAATTATTTTAACTCAGGAATAACTTTATTTTATTTAAAATCATTATCTTTTTAAAACATTTTTAAAAAGATGAATATGAACATGTATGACATGGTAAAAGCTGACATAGCAAAATCTAGATAACATAGTATAATCTAAATGACATGATATAATCTAAGTGACATGGTATATTCTAAATGACATAATATAATCTAAGTGACATGGTATATTCTAAATGACATAGCATAATTTAATAACTTGACATGATAAAAAAAAAAAAAAAACATAAAATAACATTATGATGCATGAAAAAAAAAAAGCAATGCATGAACATAATAAATCCAATGATATGTCAAAATAAATAATGACTAAGCAAGGAGCATAAAATAACATAAATATTCACAACCATATAACAATCAATATAACATCATAAAAAATATAAATCAAAACAATAACATCACCATAGACATATTCATAGCAAAAATCATATATCATATATCATATATCATATAATATGCATGAACATGGAAAATGGAATGCATGAGAGTGTATTTTTTCCATTAAATAAGGACATTCGTATACCTAAAAAGATATCCGACTACCTTAGGAAAAGACATTAAATCAGATTTTTCTAAATCAAAAATACTTTGTGATTGGATTGAAAACAATTTTGAAAATTTTGGATGAAAATGGCACTATGACCGAAACCCCTCTTAAAAAGGCTCTATTTTCCTAATTTTGAAAACTCGGGTTGACCACTGATAACTCGTATAATTATATAGTTTTTAGTTATGTTTTATTATTGTTTTGTGTCAAATACGAGTTATTATTGCTTAGTCTAATTGTTTTTATGATCTTTTATATTTTTATGTAATTTGGTGTTTTTCACGAGTTTCTTTGAGTGATTTCAGATTACTAGGTTAAATCAAGAATTAAGGGCAAATCCAATTCAGTTCCAGTTCCGACACCTTTTTCCATATCAGCTATATCTGGAGTTTCACCGAATCATTAAGGCTGAAATTTTGACAGTGCAAAGTTAAGAGGCATATCTATCTTTTTCATGTTTTACACTTCTTGAAACGGAGTCGTTTTCCCTACCGAAATCAACCATCAAGTTGGCTGATGTGCAATGACGTCTGTTCTGCACCGTTTTGGTATGTTGACCATATCTTCCGATCCACATGAGCAAATGATCTGATTCCAACGGCTATGGATCAGTAACTGATAGGGGCATATGTTTCTAGAAGACCCGTTGATCAGATCGAGCCTCCAACATTGAAAAAATCGACCATCAAGCTGGCTGATCGGAATTGTCATACAACATGACGAAAATTGTTAGAAAAATGCACCCACCTATTATACCTACCTTTGAAATTTATAAAGCTTGTCTCTTGTCATTTAGCTCTCCAAAATGTGTATAAATAGAGGGCCTTGGATGAGTATTAGGATACAATTATAGATTGGTAGGATATTAGCCATTGTAATAAAATTCTCTAAGTTTTCTTCTTCTTTCCTTTCTCTAGTTTTCTTTTTCTTTATTTACTTATGTTTCTTACATTTCTTTTCATTTTATTCATATCTAGTATGTGTTGCTAATCATATTGCTGAGGTGATGAGGTGAAGCTTTTGGTAAATGCTAAGGTTAGTCTCTTAAACATGAGCTAAAATGAATCATCATTTATAAACACTAGTATAGATAATATTTTCTTTTGGTTTAAAATCATACTTACAAAGTAGGGATCTTGATTCATTATTGAAAGGAAAATGGCACAGTAAATGCTTGGTTTCATAACCTTGATTTGTTGTAGACATATACCTTGGCATAAAGAATGCTTGGACTCTTTTTATGAGTTTTGAGGATACCAAATGAACATAATATCATATGCTATGGACGTTGGACAATTTGGACTGAATTGCTAAACCTTCCGATTGGAACCTCCTTTATGTGTGTATTTCAATTGTGTAATAAAACAAGATTAATCTTAGCATAACACCAAGAGTGGATTCTCTAACCTCAACACCTTTTCTTATTGTTTTTTATATCTTGTTTAATTTCTTTTATGTTATTTTCTTTATTTTGTTCTCTAATATCTTGTTTATCTTGTTTTGTTGTTGATTCTTTAATATCTTGTTTACTTTCTTTTTCTTATATATTTATAAACTTATACTTACTAATACGCTTCCCTGTGGTTCGACCTCGGACACCCGAGAATTTATTATTTGAACATAACCTGCACTTGGGTTTACAACTCTTAATTGAGTCTCCATCAAGTTTTTGGCGCCGTTGCCGGGGAGGCAATACGAAGTATATAAGTTTATAAGTATATTTATTTTTATTGGCTGGTTATACCGCCTAATTTTGTATATATTTATTTTTATTGGCTGGTTATACCGCCTAATTTTCTATATGTTTATATTTATATTGTATATTAACTTTGTTTTATTTTTATTGGCTGGTTATACCGCCTAATTTGTATATTAACTTTGTTTTATGCTTGTTTGGCAACGTGATTTTAGATCTCGTCGTTTAGTTAGATTTTATTGTGAAACTTTTTCAGGTAATCTTTCTAATACAATTCCTACCATGGCTGACAATGAAAGTGTTCATACTGAAGATGAGAACAGACAAGTACGCACCATGCGTGACTACTTGCAACCAACTCGAAGCTCATCACCCTCTTGTTTTATTTTTCCTCTCAATGCAAACAACTTTCGTTTTAAACCAGGTATGATAGCTTTGCTTCCAAATTTCTATGGGTTGGAATCGGAAAGTGCTTACTCGTTTCTAAAAGACTTCGAAGATGTATGTGTCACTTTTAATGACCAACAATGTACAAATGAAATTGTCAAGCTAAAATTATTTCCTTTTTCTTTAAAAGATAAAGCAAAAATTTGGCTTCATAATTTAAAACCAAGGTCAATTGGCACATGGCAAGAATTACAAACTGAGTTTCTAAAGAAATTTTTTCCAGCACATAAAATTACTGCTTTGAAAAGACAGATTCAAAATTTCAATCAAAATCAAAATGAAGCATTTTTTCAGTGCTGGGAGCGTTTTAAAGATTTGTTAAGTTCTTGTCCACATCATGGTTTTGAAAAATGGCGTCTTATTAGTTTTTTTTATGAAAGTTTAACTCCCGAAACTAAACAATTTATTGAAACAATGTGTAACGGTGAGTTTCTAGAAAAAGAACCTGAAGAAGCCTTTGACTACCTAGACCATTTGGCAGATAACTCTCAAGCCTGGCACACAGATAATTCCTCTGAAAGTTCCAATAGATCTAATCTTGTTTCTAACAGAGGTAAATATCATTTTAGTCAAGAAGATGAGATAAAAGCTAAAGTAGCTAATTTGGCTAGAAAGATTGAAGCCATGGAACTTAGAGAAGTAAAAGAAGTCAAAACGGTTAAAAATGAAGAAAGTTGTGGAATTTGTGAAATCATGGGACACCCCACTTCTGAATGTCCAAACATTCCCATTCTTAAAGAAGCGTTGCATGATCAAGTAAATTCCATAAACACATTTAAAAAGCCTTTTCCTTTTCCTTACTCTGAAACGTATAACCCTGAATGGAGAAATCATCCCAACTTCAGTTGGCGGAATAATAATCATGTTCAGGTACCACAATCTCAAAAGCCGGGCAACACTTTTTCCTATCAACCTTCACGTGTACAAACCTTGGAAGAGACATTGCAAGCATTCATGCAAACACAAGCAAATATGAATAACCAAACTTCACAGGACATCAATGAGATCAAAAACACCTTGTCCACATTGACAGCTTCATTACGCACTCAAGAAAAAGGTAAGTTTCCTGCTCAATCTCAGCCTAACCCTTCTACTCAATGTCTTGTTTCTTGCTCCAATGAAAATCAACAGGAAAATGCCAGTTCTATCACAACTCTTCGAAGTGGAAAGGCAATTGACAAAAACATTCCATCAAAAGACCAAGATCCTCCTTCCCCTCCGAAAAGTAATGGTAAGGATGATGGTAAGTCTGAACTTCTTGAAAATTTGGACAAAGAAAAAGGTATGCATCCTGCTCCTTTTCCTCAAAGGTTGCAAACAATAAAGAATTTGAATCAAAATGCAGAAATTTATGAACTTTTCAAACAAGTTAAGATTAACATTCCTTTATTGGATGCAATCAAACAAGTTCCATCTTATGCTAAATTTTTGAAGGACATGTGCACAGTTAAAAGGAAACATAATGTACAAAAGAAAGCATTTCTGACGGAAAGTGTGAGCTCAATCATTCAGCACCTTACTCCACCAAATTTCAAAGATCCTGGATGTCCAACAATCTCATGCATCATTGGAAACACTAGAATAGAACGTGCATTGCTTGATCTTGGTGCTAGTGTTAATCTTTTGCCTTTTTCTGTTTATCAACAGTTAGGTTTAGGTGAACTCAAGGAAACACCTGTTACACTTCAACTAGCTGATCGTTCTGTAAAAATTCCTCGAGGGATAGTTGAAGATGTTTTGGTTCAAATTGAAAATTTTTACTTCCCTGTTGATTTTATTGTTTTGGACACACATCCTGTTTCAAATCCAAATGTTCAAATTCCTGTTATATTAGGCCGTCCATTTCTTGCAACTTCTAATGCTCTGATAAATTGCAGGAATGGTATGTTGAACATTTCTTTTGGAAATATGACTTTAGAATTAAATGTGTTCAACACTTGCAAGCAACCTGGTGATGATTCAGAAGTACATGAAGTGGATTTCATTGAAGAACTTGTTCATGAACATCTCACCACTACCACATTCCATGATCCTTTAAAAGCTTATTTAATTGAATGTGAGTTTGATAATGCTTCAGAAATTTCACACACTGATTATTTGTTAAATTCTTTTCAGGTTAAGCATTGTTGGAAACAAAAGTTTGAGGAACTTCCATCACTCGCAAATGTTACTGTACCATCAACTATTGAACCACCCAAGATGGATTTAAAACCATTGCCATCCGAGCTAAAATATTCCTTTTTGGGTGAGAATGAAACTTTTCCAGTCATAAATGAACTTGAGGAACTCAGAAATGATGCATATGAGAATTCTAAAATTCATAAAGAAAGAACTAAAGCCTTTCATGACAAGTTAATTTCAAGAAAAACATTTGATGTTGGGCAAAAAGTTCTACTTTATAATTCTAGACTTCACATATTTCTTGGTAAATTGAGATCAAGATGGACTGGCCCATTTGTGGTTAAGCATGTGTATCATTATGGAGCAGTTGACATTGAGAATCCTCAAAATGGTAACGTATTCAAGGTAAATGGACAAAGACTCAAACTCTTTTTGGAAAATCATGTTACTCAAGAAGAGGTTGTTTTTCTTTCTGATCCTTGTTTTGAAAATAACTAGATGTAAATATAATTTTTACTAATTTCCAAAAAAAAAAAATTTGATGTGTTTTAAGCCATTTAGAAGTATTCATTCTGAACAAGGTCTGAGTAAGGGAGACTTGAGACATACCTTGTCAGTTTGATTACTTCTTTCAAAAAAAAAAAAAGTTTGTTGTGTTTTAAGCAATTTAGAAGTATTCATTCTGAACAAGGTCTGAGTAAGGGAGACTTGAGACATACCTTGTCAGTTTGATTTTAATCTTTTTATGTTTACTTGTTAATTTTTGTTAAGTATTTTAGGATTATTTAGGTTGCATGAGTTTGTTTTGTTTTGAGTCTTAGTTATTCCTATTCTTATGTTATTAGTTCTTTTCTCTTACACATGATTCTTTCATTTGGGTTAATAGACTTACATTGAGGACAATGTAAGAATTAAGTGTGGGGGGAACGATTTAGGATTTCTTTTATTTTTGTCTACTATTTTTTTTATGAGTCTTTATTATTATTATTATTTTTTTAATGTGTTCTAGTTCCTTTTTAATACAATGATGAGATATGAATTGCATAAGTCTAAAACAGATTTATTAGTGAGAAGATTTTCATGAGAATTGAGCTTGATGTCAACCTTTTTATGAGCCAATGTTAATATGATATGTTGATTGAGAAAGAAGCATGTTTAGACTTAATCTGACTTGTATAATCATCCTTGTGAGTTTTTGAGCCTATAATGATTGATGCATTATACAAATCAATCTAATTTCTTTCTTGAGTGCTCTTATGATTACATGATTCTCTAGAACTTGCTTTAAACCGTTTGAGACTATATTGATACATGTGACAACATGAATATGATAGAGGCATTAGGATTATAACCAGAGCCAAACAGCCATCCATTATTAATGTTCTAAGAGAACATCCCCACTAGTGAGCCAATTTGAGCCTACATTAAATATGCTATTTTATTGGTAACCAGAACTTACACCTAGCCTAAATATACTTATATCCTTACCCTTGTTCTAAAGATGGATTATATATTTTGAGACATATTGCAAAAACAAGGGATACTTTTTGAAAATTTGGGTTAGAACGAGAGATAAGTGTGGGGGAGGAGAGAGGCAAAAGTCAAGAGAAAAAAAAAGGGATCATTGTCAAATACATTCCCATATTAAAAAAAAAAAAAAAAAAAATCTTCTCTTGAACTTCTAGTTAAAGTAAAGAAAAAGATGTTACAAAGTTGGTTAGAATGAAGCAAAGGCTCAACATGAATATTTAGCCTATGTTATTATGTGCTTTATAAGAGTTTTGAGAAGTTTTATTCGTATGATCTTTTTATGTCTCTAAACTCTATGAACTCTTTGGAACCTTTGTGATATCTTTATCCTTTTGTTCTTTAACAACATTATAACCCTTTGGCCCCATTACAACCTTGAAAAAAGACCTCTTGATTTATGAAGTTGTATGATCTAAATAGTGGAGAATAGGTGGACAAGCAAGCATATGGTAGAACTGTTTTCATGAGATTGATTGAGTGTAAACACTTTACCACTACTTTAAAGAGTGAAAATCATGAGAGTATAGTGAGAAGTTGAGATTAAGTTGAATATGCACTATTTTGATTGAAATATGTTATGTTAATATTGGCTTAACTCATTTATTTATATTCAAGCATGAATTTTTGTGAAATTCTTTGAGCTATTGATTAGTTTATAAGACTTGTTCAAAGATTGTCTCTAATTTATATTGAAAGGATTAGGAGTAAATATTTTTAGCGTATGTAGTTTACTTATATTTTAGTTTTTCAATGTTTGTGGGTATCGTTCTAGCAAACCCTCACGAGACTAAACTCGTCCACTAGGGACACCTAGGGGTTTAAAGGCTTGTGTCACATGCTAAGTGCCACCGTGATTTCCAACGAAAATGGATTAGATTAGATTTTCTTATTTTATTTTTATTGAGTTGTTGCTAGGGACTAGCAACAATCTAAGTGTGGGGGTATGATAACTCGTATAATTATATAGTTTTTAGTTATGTTTTATTATTGTTTTGTGTCAAATACGAGTTATTATTGCTTAGTCTAATTGTTTTTATGATCTTTTGTATTTTTATGTAATTTGGTGTTTTTCACGAGTTTCTTTGAGTGATTTCAGATTACTAGGTTAAATCAAGAATTAAGGGCAAATCCAATTCAGTTCCAGTTCCGACACCTTTTGCCATATCAGCTATATCTGGAGTTTCACCGAATCATTAAGGCTGAAATTTTGACAGTACAAAGTTAAGAGGCATATCTATCTTTTTCATGTTTTACACTTCTTGAAACGGAGTCGTTTTCCCTACCGAAATCAACCATCAAGTTGGCTGATGTGCAATGACGTCTGTTCTACACCGTTTTGGTATTTTGACCATATATTCCGATCCACATGAGCAAATGATCTGATTCCAACGGCTATGGATCAGTAACTGATAGGGGCATATTTTTCTAGAAGACCCTTTGATCAGATCGAGCCTCCAACATTGACAAAATCGACCATCAAGCTGGCTGATCGGAATTGTCATACAACATGACGAAAATTGTTAGAAAAATGCACCCACCTATTATACCTACCTTTGAAATTTATAAAGCTTGTCTCTTGTCATTTAGCTCTCCAAAATTTGTATAAATAGAGGGCCTTGGATGAGTATTAGGATACAATTATAGATTGGTAGGATATTAGCCATTGTAATAAAATTCTCTAAGTTTTCTTCTTCTTTCCTTTCTCTAGTTTTCTTTTTCTTTATTTACTTATGTTTCTTACATTTCTTTTCATTTTATTCATATCTAGTATGTGTTGCTAATCATATTGTTGAGGTGATGAGGTGAAGCTTTTGGTAAATGCTAAGGTTAGTCTCTTAAACATGAGCTAAAATGAATCATCATTTATAAACACTAGTATAGATAATATTTTCTTTTGGTTTAAAATCATACTTACAAAGTAGGGATCTTGATTCATTATTGACAAGGAAAATGGCACAGTAAATGCTTGGTTTCATAACCTTGATTTGTTGTAGACATATACCTTGGCATAAAGAATGCTTGGACTCTTTTTATGAGTTTTGAGGATACCAAATGAACATAATATCATATGCTATGGACGTTGGACAATTTGGACTGAATTGCTAAACCTTCCGATTGGAACCTCCTTTATGTGTGGATTTCAATTGTGTAATAAAACAAGATTAATCTTAGCATAACACCAAGAGTGGATTCTCTAACCTCAACATCTTTTCTTATTGTTTTTTATATCTTGTTTAATTTCTTTTATGTTATTTTGTTTATTTTGTTCTCTAATATCTTGTTTATCTTGTTTTGTTGTTGATTCCTTAATATCTTGTTTACTTTCTTTTTCTTATATATTTATAAACTTATACTTACTAATACGCTTCCCTGTGGTTCGACCTCGGACACCCGAGAATTTATTACTTGAACATAACCTGCACTTGGGTTTACAACTCTTAATTGAGTCTCCATCAACCACCCTTGACCCGACCTTTATAAAATCAAATTTTAGGATTAAAATGACTTAGAAATCAACCTAGGATAGTAGCTATTGTTCTAAATCAGCCTCCTCTTAATGCCTTAACCAAAACAGAAAATTATTTTCTTCTTGAAAACAAATCTGACTTTTCTGATAAGCTTTAAAACGTGATTTTTGACCTATTTTAAAATTTTCAAAAAAATTTGAAAAAACTATGAGAGACTCAGAAGAGGTCGACCTCTATGGGAAAAAATCAGCTTAATTTTTGGTGCATGGGAACTGTGACTGAATTCGCCAAAACCGCAAGTTATCAATTTTGAAAAAATAGCTCTGACTATCACAGACAATATTGAAAACCTATTTTTTTGCCCTTCTAAAAAAATTCAAAAAAATCTAAAAAATTTATGGGAGACTTAGAACATGTCTACCTCTATGAGAAAAAGATTGGATTAATTTTTAAACTAAGGACGACCTACCCAAAAATTTATGAAAGACAGAACACTAGGTGAAAAACTGCTTAAATAACAAATATTTTTAAACCTTTGATAAAAACGTTCAAAAATCAGAATAATTATATTAGAGACTCCTCTAAGGACCTATAATCAGTGGTAAAAATTTCTAAAAATTTGACAAGGGCTGCCTAGTGAAAAAAAAAATCACAAAGTTAGAAAATCCAACTTGAACAAATTTTATTTTTCACAAGCATGCTCATGAGAGCTTGGCTTTGAGCCATTGATTGGCATAAGTCAAAAATCAAGTGGGAATGAAATGAAATGCAAGAACAAACAGCAAGATAAAAATTTCATGAAAGAAAATAAAATAAAAATAACAAAATCATATGAACAAAACATGGAGGAGAGCATGAAAGAAAATAGCTACCTTGCTTTAGCTTTCCAAATAAAAGAGTAGTAAGAAAATCCCTTATTTTTTCTCTTTTCTTTTTCTCCTCTCTTTTCTCTCAAGAATAGCTACAACCCTTGTAAAAATTCTTACTTCTTCTCCCCTTTAAAAAAATAAAAACCCCCTCCAATGTATAGGCCAACCAAATGGTCTCAAATGATGTCATAATGTTGTCATTTTTTTACGTAGCTAGCAATATCCAAAGGCCACTAATCAAAGATGCTAAAAATGTGAATTTACAACCATAAGATGAAGTGATCAGCCCTAACTATAAAAGCTGGCCTAAAATATGTAACCATAATGTGCTCATCCTTTCTCTCCATTCATTTGGCCACTTGGCAAGATCACAAAGGCTCAATCAAATAAAAATACCATCTTGCTATCCAATTTTGGCATTTGGATGAAATAAATCAGCCAACCTTCCTCTTCTACATGGGCTGGCTGAATGGCCCTTAAAATTCCAGCAACTTCTCTTTTTTTTTTTTAAATTGCAAAAATGACATTCTTCGGTTTATACGGTAACATTGCACTTTACCCCCCAAACTTGATTAAATTGCAAACGGACCCCAAATCTGGATTTTATTTTTCCAATACCACCTAAATAATATAAAATTGAGTTCTGGAAGTTTTCATAATTTTCCGAACCCGTTTCCTATTTTTCCTAGATTTTTCTTTAAAAGTGTCGGTTTGATGCCTCCCAAATTTAGCCTCTTTCAATTGAGCTTCCATTCTGGATTTTTCTTCTCCAATCTCTTCCAAATAATATAATATTGAGATCTGGAATTTTTGGTAATTTTCCAAGTTCGTTTCCTATTTTTCCCAGATTTTTCGTCTGGAATTTCAGCTTAGTGCACCCGAACTTTGCGATTTTTCAAATGAGCTCCAATTCCAGATTTTTCTTTACAAATCTCTTCCAAATAATATAAGATTGAGATCTAAAAATTTTGGTAATTTTCTGAGCTCATTTCCTATTTTTTTTTTATTTATCTTCTGGAATTTCAGCTTAGTGTACCCGAACTTTGTCATTTTTCAAATGAGCTCCGATTCCGGATTTTTTTTGCCGATCTCTTCCAAATGACATAAAACTCAGATCTGGAGGTTTTCATAATTTTTCGAGCTCGTTTACTATTTTTCTCGGATTTTCCAAGATTGTCCTTTAACCCAGAAACCTCGATTTTCCTCGAAACAGGTCCGATTTCCAGATTTTCTTTTTCCATTGCCTTAGTTATATATTGAATTGGAGTTGGTCCAAAAAAGCCCAGTAGGGTAACATGATTGGTATGAAAGGGATTGGGGATATGGGACGAAATCTCCTATAGCTTGGACATCTTCCACTTTCTTTATAGGTGCCCCATTTCTCTCGGCATTAGATGTTCTTTCTCCTTCAAGTTTTCCATCCTTGATAGCATTCTCAATCATCTCCCTTGAGATTACCATATCCGCAAAATTCTTCGTGGAATTGCCTACGAGCCTATCATAGTACGGGGCCCGTAGTGTATTCACAAAAAGGACGGTGATTTTCTTCTGTGTCAAAGGTGGCCGTACTTGGGCAGCCATGTCCATCCACCGCTGAGCATATTCTTTAAAGCTCTCAGTAGCTCTTTTCTCCATATTTTGCAAGGTGAGACGGTCAGGTGCCATATCGATCATATGCTTGTATTGACTTAAAAATGCATTAGCCAAATCAATCCAAGAGTGAATCTGATCCTTGCTCAACTGACTATACCACCTAATTGCGGACCCACTAAGCTATCCTGAAAGCAGTGGATCAAAAGCTTATCATTATCTGTATGGCTTGTCATCTTTCGAAAAACCATAGTGATGTGGGCTGACGAATCAGTTGTCCCATCATATTTCTCAAAGTCGGGGACCTTGAATTTAGGAGGAATGATTAAATCGGGAACCAAGCAACATTTTTTCGCATCTACGCTCCCAAATACATCTGTACTTTCTACTACCCGGAGCCTCTCATCTAATAGCTGATACTTCCTTTAAGAGTCTACCAACTCAGCCCCATTCGACTCAACCATTTTCAACTTTTCCTGTTCAGCTGGATCATCTAAGTTCAAGATGTTGCTGGGATTAACTGCGTTCTGAAAAGACTACACATCTAACATTATGACCCTTTTGTGCCTCTATTCCTTCTCTGGAGACCAAGTTTCTAGTGTATCCCTTTCCTTTGATTGAGGGGGACAACAGCTCCATCAGTTTAGTCATCTGATCTCTATATTTTGCTTGAGATTTTGCCAACTGTTCCCTTAACCCATTCTGTGCCCTTTCCATTCTCTCCAGTCTGCTTTACTGTTCATTATCCATGATCCTGGCATGCATTATAATGGTGCTCAGTACTTCTTATACCTCTGATTTGAAAGAGAAACTTCTTCAAAGCTCTTAAAGCCAAAACAATTTCTTTTTTATCCCTCCAAGTGCGTGTCATGATGAATGAGCCATGAATGCAATTTGATACACGTGAAGAATAAACAAATTCATGTATGGACACATATAGTGGAAACATGTTGACTATGTTTGTCATGAATGCAACCTGATGCCAACATGATGCATGTAAAGAATAAGAAGAATCAATGCATGAATATATGCGATAAATGACCATGTATGTTCCAGATGCATTTTCCAATGAATGATCATATACACTATGAATGCAACACGATATCAATTATGATGCATGTAAAGAATAGATAAATGACATAGATATATACAAAGAAATCATGCTAACCATGTTTGTCATGAATGCAACCTGATGCCAACTGACAAGTTAATACATGAGCATATCATGATGACTATATATGCCATGAATGCAACCTGATGTTAACATGATGCATGTGAAGAATAGACAAATCAATGCATAGATATACAGAGAAATCATGCTGACTATGAATGCAACCTGATGCCAACATGATGCATGTAAAGAATAAATAAATCAATGCATGAACATATACAGAGAGATCATGTTGATTATGTTTGTCATGAATACAACATGATGCCAACATGATACATGTAAAAACAAAAAACAAACTAATGCATGAACATATACAGAGAAATCATGCTGATTATGTTTGTCATGAATGCAACCTGATGCTAACATGAGGCATGTAAAGGATAAACAAATCAATGCATGAACATATACAAAGAAAATATGCTGATTATGTTTGTCATGGATGCGACCTAATGACAACATGATGCATGTGAAGAATAAACAAATTAATTCATGAACATATATAGAACAATCATGCTGACAATGTTTGTCATGAATGCAACTTGATGCCAACATGATATATGTAAAAAATGAATAAATTGATACATGGGTATATACAGATAATGACCATGCATGTCATAAATGTATTCTACAATGAATGACCATGCATGCTATGACTGTAACATGATGTCCATATGATGCATGTAAAAATTCATAAATTAACACAATGGTATATACAAAGAATTACCATGTATATCACAAATGTATTTTACAATGAATGACCACGCATGTTAGGACTGTAACATGATGTCAAAATGATACATGTAAAGAATAAATGAATTAACACAAAGGTATATACAAAGAAATTAATCAATGATTACACAAAATTGGTGGGACCAAATATTGATTATTCAAAAATCTCATTATGCAAGATTTGCCTCCAAATTTAATCTATGACTTTTTTGAAAAATGTTTCCTCCACAAAAAATCAAAGAATTTCGGGGAAGTGGATCCTACTATACAATGTCCAAATGTTCATTCAACACTACCGGTCTATAATTCTTATTCAACTAATGAATGTTTATGAAATCATCAAATGAGATTATTATCACCATCCGTTTATTGCAAAAGAATGAGATCAAAAATACAATCATAAGTGTACATGCTCAATTCACATATGCATGAAATGTGCAAAATGCAAAATATTTGAAAAAGCATTTTTATATTTTTAATTTCAAAATGTTAATGAACATTTGCCCCAACAGTATCGACCTATTTAGGTATCACAAAGCCTTTGGGATGGGGTATTAACCTATTACAGGCGATGTACGTTTATCTTTGTCCGATCTACAATACTTATTCAGAATGTAGGAATAAATGGCAAAAAATCAAAAACATTCCTCCATCTATTCCTAGCTTCGGTACCTCTAACGGAAATTCGGCATGGCTTCGCCTAGGTTCACTATATGAGGTTGCATTAGGTTCTAAAAAGGCTTCAAATTGCTCCTCACTGTCGCCGGTGAAGGCTAGTAAAGCACCCCGATTAAAACGGGTTTAATTCGTTAGAGTACATTTCGTAGGCTTATGTGGAGGCTATGCCACACGAAGAGTAGGTAATCTGACACTCCGAAAGTGTTTCGCTAGCTTATGCGGAGGCTATTGCCACACGAGGCGTAGGTACTTTACTTCCACTTAAAAGGACAAAACTCGGGTATAGGGCTCACGTTATGCAAATGCACCTGTAGTGTGTGAGGACGAACAAACGAACCTTTAACCACCTATTCTACACCCTCTGTCCTAAATACCCCAACAATTTATTAAACCAATAATCAAGAATAGTTTAACGCGTTAGCCAACCAGAGAGAAGTAATAATATGCATGAAAATGAACATATTGAAAACATTTTGTTATTTTCAAAATTCTTCTTACTATAAAAAAATATGGGAATTATAATTAAATCTTAATTAAAAACTGATAAACCGAGATTTTTGATAACGCACGATTAATTCTAGGCCTGACTCTCTATGTGTCCCCAGTGGAGTCGCCAAGCTGTCACAACCTAAAAAATAACAAGTTTCATCGCGAGATAATTTACTCGTTAAACGTGACTTTGAGGAAAACAAAAGAAAAGATGACTTAATTCCTCTTGAAATAAAATGAAGGTTTGAAAACAACCTCAAAAAAAAAATGGAGTCGCCACCAATCTTTTTTGCTAGGTATGATCGGCCACCTAATAAAACCGATTTTGTAAAACATTTTAAAATTAATTAAAACATTTTTAAAACCAATTTCAAAGTCTGCGCTTTTAAACCATAGAAATCAAAGAAGCGGGTTCGGGAGTCGGTTACGTTCAGGGAAGGATTAGCACCCCCACAACGCCCGTATAAAACGGTACCTTATTAATCGTGTGTTATCTCAAGTCTCAGTAAAAAGTCGATTTTAGATTAGGCATTTCAAAATAATTCCCAATTTAAAGAAAAATAATTCCATTTTTAATTAAAAATGATCTGGAATTTATTAATTCAAAATTTTCCTATATTTCCTGACAAACTCGGCAAAATATAGAAATTTTTATTTATTTGGAAAATTTTACTAATCATTCTTTTTTTTTTTAAAAGATATTCCATTATTAATGATAATTGATGATGTCTTCCCTAGCAACCCGGAGGAGAACTCATGAATTATTTTTTAACTCGAAAATAACTTTATTTTATTTAAAATAATATCTTTTTAAAACATTTTTAAAAAGATGAATATGAACATGTATGACATGGTAAAAGATGACATAGCAAAATCTAGATGACATAGTATAATATAAATGACATGATATAATCTAAGTGACATAGTATAATCTAAATGACATAATATAATCTAAGTGACATGGTATATTCTAAATGACATAGCATAATTTAATAACATGACATGATAAGAAAAAAAAACACAAAATAACATTATAATAAAATATGCATGAAAAAAAAAAAGCAATGCATGAACATAATAAATCCTAAATGATATGACAAAATAAATAATGACTAAGCAAGGAGCATAGAATAACATAAAAAATTCACAACCATATAACAATCAATATAACATCATGAAATAAAAATCAAAACAATAACATCACCATAAAAACATTCATAGCAAAAATCATATATCATATAAAATGCATGAACATGGAAAATGCAATGCATGAGAGTGTATTTGTTTCCTTTAAATTAGGACATCTGTATACCTAAAAAGATATCTGACTACCTTAGGAAAAGACATTAAATCAGATTTTTCTAAATCAAAAATACTTTGTGATTGGATTGAAAACAATTTTGTAAATTTTGGATGAAAATGGCACTATGGCCGAAACCCACCTTAAAAGGCTCTATTTTTTCTAATTTTGAAAACCCGGGTTGACCACCCTTGACCCGACCTTTATAAAATAAAATTTTAGGATTAAAATGACTTAGAAATCAACTTAGGGCAGTAGTTATTGTTCTAAATCAGCCTTCTCTTAATGCCTTAACCAAAACAGAAAACTGTTTTCTTCTTGAAAACAAATCTGACTTTTCTGACCAGTTTTAAAATGTGATTTTTTTACCTATTCTAAAATTTTCAAAAAAATCTGAAAAAAAAAATATGGGAGACTTAGAACAGGTCGACCTCTATGGGAAAAATAAGCTTAATTTTTGGAGCATGGGAACTATGACCGAGTTCACCAAAACAGCAAGTTATCAATTCTGAAAAAACAGCTCTGACTATCACAGGCAGTATTGAAAACCTATTTTTTTGCCCTTCTAAATTTTTTTTAAAAAATCTGAAAAAATTATGGAAGACTTAGAACATGTCAACCTCTATGGGATAAATTGTATTCATTTTTAGCCTAAGGATGACCTACCCGAAAATTCATGAAAGACAGAACACTGGGTGAAAATTGCTTAACTAAAAAACATTTTTAAACCTATGATAAAAATGTCCAAAAATCAGAATAAAAATATTAGAGACTTCTCTAAGGACCTATAATCAGTGGTAAAAATTTCTAAAAATGTGGACAAGGGCTGTCTAGTGAAAACAAATCACAAAGTTAGAAAATCGAACTTGAACAAATTTTAATTTTCCACAAGCATGCTCAAGAGAGCTTGGCTTTGAGCCATTGATTGGCTTAAGAAAAAAATCAAGAAATGAAATGCATGAACAAACAGCAAGATGGAAATTTGATGAAAGAAAATAAAATAAAAATAACAAAATTATATGAACAAAACATGGAGGAGAGCATGAAAGAAAATAGCTACCTTGCTTTAGCTTTCCAAATAAAAGAGTAGTAAGAAAATCCCTTTTTTTTCTCTTTTCTTTTTCCCCTCTCTTTTCTCTCGAGAATAGCTACAACCCTTGTAAAAAATCTGATCTCTCCTCCCCTTTAAAAAAATAAAAACCCCCTCCAATTTATAGGCCAACCAAATGGTCTCAAAAGTTGTCATAATGTAGTCATTTTTTTTCCTAGCTAGCAAGATCCAAAGGCCACTAATCAAAGATGCTATAAATTTGAATTTAAAACCATAAGATGAAGTGATCTGCTCCTAACAATAACAGTTGGCCTAAAATATGTAACCATAATGTGATCATCCTTTCTCTTCATTCATTTGGCCACTTGGTAAGATCACAAAGGCTCAATCAAATAAAAAGCCTTTGGATGAAAGAAATCAGCCAACCTTCCTCTTCTACATGAGCTGGCCGAATGGTCCTTAAAATTCTAGCAACTTCTTTTTTTTTTTTAAATTGCAAAAATGGCCTTCTTCGATTTCTTCGATAAAATTACATTTTAGCCCTCCCAAACTTGATTAAATTGCAAATGGACCCCAAATCTGGATTTCCTTTCTCCAATACCTCCTAAATAATATAAAATTGAGTTCTGGAAGTTTTCATAATTTTCAGAGCCCGTTTCCTATTTTTCCCGAATTTTTTCTTTAAAAGTTTTGGTTTGATGCCTCCCAAATTTAGCCTTTTTCAATTGAGCTCCGATTCTGGATTTTTCTTCTCCAATCTCTTCCAAATAATATAATATTGATATCTATAAGTTTTGGTAATTTTTCGAGTTCATTTCCTATTTTTCTCGGATTTATCTTCTAGAATTTCAGCCTAACGCACCTGAACTTTGCCATTTTTCAAATGAGCTCCGATTCTGAATTTTTCTTCGCCAATCTCTTCCAAATAATATAATATTGAGATCTGGAAGTTTTGGTAATTTTCCAAGCTCGTTTCCTATTTTTCCTGGATTTATCTTCTAGAATTTCAGCTTAGTGCACCCGACCTTTGTCATTTTTCAAATGAGCTCTGATTCCAGATATTTCTTCGTCGATCTCTTCCAAATGACATAAAACACAGATCTAGAGGTTTTCATAATTTTTTGAGCTCGTTTCCTATTTTTCTCGGATTTTCCAAGATTGCCCTTTAACCCTCGAAACCTCGATTTTTTACTCGAAATAGGTCTGATTTCCATATTTTCTTTTTCCATTGCCTTTGTTGTATATTGAATTGGAGTTGGTCCCAAAAATCCCAATTTTTAAGCTCAAATTACCCTCTGATTTGATTTTTCTTTTTTCCAATATCGGGAATTTTCTTGTTTTTTCGTTTTTTCTCCAACCGGCTCTTTTCGGAATTACTTCAAACTGAGCCTTGGGATATCTTTGTTTAATTACTCTTCATCAATTAGGGGCTTTACTTTTATCGAATCGGGCCATTTTTGCAATATTCCCCAATTTCGCAAAATTCACCAAAAACCCTAATTTTCAGTTTTCCTTCCAAATTGACTCTTCCTTTGGTTCTGCTTCCAATTGGCCTTTCCAACACCCGTATTCATTAATTATATTCCTTTCGAAACCTTCAATTTCAACCCCCAAATTGACCAAATTAGGGTTTCCTTTCAACTAAATCTCTATTACCCATTTTCCAGACTCTATATCTCTCGTTGTAGACCTCGGATTATCAAAATTCTTTCATCATTGTTCAATTAAAATTTGAATCTTGATTTTGAATGAGGGTTCACTTTTTCAATAGTTGACTTTTTGTGTTGACTTTTTTCGGATTGAATTTTCGTGCTTGACCTCCTAAACAAAGTCTTGGAGTACCACCTGCAGGATGAGAAGAGACTTTCTGCATTCTAAAACATCACAATGAAGAATTTACCTAATTTAGGGGTCCGAACAAAATTAGGTGTCTACATCATGCATATGAGAATTCGGATAATGCAAAATGAAATTCTGATTATCTATTCCCCCTGGAGATTGCTTTTCAATGAGAATATTAGTGCTTGATATGAGAAATGGCCATCTTTCATATCCCTTTCACAAAAAGATATTATCTATAGTCACCTCTTTTGAGCCAAAAGAATTCTTTCTTTTTTGAACCCTGATCAAGGATCACCCTCTACACTGGGGTGCAAATGCGAGGAAAATTTTTCTCAAAGATCATGGAGAAATGAGTCTTAACCCGAAGACAGATACAAAGCAAATTGAACTCCCAAGTAAATACGGGTTCACTCTGTCGAAATGAAGGTGAAAAAGAAAGAAAAAAAAAAGATGGCGAAATGAAAGCCAAGAACAAAACAAACAAGAGAAAACACGCAAAAAAAGTGTGAAAAGTATGGCAAATTAAAGCCAAGAACAAAGAAGAAAAAGAGCAAAAGTCAAAGAAGGAAAGAAAAGTCCAAAAGGGACAAATGCTTCAAAGGGAATCCTCCTCAAGGAATGATCCTTGATCTAGTCATCCTTAAACACATCTTGGGCCTATTTATTTCTTCTTTCTGAGCCCTGAGCCATGGCCTACATTACATGCTTTAAAAATCCATTTTGATCAAGCATGAATATTTAACTTGAAGGGTATTTCCTCAGATTTTATCCTATCTCATCAAATTATCATTTCACTATGGAAGAATTTAGAATTCTCAAGTGCATGGTAAAACAATAATAAAAAAAGAAGAAAAAAAAGGAAAGAATGAGACTCTAGGGCGAAAACCCAAAAAAGGGCGGTCTAGAGTAAAATGGGGATTTCTGATGCCATCTATATCAGTACCAATGCCACAACAAAAGAAGTGATCATCGAGGAACATCTAGGAATTCTTGAACCTCTTAAATTATCAGCTCTCATTCGGAGGATTGACTTCAAAAACTGAGACTTTTTCCCCCCAAAATCAACTTTCAGGTTTGAACGTCCCGGCCAAGCTTGACGCTAGTCAAAACGCCATGATTTGGAAACTAGAAGAATGTTGAATTTGTTTGGTTCTCAAGGAATTCGTATTTTATAAAACCTGTTTCATTTGTGAGCCTAGAAGGGGCATACATTTTTGTTGTGAAGTTTTCTTCGATCAACCAAAATCCTGTTGTATCAAGGCTTTCAATCGAAGTTGGAAAACCCAAATTGACATTCAGAAAAATTCTTGACAGTGATCATCAGTCTTCAAGAGATTCGTACATCACACACTGTGGGGTAAACATTTTTGGCTCAGAAGTTTTCATTAAGTGAACAAGTTTTTTCAAAATGATAAAACAAATAAAAATATTTTTTTTGAAATAACCATTTTTGATGTTGACATGAGACAAGGGTTTTTCTAAACAAAAGTATAGGACTATTGAGGTAGATCTTGACTCCTAGAAATGTGAAGAAGGAATGAACAATTGGCTCAGACTTCTGTCGATAAGAGTCTGAAAACAATTGGGGCAAAGAGATTGCCAAAGACTGAAAAGGAAATGATCACTTATGTGGCACGAAGTGTTCAAGATACACTATGATTTAAAAAGGAAAGGCCAAGCCAAAGTCTAGAAAAAAATGATCGAGGGCACTTGCATCATTCATGAGCACCTGCGTCTTTATTGAGCTTTGCTTCTGCACCGTGTCAGCAAGCATTTGCATCGTTCATGGGTATTTGCATTTGCACTATTCCATGAGCATCTGCATTCTACCTTCACATTTACATCCTTCATGGATATTTGCTTTTGCATCATCTCAAGCAATTGTATCATTTCTAGGATCATTGCATCTTTATTATTGTAGCTGCAATTACACCATTTATGGACCACTTACATGAACACGATTCGTAGGGGCATCTGAATCTTTTCATGAAGTTGTATCATTATTGATCTTCGCATTTGCATCATTTAGAAGTATCTTGCACACAACTAATCTTTGCATTTGCACCATTCAGAGCATTTGCACAATGCCAACCTTTGCATCTGTATCATTCTATGAAGTAGTTGCGTCAATGTTAATCTTTGCATTTGTATCCTGTAGAAGCATTTTGCCCACTATTAAAATTTGCATTTGCACCATGAATCATTTCCATCTTATTCAATATCTGCATCTACATCAAGAAGCATTTGCATCAATCCAAGACATTTGCATTTCCAATATGAAGCATGTGCATCTTGTTAATCTCTGCACCTACATCAGTTAAGGACATTCGCAGCTGCATCAAGAAGCGTTTGCATCCTCTCAAAACCTTCAGGTTAATTTTCAACAACTATTCAAAATCATGGATAAGACCTCCGGGCACCATTTTTTTTCAAAATCTTGGATAAGACCTCCGGGCACTATTTTTAATGACCTTTAGGCATCATTTTTAAAGTCTCCTCCAGGCACCATTTTTTTAAAGTCACCTCTGGGCACAATTTTCAAAATCATGGATAAGACCTCCGGGCACTATTTTTAAAGTCGCCTCCATGCACAATTTTCCAAAATCATGGATAAAACCTCCGGGCACCATTTTTAAGTCGCCCCCGGGCACAATTTTCCAAAATCATGGATAAGACCTTTGGGAACCATTTTTAAGTCCTCCGGGCATGATTTTCCAGATCACGGATAAGACCTTCAGCCACCATTTTTAAGACCTCCAGGAACAATTTTCCAAATCACGGGTAAGACCTCCAAGCACCATTTTTAAGACCTCCGGGCACCATTTTTAAGACCTCCGGGCAAAATTTTCTAGATGATGGATAAGACCTTCGGGCACCATTTTAAAGATATTCGGGCACAATTTTTAAAACCTCTGGGCAACATTTTTAAGACCTCGGGGCACTATTTTTAAGACCTCCGAGCATAATTTTCCTAGATCACAGATAAGGCCCCGAGACCACTATCGAGGTATTTTCTTCTCTTGCAAATCGAACTCGTTTCCTTAAGACGGGTCGAGTCTTGATTAGTCAGGGAACTCAATTTAAGGACAAAATCTTCTATTTACAGTTTTTTTTTTCGAAAAAGAAAGAAAGAAAAAAATGATGAAGAAAATTCTCTTTCCTTTTGTTTAAATGTGATTTCATTAACCGGACAAAATTATTGTCTATTTAACTTTGCCTGATTCCTGATTCTCAGCAATAGCCAAAGAGGGGCAGTTGTAGACATCAAATTTTGTCCGGGCCCCTAAACCAGGTAATTTCTTCCTTATGCTTTTCAGAATGAAGAAAATCTCTTCTCATCCTATAGATGGTACTCTAAGACTTTTTATTTAGGAGGTTAGTATGAAAAAAGTCAATCCAAAAAAAGTCAACCTTGAAAAAGTCAACCACTAAAAAAGTCAACCCTTAATCAAAATCAAGATTTGAAGTTGAATTGAACAATGCTGAAAGAATTTTGATAATCCAAGGTCTACAACGAGAGATATAGAGATCAAAAGATGGGTTATGGAAATTCTATGAAAAGGAAACCCTAATTTGGTAAATTTGGAGAAAAGTACTTAAACGATCAAATTGGTCAAAATTGGAGGTTCCAAATGGAATATAATCAATGACTACGGCTAATGGAAAGGCCAATTGGAAGCAGAACCAAAGGAAGAGTCAATTTGGAAGCAAAATCGAAAATTAGGATTTTCGGTGAATTTTGAAAAATTGGGGAAAACTGTAGAGATGGCCCGATTCGGTAAATTTGAAGCCCCTAATTAATGAAGAGTGAGTAAACAAAGATAGTCCAAGGCTCAGTTTGAAGTAATTTCGAGAAAAGAGCCGATTGGAGGGAAAATGGAAAAACGAGGAAATTTTCGATATTGAAAAAAGGAAAAATCAAATAAGGGGAATTTGATCGTAAAAATTGGGTATTTTTGGCCCAACTCCAATTCAATATATAACAAAGGCAATGGAAAAAGAAAATCTGGAAATCGGACCTGTTTTGAGTAAAATCGAGGTTTTAGGGGTTAAAGAGCAATCTTGGAAAATCTGAAAAAAAAAAAAAAGGAAACGAGCTCAAAAAAGTATGAAAACCTCCAGATCTGAGTTTTATGTCATTTGGAAGAGATCGACGAAGAAAAATTCAGAATTGGAGTTCATTTGAAAAATGGCAAAGTTCGGGTGCACTAAGCTAAAATTCCAGAAGAAAATTATGGGAAAAATAGGAAACGAGCTCGGAAAATTACCAAAACTTTCAGATCTCAATCTTATATTATTTGGAAGGTATTTGTGAAGAAAAATCTAGAATCAAAGCTCATTTGAAAAATGGCAAATTTCGAGTGCAGTAAGCTGAAATTCGAGCTCGGAAAATTATCAGAATTCTCAATCTCAATTTTATATTATTTGGAAGAGATTGGTGAAGAAAAATCCAGAATCGTAGCTCAATTGAAAAAGGCTAAATTTGGGAGGCACCAAACCGAAACTTTTAAAGATAAATCTGAGAAAAATAGGAAACGGGCTCAAAAAATTATGAAAACTTTCAGAACTAAGTTTTATATTGGTTAGGACGTACTGGAAAAAGAAAGTCTCGATTTGGGATCCGTTTGCAATTTAATCAAGTTTAGGGGGTTAAAGTGCAATTTTATGAAAGAAACCCAAGAGGGCCATTTTTGCAATTTAAAAAAAAAAAGATGCTGGAATTTTAAGGTCCATTCGGCCAGCCCGTGAAGAGGGGAAAGAATGGTTGAGTTCTCTCATCTAAGGGCCAAAATTGAATAGGAAGGTGATATTTTTATTTCATTGAGCCTTTGTGATCTTGCCAAGTGGCCAAATGAATGAAGAGAAAGGATGAGCACATTATGGTTAGGATTCTTAGACAGCTGGTTATTGGTTAGGGGCTGATCACTTCATCCTATGGTTGTAACTTCATATTTTTATCATCTTTGATTAGTGGCCTTTGGGTCTTGCTAGCTAGGAAAAAAAATGACAACATTATGTCAACATAGGAGGCTATTCGGCTACCCATAAATAGAGGAGAGGTTTTCATCTTTTAGAGAGGTTTTTTTGGCTGAGTATTTTCATGTTTGAGCAATAGCTAAGTGGTAGAAAAGCAAAGAGAAGGAAGCTTGAAAGATAGCTTTGAAATGTAACCTTTTGGCACCTAACTCTTGCATTTTTCTTTCTTTTTTATGCTAATTTGCTCATTTTCCATATGATTTCTTGTTATTTTATTATGAAATAAAGGTTTTTAAAACTCCCTTTTAAGGCTCCTATATTGTGTTTTCATAAAAAATATCAAAAACAAATTTTTTTACTACATTTCTTGCTATGGTCGAATGGTCCTCCTTTGTGTGTGATTGTCTTGTGTTTGATTTTATTTCTATGTTGGTTGTGGTAGGTTAGTTTGTTTTGATGTTTTAGCTTTCTATAATAATCAAAATATCGAGCTTATTTCTTCTCTCTTTACTTACTTGTTCTTATTTTTCTGTTTTTATCATTTATTTTTATATCCACTTGCTTTATTTACTAACTTTAATTTTCTGTTTTCATTATATCAAGTCATGCTTTGCATTATTTCCATACCATGTTTGTGTATTTGCTTAGCCATATCTTTGCGTTTTCATCATGATTATTTGGATACCATGCTTTCATTTATGTCATACATATTTGCCATGCCATATGTATATGTTATTGCCTTGCCATACTCTCACATTTTCCATATGACCATTCGGCTACCATGGGTTTTTCTTGCCTTGTGTATTTGCATTTTCATCTTGATTGTTTGACTACCATGCTGTCATTCATGCTTTGCATCATTATGCCATGTGATTGTGTATATGTTTTTCCATATTCCTGCATTATTATTATGTTCATTTGGTCATTATATGTTCATGATACTTCCATGCATATTTTCATGCTTATTAGGTCTTTTGTCATATTGTATTGCCATGCATATTCTTAGGACATTTTAAGCATTAAGTCATCTTTGTATGCCATGTTTATTAGGTCTTAGGTCATCTTGTATTTCCATGCATATTTTCATGTTCATTAGGTCTAGGGTCATACTTATTGCCATGCATGTTTCTATCTCATATTAGGTTTTAGGTATTCATTTATTGCCATGCATATTTCTATCTTATGTTAGGCATTAGGTCATCTTCTATGCCATGCATATTTTCTATGTCATTTAGGCATTAGGTCATGCATTTCATGCATTTAACTTGCTTTTTGTTCATGCATTTCATCTCATCCCACTTGTTTTTTGACTTAAGACAATCAATGGCTCAAAGCCAAGCTCTCATGAGCATGCTTGTGGAAAATTAAGATTGGTACAAGTTGGATTTTCTACCTTTGTGATTTTTTCCATTAGGAAACTCCTGTCCAAATTTTTAGAAATTTTTACCACTGATTGTAGGACCTTAGAGGAGTCTCTAATATTTTTATTCTGATTCTTGGACGTTTTTATCAAATGTTTTAAAATGTTTTTTGGTTAAACAGTTTTTCACCAGTGTTCTGACTTTCATGAATTTTCGGGTAGGTCATCCTTAGTCCAAAAATTAAGCTGATTTTTTTCCATATAGGTCGACATGTTCTGAGTCTTCCATAATATTTTCAGATTTTTTTGAAAATTTTAAAATAGGTAAAAAAGTCACGTTTTAAAATTGGTCAGAAAAGTCAGATTTGTTTTCAAGAAGAAAATAATTTTCTATTTTGGTTAAGGCATTAAGAGGGGGCTGATTTAGAACAATAGCTACTATCCTAGGTTAATTTCTAAGTCATTTTAATCCTAAAATTTGATTTTATAAAGGTTGGGTCAAGGGTGGTCAACCCGGGTTTTCAAAGTTAGGAAAATAGAGCCTTTTTAAAAGGGTTTTTGGCCATAGTGTCATTTTCATCCAAAAATTTTCAAATGGTTTTCAATCCAATCACAAAGTATTTTTGATTTAGAAAAATCTGATTTAAGTCTTTTCCTACTGTCGTCGGATATCTTTTTACATACGAATGTCCTTATTTAAAGGAAAAAAACACACTTTCATGCATTGCATTTTCCATGTTCATGCATATTCAACGATATATTATTTTTTTGTGCTATGAGTATTCTATGGTGATGTTATTGATTTGATTTAGATTCCATGATATTATATTGATTGTTATATGGTTATGGATATTTTATGTTATTCTATGCTCCTTGCTTAGTCATTATCTATTTTGTCATATAATTTAGGATTTATTATGTTCATGCATTGCCTTTTTTATTTTCATGCATATTTTATTATAATGTAATTTTATGTTTTTTATCATGTCATATTATTAAATTATGCCATGTCATTTAGAATATACCATGTCACTTAGATTTTGTCATGTCATTTAGATTATATCATGTCATCTATATTTTGCCATGTCATTTATATTTTACCATGTTATTTAGATTATGCTATGTCATCTAGCTTTTGCTATGTCATTTTTTACCATGTCATACATGTTCATATTCATCTTTTTAAAATGTTTTTTAAAAAGATAATAATTTTCAATAAAAATAAAGATATTCTCGAGTTAAAATAATTCATGAGTACTCTGTTGGGTTTGCTGGGGAGGATATCATCAATTATCATTAATAAAAGAATATTTTTCTTCCAAAAAATGAAAATGTTTCGGAGATTTTCCAAATAAATAAAATTTTCTATATTTTGCCGAGTTTGCCGGGGAATATAGGAAAATTTTGAATTAATAAATTTTGGATAATTTTCAATTAAAAATGAAATTATTTTTCTTTAAATTGGGGATTATTTTGAAATGCGAAATCTAAAACCGATTTTTACCAAGACTTAAGATAACACACGACTAATAAGGTACCATTTTATACAGGCGTTGTGGGGATGCTAATCTTTTCCCGCACGTAACCGGCTCCTGAACCCGCTTCTTTGATTTCTATGGTTTAAAAGCACAGACTTTGAAATTGGTTTTAAAAATGTTTTAATTAATTTTAAAATGTTTTGCAAACCTGGTTTTAATAGGTGGCAATCACACCTAGCAAAAAAAGATTGGTGGCAACTCCATTTCTTTTTCGAGGTTGTCTTTGAACCCTCATTTTATTTCAAGAGGAATTAAGTCGTCTTTTCCTCTGTTTTTCTCAGTGTCACGCTTAACGAGTAAAATATCTCGCGATGAGACATGTTTTTTTTTAGGTTGTGACAAAGGGCATTTGAATGCCCCCTAATCTGAGCCAAAATTCATTCCCGAAATCTCTCATTTTTAATATCCAACTTAGGTTTCTTTCAAAGGTAGTCAGACAACTTTTTAGGTGTTCGGATATCCTCTCTTCAAGAGAAACACATTCCGTTTTCATGCATTACATATTTTAAAATAATTTTATTTAATTTAATGTAAGCACTTATTTTTCGGTTCCCTAGACATTTGGCGAGAATTAGTTCTTAATCTTTGATGGGTTTGCCGGATAGGTTAGGAAATTATTCAATGCACGTGTCTACGAAATCGAAAGGTACGATTTTCATTTTGTTCGGAATTATATACATGTTACGCGAAAAGATATTTTTCCAAAGCGTTGCCGAGTTTGCCGGGAGTTCGGTAAAATATCCCGATGTGTGCCAATTATATAATTTCACTAAAAGAAAATCCATGAAAAATAATGATGTGTGCATATTCCATGATATCTACATTTGGCATCTTAATCATGCAAATTCTATGTTTATGAATATTCTATGGGATGTCTTTTGTGATCTAATAATATTCATGTTGCGATTTTGATTATGATGTAATTGTGAATATTCTATGATGATATTTTTATGATTGATACTTATGTCATGTATGCCATGTCATGAAATATTTACCATGTCATGATTCATATGCCATGTTATGTTCGCCATGTCATGATTCATATGCCATGTCATGAGTTACCTATCATGTTATGTATGTCATGACAGTAATCTTCTTGCCATGTCATGAGCTAATTGCCATATCATATATGCCATGTCATTAATTCTTTGTCATGTTGTAATAAAGTTGTCATGCCATATACACCATGCCATGTACACCATGTCATTAATTCTTTTGCCATTTCATAATAAAATGTTTGCCATGCCATGACAATTATAAATGTTATTTAATTTATATTTGTATCTTAGTAATAATTTGCATACCCATGATCATTTAAAAAAAAGATTTTAAATGCATAAAAATTGATGATTTCCTATAAAATAAGATTATTCCCAGTTAAAATAATTCATGAGTTCTCTGCTGGATCTGTCGGAGAAGATATCATCAATTATCATTAACAACGGAATATCCTTTTTCTCAAAAAAATGAGGGTGATTTGGAGAATTTGAAAATAAAAAAAAATTTCATGTTTTGCCGAGTTTGTTAGAAAATATGAAAAATTTTATGTAAACAAATTTCGAATCATTCTCAAATAATATAATTGTTTTTAAAAGGGAATTATTTTTAAATACCAAAGCTAAAACCAATTTTCACCGAGACTCAAGATAACACACGATTTAAGATATCATTTTATACGGGCGTTGTGGGGCTGCTAATCTTTCCCCACGCATAACAGACTCCCGGACCCGTCTTTGTTTTTCTCCGGTTTAATGCGCAGACCTCGAAATTGGTTTTCTTAAAATGTTTTAATTAATTTTAAAATGTTTTATAAAATCGATTTTAATAGGTGACTGATCACACCTAGCCAAAAAAGATTGGTGGCGACTCCATTTATTTTTTCGAGGTCATTTCAAACCCTCAATTTTAATTTAAGAGGAATTAAGTCATATTTTCCTCTTTCCCCATTTTTTTAATGTCCCACTTGACGGGGATCCTGTGACGGGATAACTTTTTTGCCACGTTGCGATAAGTTGGAAATCACCAAGGCATTCGGCCAAAACCAGCAGCAAATGAGGAAAAAAGAAAAAGAGAAAAAAAGAAAGAAAAAAAAGGTTTTTGCTAGAAAAGGCTAAGCGAAGGTAGTCTCCATTTTGTTTCTTCTTCATGTTTACCTTCTTTTTTTTTTTCAAGCTTTCTTGTCCATGTTTTTACTTCTTTTTTAAAACTTTGAAGTTTCTTAAAAAAAATTTCACAAAAACTTCTCTTCTCTTTTTGAAACCTTTTAAAAATGTGTCAAAATGCCTTTTTTTTATCCCCGTGAAAGTGGCGCATACTTCTCTTCTTATTATGTGTTATGTTCATCTTGGTTGTTTATATTGGCTCTGGTCTATTGTGGGTATTTGGTGATTCTCTCTTGTTTTTCTTTGAGAAATAAATAAGTTATGAGCTTGATGATCTTAGATTTTCTAAATGATAGTTGAGCCGAATTAACCATCCATGTGGCCAACTTTGAGCCAACTTAGCAGTTTCTTAAAAATCACTCTCTACAATTTCTTGTTTCCATTTTTGCTACCTTTGGTTGTTACATATTCTTGCCATGGTTCATTGTAGAGCATTCAAGATTTTGATAATTTTCTTCTCCTTGAAAAAGTGAGTTATGAGCTTGATGATCTTAGAGCATTTTTTCTCTAAGTGATAGTTGTGCCGAATTAACACATCCATGAGGCCACTTTGAGTCAACCACTTTGTTTGTTGAAAAAAAATGTTTTCTAAAATATTCCCAACAGATTTTGGTTTGGATTAATCAATAATCCACTACACTAAAATTTTGAAGGTTGGCTATGGAGATTGTGGGCTACATGAGTCTATGCATTTTTTGTAAAATAAAAAATTGTTTTGAAGGCCAGTCTAAAACCCTTTAGTCGAACCATATGATAGGGTCCAAAATTTGTTTTCTTTTGTTGTTTTAAGGTTTTAAACAAGGTTTTGAGAAAATGGCTTTGGATAGTTAAAACGAGCTTCAAAAATGAGTCAAATCTTGGTTTATCACTAGGGTATTCGGCCAACATGATTTTCCCTTTAACAATTTGCACTTTTTTAGTTTTCTTCAATTTTCAAAAAGTTGCATTAAGGCTAATTTAGGGGTATTCAGATGTCTAGGCAATAGCATTCAGATGCCTCTCATTTTCAAGTTAATTGGCCTAAATTTACCTCAGGTCATCCGGATATCTTTCCCATGGTATTCGAATATCCCTAAGGCAAAAATTCCGTTCCCAAAATCCATCATTTGCTAAGTTCGATCTAAATTTCTTCAAAGGTATTCGTATAACTCTATAGGTATTTCAGATGCCCTCTCCTCAAGTGAGAAACACATTCTCGATAATGGTCCATTTTTAATGCATTTCATGTTTTCTAAAAACGTTTTAAGATTTTTCATAAAAAAAAATACTTTGCTCGGTTACTTAGCATCAGGCGAGAGAACAATTTCCTAGGCTTTGCCGGGGAAAATAGGAAATTCTCTATTGCGAGTGTTCATGTAATAGTGAAGTATGATTTTCGTTTTGCTCAAGATTATATAAGTGTTAGGCGAAAGAATTATATAAGTGTTAGGCGAGTGCGGTAATATGTTCTGACGCATGCCATTTATGTAATTTCACATAAAAATACATGAAAAAGATTTCCAAATCAAAATGGTGTGCATTATTTCTTGTTTATGTTATTTAATTATTGATGTTTATATATGCCATGTGATAATTAGTGTTCATATTACTTTTCTTATGTTGCATATTAATATTGTTTTGTATACTCATGTTTACAATAAATGACTTTTAATGTATATGAAAACTAATGGTTTACTAATAAAATAAGGTAATGTTTCCAAGTTAAAATAATTCATAAGTTTTTTGTTGGACCTACCGGTGAGGATATCATCAATTATCATTACTAACGAAACATCTTTTTTTTTTAAAAGAGAGAGAGAGAGCGAGAGAGAGAGAATGATCGAATGATTTCAAAATGAGAAAAAAATTCTATATTTTGTCGGATTTGCCGGGGAATATAGAAAATTTCTTGGTAATAATTTTCGAATCATTCTCAAATAATATGATTGTTTTTAAAGGGAATTATTTTAAAATACTGAAACTAAAACCAACTTTCATCGAGACCAATGATACCACATGATTAATAAGGTACCATTTTATACGGGCATTCTAGGGGTGCTAATACCTTCCTTGCACGTAACTGACTCCTGAACCTACCATTGTTTTTTCTCTAATTTAAAATGCGGATTTTAAAATTGGTTTTAAAAAAGGATTTTAATTAATTTTAAAATTTCTTTATAAAAACTGGTTTTAATAGATGGCCAATCACACCTAGCCAAAAAACATTGGTGGCGACACCATTTTTCGAGGTTTTTCAAACCCATATTATTTACAAGGACATTTTATCTTTTCTTTCCTCCAACGTCATTTAGCGGTCGCGAGATCGTTATGATATTTATAATTATATATTATAATATATTGTTATTATATTAATTATTTAATATTTTGTAGGCCACAACTAAGACTTCAAGGCCAAGGAAAAATAGAACTCCCACAAATCTTGCAACAAATGAATAATCAAGTGCTGACAACATTGACACTGGAAATCATAGCAAGGTATATAGGACTAAAATTACTATGGCTATTGTGTGAAAGATCTTAATAGTATTTTACCGTGTCTTGGTCATCCAGAACAATGTTGATACTTAAAAAAGAGTCAAAATGAAAGGAAAATCATGGTCACATCAAGAAGGGATTAGTTTATATCAAAATACTGACTTTGGAATCTCAATATTCAATGTAAGTAATTACTGATGTTTTTAGTTTAAATATCAGCTATAGACACCTAATTTTGTCCCTTTAAACAAGGTATGTTCTTCTTTCAATCCATATTCCTAACCTTACCTCAACTTCATGGCCTAATATCCCTACACTCGGATCCAACACAATGGACAAGGCAAAAATTGACCAAAGTCAAAGTCAAAGTCAACAGGTAAAAAATCAACTTCAAGAAAATAAAGATTAAAAAGAGAAAATTTGTTATTAAAAGGGACAATCTTGATAATTGGAGAGCTACAATTGAAGATCGAAGATGAAACTGAATGAGGAGAGTAAAAGAAAATGGTGTAGGGACTAAATTGAAAAAAAATCAAAAGTTGGAACTAAGGGTGGAAAAGCAAAATTGGGATGACAAAGAGGCTAATTTGAACAAATTAAAGGTTATGGAAAAAGAATTTGAGACAATTGGAATGAAAAAAGGTGAGATAAGAGATTGAAGTGATAGAAGGACTAAATTGAAAGTTCAATTTCAAAGGGAGTTACAGGAAATGATTAAATTGGAAAAAATTGAAAGTTAAATTTGAGAAAGAATCAACAAATGGAGGTACTTAAAATTCCAATTCGAAGAGAATGAAGGGAGAAGTCAATTGGAAGATGAACTGGAAAAGCAAGGACTAAATTGAATAAATTGAAAGTTCAATTTCAAAGGAAGAATTGAAATTTGAGGAAATTGAAAGTTCAATTTAGAGGAGAATCAATGAAGGAATGGATTTTGAAAGATCAATTTCAAGGATAATGAGAAGATAAATCAATTTGAGTTAGAAATTGAAAATAGAGGGACTAAATTGCACCATTAAAAGTTTGGACTTGTACAGAATGGTACAGTTGAAAATAAAATTAGTTTGCAAATGATGGATGGATGGATAAGAACTAAATGAAATTTGGAGGAAAGATATGCAAATATCCCAAGGTAGAAGTGTAGTAAAATGAAGAAGTGAGGTCATTTTGGAGAAAACACAAGGTGTCATTGTTGTAAATAAGTGGATGACATGGAAAAGAAGTACATGACATGGCAAGCTTTGGCCAATAGAATTGTTACTTGGCCCCCAATTTTAGAAGGGGACCACTTGAAAGATGAGATCTTGGAGGGAGGACCATTAGAAGCATGAAAGAAAAATGAAGAAAGCATGACCTTTGCCCCCTGTTACATCCTAACTCCGGGAGTGTGACCGGCCAGAGACAAGTATGTACCCTTGCCTCCGAAGCCTTAACCATTCATCTATTTAACGAAATTTTGGCATGACCTCGCCCGATAAGAGGGCTTTATCGAACCTGCATAACATGCAACACAATAATAATAACACAAGACATCCCGGTTAGGACACCTCCAACTAGGGAGTAACCGAGATGCCCCGCAGCAGACGCACAAAGTGAACCATAATGTACATATATATATATACACTGCCAAAAATGTACACAACAATATCGATCTCTGATCGGATAACTGCATGACACATAATACAACATACTCAGACAAAATAACATATGACATCCCTAGGTTACTGTGCACGGCTCCTCCATCAAGCTACGGATCATCTCGTCAAAACGGTATGCCATGCTCACCGGCTATCGGTCACGAGCAAGCTGGCGGGGCGGATGAGGGACCGGGTCGATCAGTATCTAAAAAATAAAAATAACTAAAGGGTGAGTCGTAATGACCCAGTGAGCAAACGCAGAAACAGTAAAGTCTATGGAAAAGACTCGCAAATTATATTAACTAATATCACCTGGATGTTTCTATCCAACATCACAAACAACTATAACATTCGATAGGGTCCATAGACTCCTACAAACCGGTAGGGCTCGAAATCTCCTACAAAACCGGTAGGGTAGGAAGGCTTCTACAAAATCGGTAGGGCACGAAGGCTCCAACAAAATCGGTAGGCACGGAAGCTCCTACAAAATCGGTAGGGCACGAAGGCTCCTACAAAACCGGTAGGGCACAATGGCAACCTACAAATTCGGTAGGGCACAATGGCAGCCTACAAATCTGGTAGGGCACAATGGCAGCCTACGAATCCGGTATAGCTTAACATTACAATAAAAATGCATCACATAGCATTTAAATAAGCATACATTCATACAATCACAGTGGGTATGCCATAACATAATCTAACAATCCTACGTCTATCGCTACACGCTTACTCACTGTACACTAAGCGAAAGAAATTGGATCTTCGTGCTCCAGAGCTCTTCCAACAACGAACTCAGCTAATCCGCGCTCCTAGTACATATTGAATAATTTCATAAATATTTTATAAATTTGAAAACATTCACAATATCCAAATTGTAGCTAATTCGCTACTATCCGAAAATCTATAGCTTAGCTATTTAAACTTTATAATTTTTACACCTAGCTCGGGTGGAAATTCGAAGCAACGATCAACAGGAAAGTTGCTCCCCTGAGCCTAACAAAGCTAATGGTGGTGGAAGTGGCAACACAAGGTGGTTGGCCAACATGGTGAATTCAACCAAGCTTAGATTTCCAACTCCAAGCCACTTTTTCACTCAACCAACCCCAAATAATAGATGTAGAGGCTAATTTATGACTACCCATGGTGGTGGTTTAAGGTGGTGACTATGTTGGAAACCACCTAAGGCAAAATGGCCATAGGGAGAAACACATAGTTTCTCATGATTTCTTGAAAAAATAACACCAAATAAGTAATCCTTACCTTCTAGATAGTATAAGTATGTGTTTTGTTGGCTTAGTGATGAGTAGAAATCAAGAGATCAAGTTTACAAGCTTTTGGTTATGGAGTTTTCTTCACTTTGTTTAGGTTTTCTCAAGGTTGAAGAAGAAAAAAACCCTTAAGGCATGAAACGATGAAAGTCACGGCTGGTCATGGGGTTTCTTGGCTGATTTTTATGGCCATTTACCAAGCCAAATGACAAAAATACCCTTTTAGCCCTTTTTTGTCTTTTAGTACCTAAATGGGGCCCACATAAAATTTTTATGTTCAGAAGCTCATTTTTTAGTTGTCTCAGGACGGTTATGTTTAAAATATCATTTTACACTAGTACACAGGTTTTTGTAATTTTTCGATATCCCGAACATCAAATCCGGGCCCTAGATCGTGTACGGTTCAACATTAAGACTTTTTTAGTTTTAGCTCCGATTCTCATTCTAATTTCATCAACAGCTTTCTAACATCATTTTATGTCCATATGAATCCATTTATTTACTTAAAACCTTTTTTGGACCTTCCCGCGGCCAGTTCCGGATTTTCACTCCTTTAAGTTAACTAAAGGCGTATCAATTTTCCACTTAACTTTTTGAGTAAAACAAAAATGTCAGAATTTCAATATAAGCATCATATTGTGATCCTCTATGATCCCAGAGTCTATATGTACCATATACGAACCAAAAATAAAATATTGGGTAAAATGACCAAAATACCCCTGGTTCATATTTTATCGGTTTTGTGCCGATTAGATTTTTCCAATAATCTTGATCAGTAATATATCACATTTTAACACTATGAAGTTAAAATACCAAATTTTAGGGGCTTTACATTGTCCCGATTGCGATTCCTGACTTGTGGTCACTTTAGGGCTAAATCTCTCAAATAACCGATTAAACCTCTTACTCTAAAAATTATTAATATGACAATAAGACCATATGGTAGTGTTCTTTGTCTACAAGCATACATAAACGTGATCCATCGTATATGAATGATTTAAAGAGACCCGAGTCGATCTCTGTCTTACGAGGGTCTTACACCCCCATGCACCATTCAACCAAGGCTTAAAAACAAAGAAAGCAGCCCTATTTTCACCATTCGGCTATTACCATATTAAGGAGAAAAGGATTTCAAAAATTCACAAGGGGTAAAAGGAAAGGAAAAGAGGAAAGAAGGAAAAAGGAAGGTTTAAAGGTTTTGTTCTTGAAAAGCTTACTAAGGTAGCTTGCTTTCTTCTTTCTTTTTCATTTTATTATCCATCCATTTTATAGTTTTATTTCTTGTGTTTTCTTGAAATCTCAAGGCTTTCAAAAGGCTTTTCAAAAGCTCTTCTTCTTCTCTTATTCTTTTACAAAATTACAAATTTTGCAAAACTCTTATCCTCTATTTTTCTCCTCTTAGCAGAACCTAGTAGGCCTTGTTGTTATTGTGTTTGCTTCATGTTTCTACCTTGCTATTTGATATGGGTTGGTCTATTGTGGTAGGATAGTGATTTTTCTTTTGTTTTTCTTCTCAAATTAAAAAGGTTTTGAGCTTGATGATATTGGTTTTTTCCAAGTGATGGTTAGACCGGATCTAGCATCCAAGGGGCCAACCTTTGTTGTCTTGCTTGTTTATGTTTTTTTGCTCATATATCTTGTCATTATCATGTGCATACTTTGCTAAATATGAGTTTATTGTGGAGCATTCTCTTTGTTACATTTGTTTTTCTCTTTGGAAAAAAATGATTATGAGCTTGATGATCTTGGTTTCATCCAAGTGATGGATAGGCCGGATTTACATCCAAAAGGCTAGCCTTGAGCCAATCATTTATGTTTGCTATAAACCATGTTTTCAAATCATTTCCAACATGATTTTGGCTAAGATCAACCAATGGTCCATAGCCAAATCTTGTTTTCCAAATAGTTGGAAAAAATATGTTTTAAAGGTTCGATATGCTGTTTTCGGGCAACAAGAATCCTATTCATTTTTTGTCCAAATAAAAATTTGTTTTAACCTAATTTTTTGGACCCTTGGCTGAACCTAGGGTTAAAGTTTCAGATTTTTTTGAATTTTTTTAAAGGTGAAAAAAATAGTTAGCTAAAACCGGGTTTTGGGTTGCTAAACGAGCTTTTAAACTAGTAAAAGTTTGGATTTTACACCAAGGGGAGGGGCTGGACGAGATCTATCAGTGCTTTTTATAAGTTTTTTTTGGGTCATTTAAGTCTAAAAAATATGGTTTAGATAAACCGGGTCAAGGGTAGTTAAAACGAGTTTACGTTTTTTGATTACTACACTAGTTGCAATTCGGCCAAGGCAATTTCTTCTTAAAAAAATTGCATTTTGTTTTCTCGGTTTTAAGAAAAAGTGATTTGCATCGAGACTCGTATAGAGGTATTCGGATGTTGAACCATGTCATTTGGGTATCCCTTAATCCGAGCCAAAATCTGCGTCCGAAATCCTTTGATTTTAAAAGTTTAATCTAAGTTTCTTTCAAAGATAGTCGGATATCTTTTTAGGTGTTCGGATATCCTCTCTTCAAGAGAGAAACACATTCCGATAATGATCCCGTTTTCATGCATTTCACGTTTTAAAAATGTTTCTCGAATTTGTAATAAAAACGTGTTTTCCCGATTTCATCAACATTTGGAGAGAGTAATTTCTTAATCTTTGTCGGGTCTCCGGGGAGGTTTAAAAATTATTCAACACATGTGTTTATGAAATCGTAAAGTATGGTTTTCATTTTATTCGGAATTAAGTAAGTGTCACGTGAAAGGATATTTTACTAAAGCTTTGTTAGGTCTGCCAGGGAGTTCGGTAAAATGTTTCGACGTATTCCATTTATGTAATTTCACACATGAAAGTATATGTACATGAAAAAGATTTTCAAAGTGTTGTGTGCATTTTTTATGTTCATATATGTTTTGATTAATGTGCATATCCTATACTTATGTCATTTAATAATTGATGTTCATGTGGTTATGTTGATTATGCTACTTGATGTATGATATGCCATGAACTATTTGCCATGTCATATATGCCACGTCATAAATTCTTTTGCTATGTCATAATGAAATGTATGCCATGTCATGAATCATTTGTCATAATAAAATGTATACCATGTCATGAATTATTTGCCATGTCATGATAAAATAAAAGCCATGTCTTTTTTTATTAGTAATATCTCATGTTATCTATACTTAGTATCTATATTGATTTCTAGTTTATGCCATGAGATAATTAGTGGTCATATTATTTCTTTCATATTGCATATTAATAATGTTTGCATACTCATGCTCATAACAAATGAGTTATAATGCAAATGGATGTTTTATTAAAATAATGCAATATTCTCGAATTAAAATAATTTATGAGTTTTTTTCATGGTTTGCTGGGGAGAATTTCATCAATTATCATTAACAACGAAATATCTTTTTCAAGAAAAGAGAATGTTGCAGAGATTTTTAAAATAAGAAAAAACTTCTATGTTTTGCCGGGTTTGCTGGGAAATATAGAAAATTTTATGATAATAAATTCCGGATCATTCTCGAAATATTTTTTTAAAGGGAATTATTTTAAAATATCGAAGCTAAAACCAACATTCATCGAGACTTAGAATAACTATGATTAATAAGGTACCATTTTATACGGGCATTATGGGGTGCTAATAACTTCCCCACACGTAACCGACTTTCGAACCCGTATTTTGATTTTCTCTGGTTTAACATGGATGATAAAGTTAGTTTTTTAAAAGGATTTTTAATTAATTTTGAATTTCTTTACAAAAATCGGTTTTAATAGGTGATCGATCACACCTAGCCATAAAAAGATCGGTGACGACTCTATTTTTCTTCAATTTTTCAAAACCGTTATTATTTATGAGGAATCAATTATTTCTTTTCCTCTTCCCCCCTTAACGTCATTTGACGGTCGCGAAATTGTTATGACATCAGGCTTTTGATATTAAAATATTGCATTTCAAGAAAATAGCCTGATAGACTTGGTGAGTTGATTATAGGAAAGGGGTTGTCTGGAAATTACATCACTCTAAATCAATTGCTAGTAAACTCACAACCATGACCCTTGCATTCATTTTACCTAAATACTGGTATAATATTGTATTTAACATATTATTAAAATTATTTGTTCTTAGGCATAAAGAAAGAACAATGTTCACAAAAAACAAAAGTCAGCAAGTGGAAGCTCTACACCACTCTGTACACAATAAAGTGTTGCACCAACATCTACCAAAGGAAAAAAAAAAACCTGCTTTAGCATCAAGGATATGTTGAACCAGATTGAAGACCAACTTGTTTTGGTTTTTTTTTACATGAATGTCAAGTAAGGGTATTGGATGAGAATGTCATTAGACATATATTTATTTTTTTATGGTTTATAATATGTGTTTTATATAACTTAATGGCTAATATGTTTAGTCTGATTCTTTTTGTTAGTACCAGGTTTAGATCACACCATTTTAGTGTTTAAGTACATAAACGCTCAAAAAATGTTCTCTTCATAACATTATCTTTTATGACTGGCAATGCAACTATGTCTTATGGTTTAGATCAAAACATTGTGTTTTATTGTCTTTTATGCTACGTCATTTTTTATTTTAGGTATCTATTATGACAACTGCTTTGCACATGATATTATCCAATTTACCTAAACTCAAAATATCAAATGAATCAATGTATACCTCAACTCAAAATAGCAAATGAATCAATTTCTTTCAAAATGGATATGTACTTGATGGAAAAAAATTACGACATTTCATTAGTAGAAATAGCAAACATACATGTTATTAATGGTTTTGCTCATGATATTATCAAATTATTCATGGCAGAACCAACAAATCACCCTTCATATATTATCATCATATACTCTAAATACAAAATACAATACTATTAACAAAGTAAACATTAAAGCTAATTTGTACAGCCTTTTTGCTTTTGCTTCCATTCTTGCATCTATCATCACATTCTTCAATCTCTCATATATCATCTCATTCTCAGCTTTCAATACAGCAACTTCATCATATAAGTCATTAGTGTTGATTCTATAAGATTTAGTAGTTTGAGATTCATTTTCACTCTCCAACTCAGCATTCATTCTTCTCAATGTTCTGTTCTCTTCCTTCAGATTGAATTCTCTCTTGTCAAATCTCTCTTAGCATCCCCTAAATAAATGAACAATGTGTTTAAATGTTGATCTTTAATTTGCCAATCATGCTAAACAAAAAATCGACAACGATTAACTTACAAACCTCACACATTATTGTCCTTTTTTTAGCATCAGGTACAGTACCAAATGAGTACACTAAATTCAATAATCAATAGTAATTTGCATTAAGCACAATACCAAATCAACATTCTTTATTCGATAATCAAAGTTTTTAGCACTAAGCACAATCCAAATCAGCATACTTAATTCAGCATCAAGTTCAACACCAACTTCATTATCAAGTTCAATATGCATACCTGATAGTTGTTATAGCTAAAGAATCTCTTTTCAGGATTCTCATCACTTGTTGAAATATCTAAAAAAACCTTCATTCCACAATAACCGTACACTGGATAACCTCCATAATCATAAGTGCACATTGCATTTCCTGTACATATATATCCAACTATAACTTCTCCTATGTATTATCCATTAAAAACTAAATCTTAAACTACTAACCAAAAACCAGAAAGCAAAATTGATTTTATTTGGTTTATATATTATCCTTTAAAAAACTAAATCTTAAACTACTAACCAAAAACCATAAAGTAAAATTGATTTTATTTGGTTTTATTTAATAAAAACCAAAAACCAAACTTACCAAAATTCTTTGATTTCTTCGAGTTTTTCATCACTTGATTTTGTTTTCCAACTTTTTATCTCCAAATCCTTTAAAATATAGCTCTAGATTTCTTCGATTATGTGTATTCTCTGTCAATTCGAAGATTTTAATATCCAAAACCAAGGAATGCAACAAAGCTTAGGTTTCGGGTTTTTTAAGGGTTAGGGTTATAACTAATGGGATTTTATTTTGGATTGAGGTTTGTTTAACCTGATTTAAATGGATTTCTTGAAATTTTTTAGATTTGTTAGCTATGGTTTTGGGTTAGGGTTAAGAAAATTTTGGGGGGTTTATTTGAATATGTTTACATTTTTTGTTTTTAATTTTATTTTACTTAATTAATAAAATAAAATTGAAAAAATAGATGCAAATATAATTATTCAGGGTTATAGCCACATGGCTAACAAAATTTTGCATCATCATTTTTCTCTTCTATCACCCAATGAAAATGTCACATCAGCATTTTTAACGCGAGTGTTAGCTATGTTAGCTTTGAATTTCTCTCAATTTTGAAATGACAAAATCTTAAGCTTAATTAGCTTGGGAATAAATGTTTTCAATTTAAGTATTTTCCTTAAATCTTTTTGGAAATACTTTGAAAAATACTAATTTTTTTTGAACTCCTTAGCTTTCTTAAAATACATGTTATTAAATTTATATCTATGATCAAAACATTTTTGAGACAAGTTAGCCTCTTTCCAAAGCCAAAAAAAAATCAATTTTTGAAGATTTTTTGAAGAGAGGATTGATCCCTTAGTGAAAACTTTGGGCCAAGGATCGATCCTTGCAAAACAGAATGTTTTTTAACTTTGTAGGGCAGTAGGGGATCGATCCATACAAGGAGAGGATCGACCCCTCAAGTTCCAATGGTTATATTTTGAGTTTGAATCAAGTAAAGGATCAATCCCTTGATGATAGGATCGTTTCCTTGCGTGCTGTACTAGTTTCTAAGTATGTCTTTTGAAGAAATTGTTGGTATATGCCCTAGAGCCAATCGGTTTGGTCAAGAATAAACTACCAATAATGCAAACCCATCACTATATCTTAGTCATAAAAGGTTTCCTTCATGTTAGTACAATGATAAAGAGTTATTAAGCACTAATCGGGTGAAGCCCATGGAACATAAAAGCCTTGCAAAGGAATTATTTATAATTGTGAGATCCTTATGCATCAAAGCCATGTTCCTAAAACAGTTCCCTGTCATCGTATTGCCAAGATGGGGCATTGGCAATGCTCAAAGACTAGTACATGTTAAGCCTACTTATTTAGTAAGCAACTGATCTCATGTGTTCAAGTATAAGGGATACTTTAGGATAACATGTAGGTGTTTGTCTGTTGAACAAGTTCACTGAACATGGCCCGCTGTGAGAACTCCATTTGGTATTGTCACTCAAGTGTCTATGGAAACATTCTCACATGTCAGTCGTGTAAGTAGTCCTCTGACTTGTGATACCAGGTCATATTGTATGGAGCGTGTCATACTTTGATTCCATCACGAATGGGTTCCAAATGAGGGGATGCTTATGGTAGGGTAGTTTTGGGTATTACATGAACCATACAGAGAAGGATGACTGATCCAGAGAGATTTCACCACTCCAAGTGACATCAGAGAGATATCTCATCTGTTCTTGGCTTAAGTTAACGTGATGGAATCTCTGGCCAGAGTATGATGAATTTAGGAGAAATAGTTTCTCTAAGTTCACAAAGTTAACCAATAGCTGAGAGAACTAATATCGATTTATGAGTAGACACTACACCATGCTCATGGTCTTTTCGGGATATTTGGTGAAAGGACTGAATTACACAAATAGACTGAACATGAAAGGTTATGTCGAGACTAACTTGACTCTCCAGTATTTCGGTGGTCATGATGGCTTGCTATAGTCCACTCATGATCTATGAGTATAAATTAATTAGATTAATTTATATTCATTGCCAACATATTGGAAGCCTAATGGGTCACACACATAATGGTGAATTAAGAGTTTAAAATGGAATGAGCCTAATTGATTAAATTGAGAATTTAATCAATAAGGACTTAATTAAATAGTTTAATTAAGTGGAAGGACTTAAGAGCAAATACATAAGAGTTATGTTATAGCACTTAGTCCAAACCCTAGAGTATTGCCACCCCTTATATACACAACATGATAGCTTGGCCGAATTCCCTATGGCTTGCGGCACATGAGATGTGTCTTGTGTATTGGCGTCTTCTAGATTTTCTTTCTTGTTTCTTGCCTCTTTATGGATTGCTAGAGTGAAAAGGTTTCTCTCAAGAGAGCAAAGACTTTGATCAAGAAGAAAGAGATCAAGATTTTGCCTTTGGTTAATGCTCCAAAACCTACAAAAAAGAAAGAAGATCAAGATCTTCATTCTTGGTTGGCGTAACAAACCCTGTGGAAGTAGAAAAGCATTTTCTTCTTCTTGATGCTTATGAAGCATTCGGCCATGGATGTTTAGATAGGGAGAGATTTCAAGAAACCTAAACCACTAGCATGGTTTTCGGCAGGACTCCATTCCTACCTTATGAAGGTTCTCTTGATAACTTGTGTGGATCACCATTAGAGGCCAAACACTTGTGTGGCTTAAAGTTTTGGCATTGCCTTCTTGGTGTTCAAGATTGAATGGGCTATTTGTAAACTCAAGATTACTAGATCTTTGAGTTAAGGCATGAATCTTAATCAGATGTATGCTTTATAATTACAAGATCGCATTAAAATTTTACCAGTATGATCCTGTAAGATTCAACTATCTCTTTGTTTATTTTTTCACTGCATTAATGTTCTTCTTTAATTCGAATAATGTTTGAGCATGAGGTCGAATCCCAATAGTGGTATCAAAGCCTTGCTTGTAAGTTTTCTTGTGATTTACATGTTTAATTCTTGAAAATGTTCAATTGGATTGAATTGTGTGTCGGTTTAGCAAAGTTCTATGAAGAAAAAGATTTTCTGCTTTGTTTCAATTCTGGACAGCTTCTGTTTGCAATCTATTCATGGTGTTTTAAATTGTTTAAAACATGTTTAAAATTGATTTGATCAATGGTAAACCTTGCCACATGATTACATGACACAAAGAAGTTAAAAGTAAACAATTTTGGATTTGTTTTGGTGCTTGAATTTTCGAAGTACACAGTGCAAGATTTTTTCTACAGACCTGCTGTAAGTTACTGTTTTGACATGGTTAGATGTGTCCAAAAATTCTGAAATTTTGAGGAGAAGTCTGAAACATGTCAATACTGATGCTGTAATTTTTGGTGAAATTTTTTATTTTGTTTGATTGCCGAAATTGCCTCTCAAAGTTGTGCAAACAGTTTGCATGGTTACTGGAATATTTTGAGCAACCTTGAGTTCTTGAATTTGATTCTTGACTAAAAGGTTTAATTGGCTAAAAATCAAAGGATGAATTGTGTGTGAATTGTTCACCACTTAGCCACCAAAAGAGGTGACCGCTTGTGGCAAAAGTTACCCCAACAAGGGCTGCCGAATGCGGCAACACTACTTACTAAAAGTAGGAGACGGCTGCACACAAAAGTTGTGTGCTAGGGCATCACCTTCTATTTTTGGAAATTCTTATTCTTTGGAAATTTGGACTTGTGGAAATTGTTTCCTAGTCAAGATTGGATTCCTAAGAGTTAGGAATGCACCTAAGCTTTCCTTGTGGAAATTGTTTCCTAGTTGAACAAGCACTCCTAAAAGTTAGGAGAATATATGAAACTTTCCTTGTATAGAAAGTTTCCTAATCAAACTTGAACTTCCTAAGGTGTTAGGAAATCTAATTAAATTGTTTAATTAGATGGAGGATTTTAATTCAAAGAATCCTAATTGGATTAGGACTCAAGTAAATTGAATTAAAATTGAAATTGCTAAATGATTAAAGCCAAGTATATTTAAATGAGTTTAAGTGTTACTTTCCTTAAATGACACACAAGATTACTAAGTGACATTAAATATGTATGCATTTATTTTTTATGCTTTATGATGTGATTATGAAAGCATGAGGGTCATTATGGACTTAGACCTTAGACTTAGGTCATGGAAGGTTAAATTTTCTTTTAGGTATTTTTATAAATAGGGTCTGCGAACTCTGCCTTCTCTTATTCATTTTTGGGGTTGTAAATTCTCTTCTCACCTAACTACTCTCGAATGTAACTCAAGGTTTCTACCAAAGATATGTAAATATTATATAGGCTTGTATATTTAGATTTAAGCTAAGATTAGAATTTATGTAATTCCCAAATGTAAGGAGACAAGGCACCAAGAAGAAGGACCAAGGAGATTACCATCAAGACTTATGAAGAATTTGTATGGTATCCCTAAGAATTTGACCAACTAGTTTGCTAATGGCTCAAGGAAACTAGAGTAGTAAAGTCCATAATCATCCAAGTAGATTGCATGAGATAGATTTATTTTTGAATTTATATATGTGATATATATTTGAATAAATGCTATGCATGTCAATCAACAAAGAAAAGTAATGAGACCTAATTAATGAAATAAAGAAATCCCTCATTAAATTATATTGAGTCCATGTTACGCATGATAAGTTGCCTTCCACCATCTTAACAAGATAATCAGAGTTCTTCCAGTAGGAGGCTTGTTGAGTCACTCAAGGTCAAACTCTTGTACGAATATGTTTGAGTTATAGAAGGTGGGTCTTACTCAACAAAATATTATGTTATCCGGATGCGTCAAACTTGATCACATGATATTTAGAGGCAATGGTTATGCGAAATGCATATGATGCATTTAGGTAAAGAGTTGTCACCTAACTGATCAAGGAGTTGCATAGAGATGCAATTGGTAAGCAAAGTTACATACTCAATTAGTTTCAACATGGCTTGTTGAGTCACTAAAGGTTATGGTGGGATGAAAAGGGTCCTTGCTCACTAAGAAGTTTAATACTTAAATGTCTCGAATAGTAGAAGAGGGCTACTATGTTGATAAAATAGTGAGAACAATCATTTAAACTCTAAAACCTAGTTTTAATTATTGCAATTTGTATAATGACTTATATGCATTGGTTTATATGGGATATAAATCGTCATAGCAGGTTAACTAGTCACTTGATTGCATACTTGATGCAAACTATAAAGCCGACTTATATTAATCAATTGCACAATAAGAATTGTGATGGATATGAAATGAATGACTATATCCTTAATGATCCATAAGGTACTTAGCAATGAGAAGTTCAACATCTCAAGGAATTGTTCCAATGAAAGATGTTAGAAGGTAGCCTATGAGGCATTATCTGCTAATGGATGCATCGAAAAGTTTTAGAAACTTGGTTGATTTATGGATCATAATCTAAGTATGGACTTAGTTCTTTCTTCATTGTTTAAGAGCAATTTACAAGTCGTGTTGTATTACAACATGAACCAATAGGTGTTGCTAAATGTGCTCACTAGACTAGAAGATCATCCGCTTTGTTACTTCCACCAGGGGAAGGTAACCGAAGAAACATTCTTCAAAGTTAGGATTATGAGATGAAGAAAGAAATTGATACTGTTAAAGGGACATACCATCATTGCAGCAATGCAAGGCATTGGAGGCTTAAATGCAAGAAGTATATTTGATACTTGAAGGGAAGTGAAACTTGAGAAGTTTTACTTCATGGTTATTGTGAGTTTGTGTTCACTACCTTTAGGTATATGATACCTATAAAATTGGTTCAAATATATGTATGACATATAGATAAAACTAATAGTAAGGACAAGTGAAAAGAATAAGACCAAGGAGGTGGCAACCTTAGTTGATACTTGATCAAGCTTGCCAACCTATTAATGATGAATGTTTTAGAAACAATATCATTGATATTTCGGTTATGCTAGCATTAGATGCTTGGCCATTCATCCTAGAATGAACCGAAAGGTCATATGGAATTTGATCCATATTATGGTCTTATTACACTCATAATAAGCTAGAAACTTGCATAAAAGATAATCAAAGATTGTTCAAGTCAAAAGTATAAGGTTAAAGTATATAGTGTTGGGTTTACACTACCTCGGGATCATGCATAAACATAATAATCAAAGTGCAGTAGAAGTAAACAAAGAAGCCCCCGAAGTACAACAGGATCTTAGGCTTGTGTTTAGCGTAGGCTTATGACATTCAAAACATAATAAATCACCCATACGATTTAGAAGTTACCTACTTAAGATATCGTAACCTTAAGTTGCAGATCCAAGTCTCGAATAGCTTTCGAATCCAAGATCTACAAAGCTTCCAACTCGTCCAAGACCACAAGAAGCACAATTGTCCTTCCTCTAAAGCTAGTCCACACGAACAGCTGATGGATCCTTCTCTAAGGTATGGCGATTCACTTGTGCTAGCAAGTTGATCCTAAGATCATAATCAAAAGATCTATATCCTTGTCTTTGTTTCCCTAAATCGATCTCACTCAACAATGTGAAGAAGTGGCAAGAAAACACCAAGAAAATGAGGAATTGCGGCAAGCACTAATGGCTGTAGAGAGGCTGCGATTTTACTGTTTTGCTATGGAAGGGTTCTCTTCTTGAAACCAAACTTTTTCTCAAGCAAAATCAGAATATCACCAGTAGAATGAAAGTCCCGTGGGCGGCTACAACCTCTATATCAGATTATATAGTGGCGCTAACCCTGACCCCTATCTCCCTAATCTTGGCCGAGCCCTCCTTAGCTTGTTGCATAAGATTTTTATTAATCCACTTGGACTTTAACTATTTAATTCTAAGATGGATCAATAGGCCTATTATATTAGCAAATAATATCAATGGTCCAACAATCTTAATGCCTTAAGTTGGGCCAACCATCCTTAGTGGACAGTCCTAAATTAGAATAGTCACAAAGAACCAATTCTAATTTATCATGCTTATAAATTAGATAGATTAATTTCTAAACGAAAGTAATTTAATTCTCAATTAAATTTTTTCCTCCTCATGAACAATTCATGTCATTAATCTATTAATATCATCTCATGACATTAATCCAATATAGCATAATCATTCGAAATTCACCTTGTACATTACAGTGTCAAAGTCGACAATACTAGATAAGACTTCTTGATTCCTCTTATCTCATTATGACATTGTCTTTGGATTTCTCAAATCTCAATTATGTTTTAATCTATCTTAATTGAACTTTTTCAATTAAGTCCTCAATATAGATCTTTTATTCCATCAAGTTTTACCTTAATAGAATACCATGTTTAATCCATACATATCTGTTCTTATGTGTGTGACCCTCTAGGTTCCCAATATGTTGGCAATGAACATAAGTTAATCTCATTAACTTGTTTTCATAGATCAAGACTGGTATCTAGCAACCCATCATGACCACCCAAATACTGTGAAGTCAGCGTGACCTTTTAGAACCTTTCAGTAACCAGCCTGTCGGTGTAATACGGTCCTTTCACCATATATCCCGGATAGCGCATGAGCATGGTGCAATGTCTACTCATGTTCAATCCATATTAGTTCTTCGTAGCTTATGATTAACCTTATGAATTTAGAGAAACATCTTTCTCCTCAATCCATCATGCTTTGGCCAAAGACTTAATCAAGTTAATCGTAGTCAAGAACAAACGAGATATGTCTCCAATATCACAGGGAGTGGTGAATCCTCTCTGGATCACTCATTCATCTTCGTATGGTTCATGTCATACCCAATAACACCCTACCATAATCATCCTCGTGATGGAATCTAAGTATGACACTTTCCATACAAGATGACCTGGTATCATAAGTCTGAGGACAAATTTACACGACTAGTAGTAAGAGAACATTATCATAGACACTAGAGTGATATTACCAAATGAAGTTCTCTTGGCGGGCCATGTTCAGTGAACTTGTTCAATAGACAAGCACCTATATGTTATCCCAAGTATCCCATACCTCAACCTGTATGAGATCGATTGCTTACTTCATAAGTAAGAAGGCTTAACATATACTAGTCTTTGAGCATTGCCAATGCCCCGTCTTGGCAATACGATGACCAGGAATAGTTTGAGGAACAAGGCTTTGATGCATAAGGATCTCATAATTATAACTCTTTATAATTCCTTTACAAGGTCATTATGTTCCACAGGCTTCATCCGATTAGTACTTAATAACTCCTTATCATTGTACCAACATGAAGGAAAACCTTGTGTCACTATCATCATAGTGAAGGGTATGCTTTATTGACTATGCATCCCAAGCTCAATCTGATTGGCTCTGGGGCATACACCAACATATAGATACTAGTAGTTTCTTTGAGTGTGAATCAAAGGAAATCTTATACAAAACTTGACAATTAGATGAGATTTGGCTCAAGGAATTTCATAATGAGATTAAGAAACTAATTTAGTTAAAGTGCATTCTTATTAAGATATGATCTAAATGAAGAATGGCTTGAAACTAAATTGATTGATTATCTAATAGAATTCATAAAAGATGAATTGGATGGACACCACTATGTAATGACATAGTAAAGTCCATGATGCTCCAAATAGCCAAGATTGCCGAGACACTAACCTATAAAGGATTTCAAGTTGTAATGGAAAAAACAACATTCATATGGGATATGAGATGTTTAGTTTTAAGATTACAAATGTGCATTCAAAAGAGTTTTGAATTCACATCCCATAGGAAAGTAAATCAGTTTACTTTGAATGTTTCTACTTAAGTAGGAGACAGTGGGAGATTTGTGACATTTAAAAGTTAAAGGTCTAAAGTTAAAATCAGATATTATGCATAGGATGCAAAAAGGAATGAAGATTTAATAGGATGCATTATGATGCATTACTTATACATGATGAGTCTACTAAACATAATGATTAAGTAGGATGCATTGTGGTGCATAACTCTTAAGAGATGAGTCTACTTAATAGAACATTGTTAGACAATGGATTAAGATATCCAGTTTTGATAGTGACATTCAAGAGTTGAATTTATCAAAAGGATAAGATATCTTTTATGCACACCTAAGGGTTAGTGGGAGTAATGAGGATTACTCATTGAACAATGTATATCAGATACATTGATGATTAAAAGGTGAATCGACTAGATATGCTAAGATCTAACAAATTTAGCAAGAATTCCTTGGATTAAATGTTAAATAAGTTTAACATAGAGAAAATCCAACAAGTGACTTAATGCTATAATTTAAATAAATTCAGTCATTTGGAAACGTTCCAAATCAGAGAGGATTGAATTATTTACATTCTAAGTCATAATAAAAACTTTTTGTTTAAGGATACATAAAGTTTCCTAGTTAAAAGATTCCTAGTTAAAAGATTCCTCATAGCTCACTAGGCTAATTAAAAGATTCCTAGTTGTTAAAGTAACAACATGAGCCTTGAGGAATCGGGTTTCATTGTGATCTGGATATGTATTGTAACTATGATAATAGAGATTACCAAAAGTATATGACCAAAGCATATTATCACAATAAAGTACTGAAGTTATTTCCTAGTAGAGACATAATTTCTAATCGAAAGAGTTCGGCATTGGATGCGTTAGCGATTGGCTTATTGCAAGTGGGAGATTGTTGGCATATGCCCTAGTCCCAATCAGTTTGTTTAGGCATAAACTACCAATAATGCAAACCCATCACTATATCTTAGTGATACAAGGATTTCCTTCATGTTAGTACAATAATAAAGAGTTATTAAGTACTAGTCGAATGAAGCCCATGGAACATAACGGCCTTGAAAAGGAATTATTTATAATTGTGAGATCCTTATGCATCAAAGCCATCTTCCTAAAACATTTCCTGGTCATCGTATTACCAAGACGGGGCATTGGCAATGCTCAAAGACTAGTACATGTTAAGCCTACTTACATTGTAAGCAACTGATCTGACCTATTGAAGTATAAGGGATACTTTAGGATAACATATAGGTGCTTGTCTGTTGAACAAGTTCATTGAGCATGGCCCGCTGTGAGAACTCCATTTGGTATTGTCACTCAAGTGTCTATGGAAACGTTCTCACTTTTCAGTTGTGTAAGTAGTCATCTGACTTGTGATACCAGGTCATCTTGTATGCAGAGTGTCATACTTTGATTCCATCACGAACGGGTTCCAAATGAAGGGATGCTTATGGTAGGGTGGTTTTGGGTATGACATGAACCATACGAAGATGGATGATTGATCTAGAGAGGATTCACCACTCCAAGTGACATCGGAGACATATCTCATCTGTTCTTGGCTTAAGTTAACTTGATGGAATCTCTGGCTAGAGTATGATGAATTTAGGAGAAATAGTTTCTCTAAGTTTAGAAAGTTAACCGATAGCTGCAAGAACTAATATGGATTGAACATGAGTATACACTACACCATGCTCATGGTCTTTCCAGGATATTTGGTGAAAGGACCAAATTACACTGATAAATTAAACACGAAAGGTTATGTCAAGACTAACTTGATTCTCTAGTATTTGGGTGGTCATGATGGCTTGCTAGAGTCCAATCATGATCTATGAGTATAAATTAATTAGATTAATTTCTATTCATTGCCAACATATTGGAAGCCTAATGGGTCACACACATAATGATGAATTAAGAGATTAAAATGGAATGAGCCTAATTGATTAAATTGAGAATTTAATCAATAAGGACTTAATTAAATAGTTTAATTAAGTGGAAGGACTTAAGAGAAAATACATAAGTGTTATGTTATAGCACTTAGTCCAAATCCTGAAGTATTGCCGCCCTCTATATAAACAACATGATAGCTTGGTTGAATTCCCTATGGCTTGCGGCATATAAGATGTGTCTTGTGTATTGGAGTCTTCTTGATTTTCTTTCTTGCTTCTTGCCTCTTTATGGATTGCTAGAGAGAAAAGATTTCTCTCAAGAGAGCGAAGGCTTTGATCAAGAAGAAAGAGATCAAGATCTTGCCTTTGGTTAATGCTCCAAACCCTGCGAAAAAGAAGAAAGATCTAGATCTTCATTCTTGGTTGGCACACCAAACCCTGTGGAAGTAGAAAAGTATTTTTTTCTTCTTGATGCTTATGAAGCATTCGGCCAGGGATGTTTAGATGGGGAGAGATTTCTTGAAACCTAAACCACTAGGATGGTTTTCGGCAGGACTCCATTCCTACCTTATGAAGGTTCTCTTGATAATCTTGTGTGGATCACCGTTAGAGGCCAGACATTTGTGTGGCTTAAAGTTTTGGCGTTGCCTTCTTGGTGTTTAAGATTGAACGGGCTGTTTGTAAACTCAAGATTACTAGATCTTTGAGTTAAGGTATGAATCTTAATCAGATATATACTTTAAAATGACAAGATCGCATTAAATTTTTACAAGTATGATCCTGTAAGATTCGACTATCTCTTTGTTTTTTTTTCGTTGCGTTCATGTTCTTCTTTAATTCGATTAACGTTTGATCATGAGGTTGAATCCTAACAAAAATAACGACTTTTTTCTATGCCAATCCATTCCCAATAGTCATAAATGATACCCAAGCTATTAAAAGGACTCTCCAACACTTCCAAGAGTAAGAGGCACCAAGAGAGAAAGATCAAAGCAAAATATTTCATCTCTCTCAAGCTTTCAAGAAACTTTCTTTGTTCTAAGCTAAATCCTTTCAATCTTTCTTGTATTCTTTTATAAAAGCACCATTGTATAGTCTCTAATTCTTGTGTTAAACCTTGTAAACACTTAGCCTTTTAGAGGTTCTTTTTGTTTACCAGATGCCTTTGTAAAAGGGGGAGGTTTCTACTTAAGTTTTAAAATGTGGAGAGGTTCTATCTTAGCCTAGAAAAGATAGGTGGTAGAGGTTGCTATCTAAGCCTAAGCAAAATATAGGGAGTATAAAGGTTACACCTTGTCCCAGAAAAGGTAGCAATTCAAGATAGTGAATTGGGAACTCCTTGGCAAGGAAGGCTAAGGGAGAGGACGTAGGCACGAGGCTAAACCTTTTATAAATCGCTTGCGTTTCATCTTCTTTCCCTACTCTATTTACTTGTTTTATTTGCATAATTATTTTCCATATTGATTTATGTCGATACGTGATCCCGATCGCGGGGACCCGTTTGAGTGAAGGGGAAAAACAAGCAGAGGAAAAAACGACTTAATTTCTCTTGAAATAAAGGTAGAGGGTATGAAAATGACCTCGAAAAAAGAAATGGAGTCGCCACCAATCTTTTTTGGCTAGGTCCGATCGGCCACCTATTAAAACCAGTTTTTATAAAACATTTTAAAATTAATTAAAACATTTTAAAAACCAATTTTGTGGTCTGCGCTTTGAACCAGAGAAAACAAGTGCGGTTTCGGGAGTCGATTACGTGCAGGGAAGGATTAGCACCCCCACAACGCCCGTATTAAACGATACCTTATTAGTCATATGTTATCTCAAATCTTGGTGAAAAGCCGGTTTTAAATTTGGTGATCAAACATAATTCCCTAAAAAATCATATTTTTTTTAAATGATCAGAAATTTATTAATATAAAATTTTCCATATTTTCCGACAAACTCGGCAAAACATGGAACTTTTCCTTGACTTTGAAGTTCTCCGAATCATCCTCATATTAAAGAAGATATTCCGTTGTTAATGATAATTGATGATATCCTACTCAGTAACTCAGCAAAGAATTCTTGAATCATTTTAACTCAAGAATAATCTTGATTAAAAAAATATTATTTATTTTCCATATTTTTGAAAAATTATTGAGAATAACCATGAGTATGCAAAAATGTTGCTAAGATAAAAATTAAAGGATCATGCGTATTTATCATGGCATGGTAAGCAAAATGACATGGCATAAGAATGAATATCATGTGAGTGAAATCGACATGGAAAACAAAATGACATCTGTCGCAACCTAAAAAATAACAACACATAACAAGTCTCATCGCAAGACTTTATTATTCGTTAAGCTTGACATTAAAAAAACCGAGGAAAAGACGACTTAATTCCACTTTAAAAATGAAGGTTTTGAAAATGACCTTGAAAAAAGACATGGAGTTGCCACCAATCTTTTTTAGCTAGGTGTGATCGGCCACCTAATAAAACTGGTTTTGTAAAATATTTTAAAAATTAATTAAAACATTTTTTAAAACAAATTTCAAGTCTGCGTTATAAACCAGAGAAAATCGAAGAATCGGGTTCGGGACTCGATTACGCGCGGGGAAGGATTAGCACCCCCACAACGGCCGTATAAAACGGCACCTTATTAATCGTGTGTTATCTCAAGTCTCGGTTAAAAAGTCGATTTTAAATTTGGTATTTTTAATTAATTTCCAATTTAAAGAAATTAATTCCATTTTTTAATTGAAAGTGATTCGGAATTTATTAATTCAAAATATTTCCATATTCTCTAACAAACGTGGCAAAATATAGAAATTTTTATTTATTTGGAAAATTTTCCGAATCATTCTCATTTTTAAAAAAAAAATCTGTTATTAATGATAATTGATGATATCCTCCCTAGCAAACACGATAGAGAACTCATAAATTATTTTAACTCGAGAATATCTTTATTTTATTGAAAATCATTGTCTTATTTTAAAATATTTTTTAAAAAAATATGAACATGAATATGTGTGACATAGTAAAGATGATATAATAAAGTCTAGATAATATAATGTAACCTAAATGAGATGATATAAATTAAAAAGCATAGCATATTCTAAATGAAGTGAAATGTCCTAAGTATCATGATTGATTCTAAGTGACATGAAGTAAATATGAAATATAAAATAATGTTATCATAAAATAGGCATGAAAATAGTCATCCATGAACATAGTATATGCTAAATAATGTGACAAAGATAAATGACTAAATAAAAAGCATAGGATAGCATGAAATATTCAAAAATCATATAACAAACAACATGACACCATAAAATATAAATCAAAATAATAACAATACCATAGAAATCATCATAGAAAAAATCACATATTAAATAAAATGCATGAACATGGAAAATGCAATGCATGAAAATGTATTTTTTTCCTCTAAATAAAGAAATTTGTATATCTAAAAAGATATCATGCTACCTTAGAAAAATATGTCAAATTAAATTTTCTAAAACAAAAAAAAAAACTTTGTGATTGTTTGAAAACAATTTTGCAGAAAAACTTAAATGAAGATTAAAACCCTAACCAAGCTCTTTATAAATGGGTCTAATTTCCTAAGTTTAAAATCCCGGACTTGACCACCCTTGACCCGAACTCTATAAAATCATTCTTTTAAGTTTAAAATGGCCTAGAAACCACCCAAAGACAATAACTAAATTTCCTAATCAGCCCTCTCTAAGTAACTTAGCCAAAACAGAAAAATGACTTTGCCTCAAATTCAAATCTGACTATACTATCCAATTTTAAACACAATTTTTTAACCTATTTTTAAAATTTCAAAAAAATCTAAAAAAAATACTGGAGACTTAGAACATGTAAAAATACACGATAAAAAATTGATTTAATTTTCTAATTAAAGATTACTTCCTAGAAAATTTAGAAAAGTTCGAGTATTAAATGAAAAAAAAAACTGTTTTGCTAAAACACATTTTTTTTGCCTTTAGCAAAATCATTTAAAAATCAAAGTAAAATTGTTGGAGACTCTCCTAAAGACCTACAAATAGTAGCTAACACTTTTAAGAAGTTAGAAAAAAATTGGCTAAGTAAAGAAAATCACAAAGGTAGAATAATCATTTTGACAACTCTTTAATTTTCCACAAGTATGCTCAAGTGAGCATGACTTTGAGCCATTGACTGGGTTAAGTCATAAATCAAGTTGTATGACATGATATGCATGAACATACAGCAAATGAAATGTATGAAATGCATGTTTTAAAGCCTAAATGATATAGGAAATGTATGACAATTCAAAATAACCTAAATGCCTAGCATGAGTTTGCATGGCAATAAATGCTAACCTAACTTAATATGCATGAAATCCTTGATAATGCAAATGTGGCTTAGACCTAATATGTTACGAATATGCATGAAAATGCTAATTTGACCTAAGACTTAAGTAGCATAGCAATGCATGGCAATACTAATATAACTTAAGACCTAATATGCATTGGCAATACCAATATGGCCTAGACCTAAAATGTAATGAGAATGCATGGCAATACTATGAACATACAATGACCAATAAACCTGATACTAATGCTTGAACAAACAGCAACTAATACACAATTTCATGGCATAATCCTAGCTAACATGGTACCTAACAAAATGCAAATGCACACACAAGGCAAAGAATGCATGAAGAGGTCGAATGGTCATATGGTACTCTAATGCAATCCTATCTAGTAAATAACACAAGTACATGGCAAATCATATCAAAATATATAATGTCATGACATTTTCACAAGCATATGACATACTAAAATCAAGATACACAAGCTCATGGCATGAGAATGCAAACAAGTCAAGAAGCAAGATGAAAATGCACATGCAAGGCAAACAAAGTGGAAGTAGCCGAATGGTCATATACTCCAAATGATGGCATTTTATCATGGCATTTTCCAAAAGCATATGGCATACTAAATATCAAGATATTGTAACTCATGGCATGGAAATGCAAATAAGTCAAGAAGCAAGATGAAAAAGCACATGCAAGGAAAATAAAATGAAGGCATTCGAATGGTCATTTGATAAAATAATAAGATGCAAACATGGCAACATGCAAGGTATGATACATGAACAAAAATGCAAAATATAATCAAGAGGAACAACAAGGGAATATTATTTCATAAAAAGGAAATATAAAAGCAAGTATATCATAAAAATAATGTAAAGAACATGTAAAAAATTAAGCATAGACCTGCAAAGAAAATAACAAGAAAAACTAGTAAATAAAACAAAGAAAGTTAAGCTCCATGGTTGGTACAAAATGGGCATAGCCTCTCCCTAACCATAATCACTTGACATTGTCAAGATCATGAAGCCTTTCCATTTTTTTTTGTAAAAATCAAAACCTTAGAGTACTTGAATAAACCTTCTAAAACCATGTTTCGCACAACTACATGCAAATAAGAAAAAAGAAAAAAAAAATCAAGGCAAACAAACATGTCATCGGCCATGGCAAAAACCTTGTAGAAAATTTTGTAAAGATTTATTTTCAACCATTTTGATGAAGAAGAAGAGATGAAAACTTAAGTAAACATTTAAAACTTTGATTTATATGAAAAATGTAGAAGGAAAACAAATGGAAAATCAAGAAATCAACATAGAAAACAAGAAGAAAACAATGCTAAAGCTTGGTAAAAATGGCTACCTTCAAGCTTTTTTCAAAAACCTTTTCTTCTTTTCTTTCAAAAACCTTTTTTTTTTTTCTAAATTAGCTACTGACCTTTCTCTTCAAACTATATGGAAAAAATCAAACATTCCTTCTCCTCCTTCCTCTTGGCCGGTTGGCATGCCCACCATTGGATGATTTTTTGCACTTTTTCTCCTCCAATATTGGCCCTTAGATTAAGATATTTTCATGAAAAAATAAAAATGTCATCTTGCCAATTGATAGCAGCCCTAATTTTCTCCTCCAATATTGTACTCAGCCCTTGTAATAACCTCAGCCCTTAGATGAAAAAGTGGACCAATCCCATGCACTCCCTTGCTTGGCCCTTTGAGTACCTACCCTTGGATGAGTTGTGCTCTTCTATTCTTGGCCATTGGATGAGGATTCTTTCATGACAACATAAAAATGTCATCTTAACATTTAATCCCAGCCCTCTACATGTGTACTCAGCCTTTGTACATGGCCTAAGCCATTGGATGAAAAGGAACAATCCTATGCACTTTTTTGCTTGATCGAATGGATATCGACCTTTGGATGAGTTGTGCTCTTCCATTCTTGGCCATTAGATGAGGGTTCTTTCATGACAAATAAAATGTCATCTTGGCATTTAATCTTGGCCATTGAATGGTGTATTCAACTTTTCTACAAGGCACCTAAGCCATTGGATGAAGGGGGGACCATTTGCAAGGTATTAGTGGTAGCATGTGAGGTTGATAGGGACGAAGGAATTAAATTGATCAAGCTTCCTTCTTATCCTCTATGCTGGTTGATCAAAGGAGGTAAAATCCCAGTAATTCCTTCTTCTTTCATATTTTTCTTAATTACAAATTTGTCCTTTTCAGTTTCTTCGGTAAATTGACCTTTTTGACCCCCGAACCTAAATAAATAGCAAACGGACTCCAAATTCAAATTTTATTTAATAAAAAAATTGAATTATGGAAGTTTTAAAAATTTCCCGAGTCCATTTGCTATTTATTTGGATATTTTCTTCCAAAATTGCCCTTTTGGGCACCCGATCTTTCACCAATTTTAAACGAGCTCCAACTTCAAATGTTTCTTCACCAATCTCTTCCAAATAATTTAAAAGTATGATCTGGAAGTTTTCAAAATTTTTGTAACTCATTTGCTATTTTTTCGGGATTTATCTGCTTGAATTTCTACATAGTGGACCCGGGATTTGGCCGTTTTGCAAACGAACTCCGAACTCTGAATTCAGATTTTCTTTCACCAATCTCTTTGAAATGATTTAAGAATGAGATCTACAAATTTTTAGAATTTTTGGAGCCCATTTGCTATTTTTCCCAAAATTTCCAATTTTGCCCTTTTGCCCCCTAAGCCCGGTTTTGGTCAAAACAAGTTCGATTTTCATATTTTCTTTTCCTAGGCCTTTGACATATATTGAATTGGAGTTGGTCCGAAACCAGTCAATTTTTACGATCAAATTCACTTGCAATTTGATTTTTTCTTTTTACTACCGGGAATTTCCTCTTTTTTTCAATTTCCCTCCAATCGGCTCTTTTCTCAGATTTTCTTCAAACTGAGCCTTGGGATATCCTTGTTTACTCATTCCTCATCAATTAGGGGCTTTAATTTTACTGAATCAGGCCATTTCTTCAATTTTCCTAATTTCACCAAATCCACTAAAAACCCTAATTCCCGGCTTTCTTCCGAATTGACTTTTCCTTCGATTTTTCTTCTAAGTAGCCTGTACATTACCCGTAGTCAGTGCTTATATTTCATTTGAAACCTTCAATTCCAACCAATTTGATCGTTTAAGCACTTTTCCCTAAATTTCCCGAACTAGGGTTTCCTTTCTACCGAATCTCCGTAACCCAACTTTCGAACTCCATATCTTTCAATGTAGACCTCGGATTATCAAAATTCTTTCACCATCTTTCAATTGAACTTCAAATCTTGATTTTGAAAGTGGATTGACTTTTTTAGTAGTTGACCTTTTAGGGTTGACTTTTTCAAGTTTGACTTTTTCTGTCGGCTTTCTTAGACTAAGTCTCGGAGTACCACTTGTAGGATGAGAAAAGCCTTTTTGCATTTTGAAACAACAATTTAGGAAGAAAACATACCTGGTTTAGTGGTCCGGACAAAATTACGTGTCTACAGCTGCCCCTCTTTGGCTGTTGCTGAGAATCAGGAATCATGCAAAGATAAACAAACACTAATTTTGTCCGGTTAGTGAAATCACATATGAAGAGAAGGGAAAGAGAGTTTTCTTTTTTCCATTTTTTCTTTTTCATCATTTTTCATTTTTTCATTTTTTTCTTTTTTTTTTCTTGGTATTTTTTTTTCGAAAAAGCTGTAAATAGAATATTTTATCCTTAAATTGAGTTCCCTGACTAATCAAGGCTCGACCCGTCTTAAGGAAACGAGTTCGATTTGCGAGAGAAGAAATGACCTCGACAATGGTCTCGGGGTCTTAACCTTTCTTGTTCTCAGCTGTGTTTAGAATTCTGGGCATCTCCTCCAGAAGCTTCGGCTATCACCACCAAAGACTTGCTCATTTTTTTAAAAAAATTTAAAACTCTAGATATCTCCACAGAGGCTTCGGCTATACTACCGAAGACTTTTTCACTTTTAAAATTTGTAAAATTTTGGGTATATCCTCCATAAGCTTTAGCCATCACCACCTAAGACTTTCTCACTGTTTAAAATTTATAAAATTCTGGGTATCTCCTCCAAAAGCTTCAGCTATCCCCACCGAAGACTTTCTCACTGTTTAAAATTTGTAAAAATTCTGGGTATCACTTCCAGAAGCTTTAACTATCACCACCAAAGACTTGCTCATTTTAAAATATTTAAAATTCTGGGTTTGACAGGTTTAGAATAAAAGAAAGTACCTCGACGATGGTCTCGATGCTTGACTCATTTGAGAAGCAGAACGAGTTCGAATTTAAAACAAAATATCTCGGCAATGGTCTCGGGACTTGACTCCTTTGAGAAGCAGAATGAGTTCGATTATACCTAAAAGCTTTGAGAGAGGATGCAAATGCTTCTGATGTAGATGCAGATGTTGAATAAAATTCTAGGTATCTCCTCTAGAAGCTTTGGCTATCACCACCAAAGACTTGCTCATTTTAAAAAATTTAAAAACTCTGGATATCTCCACAGAGGCTTCGGCTATCACTACCAAAGACTTTCTCTTTTCAAAAGAAAAAAAATTAGAAACTCTGGATATCTCCATAGAGGCTTCGGCTATCACTACCAAAGACTTTTCCGTTTCAAAAAATTTAGAAACTCTAGATATCTCCACAGAGGCTTCGGCTATCACTACCAAAGACTTTCCCTTTTCAAAAAATTTTAAAACTCTGGATATCTCCACAAGGGCTTCGGCTATCACTACCAAAGACTTTCCCTTTTCAAAATTTTTTAAAACTCTGGATATCTCCACAAAGGCTTCGGCTATCACCACTAAAGACTTGCTCATTAAAAAAAATCGTGTTGAAAATTATACCCAAAAGCTTTGAGAAGAGATGTAGATGCACATATCTTTAAGAAGGTGCTCATGCTTCATGGTGCAAATGTAAATGGCTTGGATTGATGTAAATGCTTCTTGATGCAGATGTAAATACTAAATAAGATACAAGTGCTTCTAAATGATGCAAATGCAAAGATTAACATTGACGCAACTACTTCATGTGGCGATGCAGATGCAAAGATCGACATTGTGCAAATGCTTTGAAATGATGCAAATGCAAAGATTAGCCGTGTGCAAAATGCTTCTAAATGATGCAAATGCAAGGATTGACAACATGCAGAATGTTTCTACATGATGCTAATGCAAAGATCAATAACGATGCAAATGCTTGATGAAAATATGCAAATGCCCCTGATCATTTTTTCTAAACTTTGGCTTAGCCTTTCCAATTCATTTTTCCTCTTCAAATCAGAGTATATCTTCAATTCATTGTTCAATTTTTGGCTATTTTCTTTGCCCCAACAGTTTTCAAACTCTTATTGGCAGGAGTCTGCTTACCAAGTTCTATTTCTTCTTCTCATATTTGGAATTCAAGGTTAAACCTAGTAGTTCCACACCTCAGGGTTAGAAAAACCTTATCTCATATCAACACCAAATTTGGTATTTCAAAAACATTTTTGTTTCCCCTCTTTTTTTTGAAAAAAAATCTTGCTCATTTAATGAAAACTTCTAAGCCAAAAATATTAACCCCACAGTATATGGTGTACAAATCTTTTGAAGACTGATGACCACTGTTAGAAATTTCCCTAAATGTCAATCTGGATTTTTGAATTGGGATTGGCAAGGCTTGGTATAACAAGATTCTGGCTTTTCTAGGAAAACTTCATAACAAAAATGTATACCCCTTCTAGGCTCACAAATGGAACATGTTTTATAAATCATGAATTCATTGAGAACCAAACAAATTCAACATTCTTTTAGTTTCCATATCAAGGCATTTTGACAACTGTCAAGATTGGCCGGGATGTTTAAACTAGAAAGTTTAATTTTGGAGGAAAAAAAGTTTCAGTTTTCGAAGACAATCCTCCAAATGAGAGCTGTCAATTTGGGAGGTTCAAGAATTCCTAGATGTTCCTCGATGACCACTTCTTCAAGGTGACCCTTTTATTTTGTGGTATTGACACTATCATAGATGGCATCGAAAATTCCCATTTTACTCTAGACCGCCCATTTTTAGGTTTTCGCCCTAGAGTCCCATTCTTTCCTATTTTTCTTTTTTTTTTTTGTTTTACCGTGCACTTGAGAATTCTAAATTCTTCCTTAGTGAAATGATTATTCGATGAGATGGGATAAAATATGAGGAAAAACCCTTCAAGTTGAATATTCATGCTTGATCAAAATGGGCTTTTAAAGCACGTGATGTAGGCCATGGCTCGGGGTTCAAAAAGAAAGGATAAATAGGCCCAAAATCTGTGTTTGAGGGTAATTAGATCAAGGATCATTTCCTGAGGAGAATTCATTCTTGAAACATTTGTCCATTTTTTTGGGACTTTTCTTTTTTCTTTTTCAATCTTTTTTTTTATTGCTGGCTTTCATTTTCCATTCTTTGATTTCATATTTTCCAGTGACTCTCTTTTTTTTCCATGATTTTTTATTATTTTTCCTCGTATTTTCCCTCCAATGTAGAGGGTGATCCTTGATCAGGGTTCAAAGAAAGAAATAATTCCTAAGGCTCAAAGGGGTGACTAGGGACAATTTCTTCTTAGTGAAGGGGATATGAAAGATGGTCATTTATCATATCAAGCATAAATATTCTCATTGAAAAGCAATCCTCAAGGGAAATAGATAATCAAAATTTTATTTTACACTTTGGAATCATCCGAATTCTCATATACATGATATCCCAATTTTTTTTTTAATCGCATGCCCCAATGATTCATGCGTTAGTCCCATCCTTTTTCACCATACAACCATCATTTCCACATATGGTGCCCCAATTTGATTAACCATGAGTATTTGTATCAGCGAGAAACATAGCAAGTCTAGGTCTACTTTGAAAAGGCTGAGTTTCAAATCTGAGTTCTTTGAAGAGACAAGGAAAATATGACCCAAAAACGGGTTTTCTCTGGGACATAGGATAATCTAGTTTAATCATTGTGCCCCTGGGTGTCAATCATGAAGTGATGTTTGGGCGTTTAGTGTTTTGTGGTTGTTGGAAAAGGCATGAATGGTTTTAGCACAATCTTGACACACACCAAATTACCATGATCTAAATTCTTGAAAGAATGTCTCATTTGTTTGAATTTCGAGGAGTTCAAAAAAATTTCAAAAAGTTCGTTCCTTTATTCATAGCTTAGACTAGGATTTACATCTTTGCTTATTCTGCAATGACAATGGTTTTATGGAGTTTAATTATTCATATTCCTTGAAGCATTAGGTCTTTTGAGTAGTTTTGATTCAAAGGATTTAGGCATAGGAAAGCCTAAAAGAGAGAAGAAAGGGTATTGGGTCATTTCTCACAATGATCATCAATATTCTTGAGATTGTCCATTATTTAACATGAAAACCCTTTATTATTGTTTACAAAAAATAATTCTCAAAGTTTCATTTTTTTTGCAAATTCAAATTATTATTAAAACATAATGAACACAAAACATTTAAATTCAAAATTTATTTATTTCATGTAGATGTCTGTCGCAACCTAAAAAATAACAAGTCTCATCGCAAGACTTTATTATTCGTTAAGCGTGACATTAAAAAAAACTGAGAAAAAGTCGACTTAATTCTTATAGAAAATCGAAGGTTTTGAAAATAACCTTGAAAAAGACATGGAGTCCCCCACCAATCTTTTTTGGCTAGGTGTGATCGGCCACCTATTAAAACCGGTTTTATAAAACATTTTAAAATTAATTAAAACATTTTATAAAACCAATTTCAAGTCTGTGTTTTAAACCAGAGAAATCAAAGAAGCGGGTTCGGGACTCGGTTACGTGTGGGGAAGGATTAGCACCCCTGCAACGCCTGTATAAAATGGTACCTTATTAATCCTGTATTATCTCAAGTCTCGGAAAAAGTCGATTTTTATTTTGGTATTTCAAGTTAATTCCTTTAAAGAAAAATAATTCCTTTTTTTTAAATGATCCGGAATTTATTAATTCAAAAAATTCCTATATTTCCCAACAAGCATGGCAAAATATAGAAATTTTTATTATTTTGTAAAATTTTCCGAATCATTCTCATTTTAAAGAAGATATTCTGTTATTAATGATAATTGATGATATCCTTCCCAGCAAACCCGGTAGAGAACTCATGAATTATTTTAACTCGAGAATATCTTTATTTTATTGAAAATCATTACCTTTTTCAAAACATTTAAAAAAATATATGAATATGTGTGACATAAATAAAATGACATAGCAAAGTCTAGATAATATAATGCAACCTAAATGATATGATATAATTTAAATGTCTTAGCATATTCTAAATGAAATGAAATATCCTAAGTCATATGATATATTCTAAATGAAATGAAATGACCTAGGTAACATGATATATTCTATATGAAATGTAATATCCTAAGTCATATGATATATCCTAAATGAAATAAAATATCCTAAGTTACATAATATATTCTAAATGAAATGAAATGACCTAGGTAACACAATATATTCTATATGAAATGAAATATCCTAAGTGACATGATATAATCTAAATGGAACAAAATGATTTAAATGACATGGCAAATATAAATGATATGGCATATAATCTAAATGACATGAAACATAAAATAATGCTATAATATAATATGCATGAAAATAATAATGCATGAACATAGTATATGCTAAATAATGTGACAAAAATAAATAACTAAATAAAAAGCATAGGATATCATGAAATATTCAGAACCATATAACAATTAATATAATATCAAAAATTTAAATCAAAGATAATAACACCATCATGAAAATTAACATAGCAAAAATCACATATTATATAGTATGCATGAATATGGAAAATGCAATGCATGAGAATGTATTCTTTTTCCTTTAATTAAGAAAATTCGTATATCTAAAAAGATATCTGGCTTCCTTAGTAAAATATATCAAATTAAATATTCTAAAGCCAAAATACTTTGTGATTGTTTGAAAACAATTTTGAAAAGTTTAGATTAAAAATAAAAACTTAGCTAAACCCTTTTTTAAATGGCTCTAATTTCCTAAGTTTAAAATCCCGGACTTGACCACCTTAACCCGAGATTTAAAAAATCATTTTTAGAGTTTAAAAAGGCTTAGAAACTACCCTAAGTCCGTAGCTAAACTTCCTAATCAGCCCCCTCTAAGTAACTTAACCAAAACAGAAAAATGATTTTCCTTCAAATTCAATTCTGCCTCTACTGTCCAGTTTTAAAGCACGATCTTTTACCCTATTTTTAAAAATTCAAAAAAATCTAAAAAACATACTGGAGACTCAAGACATGTAAAACTATACGGGAAAAAACTGGCTTAATTTTCTGATTAAAGTTGAATGCACAGAAAAATCTGGAAAGTATGAGTACTGGGTGAAAAAACTGTTTTGTCAAAACACATTTTTTTGCCTTTGATAAAATCATTTAAAAATCAAAGTAAAAATGTTAGAGACTCTCCAAAAGACTCACAAACAGTAGCTAAAACTTTTGAAAAGTTAGACAAAAATTGGCTAGGTAAAAGAAATCAAAAAGGTAGAATGATCAATTTGACAACTCTTTAATTTTCCACAAGTATGCTCAAAATGAGCATGACTTTGAACCATTGATTGGTCTAAGTCATAAATCATGTGCCAATGACATGAAATGCATGAAAATACAGCAAATATGATGCATGAAATGCATGATTTAAGACCTAAATGACATGAAAAATGCATGGCATAGAGAATATGACCTAGACCTAAATGAACTTGCATGGCATTTAATACAATCTAGGTCTAAAATGCATGAATATGCATGGTAAAGCAAACCAATCCTAAACCTAAAGAATGCATGGCAATAACACAAACATATAGCATGCTTAAACAAAATGCACAACCAAATATCATGAAAATGCAAACCTATCAACTAGCATAACAAAAATGCACACATAAAGTTTAAAAGAGAGGGGTAGTCGAATGGTCCCATACTTTAAAATGAGCATGGCATTTTCACAAACACATGATATACTGACATGCAAGATTAAAGAATAATACTCAAAATCATGCAAATACAAAGTAAAGGCATGAAAACCAATAGGCATTTTCACAAACACATGGATTAACAAAATGTAAAACATAAACAAACTTAAACATTTTGAAAACAGAAAATCAAAAATTCAAGATAAGTAAAATAAACATGATAAGAAGATAATAGACTCAAAAATGAAAACAAGCAAGCAACCAAATCAAAACAAGCTTCATGTTTATGTATTTGAAGAAGATTTAAAGCATCAAAACTTGTTAAATATCATGAATAACATGAAATAAAAATGCAAAAAACAACTATATCAAAACAATAGCCATTCGGCCAACCCAAAAAACAAAAGAAAAGAAATTTCTCAAAGCTTTTTCCAAGAAAGTATAAAGAAGAACTTAAAGGAGAAACTTAAAAACACTTATTTTAAAGAAGAAAATCAAAAGAATTTCACCAAAATAGCAATCAAAACAGCAAATCAATAATAGAAAATCAAGGAAAGTGCAAGAGTATGGTGCTTAAAGCAACCTCTAGAAGCTATATTGCAAGCTTCTTCTCTTCTAACTTTCTTTTCTTTTATAAACTTTTCTTTTTTCCTTTCAAAAATGGAGAAAAAAATCATCCAAAACAAGAGTGAATAGTTGAAAATGAAAGAGAGAGCCCCTTCATCTTGTAGTGGCCGAATGGCCTTCTAGAGGCTAGGATGTTGTCATTTTTTTTAACCAATTTTGATCCAAAGGCTATTAATCCAAGATGCTTAAAATGTTAAATTATCATCCCTAGATTAGGTAATTAGCTATCCACAATTACAGCTATTCAAGAATCTTAAGCCATTATGTTGACATTCTCCCTCTTCATGCATTGGTCAATGTGGCTCAATTACAAAGGCTTGATAAAAAACTAACTATTTTCCTCTTCATTGTTGGCCTTTTGATCAAAAATCAGAAAATATATGCCCACCATTGGGCCTTGGCCCGCTGACCCCTCATCTTCCAGCCCATGCTTTATTTTTTTAAAAGGCAAGAAAAGCCCTTTTCGATTTCTTGGGTAAAATGAACTTTTTACCCCCCGAACGTAAATAAATAGGAAACGGACTCCAAATACAAATTTTATTTTTTAAATACTTCAAAAATAATAAAACTTGAATTTTGGAGGTTTTCAAAAATTTTCGAGCCCATTTGCTATTTATTTGGATTTTTTCGTCCAAAATTGCCCTTTTATGCTCCCAAACTTTACCATTTTTTAAACGAGCTCCAAATCCAGATTTTTCTTCACCAATCTCTTCCAAATAATTTAAAAGTATGATCTGGAAGTTTTCATAATTTTTGGAACTCATTTGGTATTTTTTCGGGATTTATCTGCTTGAATTACTACATAGTGGGCCTGGGATTTGACCATTTTGTAAACGAACTCCGAATCCGGATTTTATTTTTCCAGCCTCTTCCAAATAATTTAAGAATGAGATCTGTAAATTTTCAGAATTTTTGGAGTTCATTTGCTATTTTTTCGGGATTTATCTTATTGAATTTCTACATAGGGGACCCGGGATTTGGCCATTTTGCAAACGAACTCCGAATCCGGATTTTCTTTCGTCAATCTCTTTGAAATGATTTAAGAAAGAGATCTGAAAATTTTCAAATTTTTTGGAGTTTATTTGCTATTTTTCCCAAATTTGCCAATTTTGCCCTTTTGCCTCCGAAACTCGGTTTTGCTCAAAACAAGTCCGATTTTCAAATTTTCTTCAAACTGAGGCTTGGGCTATCCTTGTTTAATCACTCCTCATAAATTAAGGGCTTTAGTCTTACCAAATCGGGCTATTTCTATAATTCTTCCAAATTTCATCGAAGTCCACCAAAAACCCTAATTCTCGATTTTCTCTGAATTGAGTTTTCTTTCAGTTTTTCTTTCAAGTAGCTTCTCCATTACCCGTAGTCAGTGCTTATCTTTCATTTGGAACCTTCAATTTCGACCAATTTGATCGTTTAAGCAATTTTTCCCAAATTTCTTGAACTAGGGTTTTCTTTCTACTGAATCTCCGTAACCCAACTTCCGAACTCCATATCTTTTGATGTAGACCTCGAATTATCAAAATTATTTTGCCATTTTTCAATTGAACTTCAAATCTTGATTTTGAAAGTGGGTTGATTTTTTTAGTAGTTGACTTTTCGAGGTTGACTTTATCAAGTTTGACTTTTTATGCTCGCCTTCTTAGACTAAGTCTCGGAGTACCACTTGCAGGATGAAAAAAGTCTTTTTACATTCTGAAACATCAATTTAGGAAGAAAACATACTTGTTTTAGTGGTCCAGACAAAATTAGGTGTCTACAGCTACCCCTCTTTGGCTATTGCTGAGAATCAGGAATCAGGCAAAGATAAACAAACACTAATTTTGTCCGGTTAGTGAAATCACATGTGAAGAGAAGAGAAAGGGTTTTTTTTTTCATTTTTTCAAAATTTTTTTTTGGTTGAAAAAAGCTGTAAATAGAAGATATTGTCCTTAGTTTGAGTTCCCTAACTAATCAAGGCTCGACCCGTTTTAAGAAAACGAGTTCGATTTGCAAAGTGATGATTTGGGCAGAACTAAAAATCGAAAAGTTATCTAGGCGAAACCGTAGATAATTTTCAAGGTGATAACTTGAGCGAAACTGGAAGTCGAAAAGTTATCTAGGAGAAACCATAGATAATTTTCAAGGTGATGACTTGGGCGAAACCAGAAGTCAAAAAGTTATCTAGGCGAAACCATAGATAATTTTCAAGGTGATAACTTGGGCGAAACCAGAAGTCGGAAATTTATCTAGGCGAAACCATAGATAATTTTCAAGGTGATGACTTGGGCGAAGCCAGAAGTCGAAAAAACCTGGGTGAAACCAGAGGTACTTTCTGAATATGGCGCCCGGAGGTCTTATCCATGATTTTGATTAATTGATGCCTATAGGTCTTAAGAATAATGCCCAGAGGTCTTAAAAATGGTGCCCGTAGGCCTTACCCGTGATTTTAAAATACCTTGACGACGGTCTCAAGGCTCGACTCATTTGATAAACAGAATGAATTCGATTTAAAACAAAAGGAAATACCTCGACGATGGTCTCAAGTCTCGACTCATTTGATAAAATAGAATGAATTCGATTTAAAACAAAAGGAAATACCTTGACGGTGGTCTCAAGGCTCGACTCATTTGATAAAACATAATGAATTCGATTTAAAACAAAAGGAAATACCTCGACGATGTTCTCGGGGCTCGACTCATTTGATAAAATAGAATGAATTCGATTTAAAACAAATGGAAATACCTCGACGGTGGTCTCAAGGCTCGACTCATTTGATAAAACATAATGAATTCGATTTAAAACAAAAGAAAATACCTCGACGATGGTCTCAGGGCTCGACTCATTTGAGAAGCAAAACGAGTTTGATTGGAAAGGAACGTACCTCGACGGTGATCTCGGGGCTCGACTTGTTTGAAAAGCAGAACGAGTTCACTTTGGGGAAGTCCAAGTTTTCCTGATTTCTGCAATGTTAGCTAAATGCAATGATGAGAATGACATGCTTTGCAAATTCTTGTATGTTTCCTAAGAATGAATACAATCAAATGACTGTGTCATGATTTCTAATCCATGGTTTCTTTGAGGTTCACAGATTAACCGACTTCATGAAGGAGTCTTCAATTGTTCACTGATGCCCTACTTAAGGAACCCTTCACTCAAGATAACTTGTCAGACAGTCTCAGTTTCTGACTTTCGCTGAAATTCACAAATTTTTTGACTTCGTAATGGAGTCTCCAACACGTTCACTGTTTTCTTTTCTTGGTGAACTTTCCAAACCTTTCCCAAGATTTAAATCTATTCCTTAGTAATACTCTAAAAACCTTTTATTTAAAGATTTTTTTATTACTAATCATCATTCAATTTAATAACAATCATGATGCATCTCAAAAATGTATGAAAGAAAATATGAATCAAGCAAAAATGTCATGAAAAGGATAACAAGAATTTATTGCAACAAATGTTTTTTTTTTTTAAATTGTAAAAGTGAATATCAAGGATATAAGAAACAAATGTAATGTTATAGGTTGTAGATGCCCCAGATGTGAAATATCTTGGACCTCTCCTTTTTCAAACCATCTGAAATTTCTTTTGAACGAGCAATTTACTTGGGTAACCTCTCGGCTTCCGTAGTTACATCAGACTGAGTTGTTCTCCTTTCCTTTGATTTTCAGATACTTTCTCCCTCTTTACACGGAGCATTAATTCGAAACTTTAATCAGTACCTGAGCTGCCCTTTGCGGTTTTTCAACTCAAGTGTCCTCCATTCGGTATTAAGTCGCCCTTTGCAGGTTTTCGGCTTAAACCTCTCCTTTTAGATTTTTTTTTTTTTCATTTTCATTTTTTTGAATTCTACCATGCATCTAAGAATTCTAAATGCTTCCAAGGTAAAAATATCAATTCAAAAGGTGGGTTGAATTCTGAGAATAACCTTTCAAATTAAATATCCATGCTTGATCAAAATGGACTTTCTAAAGCACGTAATGTAGGCCAAGGTTCGGATTCAGAAAGAAAAGATAAAATAGGCCCAAAATGTGTTTAAGGGTGATTGAATCAAGGATCATTTCCTGAGGAGAACTCATTCTTGAAACATTTGTCCCTTTTTTGGACTTTCTTTTCTTCTTTTTTGCTTTGTTGGCTTTCATTTGCCATTCTTTGATTTTCACATTTTTCGATCGCTTTCCTTTTGCCATGATTTTTGATTATTTTTCCTCGCATTTTCCCTCCAGTGTAGAGGGTGATCCTTGATCAAGTTTTAAAGAAAGAAATAATTCCTAAGGCTCAAAGGGGTGACTAAGGATAATTTTTTCTTAGTGAAAGGAATATGAAAGATGGCCATTCATCATATCAAGCATGAATGTTCTCATTAAAAAGCAATCCACAGGGGAGATAGATATATAGAATTTCCATTTTGACGGTTGGAATAATTCGAATTTCCATGAGCACAGCATCACATTTTTTTTTCATTAAAAAAAAAAACAATTTCAAGCATAATACTTCTTCAGTTCATTAGCATTCACGGGATTTCTGAAATCCTCCCCGTCCATCCAAGTTAAAATCAATACTCCTCCAAAAAAAGCTCTTTTTACCACATAGGGTCCTTCCTAATTCGGAGCCCATTTTCCTCGCAGGTATTTTACTATAGGGAGAATTTTCCTCAGTACCAACTGCCCCTCTCGGAATTGTCTGGGATGAACTTTCTTGTTGTGGGCTCGAATCATCCTTTTCTGATACAACTGCCCGTGACAAATTGCTTTCAATCTTTTCTCCTCGATGAGATTCAGCTTTTCATAAGGAGCTCTAACCCATTTTGCTTCTTCTAGGCCAACTTCCATCAAAACCCGTAATGAAGGGATTTCAACTTCAATAGGTAGCACTACTTCCATCCCGTATACCAAGGAAAATGGCGTTGCCCTTGTAGATGTGCGAACGGAGGTACAATATGCATGAAGAGCAAAAGGCAAGATCTCATGCCAATCCTTATACACATCGGTCATCTTCTCAACAATCTTCTTGATGTTCTTATTGGCTGCTTCTACTGCCCCATTCATCTTCGGACGGTAAGGTACCGAATTATGATGTGTGATCTTGAACTGAGTACACACTTCTCTCATTATCTTATTGTTCAAATTGAGAGCATTATCCGAAATAATTCTTGCTGGCAATCCGTAACGACATATGATTTCTTTCTTAACAAATCTGCATACCACCGACTTTGTTACATTCACATAGGAAGCAGCTTCTACCCACTTTGTGAAATAATCTATCACCACCAAGATGAAATGATGTCCATTTGACACTTTCGAGGTAATAGGTCCAATCATATCCATTGCCTACATTGAAAAGGGCCATGGTGCAGTCATGACATGCAATGGCAATGGCGACACATGAATCTTATCTGTATATATCTGGCATTTATGGCACTTTCGGGAATAACTGATACAATCTCCTTCCATTGTCAACCAATAATACCCTACCCTCATAATCTTCTTAGCAAGCATGTGACCATTAGCGTGAGTACCACATATCCCTTCATGGACCTCTTCTATAATTCTCCGAGCTTCGGCAGATCCGACACATCTCAACAAGACTTGATCTTTTCCTTTCTTGTAGAGAATCTCACTGTCTAGAACAAAACCCATTGCTAGCCTTCTCAGAGTCCTTTTGTCATTTTCTGTTGCTTGTTATGGATACTGTTGACTCTTGATGTATTGCAAGATGTCGTTATACCAAGGGATGCCATCTACTTCTTCTTCAATACTCAGACAGTAGGCAGGAGACTCATATATACTCATCTTTATTTGCACAACTTTAGCCCCTTCATTCACTTTAAACATTGATGACAAAGTAGCCAGAGCATCTGCCATTCGGTTTTCTTCTTGAGGGAAGTAATTAAAATTCACTTCTCCAAATTCCTCCAATAAACTCAATATGAGTTCTCGGTATCGGATTAGCTTTGTATCCCGGGTTTCCTATTCTGCCCCGTAGCTAGTATATCATTAGGGCTAAGTCTCCGAAAACTTCCAATACTTTGATCTTTCTGTCCATTGCAGCACGAAGGCCCATAGTACACGCTTCATACTCGGCAGTATTGTTTGTACAATCAAAATCCAATCTAACAGTGAAAGGATAATAATCTTCTTCTAGCGATATGAGCACTGCACTGATTCCATGCCCTATGGCAATAGATGCGCTATCAAAGTACATTTTCCATACTTTCTTCTTCAGGGGAATCTCATCTGCTTGCAAAACATACATCAAATCTTCATCCGAAAAGTCAAAGTTCAACGGCTCATAATCTTCCACTGCCCTACTTGCTAAGAATTCAGCCACTGAGCTACCCTTGATAGCTTTTTGACTTACATATACAATGTCGTACTCTGACAATAAAACCTGCCACCTTGCTATTCTCCCTGATAAAGAAGGTGTTTCCAACATGTACTTGATTGGATCTAGCTTGGCAATCAACCACGTTGTGTGGTACAACATGTACTGTCTGAGTCTTCGAGCAGTCCAAGCTAAGGCACAGTATAACTTTTCTACCGACGAATATTTCAACTCATAATCTGTAAACTTCTTGCTGAGGTAGTAAACTGCCTGTTCTTTCTTTCCAGTCTCATCAAGCTGCCCCAAAACACAACCCATGGATCTCTCAAATACTGATAAATACAGTATCATTGGTTTATCCGAAACAGGTGGCATTAATACTGGTGGCTTGGATAGATAATGTTTAACCTTTTCAAATGCAATCTGACAACCTTCATCCCATTCTCCTGGATCACGTTTTTGAAGTAACTTAAATATTGGATCACATTTGTCGATTAAATGAGAAATAAATCGGGAAATGTAATTTAATCTCCCCAGAAAGCCTCTTACTTCCTTTTGAGTACGAGGTGGTGGCAAATTCTGGATGGCCTTCACTTTATCCGGGTCAATCTCAATTCCCCTTTTGCTAACGACAAAACCCAGCAATTTTCCCGAGGTGACTCCAAAAGTGCATTTTGCTGGATTTAGCTTGAGTCGAAACTTTCTTAGTCGTTCAAAGAGCTTATTAAGATTCACAATATACTCATCTTCTCCTTGTGATTTTGCAATCATGTCATCAACATAGACCTCAATTCCCTTATGCATCATATCATTAAACAAGGTCACCATGGCTCTCTGATATGTTGCCCCAGCATTCTTCAACCCAAATGGCCTTACCTTGTAGCAGAAGGTTCCCCACATTGTCACAAATATAGTTTTCTCCATATCTTTCGGTGCCATCTTAATCTGATTGTATCCTGAGAATCTGTCCATGAAAGAAAATAAAGAACTCTTCGCCGTATTGTCCACCAGAGTATCGATATGGGGCAAAGGGAAATTATCTTTAGGGCTGGCCTTGTTCAAATCTCGATAATTAACGCACATCTGCACCTTGCCATCATTCTTTTATACTGGAACAATATTTACTAACCATTTTGGATATTTTGCCACCTCTAAGAATCCAACATCAAATTGCTTCTTCACCTCCTCTTTTATTTTTAACAGCATGTCCGGCCTTATTCTTCTCAACTTTTGCTGAATTGGCCTTAAAGGGAGCTTACGAACCACAATATCCGGATCCAACCCTAGCATATCTTGGTAAGACCATGCAAATACATCCACATATTCTTGGAGCAAGGCTATCAATTCACCCTTTATTGATGATGATAATGAAGTCCTGATTTTGACTTCCTTTATCTCTTCACCATTTTCCAGATTTATCATTTCCAATAATTCCTTATGAGGAAGTACTTGTTTCTCCTCTTGTTCTATTTTCCTTAATAGATCCGGAGGTAGACCATAATCCTCAGTATCTTCGTTAGCTTCAAAATCACCCGTGCAAATTGGTCTTTCAAAATTAATTTCAGAATTATTGACAGGAAGGTCCTCATATCCCGCATCCGTACACCTGTAAATAGGTGCAGAAGAAGCAATATAGGAAAATATATATAATGAAAACAAAATAAATAGAAAAAAATGAAAGAATATGGACACATAATTATGAATAAGATGCATCGTGCTTGTTATTTATTGAATGAAAATGTTTAAACAAAAAGGTCATTACAGAAAAAAAAAAAAAAAAAAAACTCTTAATATCTCTAGGTAAAGATAATTAAGATTTTTTTTTTAATTATTACTTTGGAATAGACTTAAAAACTATGGGCAACTTAGTCACACTCAAATTGGTCAATCTATATCCTGGTGGACAAGGTCGCACCATCCAGTTCGCATTGTCACTTTCCATCCCTTCTTTCCCAGTCATGCAAATCACCATATCCTGAATCTGCCCACCCTTATTCACATGGAATTTTTGAAAAGCTTGCTCGACCATTATGAGTACATCCTCTGAATTCTTTTCTCCGAATAGAAAACCAGCAGAGCGAAAGCTGTGAAGGATTGGTGGGAAAGTCATGGGTTCCCATTCAATATCCATACCTGCGAAACGGGCCATCCTCCTTTGTCGGTTCCTTTCAACTTGTTTCCTCTTCTCATGGGCCTTTGGAAGATACCCTAAGCCAAACCGGACTTTCTTTCCCACTACTTTTATTGCTCGGGCCATTCCTTGAAGATATTTTCTAAGACCTTTTCCAGCCCTGTAGCCCTTTCCCACTGTGGTTCTTACTCCCAACCTTGTGTTCTTGGACAACCTTGGTTTTGGAATTTTTTGTCCTTCAGCGACGAAAACCATATTTACGAATTTCAAAGACCGAAAAAAACATTATACGGCATCTTCATTGGGTTCAACATAATGAGATTCAGTAGATGCAGATGCTATTATGTCTTTTTCTCCTGATACAGTGACCAAACGACCCTCCATAAAAAATTTCAGCTTTTGGTGGAGAGACGAAAGTATAGCCCCTACTGAATGTATCTACGGCCTTCCCAACAAGCAATTATAAGACGGATTAATATCCATAACCTGAAAGTTCACCGTATAGGTGCATAGGCCTATCTCCAGAGGAACCTCAATAGTTCCCATTACCTCTCTCCTGGTACCATCGAAAGCCCTGACTACTGTGCAACTCGGTAGCATATAAGAAATATCAATTGGAAACTTAGACAGGGTTGCCAAGGGCATTACATTTAATGAAGAACCATTATCCAGAAGCACCTTTGGTAGAAAATGCCCCTTGCAGGTGGTTGTTATGTGAAGAGCCTTTGTGGACCCAATACCATTGGGTGGTATTTTATCATAACTGAAATATATATGATCGTCTGCCGCAATGTTTCCCACCAGCCTGTCTAATTTTTCTACTGATATATTGTTAGCCACATATGCTTGATTCAACACTCTCAATAGGGCATTTTTGTGTGGCTTCGAGTTTAATAGCAAAGATAAGATGGAGATTCTTGCTGGTTGATGTTGCAATTGCTCAACCACACTATACTCACTATGTTTTATGAACTTTAAAAACTCACAGGCCTCCTTCTCTTTCACCGACTCTTTTATCCTATTTACCGGGACTAATCCCCTCTCTGCTTCTTTTATCCATCTCAATGTGGATTGGTTCAGCTGCTTTCTTCCCTTTTTCTAATCCTCCATCCTTTCTTATTGATCCCTGTTCAACAACCTTAGGAGCATAACACCTTCCACTTTGTGTTAAGTGCCCCACACCTGTAATATCTTACTGACTTGAAGACCTGGGCATAACCATGTTGCAGTTATATTTCCATGGTACAGTTTTGTTTTCTTTGTATGAAAAGGAAGAAGGAAAATCTATGATTAGCTTAGGCGTAATTTCCTCAACAATTAGAGTAGTCTTCTCTAGTTCATCATAATAGTTGATCAAAGGTCTTCTTATTCCATAACCGCTGTATTCTCAATAACCTCTACTTCATCCTCTATTTCTTCATAAAACTGGGCTTCCCCCTCATCCATCATCTTTTGGACTTTAGCCAGAAAGTCTCCGCATTCCTGTATGATATGACCTTTACATCCATGGAACGATCACCAGTCCTCTACCCTATTTGCAACCATTTTTAAACTATCACCATCCTCTACCATTCTCGCTTTTACCATTTTGACCCATACTTTTATCATTGGGGTCTTGACTTCACTGACATGTTTTTTCAACCTTCTTTCTCCCCTCATCAATACTGCATTTACCCGGTTCTCAGCATGATTGGGTAATGGATTTCCTGCTACATTTGGCCCATTCTTCGTCTCGAACTTCACCACCCCAATATTAATCAAACTTTGGACTTTCTTCTTAAAGGCAATACAGTCCTCAGTCGAATGCCCCTGGATCCCTATGTGATATGAGCAGCTAACATTTGCATTGTACCATCTTGGATATGGTGGTGTTAGAGGTTTGAGGTATACAGGTGCAATAAGTTGACTCTGCAACAGCTTAGGATATAGCTTACCATAGGTGGTAGGAATCGGATCAAATTGGGGTTTTTGATTATTCCTTGGTGAACGTTGATCATTGCGTCCAGCACCTTGAATGTTTGGGACAGTGTTTCGGGGAAGATTTATCTGTGGGGATATGCAGTTGGAAAAAGCTGTTTTGGTATATTGGCATAGGGAAATGGATTTTGGGTAAGATAGTTCACATTGGGATAGTAAGGATTATACCCCGGATAAGGTGTGTAGGGTGTAGGAGGTGCATAAGATGTAGGAGAAATATAGGGCCTAGAGGTGTAAATGGTGTAGGAGGTGCATAGGGGTATTGATTGAAACTGACTGCATGTGTCTCCTCCTCCTTCTTTGCAGGGAATTCCCTCTTCGGGCTAGCAGACTCACCCCCTTCCATTTTCCCGTTCTTAATGGCAGACTCTATCATCTCCCCTGATATCACCATATCTGCAAAGTCCTTGGTGGCACTCCCCACCAATTTATCATAATAAGGTGTTTTCAGGGTATTGATGAAAAGCACTGTAGTTTCCTTGTTGGTCAAAAGGAGGTTGTACTTGTGTAGCCAGGGCTCTCCATCTCTGAAAATATTCTTTAAAGCTTTCAGTAGCTTTCTTTTCCATGTTTTGCAGAGTTAGACGGTCAGGCACCATGTTCGTCACATGCTTGTTTTGTTCCTTGAAAGCTTTGGCTAGATCCATCTAGGAACGAATCTTAGTATGGGTAAGCTGGTTATACCATCGAGTTGCGGACACTATCAAGCTATCTTGAAAATAGTGGATAAGCAATTTTTCGTCTTCATCATGTCCGGTCATCTTCCGATAATACATGGTCAGATGTGTTGATGGGTTGGTAGTTCCGTTATATTTTTCAAAGTCTGGTACTTTGAAATTTGGAGGAATCACCAGACCGTGTACTAAACCCATTTCTTTCGCATCCAAACTGCCAAATAGCTTCGCCCCTTCAATTGCCCTCAATTTTTCCTCCAGCAACTGATTTTTTTTTGGGATTCTGTCGTTTCAACCCTCTTCAACTCAGTCATCTTTGCCCTTTCCTTTTCAGCCAATTCCTCAAAATCTGGAATGTCCATATCAATTGGATCAACCCCAATATTACCCTTTTTAGGACCAAAATTCTGTGCTTCAGCCGCTGGTTGGATGTAAATATAAGATGATGCCCCAGTTGGAAGTTCATTTTCCACATGCTGGGATGTCTAGCCATTCTTCTGTACCACCTCAAGTCGGCCTTCCTGGTTTACTGCCCCCATTCCTGTAACTGAATTTTCCCCTGGCCATTTCTGCCTCATCATGGTATTCATCATCTCCTTGAGTTTGGTCATTTGTTCCCGTGACTCCTCTTGAGACTTAGCCAACTGTTCCTACAGTTTCCTTTGAGTTCTTTCCATCCTTTCAATTCTAGCAAGCTAATAGTTCTCCATAGCTCTGGCTTGAGATCGAGTATTGTAGGGGTGTCGAAAGTCTGATTCTTTCTAAGTGCGACTAATTGTACCTTTAGTTTTTCAAAACCATGAATTAGAAATTATTGCACATTTTTTTATTTTATTTTGTAAAAATGAATGAATGAATAAATGACTAAATGTTAATGAATGAACAAATAAGTAAATGACTAAGTGTATGAATTTGAATGAATAATTATAAAGAATAAATGAATGGACAAATAAATAAATGACTAAGTGTATGAATAATTTGTGAAGACTAAATGAATGAATGATTATGAATATGAATATAAATAAATGAATGAAAAAACAAAATATATAAAGGAAAGAACAAATGAATGAGAATGCATTTAAAAGTATTGGCCCCGGGATAATTCCAACCAAACGGTCTTTCTTTGATTTCCTGGAACTAAATACAGCAAAGATAAAAGATCAATGCTTAAGATAATGTGATAATCTGTCTATCCTAATTCAAAAATGCTATTACAAAACATCGGTCCTATAGTAACTCCCTTGGATCTTGGACCTTTTTTACTATCCTCTTTTCATTGCCTTGCTCTTCAATCTGACCCCTACTTGTTCACGGCCCTTTGACATGTCAGCAGAAGCATCACCGTGTAAGCTTTTCTTAGCTTGTTTCTCCAGTTGATTGGCTCGGGCTTCCTCATGCTTTGCTCTCTCTTTCCAATAGTTCTTCAATTTCTTGAGGTTTTTGACCTCTTGCTCCCATTCCCCGAAAGTCTTGAGGGTCCCTCAAATCTGAGCTCGAAGCGGTACCTCTTGTTCTCCAAGTGTAATTCCTGAAGATTGCTCTTAGCTGTGTCCCTTTCTCTCTTAATCTTTTCCTTTTTCTCCTTCTTGAGCTGATTCCCTATTTTTCATGTCCTCAAGCTCTTCTTGCAGTCGGGCAATCTCTTTGCTTATTTGGGCCTTTTCTTTTTCGAATTCTGCCCTTGCAATTTCTAACTCTGATGGAGCTTCCTTAAGTGATGGACTCATGAACTGGACCTCTTTTCCATATGATGTCAACAACCTATCATTAACCCTCAATTCCCTCTATACTAGGTAATCAGGTGTGACGATATCGGCATATCTAGTTACCTCCACCCGATGAGTTTCCTTCCATGCTACTACAATCTCACGTACCTTTCCCGAGTAGCCATCTTCTCCATAAGCAAATACCAAATCACTAAGGTCATGGGTCGTAGGAGTAAACTAACGGGATTTCGATTATCTTAGTACCAGCAGTGGTGCATAGCTTACTCCTCCCCATACTCCCAATAATGGAATAAAGCTTTATGTCCGCACTTGTACAATGTCGACATAGGAGTTATCCATGGAGCCCTCCAAATTACCATCTCAGCCCTGATATTCCAAAATATGTTGATCCATTGTTCCTCAGTCCTATTTTAAAGCCAATCCTTCTTCGGTTTACAAAAATGGCTTTGAACCCATATGTAAAGAAGCTGTATACAACCTATAAAACGCCCTTTTCCTTCCCGTCTACAAAAATTCAGAGATCGGATTGTTTCTGCTATAATTGTCGGGGATAGGTTTATCCTCTGCTCAAGCCTTTCAAAAACATCAAATACTGCCACATCCACATACCCTAATGTCTTTGGGAAGATAACTAAACCATAGATAGCCAGAGCAAAAATATTTCTATCTGTCTCCTTGCTTGAATGGCTGTGGATTAAGGTCCATAAAACATCCCATGATATATAGTAGCTTACCCCTTTTGGGACAACATGGCTTTCGACCCAATTTCTTTCCACTCCCAGAATTTTAGACACCTTTTTCTTGAAACCTGGCGTCTTTGTATCCTTCAAATAAATATGATCGGGAATAACATTCTCAATATGCAGCAAGGTCGAATATTCCTCTATGGTTGGAGTCATATCCTCTCGATTGAAAGTAAAACTACGATAAGCGGGATTCCAGAATTGCACCACAGCTCGTATCACCTCACCACTGACTTTAACCTGAACTCACAGTGCTATATTCCTATAAGTCTAAGTGAAGGCTTCTTTTTCTGATTGTTCCATTGATTCCATATATCCATCAATTCTCGGAGATCATTTTGCCTGATAGTAAGATCAACCTCGACTGGCAATACTGACACATATTCCATTTTCAAACAATCCACATTGTCCTGCTGACCTTTCCCAGACTGTTTCCTAACCTCTAAATGCTTCTCGACTACTGAGACATTCTGACCCTCCATGGAAGCCCTTTTGGTTGAATATTATCCCGAGACCAATAACCTTCTATGTGCAAAAATGATGACAAGAATGCAAAAAAAAAAACAAAAAACAAAAAAACAAAAAACAACAACAAAAAGAAAATGAATTAGTAACGGGAATAAATTCGAATAATACAAAAAAATATAATTCAAAACAATAATTATCACTGAGGATGCCAAAAAAATTTCGGCATTATAACACCCTGGGACGACACACCAACACTTATTATGGGCATTGTGATGTACATTCATCATTGTCCGATTTTCAAAAATAAACTTATTCGGAAAGTAGAATAGAAGGTAAAAGGATTGGAAATATTCCTCCATGTGTTCTTAACTTCGGGATATCTAATTGGAAATCCAGCATGGCTTCGCCTAGGTTTACTATATGAAGGTGAATTAGTTCTAAAAGCCCCGAATTGTTCCTCACTGTCGCTGGTGAAGGCTAGTAAGGCACCCTGATAAAAGCGGGTTCAATTCGATAGAGTCTATTTCCCTAGCCCATGCAGATTGTTAATCACGAAGGCTTAGGTAATTTAGTACTCCGAAAGTGTTTCACTAGCCCATGCGGATTGTTAATCACGAAGGCTTAGTTACTTTGCTCCCACCTAAAAGGACGGAACCCGAGTATAGGGCTCATGATATGAAAATGCACGTGTAGTGTGTGAGGAGAAATAACAAACCTTTCACCACCTATTCTACATCCCTTATTCTAAATGCCCCAACAAGATTAAACAACATAAGTCATCAATTAATAAATAAATGAATATATGCACCAAAATAACCAGAGAAAAATTATAATATGTATGCACATGAATATGGACATATTTAAAAATATTTTATTATTATTGAAATTATCCTTATTTTTAAAAAAAATGTGGGAATCAAAATTAAATACCAATTAAACCAACAAAACTGAGACTTTGATAACACACGACTAATTCTAGGCCTGACTCTCTAATATTCCCCAGCGGAGTCGCCAAGCTATCGCAACCTAAAAAATCACAAGTCTCATCGCAAGATTTTATTATTCGTAAAGCGTGACATTATAAAAAAAACAAGGAAAAGTCGACTTAATTTCTGTAGAAAATCGATGAAAATAACCTTGAAAAAGACATGGAGTCGCCACCAATCTTTTTTCGCTAGGTGTGATCGGCCACCTATTAAAATCGGTTGTATAAAGCATTTTAAAATTAATTAAAACATCTTTAAAACCAATTTCAAGTCTGCGTTTGAAACTAGAGAAATCAAAGAAGCGGGTTTGGGACTCGGTTACGTGTGGGGAAAGATTAGCACCCCCACAACGCCAGTATAAAACGGTACCTTATTAATCGTCTGTTATCTCAAGTCTCGGTAAAAAATCGATTTTTATTTTGGTATTTCAAGTTAATTCACAATTTAAAGAAAAATAATTCCATTTTTTATTGAAAATGATCCGGAATTTATTAATTCAAAAATTTCCTATATTTCCCAACAAGCATGGAAAAATATAGAAATTTTTATTATTTTGGAAAAATTTTCGAATCATTCTCGTTTTAAAGAAGATATTCCATTATTAATGATAATTGATGATATCCTCCCCAGCAAACCCGGCAAAGAACTCATGAATTATTTTAACTCGGGAATATCTTTATTTTATTGAAAATCATTACCTTTTTCAAAATATTTAAAAAAAAATATGAATATGAATATGTGTGACATAAATAAAATGACATAGCAAAGTCTAGATAATATAATGCAACCTAAATGGTATGATATAATTTAAATATCTTAGAATATTCTAAATGAAATGAAATATCCTAAGTCATATGATATATTCTAAATGAAATGAAATGACCTAGGTAACATGATATATTCTATATGAAATGTAATATCCTAAGTCATATGATATATCCTAAATGAAATAAAATATCCTAAGTGACATAATATATTCTAAATGAAATGAAATGACCTAGGTAACATAATATATTCTATATGAAATGAAATATCCTAAGTCACATGATATATTCTAAATGGAATAAAATGATTTAAATGACATGGCAAATATTAATGATATGGCATATAATCTAAATGACATGAAACATAAAATAATGCTATCATAAAATATGAATGAAAAGAATAATGCATGAACATAGTATATGCTAAATAATGTGACAAAAATAAATAACTAAATAAAAAGCATAGGATATCATGAAGTATTCAAAACCACGTAACAATTAATATAATATCAAAAATTTAAATCAAAGATAATAACACAATCATGAAAATTAACATAGCAAAAATCACATATTATATAGTATGCATGAATATGGAAAATGCAACGCATGAGAAATGTATTTTTTCCTTTAATTATGAAAATCCGTATATCTAAAAAGATATCCGGATACCTTAGGAGAATATATCAAATTAAATATTCTAAAACCAAAATACTTTGTGATTGTTTGAAAACAATTTTGAAAAGCTTAGATTAAAAATAAAAACTTAGCTAAACCCTTTTTAAATAGCTCTAATTTCCTAAGTTTAAAATCCCGGACTTGACTACCCTTAACCCGAGATTTAAAAAATCATTTTTAGAGTTTAAAAAGGCTTAGAAACTACCCTAAGTCAATAGCTAAACTTCCTAATCAGCCCCCTCTAAGTAACTTAACCAAAACAGAAAATTGATTTTTCTTCAAATTCAATTCTGCCTCTACTGTCCAGTTTTAAAGTACGATTTTTTGCCCTATTTTTAAAAATTCAAAATATCTAAAAAACATACTGGAGACTCAGGACATGTAAAACTACCAGGGGAAAATTGGCTTAATTTTATGATTAAAGATGACTTCCCAAAAAAATCAGGAAAGTATGAGTACTGGGTGAAAAAACTATTTTGCCAAAACACATTTTTTTGCCTCTAATAAAATCATTTAAAAATCGAAGTAAAAATGTTAGAGACTCTCCAAAAGACTCACAAACAGTAGCTAACACTTTTGAAAACTTAGAAAAAAATTGGCTAAGTTAAAAAGATTACAAAGGTAGATTAATCAATTTGACAACTCTTTAATTTTCCACAAGTATGCTTAAAATGAGCATGACTTGAACCATTGATTGGTCTAAGTCATAAATCATGTGGCAATGACATGAAATGCATGAAAATACAGCAAATATGATGCATGAAATGCATGATTTAATACCTAAATGACATGAAAAATGAATGGCATATAGAATATGACCTAGACCTAAATGAACTTGCATGGCATTTAATAAAACCTAGGTCTAAAATGCATGAATATGCATGGCAAAGAAAACCAATCCTCAACCTAAACAATGCATGGAAATAACACAAACATATTGCATGCTTAAACAAAATACACAACCAAATATCATGAAAATGCAGACCTATCAACTAGCATAACAAAAATGCACACACACAGCTGAAAAGAGAGGGGTGGCCGAATGGTCCCATAATTTAAAATGAGCATAGCATTTTCACAAACACATGATATACTAACATGCAAGATTAAAGAATAATACTTAAAATAATGCAAATATAAAGTAAAGGCATGAAAACCAATAGGCATTTTCACAAACACATGGATTAAAAAAATGTAAAACATAAACAAACTTAAACATTTTGAAAACAGAAAATCAAAAATGCAAGATAAGTAAAATAAACATGATAACAAGATAATAGACTCAAAAATGGAAACAAGCAAGCAACCAAATCAAAACAAGCTTCATGTTTATGTATTTGAAGAAGATTTAAAGCATCAAAACTTGTTAAATATCATGAATAGCAAGAAATAAAAATGCAAACAACAACTATATCAAAACAATAGCCATTCAGCCAACCCAAAAGACAAAAGAAATTTCTCAAAGCTTTTTCCAAGAAATTATAAAGAAGAACTTAAAGGAGAAACTTAAAAACACTTATTTTAAAGAAGAAAAATAAAAAGAAACTCGCCAAAATAGCAATCAAAACAGTAAATCAAGAATAGAAAATCAAGAAAAGTGCAAAAGTATGGTGCTTAAAGCAACCTCTAAAAGCTATATTGTAAGCTTTTTCTCTTCTAACTTTCTTTTCTTTTCTAAACTTTTCTTTTTACCTTTCAAAAATGGAGAGAAAAATCATCCAAAACAAGAGTGAATAGCTGAAAATGAAAGAGAGACCCCCTTCACCTTGTAGTGGTCGAATGGCCTTCAAGAGGCTAGGATGTTGTCATTTTTTTTTTCAACCAATTTTGATCCAAAAGCTATTAATCCAAGATGCCTAAAATGTGAAATTATCACCCTTAGATTAGGTAATCAACTATCCACAGTTACAGTTGTTCAAGAATCTTAAGCCATTATGTTGACATTCTCCCTCTTCATGCATTGGTCCATGTGGCTCAATTACAAAGGCTTGATCAAAAAAATAACTACCTTCCTCTTCATTGTTGGCCTTTTGATAAAAAATCAGAAAATATCTGCCCACCATTGGGCCTTGGCTGGCTGACCCCTCATCTTCCAGCCCAAGCTTTATTTTTTTAAAAGGCAAGAAAAGCCCTTTTCGATTTGTTGGGTAAAATGACCTTTTTGCCTCCCGAACGTAAATAAATAGCAAATTGATTCCAAATTAAAATTTTCTTTCTTCAATACTTACAAAATAAATAAAAAAATAATTTTGGAGGTTTTCAAAAAATTTCGAGCCCATTTCCTATTTATTTGGATTTTTTCTTCCAAAATTGCCCTTTTATGCTCCCAAACTTTACCATTTTTTAAACGAGCTCCAAATCCAGATTTTTCTTCACCAATATCTTCCAAATACCTTAAAAGTATGATCTGGAAGTTTTCATATCATTTGGTATTTTTTTGGGATTTATCTGCTTGAATTACTGCATAGTGGGACCGGGATTTGGCCATTTTGCAAACGAACTCCAAATCCAGATTTTCTTTCATCAATATCTTCCAAATAATTTAAGAACGAGATTTGCAAATTTTCAGACTTTTTGGAGTTCGTTTGCTATTTTTTCGAGATTTATCTTCTTGAATTTCTACTTAGGGAACTCGGGATTTGGCCATTTTGCAAGCGAACTACAAATCCGGATTTTCTTTTCCCAATCTCTTTGAAATGATTTAAGAATGAGATCTTCAAATTTTTAGAATTTTTGGAGTTCATTTGCTATTTTTCCCAAATTTTCCAATTTTACCGTTTTACCTTCGAAACCCGATTTTGCTCAACACAAGTTCGATTTTTTAGATTTTCTTCAAACTGAGTCTTGGTCTATCCTTGTTTAATCACTCCCCATCAATTAGGGGCTTTAGTCTTATCGAATCGGGCCATTTCTGTAATTATTCCAAATTTCATCGAATCCACCAAAAACCCTAATTATCGGTTTTCTTTCGAATTGACTTTTCTTTCAGTTTTTATTTCAAGTAGCTTCTCCATTACCCATAGTCAGTGCTTATCTTTCATTTGGAACCTTCAATTTCAACCAATTTGATCATTTAAGCACTTTTCCCCAAATTTCCCGAACTAGGGTTTTCTTTCTTTTGAATCTCCATAACCCAACTTCCGAACTCCATATCTTTTGATATAGACCTCGGATTATCAAAATTCTTTCTCCATTTTTCAATTGAACTTCAAATCTTGATTTTCAAAATGGGTTGACTTTTTAGTAGTTGACTTTTTAGGGTTGACTTTTGGGGTTGACTTTTGCAAGTTTGACTTTTTATGCTCGCCTTCTTAGACTAAGTCTCGGAGTACCACCTGCAGGATGAAAAAAGTCTTTTTACATTCTGAAACATCTATTTAGGAAGAAAACATACTTGTTTTAGTTGTCCGGACAAAATTAGGTGTTTACAATGTCAACATGAGACAAGTGCTTTCATCATCACAATGTATAGAACTATATGCATCAGAAATCCTAATATGATTATGCACCATGTTTCTTATGACACTTGGCTTTCCCATCTTCAAAACTTATCGAACCAGCCTTGATGAGATCCCTGATCTTGTACTTCAAAGCGGGGCAGTGCTCTCTTGAATGACCTTGATACTAGAATGATAAGAACAACACTCATTAGCATCATACCAGCTCGGATAAGCGGGCTTTAAAGGCTCTAATTGCATGGGTGTCACAAGGTGATTCTGGATGAGTTGAGGTAGTAGCTCACTGTATGTCAGAGGAATCGGGTCAACCTAATTTTTTCGCTTTTTATGCCCGCTTCGATTATTCCCAAAGGTGTTAAATTGATAGACAGATGTAAATGCTGGCACGGTTGTAGACATTGGTTGGTAAGGATAAGCACCTTGAGAGACATTGTTCAGGGTAGAGTAAAATGGCTGATACGAGGAGAATTGGGGAGGTGGGGTAAAACCTTCCACGACTTTAGTACTTTCCTTTTTCTTTTCAGATGCCCCATTTCTCTCGGTATTGGATGTTCTTTCTCCTTCAATTTTCCCATCCTTGGTAGCATTCTCAATCATCTCCCTTGAAATTACCATGTCCGAAAAATTCTTTGTGGTGTTGCCGACAAGTATATCATAGTATGGGGCCTGCAGTGTATTCACAAAAAGGACAGTGGTTTTCTTCTGAGTTAAGGGCGGTTGTACTTGGGCGGCCAGGCTCATCCATTGCTGCGCATAATCTTTGAAGCTCTCAGTAGCTCTTTTCTTCATATTTTGTAAGGTGAGATGGTCAGGCGCCATGTTAGTCATATGCTTCTACTGGTTTAGAAAAGCCCTAGCCATGTTGTTCCAAGAGTGAATCTGATCCTTGCTCAACTGACCATACCACCTAATTGCGGACCCGCTGAGGCTATCTTGAAAGCTGTGAATCAAAAGCTTATCATTATCTATATGACTTGTCATCTTCTGGCAGAACATAGTGATGTGGGCTGACGGATCGGTCGTCCTGTCATATTTCACAAAGTCATGGATCTTGAACATAGGAGAATTGACTAAATCGAGGACAGAGCATCGTTCTTTCGCATCCACACTCTCGAATACATCTATATTTTCTACTGCCCGGAGCCTTTCATCTAGCAATTGATATTTCCCTTGGGAATCTGCCAACTCTACCTCATTTACTGCAACCATTTTCAACTTTATTTGTTCAGCTGGATCATTTGAATTTAAGACATTGATGGGGTTAACTGTGTTCTGGGCATCAATCATTACGACCTCATTCTGACCCTTCTCTGGCAGCCAAGTTTTCAGTGTATCCCTTGATTACGGTGGACATTAGCTCCATCAATTTAGTCATCTGATCTTTAGATTTTGTTTGAGACTTTGCCAACTGTTCTCGTAATTCTTTCTGTTCCCTTTCCATTCTTTCCATTCGGGCAACTTGTTTATTCTCCATAGCTCTGGCCTGTATTAAAAGGGTACTCAGTACTTCTTATACCTCTGATTTGAAATGGAAATTCTTTCAAAGACTCTTAAAGCCAAGCCAACTTCTATTTTATTTCCCCAAATGTATGTCATGATGAAAGAGTCATGAATGCAATTTGATGCACGTGAAGCCTAAACAATATGATGTATGGACATGTACAGTGAAAACATGTTGACTATATATGTAATAAATGCAATCGCGATGCCAACATGCTGCAAGCAAAGAATAAACAAATCAATGCATGGATATATGCAATGAATGACCATGTATATTTTAGCGTATTTCCCAATCAATGATCGTATATAGTATGAATGCAACAAGATGTCAATTATGATAGATGTAAACAATGAATGATTGACACAGAGTATATACAAAGGAACTCATGCTGACCATGTATGTTATGAATGCGACCTAATGCTAACATGATGTATGTAATAAGCAAATTAGTGCTTGAACATATAGAGAAATCATGTTGACTATGTTTGTCATGAATACCACCTGATGCTACCAAGATGCATGTATAAATGTATGGTATGACAAATAATTGATCGGATGCAAAATGCAAAGGGGAAGATATCACGGAGGAAATAAGAATCAGAGGAACTTAATCATCAACATCTCATAAATTTGAAGCACAACCAATTTATTCCCATATCAACGTTCACAATGGTATAAACCATGTTTTCAAAATTTGAGCAGTGGTTAAAATTGTCTTTACAAACATTTTATTCTTCCTAGCATCCTAAGGCTATAAGAGCCGGCTACTGAAAAAGTGAAATCCTACTACATCATATCAGACCGAAGTCTTTCTGCATCATTGCCGTAAATCTCCCAATCCTAATTATGCTTTCCCAGCCCTCTATCAATCAGTGTCGTTGGATCTATCCACTTAATCTCTATAAGAGATTGCACTTTCTTTTTGAAGGCTATACAGTCTTCAATGCTATGGCCAGCAATTAAACAGTGATAGTCACATCTTGCATTTGGATTATACCACTTTGGATATGGTGGTAACAGGGGTTTCAACGGGATACAGGCAACCATGTGATTTTGGATCAGTATAGGGAGAAGCTCTTGGTAGCTGATTGGAATAGGATCATACTGCTCTTGGGTCTTGTTTTTGGGTTGTTTCTTAGTCGCACATGGCCTAGGAGTTGGGGCACTCGGTGGTGGTACTAAGGTCCGAACCGGAGTGTTTACATAGGGAGATGGCAGAATAACAAGGCAAGGGTATGGATTTGGACTCGGGACCCTTGGAGGTTGTACATAATTCGAGGTTCCTATCCCGAATGCTTGATAAGGTGATTGATGAGGAAAATAGTACGAACTGCCAGTTGATGGTGATGGAGTGGGATTCAGGGGTCCCGTAGTGATCCTCCCAGTGGACAATTGGGCCATAGTAGGGTGAGGGTACTGGTTTGGACCTAGGACCAATTACAGGGACTATTTAGGATCTGAGGTTTCTATCCTTGGTATCAGGCTCTCGAGTTTAATCATTTTTACGATCTTGTCCACAATTTCATCAGGATTGCAACCTTTGTGGCATTGACAAGTGCAGGATCCAGCAAGGATTATACGTTCTGGACCTAATAATTTTGGTTGATCCGAAGGCGATGCAGAGCCTTGAGAATGTTCCCCCTTACTCTTACCCATATCCTCAAACATTTTCAGCAATTTGGTGAGTTGTTCTTTGACTTCCCGAATTTCATGCCTAAAGTCCTCTTGATTGCGTTCAAAAGCACCCAATCGTTCTCTCGATTCTTTCCTTATATCTCGAACCCCTTTCATGCAAATGAAAATGTCATGAGACCAAGAATACAATTATGAAAGTACATGCTCTATTTCTATATGCATGAATAAACTGATGATTAATGCATGAACATATACAGAGAAATTATGATGACTATGTATGTCATGGATGCAATCTAATGTCAAACATGATGCATTTAAAAAATAAATAAATTGATGTGCAGGTATATACAAATAATGACCATGCATGTCATAAACGTATTCTACAATGAGTGAATATACATGCTATGACTGTAACATGATGTCGAAATGGTACATACAAAGAATAAATGAATTAACACAAAGGTATATACGAAGAAATCAATGATTACATGAAAATGGTGGGACCTAAATCTTGATTATTCAAAAATCTCATTATGCAAGATTTGCCTCCAAATTTAATCTACGATTTTTTTAAACATGTTTTCTCTATGACAAACCAAACATATTATTTTCAAAAGAATTCCGAAGTAGTGGATCCTACTATAGTACAATATGCAAATGTTCATGTAACACTCCAGTTTATGAAATCATCAAATGAGATTATTACCAATTGTTTATTGCAAAGAATGAGATCGAAAATGCAACCATGAATGTACATGCTTTATTCACATATGCGTGAAACGTGCAAAATGCAAAAGGTTTTAAATTTTTTTATATTTTCAATTTCAAAAAGTTGATGAAAATTTGCTCCAATAGTATCAACTTATTTAGGCATCATGATGCCTTCGGGGCGGATTATCAAACTTATTACGGGGGATGTACGTTCATCTTTGCCTGATTTACAAAACTGATTTGAGATGTAAAATAGGAAATAAAAGGTTAGAACTATCCCTCCATGTGTTCCTAACTCCGGTATATCTATAAAAAATTCGGTAGAGCTTCTCCTAGGTTCAATATATGTGGGTGAACGAAGTTCTAAAAGGCTCCGAATTGTTCCTCACTGTCGCCTGTGAAGGCTAGTAAGGCACCCCGATAAAAGCGGGTTCAATTCGTTAGAGTATATTTCCCTAGCCTATGCGAATTGTTAATCACGAGAGCTTAGGTAATTTATACTTCGAAAGTATTTTGCTAACCCATGCGGATTGTTAATCACGAGAGTGTAGCTACTTTACTTCCACTTAAAGGGATCGAACCCGGGTATAGGGCTCATGATATGAAAATGCAAGTGCAATATGTGTGAGGAGGAAAAAGAAACCTTTCACCACCTATTCTACAAACCTTATTCTAAATGCTCTAGCAATTTATTAAAAGAACATTCAAGAATAGTGTAACGCATTAATCAACAAGCAATTATAATATACAATCATTAAATAACTAGAAAACAATAATAAAATGCATGTGAATGAATATGAACATATTTAAAACATTTTATTATTTTCAAAATTCTCCGTATTTTAAAAAAAATGTGGGAATTAAAATTAAATACTGAATAAACCAACAAAAATCGAGACTTTGATAACACACGACTAATTCTAGGCCTGACTCTCTAAAGGTCCCCAGTGGAGTCGCCAAGCTGTCGTAACCTAAAAAATAACAACACATAACAAGTCTCATCGCAAGACTTTATTATTTGTTAAGCGTGACATTAAAAAAATCGAGGAAAAGTCGACTTAATTCCTCTTTAAAAATGAAGGTTTTGAAAATGACCTTGAAAAAAGACATGGAGTCGCCACCAATCTTTTTTAGCTAGGTGTGATCGACCACCTATTAAAACCGGTTTTATAAAATATTTTAAAAATTAATTAAAATATTTTTTAAAACCAATTTCAAGTCTGCATTATAAACCAGAGTAAATCGAAGAATCAGGTTAGAGATCGATTACGCGCGGGAAAGGATTAGCACCCCCACAACGCCCATATAAAACGGTACCTTATTAATCATGTGTTATCTCAAGTCTCGGTAAAAAAGTCGATTTTAAATTTGATATTTTAAATTAATTTCCAATTTAAAAAAAAAAATAATTCCATTTTTTAATTGAAAGTGATTCAGAATTTATTAATTCAAAATTTTTCTATATTCTCCAACAAACGTGGCAAAATATAGAAATTTTTATTTATTTGAAAAATTTTCTGAATCATTCTCGTTTTAAAGAAAATATTTCGTTATTAATGATAATTGATGATATCTTCCCTAGCAAACCCTGCAGAGAACTCATAAATTATTTTAACTCGAGAATATCTTAATTTTATTGAAAATCATTGTCTTATTTTAAAACATTTTTTTTTTTAAATATGAACATGAATATGTGTGACATAGTAAAAATGATACAATAAAGTCTAGATAATATAATGCAAGCTAAATGATAATTTAAAAAGCATAGCATATTCTAAATGAAGTGAAATGTCCTAAGTATCATGATTGATTCTAAGTGACATGAAGTAAATATGAAATATAAAATAATGTTATCATAAAATATGCATGGGAATGAAAATTATAATGCATGAACATAGTATATGCTAAATAATGTGACAAAAATAATTGACTAAATAAAAAGCATATGATAGCATGAAATATTCAAAAATCATATAACAAACAACATGACACCATAAAATATAAATCAAAATGATAACAATACCATAGAAATCATCATAGCAAAAATCACATTAAATAAAATGCATGAACATGGAAAATGCAATGCATGAAAATGTATTTTTTCCTCTAAATAAAGAAATCCGTATATCTAAAAAGATATCCTGCTACCTTAGGAAAATATGTCAAATTAAATTTTCTAAAACAAAAAAAACTTTGTGATTGTTTGAAAACAATTTTGATGAAAAACTTAAATGAAGATTAAAACCCTTACCAAGCTCTTTAAAAATGACTCTAATTTCCTAAGTTTAAAATCCCGAACTTGACCACCCTTGACCCAAACTCTATAAAATCATTTTTTAAGTTTAAAATGGCCTAGAAACCACCCAAAGACAGTAGCTAAATTTCCTAATCAGCCCTCTCTAAGTAACTTAGCCAAAACAGAAAAATGACTTTGCCTCAAATTTGAATCTGACTCTACTGTCCATTTTTAAAACATGATATTTTAACCTATTTTTAAAATTTCAAAAAAAAAATCTAAAAATAATATTGGAGACTCAGAACATGTAAAACTACATAAAAAAAATTTTCTTAATTTTATGATTAAAGATTACTTCCCAGAAAAATTGTAAAAGTTCGAGTATTGGATGAAAAAAAAAATTGTTTTACTAAAACACATTTTTTCCTTTAGTAAAATCATTTAAAAATCAAAGTAAAATTGTTGGAGACTCGCCTAAAGACCTTCAAACAATATCTAACCTTTTAAAAAGTTAGACAAAAATTGGCTAAGTAAAGAAAATCACAGAGGTAGAATAATCATTTTGACAACTCTTTAATTTTCCACAAGTATGCTCAAGTGAGCATGAATTTGAGCCATGGATTGGCTTAAGTCATAAATCAAGTGATATGACATGATATGCATGAACATACAGCAAATGAAATGTATGAAATGCATGATTTAAAGCCTAAATGATATAGGAAATATATGACAATTCAAAATAACCTAAATGCCTAGCATGAGTTTGCATGGCAATAAATGCTAACCTAACTTAATATGCATGAAATGCTTAATAATGTAAATGTGGCTTAGACCTAATATGTTACGAATATGCATGAAAATGCTAATGTGACCTAAGACATAAGTAGCATAGCAATGCATGGCAATACTAATATAATTTAAGACCTAATATGCATGGCAATACCAATATGGCCTAGACCTAAAATGTAATGAGAATGCATGGCAATACTATGAACATACAATGACCAATAAACCTAATACTAATGCTTGAACAAACAGCAACTAATACACAATTTCATGGCATAATCCTAGCTAACATGGTACCTAAACAAAATGCAAATGCACACACGAGGCAAAGAATGCATGAAGAGGCCGAATGGTCACATGGTACTCTAATGCAATCCTATCTAGCAAATAACACGTACATGGAAAATCATATCAAAATACATAATGTCATGACATTTTCACAAGCATATGACATACTAAAATCAAGATACACAAGCTCATGGCATGGGAATGCAAACAAGTCAAGAAGCAAGATGAAAATGCATATGCAATGCAAACAAAGTGGAAGTAGCCGAATGGTCATATACTCCAAATGATGGCATTTTATCATGGCATTTTCCATAAGCATATGGCATACTAAATATCAAGATATGCTAACTCATGGCATGGAAATACAAACAAGTCAAGAAGCAAGACGAAAAAACACATGCAAGGCAAACAAAATGAAGGCATTCGAATGGTCATGTGACAAAATAATAAGATGCAAACATGGCAACATGCAAGGTATGATACATGAACAAAAATGCAAAATATAATCAAGAAGAACAACAAGTGAATATTATTTCATAAAAAGGAAATATAAAAGGAAATATATCATAAAATAATGTAAGAACATGTAAAAAAATAAGCATAGACATGCAAAGCAAATAACAAGCAAAACTAGTAAATAAAACAAAGAAAGTTAAGCTCCATGGTTGGTACAAAATGGGCATAGCCTCTCTCTTAACCATAATCACTTGACATTGTCAATATCATGAAGACTTTCCATTTTTTTTTGTAAAAATCAAAAACTTAAAATACTTGAATAAACCTTCTAAAAAATCAAGGCAAACAAACATGTCACTCGACCATGGCAAAAAACTTGTAGAAAATTTTGTAAATATTTATTTTCAACCATTTTGATGAAGAAGAAGAGATGAAAACTTAAGTAAACATTTAAAACTTTGGTTTATATGAAAAATGTAGTAGGAAAACAAATTGAAAATCAAGAAACCAACATAGAAAACAAGAAGAAAACAATGCTAAATCTTGGTAAAAATGGCTACCTTCAAGCTTTTTTCAAAAAGCTTTTCTTCTTTTCTTTCAAAAACCTTTTTTTTCTAAATTAGCTACTGATCTTGATCTTCAAATGACTTCACCTATATGGAAAAAATCAAACATTCCTTCTCCTCCTTCCTCTTTTGGCCGGTTGGCATGCCCACCATTGGATGATTTTTTGCACTTTTTCTCCTCCAATCTTGGCCCTTAGATTAAGATATTTTCATGACAACATAAAAATGTCATCTTTCCAATTGATAGAAGCCCTCAAGATGTGTACTCAGCCCTTGTAATAACCTCAGCCCTTAGATGAAAAAGAGGACCAATCCCATGCACTCCTTTGCTTGGCCCTTTGAGTGCCTACCCTTGGATGAGTTGTGCTCTTCTATTCTTGGCCATTGGATGAGGATTCTTTCATGACAACATAAAAATGTCATCTTGGCATTTAATCCCAGCCCTTTACATGTGTACTCAGCCCTTGTACATGGCCTAAGCCATAAAATGAAAAGGAACAATCCCATGAACTTCCTTGCTTGGCCGATTGGATGTCCACCTTTAGATGAGTTGTGCTCTTCCATTCTTGGCCATTAGATGAGGGTTCTTTCATGACAAATAAAAATTTCATCTTGGCATTTAATCTTGGCCATTGAATGGTGTATTCAACTTTTCTACAAGGCATATAAGCCATTGGATAAAGGGGGACCATTTGCAAGGTATTAGTGGTAGCATGTGAGCAAGCTTCCTTTTTCTCGTCTATGCTGGCTGATCAAAGGAGGTAAAATCCCAGCAATTCCTTGTTCTTTCATATTTTCTTAATTACAAATTTGTCCTTTTCAGTTTCTTCGGTAAAATAACCTTTTTGACCCCCGAACCTAAATAAATAGCAAACGGACTCCAAATTCAAAATTTCTTTTCTCAATACTTCCAAAATAATAAAAAATTGAATTCTGGAAGTTTTTAAAATTTCCTGAGTCCATTTGCTATTTATTTGGATATTTTCTTCCAAAATTGCCTTTTTGTACACCCGAACTTTCACCAATTTTAAATGAGCTCAAATCCAAATTTTTCTTCACCAATATCTTCCAAATAATTTAAAAGTGTGATCTAGAATTTTTCATAATTTTTGGAACTCATTTGTTATTTTTTCGGGATTTATCTGCTTGAATTTCTACATAGTGGACCCGAGATTTGGCCGTTTTGCAAACAAACTCCGAATTTAGATTTTCTTTCGCCAATCTCTTCGAAATTATTTAAGAATGAGATCTGCCAATTTTTAAAAATTTTGGAGCCCATTTGCTATTTTTCCCAAATTTTCCAATTTTGCCTCCAAAACCCGATTTTTGTCAAAACAAGTCCGATTTTCAGATTTTCTTTTCCTGGGCCTTTGTCATATATTGAAATGGGGTTGGTCCGAAAATGCCCAATTTTTACGATCAAATTCCCTTCCAATTTGATTTTTCCTTTTTATTGTCAGAAATTTCCTTGTTTTTTCTCAATTTTCCTCCAATCGGCTCTTTTCTTAGATTTTCTTCAAACCAAGCCTTGGGGTATCCTTGTTTACTCATTCCTCATCAATTAAGGGTTTTAGTTTTACCGAATCAGGCCATTTCTGTAATTTTTCCAAATTTCACCAAATCTACTAAAAACCCTAATTCTTGGCTTTCTTCCGAATTGACTTTTCCTTCGATTTTTCTTCTAAGTAGCCTCTCCATTACCCGTAGTCAGTGCTTATCTTTCACTTGGAACCTTCAATTCTGACCAATTTAATTGTTTAAAAACTTTTCCCTAAATTTTTTGAACTAGGGTTTCTTTTCTACTGAATCTCCGTAACCCAACTTCCGAACTCCATATCTTTCAATGTAGACCTCGGATTATCAAAATTCTTTCACCATCTTTCAATTGAACTTCAAATCTTGATTTTGAAAGTTGGTTGACTTTTTTAGTAGTTGACTTTTTGGGGTTGTCTTTTTCGGGGTTGACTTTTTCAAGTTCGACTTTTTCTGCCTGCTTTCTTAGACTAAGTCTCGGAGTACCACCTGCAGGATGAGAAAAGCCTTTTTTCATTCTGAAACTATATTTCAGGAAGAAAACATACATGTTTTAGTGGTCCGGACAAAATTAGGTGTCTACAACATGGCATATAAATAACATGGCACGACGAGATGACATGGCACGAGAATGGCATAGCATGAGAATGAAGGTCGTGGCATGAAAACGATATGGCAAACGAATAACATGGCATATAAATGACATGGCATAAGAATGAATATCATGTGAATGAAATCGACATGGCATGCAAAATGACATGGCATAGGAATAAATGTTATGTGAATGAAATTGACATAGCAAACAAAATGACATGGCATAAGAATGAATGAATGTTATGTGAATGAAATCGACATAGCAAACAAAATGACATGGCATAAGAATAAATGTTATGTGAATGCAATCGACATAGCAAACAAAATGACATGGCATATGAATGACATGGCTTAAGAATGAATGTCATGTGAATGAAATCAACATGGCATGCAAAATGACATGGCATATGAATGACATGGCATAATAATAAATGTTATGTGAATGAAATCGACATAGCAAACAAAATGACATGGCATATGAATGACATGGCATAACAATGAATGTCATATGAATTAAATTGACATGGCAAACAAAATGACATGGCATGACAAGATGACATGGTATGGCCGAATGACATGGCATAAACAATAATGACATAGACAAATGACATGGAATGTGAATGAATGACATGGCATGACATATGCATGAATGACATGACTTGCTTGACATGGAAAAATCTGAATGACATATCATATATATGAATGACATGGAAAAATCTAAGTGACATAGCATACATATGAATTTATTTGAGAATGACTCGAAAGTTATTAACACCAAAATCTTCTCATGTTCCCCGGCAAACCCGGCAAAACATAGAAAGTTTCATTTATTTCGAAATTCTCCGAATCACCCTTGTTTTAGAAAAAGATATTCCTTTGTTAATAATAATTAATGATATCCTCCCCGGCAGGCCCAGCAGAGAAAATCATGAATTATTTAAACTCGAGAATATTTCCTTGTTAAAATCTAATGAATATGCAAATTTACATTAAGGCATGCATGATTACCAAAACATGATAAGCATTTTATTGTAATTATGGAAGATGAGATAATGACATGGCATAAGGATGATATGGCATATGAATGGCTGAATGCATTGTGATGGCATGTGAATGGTCGAATGACATGAAATGATGATATGACAAGAATGGCATGGCCTGAAAATACAACTAAACTATAAATGACATGATAAATGACATGGCATGACATGTTATATGAATGACATGGCATAGGTGACATGGCATGTAAAGAACCTAGACTCTAAATGGTTTAGCATGGCAGAATGACATGAAAATGATGCAAGACATGGCATTAAAATGCATCTAAACTATAAATGACATGGAAAATGACATGGCATGACATGACATGACATGACATGACATGACATATTATATGGATGACATAGCATAGGTGACATGGCATGAAAAGGACCTAGACTCTAAATGACATAGAAAATAAAATGGCATAAAAATGACCTAACCACCAAAATGACATGGCATGGCTGAAATGACCTATTCTAAGATGACATAGATCATGACCTAAGATGCATGACATAGCTACATGACCTAGGATAATGACATAATCAAATATGATGGAAGGCATGGCATAGACCTAAAATACATGGTTTGGCCGAAAATGATGCAAGGCATGTCATGAACACAAAATGCTAAATGTCATAGCTACATGACCTAAGATGCATGACCTAACCAAATATGAAGCAAGGCATGGCATGAACCTAAAATACATGAGATGGCTGAATGGTGTAGAAAGCTAACATACCATGAATATGATGCAAAAAGTAGTATGGCATGAAAATAGTGCAAAGAAACATGACCAAAGATGCATGGACAAGCATGGAAGTAATAAAAATAAGCAAACAAAAAATAAGGAAAGTGAGCTCCATGGTTGGTACAATAGACATAACCCTTAACCATGATCACTTGATTTTCATCAAGATCATGAAGCCTTTCCAACTCAAAAATCAGAAATTAAAGGAAGAAAACTAAGAAAAATGGAGGTGAGCTCCATGGTTAGTACAATGGGCATAGTCCCCCATAACCATGATCACTTGATTTTTATCAAGATCATGAAGCCTTTTAACCTCTTTTATTTCATTTATTTTTTAAAAACAGAACATAAATATATATAAACCTTCCACAATCATGTTTCCCACATCAAACATGCAAAACCAAAAAAAAATCAAGGCAAGCACAAGCATGATTCGGCTATGGTAAAAAAAAATTGTAAACATTGTTTTTTTTTTTTTTTTGATGAAAAGAAAAGGATGAAAGCTTAAAAACATTTCAAAACCTTTATTTTTACAAGAAAAGGATTAGAAATCACATGGAAGCAAGGAACAAAGCATGAGAAATAAGAAAAAATAAAGCAAGAGCAAAGGAGGAAATGCTACTTTCCTAGCTTCCTTGGCTAACTCTCTCTTTATTTCTTTCAAATTTCTTTTTTCTTCAAGTTTTACTAAGGCCTCCTCTTCAAAAATGACCATCCAACTTAATAAAACAAATTTTCCCCTCTCCTTCATGCCCTTGGTCGAATGGCATGTCCACCATTGGATGAGGATGTGCTCATCTTTTTTCCCACCATCTAAGCCATTGGATCAAAGATATTTTCATGATAATAAAAACGACATCTTGCAATTTGATCTTGCCCATTGAAGGATGTACTCATCTTTTACAAAGCACCTAGGCCATTGGATGGACAAGGACACTTTCAAGACAATAAAATTGACATCTTGCCATTTGATAGTGACCATTGGATGAAATTGATCAAATCTCCATCCTTCTCCCATGAGCTGGCCGGCCAAGGGCCTAGAATATTCCAAAAATTCCTTCATTTTTTCATTTTTTTAATTTCGTAAATTGGCCCTTTTCGATTTCTTCGATAAAATTACCTTTTAGCCCCCAAACTTAATTTAATTGCTAATAGACCCCAATTTCGGATTTTTCTTGTCCAACTCATCCCATCCAATATAAAACTTGGTTCTGGAGGTTTTCACATTTTTCCGAGCTTATTCTTTATTTTTCCTGAATTTTCCCTAAAGTTTCGGTTTAGTGCCTCCCAAATTTTAGCCTTTTTCATTAGAGACAATTCCAGATTTTTCTAAACCAATCTCTTCCAAAAAATATAAAACTCAAATCTGGAAGTTTTCATAATTTTCCGAGCTCATTTGCTATTTTTCCCAGAATTTTCTTTGGGATTTTTCGGGTTAGTGCACCCAAACTTTTCCCTTTTTCATTTGAAATCCAATTCAGTTTTATTTCTCAAATCTCTTCCAAAAAACATAAAACTCAGATCTGGAAGTTTTTATAATTTTTCAAGCTCATTTGCTATTTTTCCCGAAACTTTCTTTCGGATTTTCGGGTTAGTGCACCCGAACTTCGCCTTTTTCATTCGAGCTCTGATTCTGGATTTTTCTTCACCGATCCCTTCCATATGATATAAAATTCAAATCTGAAAGTTTTCATAATTTTTTGAGCTCGGGACCTATTTTTCTCGGATTTTCCAATATTGCCCTTTAACCTCCGAAACCTCAGTTTTACTCAAAACGAGTCCAATTTTTTAATTTTATTTTTCCACTGCCTTTTTCATATATTGAATTTGAGTTGGTCCGAAAACGCCGATCAAATTCCCCTCCGATTTAGTTTTCCCTTTTCAATATCGAACATTTTCTCGTTTTTTCGTTTTTCCTTTAACCGGCTGTTCCTTGGGATCCACTTCAGACTGGGCCTTGGGCTAATTTTGTTTATTCATTCTTTATCAACTGGGGGCTTCAATTTCACCGAATCGGGCCATCATTTTAGTTTTCCCCAAATCCGTGAATTTCTTATTAAATCCTTATTTTCCTTCAAACCGTATCTTCTTTCAACTCCGTGTCAAAATTGGACTTTCCAATATCCGTACTTACTGATCTTATTCCATTTGGGACCTCCAATTTCGTCCGATTTGACCGTTTACGCATTTTCCCCAAATTTGCCAAATTAGGTATTTCTCTACACTGAATTTCTGCAACCCATCTTCCGAACTCTATATCTTTCGTTGTAGACCTCAGATTATCAAAATTCTTTCGCCATTGTTCAATTCAACTTTGAATCTTGATTTTGACTGGGAGTAGACGTTTTTAGTGGTTGATTTTTCGGGGTTGACTTTTTGCGCTGACCTCCGAAACAAAGTCTTGGGGACTCATCTATGGAATGGTGGAAGTCTCTTTGCGTTCCGAGAAGTTGAAAAGGAGAATCTGCCTGGTTTAGGGGGCTCGAACAAAATTAGGTATCTACAAGTTATATTGGTCAATTTATCAATTTTATTATTTGTGCTTTAATTTCGCATTAATATTTAAGAAATCAATTCACTCCCCTCTTGATTTAATCACCACTTTGAGCTAAAAATTGGTATCAAAGCTTTGGTCTCTTTTGTAGGTCTAACAACCTTGAGAATAGATCTTTTTTAAAGTTTAAAGGAATATGCAAAGTGGTGACAAGATGTTCAATGCCCCAAAGTTTGAAAATCATGAGTTTTGGGCTTGGAATTGAGGATGAGAGTCTTTTTTATGTCTAGTGACATGGGAGCTTGGGTTGTGGTCAAGAATGGTCTTGGAGCGTACTCAAATGATGAAAATTTCATGAAGGAACTAGAAGATGATGCAAAGGCCACAAATTTTATTCATGAGGCATTTGATGATTGCAATTTGAAGTTGATTTCTACTTGTGCCACCTCCAAGAAAATATGGGAGAAACTTGAGGAGGTTTATAGAGAAAAGAAAGAGAAACATGTCCAACATTATGTATGTATCATGACTTTTGAGACTATGGCTACAACTATTGGTCAAGAAGGGTATTATATTGTGAGACCTCCACTTTTCAATGGTGATGACTACTCTTATTGGAAAACTAGGATGAACTCTTTATCCAAGCAAATGATTATGAGGTTTGGAGAATAATCATGAATGGTCCACTCATTCCAATGAAGAAAGTTGTTAATGTAGAAGTGCCTAAGAAAGAAGAGGAATGGGATGCATAAGATACAAAGATGGCTCAATTCAATGCCAAGGTAATGCATACTTTCTTTTGTGCCTTGGGTCCTAATGAGTATAATAGAGTATCTATCTGTGACAATGCTAAACAAGTTTAGGATAAATTGGCCACCACTCATGAAGGAACAAGTCAAGTTAAGGAATCAAAGATTGACTTGCTCACACTTGAATATGAACTCTTCAATATGACATCTGATGAAAGTATCAAGGATATGTGTGATGAAAGTATCAAGGATATGTCCGATAGATTTACAGATATCATTAATGGGTTGAAGGCCTTTAGGAAGACATATCTAAACAAGGAGACAGTCAAGAAATTGTTAAATAGTCTTCCAAAATCTTAGGAAGCTAAGGCGATCGCTATTGAAGAGAGCTCATTGGTTCCCTTCTCTCCTATAAAAAGAAGATGAAGCATGGACAAGAGAAAACAAAGAAGATTGGTGTTGCCTGAAAATCAACCATCCATGAGAAAGAGAAGGATGATGATGAAGAGGATGATGGAGATGAAGAGATGGCCATGTTTTCCAAGTGGTTTAAGAAGTTCAAGAAGATGAACAAGGGAAAAAGACCTCAAAAATGCAAGGTGTATCAAGTTGTGTGCTATGTACGCAAGAAACCGAGCCATGTCAAGTATGATTGTCCTTTATGGAAGAAGCAAAAGGCCAAAAAGAAAGCAATGATAGCCACATAGAGTGGAAATGACATTTCCGATGATGATTATGACTCCAATGATGATGAAATGCCCAACTTATGCTTCATGGCTTTTGAAAAGCCCAAGGTAACCTCTAACTCTTGTGATTCCAACCCCTATACATTTCATGAATTGCAAGATGCTTTTGATGAGTTAGCAATTGAGTTTGAGGAAATGAATTTGAAATACAAAAATATGATTTCAAAACTTAGTGTTGAAAATGATTTTTTTTTTAAAAACAAAGATTGATTTAGAAAGCCAAAATGAAAAGTTGAAAATGGGCTTTGACTCTTGCCGAAAAAAAAAAAAAGAGTTTTTGGAAAAAGATAATTTTGAATTGAAAATAAAACTTGAGAAGTGAAAAGCAAATTGTTTTTGAAAAATCTTTACACTTCAAAATGACCAAATGTGCTTATTGTGATTATCATAGTCATACTACACCTACTTGTCCTATTAAGAGAAAGATTCCATACAGATTTAGGCAACTATGAGTTCCAAAAGGAATAAGAGATTTGGTGACTAACTTTCAAAGACCTAAAGCAATTTGGGTACCAAAATTCAAATGAGTGTCTCTTGTAGGTGTGCTAAAGAAAATAGGAACAAAGTGCTTTGATTGGATGCTCTAGACACATAAATGTAATATGGTTAACCTTTAAGGCTAAAGCCTTTTGGATAAAAAATTGGTTGCCTATCCTTGGTTAATTACTTGAGTGTTTAATGTTGATTTTTTTTTATTGTTGAAAGTAAGGTTGTTATTAATTTATTGAGATATTGTTATTAGAGCATGATCTTATGCACAAATGTTTGATTTTGATGGTATCATGCTTTGAAGAATTATATTGTATGTGTAGACACCTAATTTTGTCCGGGCCCCCTGAGCAAGGTACGTATTTCCTTCAAATCCCTAGGTTTCCAAGAAATCTCCCTTAATCCCATAATTTGGTTTTTGACACTTTAATCCGAAGGTCAACATTGAAAAATCAAACATGGAAAAGTCAAACATGGAAAAGTGAACACAAAAAAGTTAAACTTGGAAAAGTCAAAGTCAACACAGAGGAAAAGTCAACTTTTAAAAAAAAATCAAGATTTGAACAGTGAATTGAATACTGATGAAGCAATCTAGATGATTGGAGAGCTACAATTGAAAAAGGAAAGAAAATTGAATGTTGAGATTGAAGTTTAGTGGTGGAAGAACTAAATTGAACAAATTGAAAGTTCAATTTCAAGAGGAATCATAGAGATTTTTAAATTGAAAGAATTTGGAAGTTCAATTTGGAAAAGAGCCAACAAAGAAATGAAATTGAAAAGTTCAATTTCAAAATGGATAAAGGGAGAAATCAATTTGAAAGGGAATAAATTGAAATTTTCAATTTTTGGGGAAAAGTATGGAAACGATTAAATTGGAAGAACTAGAAAGTTAATTTGGAAAATAATCAACAAATGGAAGTATTTAAAGGTCCAATTTCAAGGAGAATAAAAGGAGAAGTCAATTGGAAGATGAATTGTACAAATTAAAAGTCTCAATTTTGGGGAAGAGTATGGAAATTATCAAGTTAGGCGAAATTGAAGGTTCAAATTGAGAAACAACCAATAAATGGAGGTATTCGAAAGTCCAATTTCAAGGGGAATGAAAAGAGAAGTCAACTGGAAGATGAATTGAACAAATTAGAAATTTCAATTTTGGGAAAAAGTATGAAAATGATCAAATTGGATGAAATTGAAGTTTCCATTTGAGAAATAATCAATAAATTGAGGTATTCAAAGGTCCAATTCGGAGTAGAGCAAAAAGAGAAATCAATTGGAAGATGAATTGGAAAATAATGACTAAATTCAATAAATTGAAAGTTTCATTTTTTGGGGAAAAGAATGGAAATAATCAACTTGGATGAAATTGAAAGTTCAATTTGGAGATTAATCAATAAATACATGGATTCAAGAAGCTCAATTACAAAGAGAGTGAAAGGAGGAGCCAAGTTGAAGAAAAATAAAAAATCCAAGCACTAAATTGAATAAATTGAAATTTCAATTTTTGAGAAAAAATTATAATTGGAAGAAATTGAAAGTTCAATTTAAAAGGAAAGGAGTGAAGGAATGGATTTGAAAAGATCAATTACAGGAGAATAAGAGATAAATCAATTTTAAGAAGAAATTGAGGAATTAAGGGACTAAATTGCAAATCTTTAAAAATTTGAAGTTGTAGAGTCCAATAGAAGAGAAAATTAATTTGGGAATAATGGAAAGGTGAATAAGAAATAAATAAAAGTTGGAGGAAGTGTGTACTAAAATGAAGAAGTGAGGACATTATAGAGAAAGCACAAGGTGACTTGTTTGTAAATAAATGGATGAGTAGGATAGAGAGAGCGGACAAGAGTACATGACATGACATTTTGGTCCAAGTAGGATAAAGAATAGGAAAAGATGGCCATGTGGAAAGGGGGGCCATGAGGAGCATGAAAAAAAGCATGACCAAGAAGGAAAATACTAGGCCATTCGGCCAAGGGCATTTTGGGGATGAAAATGGCAGCCCAAGGTTTCATTTAAGGCACCATTCGGCCAGCCATACTAAGGAGGGGGAAGTTGTTTCAAAAATTTCACAAGGAGAAAAGGAAAGGAAGAGAGGAAAAATGGAGGTTTAAAGCTTTGGTTCTTGAAAGCTTACTAAGGAGTTTACTCTCTTGATCTTTTTCATTATTTTGAAGCTTTATTCCTTGTGTTTTTCTTGAAATCTTAAGGTTTCCAAAATATTTACCAAAGTTTTTCTTCTTCTCTTCTTCTTTTACAACATTATAAAGCTCGCAAAAAAAAAACTATTTTTCTCTTGTTTTCTCTCTTTGGCCGAATCTACTAGCCTTTATTGTGCTTGTGTTTGCTTCATTTTTCTTGCTTGCTATTTGATATCGATTGTTATAATATGGTAGGATAGATGTTTTTCCTTTGTTTTCCTCTAAAAAAACTAAATAAAAAGGTTTTTGAGCTTGATGATCTTGGTTTTTACCAAGTGATGGCTATAGCCGGATCTAGTATCCAAGGGGCTAGCCTTGAGCCAACCTTTGTTTTCTTGTTTGTTTATATTTTCTTGCTTATATATTTTCATTTTCATATATATGTATATACCTTGCAAATTGTGTGTTTTATATTGCTTATTTCTCTTTGAAAAAAATGATTTTGAGCTGGATGATCTTGGTTTTTACCAAGTGATGGCTATAGCCGGATTAACATCTAAGGGGTTAGCCTTGAGCCAATCATTTGTGCTTGCTATAAATCATGTTTTCAAACCATTTCTAGCATGATTTTGGTTAAGATCAACTAATGATCTATAGTCAAAATCTATTTTTCAAACTAGTTGGAAAAAACAATATTTTACAAGTTAGATTTGCTAATTTCGGGCAATATTTTCACTATGCATTTTTTATCCAAATAGAAACTGTTTCTACCTCATTTAGTTCACTATTAGCTGAACCTAAATCCATTTTTTCATATTTTTTGAATTTTTTATAAGGGGTAAAAAAATAGTTGACTAAAATCGGGTTTTAGGTGGCTAAAACAAGCTTTAAAGCTAGCAAGTTCGGATTTTTTTCTATTAGGGGGAAGGGGGCTGGCCGAACCCTTAGGGGCTATTTTCTAAGAGGTTTTTGATCATTTAAAACTTAAAAAAATATGGTTTTGATAAACCAGGTATTGGTAGGTAAAACGAGCTTCAAAATCGAACAAAAACTAGGATTTCTACACTACACCATTCGGCCACCTTGGGTCTTTCCTTCAAAATTGCATCATTTTTTACTTATTTTGGTTTTCAAAATGTTTGCATTAAGGCTCGTTTAGAGGTATTCGGATGTCAAACAATGGCATTCGAATGCCCCTTAATCCGAGCAAAAATTCGTACCCAAAAGCTTTTGATTTTAAAATCCAATTTAAGTTTCTTTCAAAGGTAGTTGGACATCTTTTTAGGTATTCAGGTATCCTCTATTCAAGAGAGAAATACATTTCGTTTTTCATGCATTTAATATTTAAAAATGTTTTTTTTTTATTATTTAGCATAGAAACGTGTTTTCCCAATTTCATAAGCATTTGGCGAGAATTAGTTCTTAATCTTTGTCGGGTTTGCCGGGAAGGTTAGGAAATTATTCAACGCACATGTTTATGAAATTATAAAGTACGGTTTTTTTGTTTTACTCCGAATTATATAAATTTAATATGAAAGATATTTTTACAAAGCTTTGCTGGGTCTGTCGGGGAGTTCGGTAAAATGTCTCGACGTATGTCATCTATGTAATTTCACACAAAAAGAAAATCCATGAAAAAGAATTTTAAAATAATGATGTGTGCATATTCCATATTCATGCATATTCCATGGTGATGTTATTTTGAAATTGATATTCATATTGTTATCTTGATCATGATTGTTTTGATTGATATGCACATTCTATGTTGATGTCATTTAATAAATTTTTCTATGTATGAAATTATATGCCATGTCATAATAAAATATGCCACGTCATGATTTATTTGCCATGTCATATTAAAATGTTCGCGATGACATGATAAGTATGCATGTTGTTTAATTTATATTTGCGTTTTAGTAATGATTTGTATATTTGTGATCATTTTTGTAAATGATTTTTAATGCATGAAAAATTAATGATTTTCAATAAAACGAGCTTGTTCCCGAGTTAAAATAATTCATGAGTTCTCTGCTGGGTCTGCCGGGGAGGATATCATCAATTATCATTAACAACGGAACATCTTTTTTCAAAATAAGGGTGATTCGGAGAATTTCAAAACAAAGGAAAAATTCTATGTTTTGCTGGGCTTGTCGGGAAATATGGAAAATTTTGTATTAATAAATTCCGGATCATTCTGGAAATAAAATGACTATTTTTTTGTAGAGAATTATTTTGAAATATCGAAATGAAAACCAATTTTCATCGAGACTTCATGATAACATGTGATTAATAAGGCAACATTTTATACGGGAGTTGTGGAGGTGCTAATCCTTCCCATGACGTAACCGACTCCCGAACCCACTTTTGTTTTCTCTCTGGTTTAAAGTGAAGATCTCAAAATTGGTTTTCTTAAAATGTTTTAATTAATTTTAAAATATTTTATAAAAACTGGTTTTAATAGGTGACCAATCCCACCTAGCCAAAAAAAGATTGGTAGCGACTCCATTTTCTTTTTTCAAGGTTGTTTTCAAACCCTCGATTTTGTTTTCGAGGAAAACCAATTACTTCTTTTCCTCTTTCCCCAATGTCATTTTAGCTGTCGCGAGATCGTTATGATAGTATGCTTAAATGATTAAGTTGTATTTATGCACATCTTTAGGGGGAGCGTACAAAGCCTAACAATTTTGAGATTTCAAATTTTACATTGAAAATCATTTTTGCAAAAATAAAATCCTTAAATGTGAAAATTTGTTTTAGTAAGTTCTTAATACTTTTGAATATCTTGAGTCTATTGTCTCAAACTTACTCAAACAAAGAAGTTTATTGTCTCAAGTTCTTTTTAAGAAAATATGAGGATTGAAGAGTTGACTTTTTTATTTTCTTGTTTCTAAGGCCAAATTATCACTTGAACAATTTTGTTTTATCATTTGAAACTTGTTGGAAAGGTTCAAGTTGGTTAAAATGAGATTAACAAGTTTTGACTATTTTTGAAGGCTTTTTTCCAAGGAAAAATGGGGTTTTAAGGTACCAAAAATAAAATGTTGAATATATTAAGCTTTGATTTATCTATTCTATCATGTTGTGTATAAATAAACTATCTTGAGTGAGTTTGGTACCATGAACATGTTTTGACAAATTTTGTACCTCTTGAATGCTATGTTGTTATTTTACTTATGAGGATTATAGAGTTTACTTACGAAATTGTGCTCATATGAAAATGTTTTTATGGCTTGAACAAGTTTGGTGAATATTGGATATGCTTATGAACATGTGTATTTGTCTTTTGAATGAAAAATCTCATGTTCAATGCTTTAAGGTTGCATGATGTACTATTTATAGCATTATATGACTTATTTGCAACAAAAAAAAAATCAAAAATTGTTTTAAAAGTTGTTTTGATACAAACTTCATGTTCTTACAAGTTTCAAATAATGTTTTTAACATGTTACAAGTCTTGCTTTTGATTAAAAGCATCACACATCCTTATTTTGTATCAAAAATAAAAAATATACAAAATTGCATTGACTTTTGCTGCAAAAATGGGGAAGGATCAATCCCTCTTGTAGAAGATTGATCCCCTAGGACAAATTTGGGCAAAAAATATTGTTTTCTTCATGTTTAGTGGGATCTTGCTCTAAATGCTTCAATTTTATGATTTTCCAATCATGATTGATATTATGTGCTTATATGTATGAATTCACTCTTGATGAATTTTTATTTACAATGAAATGCATGATTATGGAAAGAATCTTGATATATATTGACTCTTTGTGCGTTATTTGTAATTCAAGATTAAATTCATAACTTATACTTGAAATTTTATGCATAATAAACTCATTGATCTTCATTGAAATACATTGATTGTTGGTTCATCTATTGCTTTGGTCAATATAAAATCAAGCCTAGTACATCAAGGACTTCCTCAAATATTTAGTATGAAGGATTAAAAATCAAATGAACATATCAACAAAGCTTGGTAAGAATAGAGGTAAATGTTAACCCTATGATATACAAGTTCATAAATATAATGAGTTGGATAACACTTGTTATCAAATTTATGTCATGTATGCTTGAAAAGTTTGCTTTGTATGAGCCTTTGAACATGTCTATGAGTTGAACATCTTGATATTTCTTGAATTTTAAATAGACTTGACTCATGGATCATAATTTCATGTCTTGACATTCTTATATATGTTCATTGATTAAGTTAAACCATCTCTTGAAATAACATATACCACATTGTGCTCAAATTCTTAAATATGTTTGAATTGGATATATTGCTATATTTTTGTGTACTAACAATTGGTATGATGGTTAACATCTTAATTGCTCAATTGGTATTCTTGTCTAAATTATAAATGAGATTATATTTTCATATGTATGATTATTTTAAGCATATGCTTAAATGACTTCCATATGTATGAAGTGATTATGAGTATTATACATAAAGCTATTTCTTTTTTATTACTCATGATCGTGAGACTTTGTGCTTAAATGATTTCAAATGAATACTTGATACTATTGAACTTTTGATTGAACTTCATTGTCTATTTTAAAAATTGGTTTGAACTTCATTGCTTAACAATTGGTATACATGATTGTGTTTCTCTTGTTGCATTGTCCTTAGCTTTGAATTGATATTCTTTCTGATATAACAAAAAATGAGAGCAGTTTTATGTGGACAAATTTGCTTTAAATGAACAAAAAGGAAATAATTAGATGAAAAGAAAAAAGTGGGAGAACTTTCTTATATGCTTAAATGTTTCTATCTTAAGAATATGAATTGTGTTGAAAATTGTGCTTAAATGCTTTTGGATATTGTGGATTGAAAGTGTCCTTATTCTTGCAAAGTTGAAAGAATGCTTTTATTAAGGGGGAGCTATTGTTGAAAATCTTTGTTTCTCAAATGATTTAGAGGGAGTTTTTACAAGCAAATTTATCTTAAGTTTTGTCATATAAAAAAAAAAGAGATTGTAAGCTACGTTAGTTTTGAATTGATCTCAATTTTGAAATGACAAAATCTTAAGCTTAATTAGCTTGATTATAAATGTTTTCAATTTAAGTATGATCTTTAAATCTTTTTGAAAATACTTTGGAAAATACTAAAATATTTTGAACTCCTTAGCTTTCGCAAAAATACATGTTCTTAAATGTATATCTATGATCAAAATAATTTTGAGACAAGTTAAACTCTTTTCAAAGCCAAAAATATCAAATTTTGAAGATTTTTTGAAAAGAGGATCGATCCCTCAAGGAGAGGATCGATCCCCTAGTGAAAACTTTGGGCCAAGGATCGATCCCTGTAAAACAAAATGCCTTTTCACTTTGCAGCACAGTAGGGAATCGATCTCTACAAGGACAGGATCGATCCCTAAAGTTTCAACGGTCATATTTTGAATTTGAATCAAGTAGAGGATGATCCCTTTATGATAAGATCGATCCCTTGCGAGCTGTACTGGTTTTTAAGTACGATTTTTTGAAGAAATAACGGCTCTTTTCCATCCTAATCCATTCCCAATGGTCATAAATGATGCCCAAGCTATTAAAGGGACTCTCCAACACTTTCAAGAGTAAGAGACACCAAGAGAGAAAGATCTAAACAAAATATTTCATCTCTCTCAAGCTTTCAAGAAGTTTTCTTTGTTCTAAGCTATATCCTTTTTAATCTTTCTTGTATTCCTTTGTAAAAGCACCATTGTATAGTCTCTATTTCTTAAGCTAAACCTTGTAAACACTTTGGCCTTTTAGAGGTTCTTCTTGTTTACCCAAATACCTTTGTAAAAGGGGATGTTTCTACTAAAGCCTTAAAAGTTAGAGAGATTCTGTCTTAGCCTAGAAAAGATAGGGAGTAGAGGTTGCTATCTAAGCCTAAGCAAAAGATAGGAAGTGTAAAGGTTATACCTTGTCCTAGAAAAGGTAGCAATTCAAGATAGTGAATTGGGAACTCCTTGGCAAGAAAGGCTAAGGGAGAGAACATAGGCATGAGGCCGAAGCTCTATAAATCATTTGCGTTTGATCTTCTTTTCCTACTCTCTTTACTTGTTTTATTTGCATATTTACTTGCCATATGGAGTTATATTGTTCAATTTATCAATTTTATTATTTATGCTTTAATTCCGCATTAATTTTTAAGAAATCAATTCACTCCCTCTTGATTTAATCACCACTTTGAACTAATAGGGAGAAAAGTAGCAACGTTAGTAAGAGGATTCAATTTATATGAATTATAGTAGGACTAAATCTCAAAATTTATCTGAGTACAGAGATTGATTGCATAATTAGACCTTTTATTTTAGAAAAAAATTGACTTATTAAATTTGGATATTTAGTGGATTCGGATATCCGACAGATAATGTTATTTAATTCGAATTTGGATTTGGATAGTTATATTCAAATTTAATGCGGATAATAAACATAATTGGATATCATAAAAATAAAGCGGATTCGGATACGAGTAGTTCAAAAATAGCATATATCTGATATGCTGTCATCACTAACAAAGCTTGTTGCTAAAAGGTTACAAACAAAGCCAAATGTTAACTTAAAAAAAAAAACTTTTTCTCTTGTAGCTGTAGATACCTAATTTTGTCCGGACTACTAAATCAGGTATGTTTTCTTCCTAAATTGATGTTTCAGAATGCAAAAAGGCTTTTCTCTTCCTGCAGGTGGTACTCCGAGACTTAGTCTAAGAAAGCAGACAAAAAAAAGTCAATCTTGAAAAAGTCAACCCCGAAAAAGTCAACCACTGAAAAAGTAAATCTACTTTCAAAATCAAGATTTGAAGTTCAATTGAAAAATGGTGAAAGAATTTGATAATCCGAGGTCTACATTGAAAGATATAGAGTTCGGACGTTAGGTTACAAAGATTCAGTAGAAAGGAAACCCTATTTCAGAAAATTTGGGGAAAAGTGCTTAATCAATCAAATTGGCCAAAATTGGAGGTTCCAAATGAAAGATAAGCACTGACTATGGGTAATGGAGAAGTTACTTGGAAGAAAAACTAAAGGAAAAGTCTATTCGAAAGAAAATCGAGAATTAGGATTTTTAGTAAATTTTGGTGAAATTAGGGAAAATTGCAGAAATAACCTGATTCGGTAAAACTAAAGCCCCTAATTGTTGAGGAGTGAGTAAACAAGGATAGCCCAAGGCTCAGTTTGAAGAAATTCCGAGAAAAGAGCTGATTGGAGAAAAAATAGAAAAATGAGGAAATTCCAGATAGTAAGAAAAGGAAAAATCAAATCGGAGGGGAATTTGTTTGTAAAAATTGGGAGTTTTCGAACAAACTCCAATTCAATATATGAAAAAGGCCCAGAAAAAGAAAATCTGAAAATCGGACTTGTTTTAAGCAAAATCGGGCTTAAGAAGCAAAAGGGCAAAACTGGAAAATTCAGGAAAAATACCAAATGTGCTCCAAAAATTCTAAAAATTTGTAGATCTCATTCTTAAAGAATTTGGAAGAGATTGGAGAAGAAAAATCTGGATTTGAAGCTCGTTTGCAAAATGACAAATCTCGGGCTCACTATGTTGAAATTCAATAAGGTAAATCCCGAAAAAATACCAAATTAGCTCCAAAAATTTTGAAAATTTGCAGATCTCATTCTTAAATTATTTGGAATATATTGGCGAAAGAAAATCTTGATTCGGAGCTCATTTGCAAAATGGCAAATCCCAGGCCCACTATATAGAAATTCAAGCAGATAAATCCAAAAAAAAAATGGTAAATGAGCTCGGAAAATTTTGAAAACTTCTAGAATTCAATTTTTTATCATTTCGGAAGTATTGGAAAAATAAATTTTGAGATTGGAGTCTGTTTTCTATATATTTAGGTTCGGGGGTCAAAAATGTTATTTTACTAAAGAAATCGAAAAAGCCCTTTCTTGCAATTAAAAAAATGAAGTGTGGGCTGGGAATGTGAAGAGGCAGCCGGCCAAGGCCCATGGAGGATGGATAATTTTTGATTTTTTAGATCAAAGGGCCAAGAGAGAAGAGGAAGGTAGTTATTTTTGTGATTAAGCCTTTGAATTTGCAACACATGGACCAATGGATGGAGAAGGATGATGTCATATTTATGATCCTATTTATGACATCATATTCATTACATCATATTTAGGAGCTGATTATTCCAATCTAAGGGTGAGAATTCTATATAGAAAGCATCTTGGATTGAAGACCATTGGATCAAATTTGGCTAAAAAATTCTAGAACCTCCTCCACTATTCCATACACCAATCGGCCATCACTAGGGAGGTCTTTTTCATTTTTTTCACTCTTGCTTGGCTGATTTCTAACCATTTTTGAAAAGCAGATAGAAAGTTTAGAAAGGCAAATAAAGTAAGAAAAGAAAAAGCTTGCAATATAGCTTTTAGAGGTAGCTAAAAGCGCCATACTTTTGCACTTTTTTTGCATTTACATCCTTTATTTGCTGTTTTCATTTGATATTTGGTGAGTTTCTATTGATTTTAGTTTTAAAATAAGTGTTTTTAAGCTTTTTCTTCAAGTTCTTCTTTTATACTTTCTTGAAAAAAACTTTGAAAAAACAATTTTCCTCCATGTTTTAGAAGTGGCCGAATGGCCTTGTTTTTTTAAAATGGTTGATGTTTACTTTTATTTCATGTTGCTTGTGATGCTTAGCATGTTTTGATGTTCTATTTTTTAAAGCATGGATTTTGTTTTGATCTTTCTACTTACCTTTTTTTAAAAATTATTTCATCTTGTATTCATGTTTACTTTCTTTGTTTACATTTTTTAATTTTTTGTTTTCAAAATGTTTGAGTTTGTTCATGATTTGCATTTTACTAATCTATGTGTTTGTGAAAATGTCTAGTTGTGTTCATGCTATTACTTTATATTTGCATGTTTTAGCATGTTTCTTTTTTGGCCTTGCATTTAGTATGTCATGTGCTTGTGAAAATGTCATGGTAGAATACCAACACTTAGGCCTATAGACCATTCGGATTCTTCATTTTTTATGCTTTGTATGTGCATTTTCATCATGCTAGTTGATAGGTTTGCATTTCCACGTATGATTTTATGTGTTTTGATTTAGTGTTGCATGTGTTTGAGATAATGCCATGACTATTTTGAGCCATAGACCATTCGGCTACCTCATTTTTTTATGCTTCGTATGTGCATTTTCGTTATGCTAGTTGATAGGTTTGCATTTCCATGCCTTGACTTTGTGTATTTTGATTTAGCATACTCTGTGTTTGTGTTATTGCCATGAATTCTTTAGGTCTAGGTTTCATTTGCATTGCCACGCATTTCATGCATGTTTAGACCTAGGTTGCATTTATTGCCATGCAAGTTCATTTTTGGTCTAGGCCATATTCTCTATGCCATGCATTTTTCATGTCATTTAGGTTTTAAATCATGCATTTCATGCATTCAATTTGCTGTATTTTCATGCATATCATATCATGCCACATGATTTGTGACTTAGGCCAATTAATGGCTTAAAGTCATGCTCACTTGAGCATACTTGTGAAAAATTAAAGAGTTGTCAAATTGATTATTCTACCTTTGTGATTTTTTTACTTAGGCAATTTTTGTCCAAGTTTGTAGAAGTTTTAGCTACTGTTTTTAGGTCCTTAAGAGAGTCTCCAATATTTTTACTTTGTTTTTTAAATGATTTTATCAAAGGCAAAAAAATGTGTTTTGGCAAAAGAGTTTTCACCCAGTTTTCTAACTTTCCCTATTTTTCTGGGAAGTTATCTTTAATCAGAAAATTAAACCAATTTGTTCCCGTGTATTTTTACATGTTTTGAGTCTCCAGTATTTGTTTTAGATTTTTTTGAAATTTTAAAAATAGGTTAAAAAATTGTGATTTAAAACTGGACAGTAGAGGCAGATTTGAATTCAAAAGAATTATTTTTCTGTTTTGGCTATGTAACTTAGAGGGGGCTGATTAGGAAATTTAGCTATTATCTTAGGATGGTTTCTAGGCCATTTTAAACTTAAAAAATAATTTTATAAAGCTCGGGTCAAGGGTGGTCAAGTCCGGGATTTTAAACTTAGGAAGTTAGAGTCATTTTAAAGGCAATTCGACTAGGGTTTAATTTTCATCCAAGATTTTAAAAATTGTTTTCAAACAATCACAAAGTATTTTGATTTTAGGAAATTTAATTTGATGTCTTTCCCTAAGGCAGCCGGATATCCTTTTAGGTATACGGGTTTCATTATTTAAAGGAAAAAATACACTTTCATTCATTGCATTTTTCATGTTCATGCATATTATATAATATGTGATTTTTGCTATGATAATTTCTATGGTATTGTTATTATTTTGATTTATATTTGATGTTATATTATTTGTCACATGGTTTTGAATATTTCATGCTATCCTATGCTTTTTATTTAGTCATTTATTTTTGTCACATCATTTAGCATATACTATGTTCATGCATTATTATTTTTATTTTCATGCATATTTCATGATAACATTATTTTATGTTTCATATCATTTCATGTCACTTAGATTATATTCCATGTCATATAGATTATATTATTTAAAATATGCCATGTCATATAAATTTGCTATGTCATTTAAATCATATCATTTCATTATAATATATCATGTTACTTAGGATATTTCATTTCATTTAGAATATATCACGTTACTTAGGACATATTATTTCATATAGAATATATCATGACACTTATGATATTTCATTCATAATATACTATGATACTTAGGATATTTCATTCCATTTAGAATATATTATGATATCTAGGTTATTCATATCATTTAGATTATATTATGTCACACATGTTCATATTCATTATTTTAAAATGTTTTTAAAAGATAATGATTTTCAAAAAAAATAAATATATTCATGAGTTAAAATAATTCATGTGTTCTCTTCCGGGTTGCCGAGGAGGATATCATCAATTCTCATTAATAATGCAATATCTTTCTTAAAACGAGATTGATTCGAAATTTTTTTAAGTAAATAAAAATTTTTATATTTTGCCGAATTTTTGGGGAATGTAGGAAAATTTTGAATTAATAAATTCCGAATCATTTTCAATTAAAATGGAATTATTTTTCTTAAAATTGAGAATTAACTTGAAATACTAAATTAAAAATCGACTTTTTACCGAGACTTGAGATAACACACGATTAATAAGGTACCGTTTTATACGGGCGTTGTGGGTCTGCTAATCCTTCCCCGTACGTAACCGAATCCCGAACCCGATTCTTCGATTTTCTCTGGTTTATAACGCAGAATTGAAATTGGTTTTAAAAAATGTTTTAATTAATTTTAAAATGTTTTACAAAACCGGTTTTAATGGGTGGTCGATCACACCTAGCTAAAAAAGATTGGTGGCAACTCCATATCTTTTTCAAGGTCATTTTCAAAACCTTCATTTTTCAAGAGGAATTAAGTCGACTTTTTCTCTGTTTTTTCCAATGTCACGCCTAACGAATATAGAGTCTCGTGATGAGACTTGTTATTTTTTAGGTTGCGACAGCTTGGCAACTACACTGGGAAAATTAGAGAGTCAGGCCTAGAATTAGTCGTGTGTTATCAAAATCTCAGTTTTGTTGGTTTAATTGGTATTTAATTTTAATTTCCATATTTTATTAATAATAAAGAGAATTTTGAAAATAATAAAATATTTTAAATATGTTCATGTGCATACATATTATTATTATTCTCTGGTTATTATTCTTTGCTAATGCTTGATCTTGCTTTTAATATTTTGTCGAGATATTTAGGATAGAGGTTAGGATAGTTGGTGAAAGGTTTGATTGTTCCTCCTCACACACTACACGTGCATTTGCATAACATGAGCTCTCTGTCCGTGTTCCGTCCCTTTAAGTAGAAGTAAAGTACCTACGTTTCGTGTGGTGGTAACCTTCGCATAAGCTAGCGAAACACTTTCGGGGTATCAGATTCCCTATGCTTCGTGTGGCAATAGCCTCTGCATAAGCCAGGAAAATGAACTCTAACGAATTAAGCCCGCTTTTATCGGGGTGCCTTACTAGCCTTCACCGGCGACAGTGAGGAACTATTCGGGGCCTTAGAACCAATCCACCTTCATGTGATGAACCTAGGCGAAGCCATGCCAGATTTTCTATTAGATATCCCAAAGTTAGGAAACACTCGGAGGAGCACTTCTTACTTTTCACTATTTATTTATGTATTTATTTAATTTTATTATTATCATGATTTTTTATTTTATTATCCTATTATTGACTCGTGTTTTTTTTTCATTTCGTGCATCATGATCATTTAGGGATATTTGCCTTAAATCGGGTGCCAACCGAAGAGTTTTTGTTATAGTCATGAAACGCCGAGACATTCTATCAGTATCAGTGATTAGCAAGACATATCAGGAGGTCAGAATGGAGTTTGAAGCGAATCAGGGTGACAAGAGAGACTGTTTGGCCATGGGTTTTACATCTACACTTCCCGAGTTAGTTCACTTGGATTTTGTTCAAAATGATTTAGTGGAATCAAGGGAAATTTGGAGACAATGGGGAATTGATAGGAAGAATAAATTCACTAGGAAATATGGTGATATACTCTACTTCTCCCAATCGAGGTGGAAGAACACCTAATTAGGGCCATAGGACAGTTTTGGGATCCTTCATATCGGTGTTTCACTTTTAATCAGGAGGATATGGTGCCCACCCTTGAGAAATATTCTACTTTGCTCCGTATTAAGTCAGCAAATCCGGATAAGTTCTATTAGAAGGAGCAGAAAACATCGAGATGTCGGACGAAACTTTCTAAAGTGATGGGTATAGATATTCCGGTAGATTCTCCACAGATAAAGAAGAAAGGTTCGAGTGACTGCATTCCTTGGGTATCCTTGCGGAATTATATCAAGAGCAACCCGGATGGTGATCACACTTTGGATGTATTTGCTTTGGCCATTTATGGGTTGGTTATATTTTCAAAAGTGGAAGGTCATGTCGAGGTAGATGTAGTGGATTTCTTTGATCGGTTAGACAAACATATTGATCCTTCCACTGTCGTTCTTGCTGATACGATTAGGTCACTTAGCTACTGTCGGAGGAAAGGAAAAAGATGTTTTGAAGGTTGTGTACAACTTTTGTACGTTTGGATTCAGAGTCATTTTTGGGGGAATGATAATAGGAAGCTTTAGCCCTATATGAAGACATGTGTTTCTCTTACCTAATTCAACAACAAGAAATGGTCCAAGAAAGTGGATAAGAAACAATAGATTAAGACTCTCATTCACTTAGGAAATGAGGATAAAACTTGGAGGGCTCTGTGGATGCCACTTCGGTCGATTTTGTTCCATTGTGGTGAGAACTAGAAATTTATTGATTAAGACTCTCCATCACTTAGGAAAAGAGGATAAAACAAAGAATTTGGGGAGCCGTTAGCTATACACCCTTACTAGTGCGGAGGCAGTATGGATCTGAACAGTTTATCCCGATGACTCATGAGCTTATCTCGATGGACTTCTCTTATGGTGAGACCGGATATATAGGGAGAACACGTCAAGTCATCGTGGCATGGAAAGAATTATACCGTTCACAAGTGGGTAGGTATACCAACAATGCTACTCCATCTTTTCTGGTATGGAGGGCCAAGAAGCTTCGTGACATTGTGCTTCCTGTCGAAGATCCCTCTGTTCATCCAATTGTTCTTCAGCCTGAACCGGTAATACCGTCAGAAGTTGAGCTAGTTAGGAAAGAATTAGAAAAAGACAAAAGGAAGTTGAAGCGAGAATGCGATAAGCTTCAAGAAGATTTCGATGATTTGAGGACTAAGCTAGAGATCCAAAAGACCAAGACAAGGAAAGTGGTCACAGAGAGGGATATAGCATTGGCCGATATATTAGATTTGCATCAAGAAAACAAGAAGATAAGGGCCATGGAAGATTCACGGGAGGCAGTATTTCTTTCAGAGCACATGAGAAAGAAATGAAGAAACTCCAAATGGAGTTGGATTATTGGAAGAGTAAGGCCAAGGAAAGTAAAGAAAAAGAGTCTGGGTTTTCTCAAGAGTGGCAGAAATGGGATGATACACATTCTTTGTTGTTAACCAAGCTAGAGAGATGCCAGCAAGAAAATGAACAGTTGAGGTTTAGGTTGGGAAACGAAAAAGAAAGAACATCCCTGATACGCAAAGAAAATGAATCAGTCCATGCGGCTGTAGAACAATAGTTGCCAGCCGAGAAAGTTGACATTGCTGATATCGTCCGAGAATGTCGATAGAGCAAGTAACTAGTTAAAAGGGGAGAAGGCTTTAAGAAGAATGATCAGTGGTTGTTGAATTTCTCGAAGTTTAAGACTAGTGTAGGCAGATGTTTCTATGTAACCCGATGTTAAGAAATATTATTGTATGAAGTTTTCCATGAGTTAATGAAAAATCTTTGGCTTTGGGATCCGATTTTAAGGCAAATACCATTAGTTTCATTTTCATGGAAACATTCTCTATATGTCAACCCATTCATTTCATTCATTCATTTGTTTATTGATAGTTATTCATTTAATCATCTGTTGATAATCATTCATTTGTTTATTGATAGTCATTCATTTAATCATTTGGTAATAATCATTTATTTGTTTGTTGATTAGTCATGTACACTTCATTCATTCACTCAATAAATACTTTAATAAATAAATCAATAAATTCTAATCCATGGTTTTTAAAAATAAAGGTACAATCGGGCGCACTCCAAAAGAAACGGATTACCGATACCGCTACAACACTAGATCTCAAGCTAGGATCATGGAGAATGATCATCTTGCTCGTATAGAAAGGATGGAACGAGTTCAAAGAGAACTACAAGAATGGCTAGTTAAGTCTCAAGAGTAATCAAGGGAACAAATGGCTAAACTCATGGAAATGATGAATGCCATGATGAGACAGAAAGGGCCGGGGGAGAATTCGGTTACAAGAAAAATGGTGGTAAATGAGAAAGATCAACCTAAAATCGTGCAGCAGAAGGGCCAAGCATCCAGCATGTGGGAAATGAGCTGCCAATTGGGGCAGCCTCCTATGTTTATATCCAACCATCGGCTGAAACACGGAATTATGCTCCTGGAAAAGGTAACATTGGGGTTGACCCAAGTGATATCATTGATGTTCCAGACTTTGAGGAACTGGCTGAGAAAGAAAATGCAAGGTTTGCTAAGCTGAAAAAGATGGAAACAACAGAATCCTAGAAGAAGTATCAGTTGCTGAAAGAGAGATTAAGAGCAATAAAGGGGCAGAGTTATTTGGCAGTCTGGATGCCAAAGAAATGAGCTTGGTACATGGCTTGGTGATTCCTCGCAAGTTTAAAGTACCCGATTTTGAGAAATATTATGGGACTACCAACCCATCAGCACACCTGACCATGTACTGCAGAAAAATGACAGGACATGATGATGATCAAAAACTGCTTATCCACTGCTTTCAGGATAGCTTGACGGGGTCTGCAACCCGATGGTATAATCAACTAAATCGGACTAAGATCCGTTCTTGGATGGATTTAGACAAGGCCTTTATGGAGCATTATAAGCATGTATTTGATATGGTACCTGACAGGCTATCACTGCAGAACATGGAAAAGAAGACTACTAAGAGTTTCAAGGAGTACTCTCAAAGGTGGAGGGACCTGGCCACTCAAGTGCAACCCCCTTTAACCAACAAAGAAACAACAGTGCTTTTTATTAATACTTTAAAGGCACCGTATTATGACAAATTGGTGGGGAGTGCCACTAAGAATTTCGCGGATATGGTTATATTCGGAAAAATGATTGAGACTGCCATCAAAAATGGAAAAATGGAGGGGGGTGAGTCTGCCACTCCGAAGAAAGTATTTCCTGCTAAGAATAAAGAGGAAACTCATGCATGTAGCTTCAACCAATATCCATATGCACCTCCTACACCATATACACCTCCCGGCCCTATACTCCTTCTACATCCTATGCACCTCCTACACCCTACACATCTTAACCGGGGTATAATCCTTACTACCCCAATGTGAACCACCTTACTCAAAATCTATTCCCCTATACCAATATACCACAACAGCCATTTCCAACTGGCATGTCCCCACAGATAAATCTTCCCCGAAACACTATCCCGAATGCCCAAAATACCAGGCCCAATGACCAACCTTCACCAAGGAATGATAAAAAAACCCTTATTTGACCCAATTTCTACCACTTATGGTGAATTATATCCCAAATTGTTGTAGGGTCAACTTGTTGCACCCTTATACCTTAAACCTCTAACACCGCCATACCCAAGGTGGTACAACGCAAATGCTAACTGCGCGTATCACGCGGGGATTCAGGGGTATTCGACTGAGGATTGCATTGCTTTCAAAAAGAAAGTCCAAAGTCTGATCAATTTCAGGGTTGTGAAATTTGGGTCAAAGAATGGGCCAAATGTAGGGGAAATCCATTGCCCGTTCATGCTGAGAATTGGGTAAATGCAGTATTTACAGGGGAAGTCAGAAGGGTAAAAAGGTATGTCAGTGAAGTCAAGACTCCAATGATAAAAGTATGGGTCGAAATGGTTAAAGCAAGAATGGTGGAGGATGGAGACAGTTTAAAAATGGTTGCAAACAGGGTGGAGAATTGATGCCCGTTCCATAGGGGCAAAAGTCATATCATACAGGAATGCGGGGACTTTCTGGCTAAAGTCCAAAAGAAAATGGATAAGGGCGAGGCCCAGTTTTACTAGGAAATAGAAGAGGAAGTAGAGTTTATTGATAATGCAGCTAGCTATGGGGTAGGAAGACCTTTGATCATCTCTTATGATGAACCAGAGGAGAAAGTTATGCCAGTTGTTGAGGAAATTGTGCCTAAGTTAATCATAGAATTGCCTTCTTCCTTTTAATACAAGGAAAACAAAGATGCACCGTGGAAGTATGACTGCAGCATGGTTATGCCAGGGTCTTCGAGTCAACAAAATATCACAGGAGTGGAGCACTTAACACGAAGTGGATGGTGTTATGCTCCTGAGGTTGTTGAACAGGGATCAACGAGAAAGGATAGAGGAATGGATAAAGGGAAGAAGCCAACTGAACCAATCCATATTGAGATGGATTCGTCAAAAGAAGTAGAGAGGGGGTCAAACACGATTAACAAGATAAAAGAGTCGATGAACGAAAATGAGGCTTGCGAGTTTTTAAAATTCATAAAGCATAGTGAGTATAGTGTGGTCGAGCAATTGCAGCGTTAACCAGCAAGGATTTTGATCCTATCATTGTAGCTGAATTCGGAGCCACAAAGAAATGCCGTGTTAAGAATTTTAAATCAGGCATATGTGGCCAATAACATATCGATGGAGAAACTAGATAGGCTGGCGGGAAACATTGCAGTAGACGATCACATATATTTTAGTTATGATGAAATACCACCCAATGGTATTGGATCAACAAAGGCTCTTCACATAACGACCACTTGCAAGGGCCACATACTACCAAGGGTGCTTTTGGATAACAGTTCTTCATTAAATGTGATGCCCTTGGCAACTTTGTCTAAACTGCCAGTTGATATTTCTTATATGTTGCCAAGTTGCACGGTGGTTAGAGCTTTTGATGGAACTAGACAGGAGGTAATGGGAACTATCGAGGTCCCAATGGAGATAGGTCCTTGTACCTACAAGTTGAATTTCCAAGTCATGGATACTACCCCATCCTATAATTACTTATTAGGAAGGCCTTGGATACATTCCGCTAGGGTTGTACCCTCATCTCTCCACCAAAAGTTGAAATTTGTTATAGAGGGACGTTTGGTCACTGTGTCGGGAGAAGATGACATCATAACCTCTGTATCTACTGGTTCTCCTTACATTGAGCCAAACGAGGATGCTGTGGAATGTTTCTTCCAGTCTTTGGAGTTTGTAAATGCAGTATTCTTCACTGAGGGATGAAAATTTCCAAAACTGAAGTTGTCCAAGAATACAAGGTTGGGAGTAAGGACTATTGTGGGAAAGGGCTGCAGGGCTAGAAAAGGTCTTGAAAAATATCTTTAGGGAATGGCCCGAGCAATTGAAATGGTTGGAAAGAAGGACCGTGGAATGTTTCTTGAGCCTCTGTATCTACTGGTTCTCCTTACATTGAGCCAAACGAGGATGCTGTGGAATGTTTCTTCCAGTCTTTGGAGTTTGTAAATGCAGTATTCTTCACTGAGGGATGAAAATTTCCAAAACCGAAGTTGTCCAAGAATACAAGGTTGGGAGTAAGGACTATTGTGGGAAAGGGCTGCAGGGCTAGAAAAGGTCTTGAAAAATATCTTTAGGGAATGGCCCGAGCAATTGAAATAGTTGGAAAGAAGGACCGTTTTGGTCTAGGATATCTTTCGAAGGCTCAGGAGAAAAAGAAACAAGTGGAGAAGAACCAACAAAGGAGGATGGCCCGTCTCGTGGGTATGGATATTGAGTGGGAGCCTATGACCTTTCCACCAATCCTTCACAGCTTTCGCTCAGCCGATTTTTTGTTCGGGGAAAAAGATTTGGATGATGTATTGATAATGATTGAGCAAGCTTTCGAGAAGTTCCATATGGATAAGGGTGAGCAGATACAGGATATAATGATCTGCATGACTGGGAAGAAAGGAATTGGGAGTAAGAATGCAAACTGGATGATGCGACCTTGTTCACCAGGATATAAACTGACCAATTTTAGTGCGACCGAGCTGCCTATAATCTTTAGGTCTATTCCAAAGTAATATTTTAAAACAATCTTAATTATCTCTGCCCGAGGATATTAAGAATTTTTTCCGTAATGGGCTTTTGTTTAAAAAAATCTTCATTCAATAAATAACAAGCACGATGCATTTTCTTCATCTGGATGAGTCCATATTCTTTCATTTATGCTATTTATTTTTCTTTCATTGTATATATATTTTCCTATATTGTTTCTTCCCCACCTATTTACAGGTGTACGGATGCGGAATATGAGGACCTTCTTGTCAGAAATTCTGAAATTGATTTTGAAAGACCCATTTGCACGGGTGATTTTGAGGCCAACGAAGACACTGAGGATTATGGTCTACCTTCAGACTTATTAAGGAAAATAGAACAAGAGGAGAAACAAGTACTTCCTCATAAGGAGCTATTGGAAATGATAAATTTGGTAAGTGGTGAGGAGATAACAGAAGTTAAAATTGGGACCACATTGTCATCATCAATAAAAGGTTAACTGATAGCCTCCCTCTGGGAATATGTAGATGATTTGCATGGTCATACCAAGACATGCCAGGGTTGGATCCAGATATTGTGGTTCATAAGCTCCCTTTAAGGCCAGAGTGCAAGCCAATTCAGCAAAAGTTGAGAAGATTGAGGCCGGACATGCTGTTAAAGATAAAAGATGAGGTGAAGAAGCAGTTTGATGTTGGGTTCTTAAAGGTGGAAAAATATCCGAAATGGGTGGCAAATATTGTTCCAGTACCAAAGAAAGAAGGCAAGGTGCTGATGTGCGTCGATTACCAAGATTTGAACAAGGCCAGTCCTAAAGATAATTTCCCTTTGCCCCACATCGATACTTTGGTGGATAATACGATGAAGAGTTCTTTGCTTTCTTCATGGACGGATTCTCGGGATATAATCAGATTAAGATGGCACCGAAAGATACGGAGAAAACCACATTTGTTACAATATGGGGAACATTCTGCTACAAGGTAATGCCGTTTGGGTTAAAGAATGCTGGGGCAACATATCAGAGAACCATGGTGACCTTGTTTCATGATATGATGCATAAAGGAATTGAAGTCTATGTTGATGATATGCTTGCAAAGTCACAAGGAGAAAAGGAGCATATTGCGAATCTTAAGAAACTCTTTGAAAGACTAAAAAAGTTTCGACTCAAGCTAAACCTGGCAAAATGCACTTTTGGAGTCACTTCGGGGAAATTGTTGGGTTTTGTTGTTAGAAAAAGGGGAATTGAGATTGATCAGGATAAAGTGAAGGCCTTCCAGAATCTGCCACCACCATGTACTCAAAAAGAAGTAAGAGGCTTCCTAGGAAAATTGAATTACATTGCTCGATTTATTTCTCAGTTAACCGACAAATGTGATCCAATATTTAATCTACTTCGAAAACGTGATCTAGAAGAATAGGATGATGGATGTCAGATCATTTTTGAAAAGGTTAAGCATTATCTATCAAACCCACCAGTATTAATAACACCTGTTTCGGATAAACCAATCATACTGTATTTATCAGTATTTGAGAGATCCATGGGTGGTGTCTTGGGGCAACATGATGAGACTAGGAAGAAGGAACAAGCGATTTACTACCTCAGCAAGAAGTTTACAGATATTGAGCTGAAATATTCATCGGTAGAAAAGTTCTACTGTGCCTTAGCTTGAACTGCTCGGAGGCTCAAACAGTACATGTTGTACCACACGAAGTGGTTGATTGCCAAGCTAGATCCAATCAAGTACATGTTGGAAGCACCTTCTTTGTCAGGGAGGACAGCAAGATGGCAAGTTTTGTTGTCAGAGTACGACATTGTATATGTAAGTCAGAAAGCTATAAAGGGCAGTGCAGCAGCCGAGTTCTTAGCAAGTCGGGCAGTGGAAGATTATGAGCCTCTGAACTTTGATTTCTCGAATGAAGACTTGATGTGCGTCTCGCGAGAAGATGAGAATCCCTCTAAAAAGAAGAAAATATGGAAAATGTACTTTGATGGTGCATCCAATGCCATGGGGCACGGAATTGGTGCAGTCCTCATATCCCCGGCATAAGATTATTATCCTTTCACTGCCATATTGGATTTTGATTGTACAAACAATATTGCAGAATATGAGGCATGTACTATAGGCCTTCGTGCTACCGTAGACAGAAAGATCAAAAAATTGGAGGTTTTTGGAGACTCAGCTTTATTGATATATCAATTGCGCGGAGAATGGGAAACCCGAGATGCAAAGTTAATCTGATATCGAGAGCTCATACTGAGATTGTTAGAGGAATTTGAAGAAGTAAATTTCAATTACTTCCCCCGAGAAGAAAACCGAATGGCGGATGCTCTGGCTACATTGTCATCAATGTTTAAAGTGAATGAAAGGGCTGAAGTTGTGCCGATCAAGATGAGCATATATGAGTCTCCTGCCTAGTGCTTGAGTATCGAAGAAGAAGCAGATGGTCTCCCTTGGTATAACGACATCTTGCAGTACGTCAAGAGTCAACAGTATCTAGAATGAGCAACAGAAAACGACAATATGACTCTGAGAAGGTTAGCAATGGGTTTTGTTCTAGATGGTGAGATTATCTACAAGAAAGGGTAAGACCAAGTCTTATTGAGATGTGTCAGATCTGCCGAAGCTCGGAGAATCATGGAGGAAATCCATGAAGAAAAAATCCAAATAAACAGCAAATGAACTCGAAAAATTTTGAAAACTTCCAGAATTCAATTTTTTATTATTTTTGAAGTATTGAAAAAACAAAATTTGAATTTGGAGTCCGTTTGCTATTTATTTAGGTTTGGGGGTCAAAAAGATCATTTTACCGAAGAAATCGAAAAGGGCAATAATTAAGAAAAATATGAAAGAATAAGGAATTGCTGGGATTTTACCTCCTTTGATCAGCCAGCATAGAAGAAAAGAAGGAAGCTTGATCAATTTAATTCCTTAGTCACTATCAAGCTCGTATGCTACCACTAGTACCTTGCAAATGGTCTTCCCTTCATCCAATAGCTTAGGTGCCCTGTAGAAAAGTTGAATGCACCATCCAATGGACAAATTTAAATGCCAAGATGACATTTTTATTTTTCATGAAAGAACCCTCATCTAATGGCCAAGAATAGAAGAAAAAAGATGAGCACAATTCATCCAAAGGTGGGCATCCATTCGGCCAAGCAAGGGAATGCATGAGATTGTCTCTTTTCATCCAATGGCTTAGGCCATCTACAAGGGATGGGTACACATGTTAAGGGCTGGATTTAATCGACAAGATGTCATTTTTATGTTGTCCTCATCCAATGACCAAGAATGGAAGAGCACAACTCATCCAAGGGTAGGCACTCAAAGGGCCAAGCAAGGGAGTGCATGGGATTGGTCCTCTTTTTCATCTAAGGGTTGAGGTTACTACAAGGGCTGAGTACACACATTAAGGGTTGCTATCAATTGGCAAGATGACATTTTTATGTTGCCATGAAAACATCTTAATAGGGACAAGATTGGAGGAGAAAAAGTACAAAAATCCATCCTATGGTGGAGGGGCCATTCGACCAAGGCTAAGAGAGGGGGGAATGTTTTACTTTTCCTTAAGTGGCTGAGCATTTGAGAGGGGAGGTCAGTAGCTAATTGAGAAAAAAAAAGGTTTTTGAAAGAAAGGAAGAAAGCTTTTATTAAGGTAGCCATTCTACCATTGCTACTACATTTTTTCTTCTTGTTCCTCATGCTTTATTTCTTGTTTTCCATGTGATTTCCTACCATTTTTTTACATCTTTCTTATTGTTCTTGCTTTTCAAAAAAATAAATAAAATAATGGTTTGGCTTCATGATCTTGATGAAAATCAAGTAATATGGTTAGGGTGGGCTTTGTCCAATATACCAACCATGGAGCTCATCTCCATATTTTTTTACCGTAGTTATTTTATTTTATTTTTTTTAAATTGAAAAGGCTTCATGACCTTGATGAAAATCAAGAGATAATGGTTAGGGGGGCTTTGTCCAATGTACCAACCATGGAGCTCATCTCTTTGTTATTCATTTTCTTACTTTAACTTGCTTATTTCTATTAGTGTTTATCTTTATGTATATTTATATTCTTGCTAACCATCTTGTTCTTTTGACTTATGTCATATTTTTGCTTCTTGGGGCTATTGTCATATATTTTAGGCCATTTCCATTTTTCATATCATCTTCAATAGCATTTAGTTAGGTCATTTTACATGACATTTCTCACAACACTTTGGTTCTTAGGCCATTCGGCCATGTGAATTTTCTCTAAGCTTTAGGTCATTTTTCTAGGCCATGATATTTTCCATTTTATTTAGACATCTAGGTCATTTTACATGTCATTTAGCTTTAGGCCATTTTTATTATTCCATGTGATTTAAGTTTAGATCATTTTATTATTCTACGTCATTTTACATGCCATTTAAACTTTAGGCCATGTTCATATTCCATGTCATTTTAAATGTCATTTAAGCATTAGGCCATTTTCATATGCCATGATATTTTTCCATGACATTTAGACATTAGGCCATTTTCATATGCCATGTCATTTCACATGTCATTTAGCTTTAAGCCATTGTTATTATTCCATGTCATTTTACATGTCATTTAAGCATTAGGCTATTTTCATATGCCATGTTGTTTTTCCATGACATTTAGACATTAGGCCATTTTCATATGCCATGTCATTTCCCATGTCATTTAGGCACTAGGCCATTTTCATTATTCCATGTCATTTTCCATGTCATTTAGACACTAGGTCATGCATATTAAGTTAGGGTAGCATTTATTGTCATGCAAACTCATGCTAGGCATTTAGGTTATTTATGCCATGCATTTTCCATATCACTAGACTTTAAACCATGCATTTCATGCATTCACTTTATTTTATTTTCATGCATTCCATGTCATGCAACATGATTTATGACTTAGGCCAATCAATGGCTCAAAGTCATGCTTACTTGAGCATACTTGTGGAAAATTAAAGGGTTGTCAAATTGATTATTCTAACTTTGTGATTTTTTTTTACTTAGCCAATTTTTGTCTAACTTTTTAAAAGGGTTAGCTACTGTTTGTGGGTCTTTAGGAGAGTCTCTAACATTTTTACTTTTATTTTTAAATTTTATAAAAGGCAAAAAAATGTGTTTTGGCAAAACAGTTTTTCATCCAGTACTCGTACTTTCTCGATTTTTTTGGGCAGTCATCTTTAATCAGAAAATTAAGCCAATTTTTTCTCGTGTACTTTAAATGTTCTGAGTCTCCAGTATTTTTTTAGATTTTTTTGAATTTTTAAAAATAGGCTAAAAAATCGTGTGACAAAATCGGACAATAGAGGCAGATTTGAATTCAAAAGAGAAACAGTTGTTGAATTTGGCTAAGGCATTTAGAGGGGGTTGGTTAGAAGCATTAGCTACTATCTTACGATAGTTTCTAAGTATTTTTAAACTTTAAAAATAATTTTATAAATCTCGGGTTAAGGGTGGTCAAGTCCGGGATTTTAAACTTAGGAAATTAGAGCCATTTTCGAAGGTTTTGGCTAAGGTTTTAATATTTATTCAAGTCTCTTCATTGTTTTCACACAAATCACAAAGTATTTTGATTTTTGAAGATTTAATGTGATATATTTTCCTAAGGTAGCTGGATATCTTTTTAGATATACGGATTTCCTTTATTAAAGGAAAAAATACACTTTCATGCATTGCATTTTCCATATTCATGCATGTTGTATAACATATGATTTTTTTTTTCCTATGATAATTTCTATGATATTTGTTATTATTTTGATTTATATTTTTTGGTATTAAATTGTTTGTCATATGGTTTTGAATGTTTCATGCTATCCTATGTTTTTTATTTAGTCATTTATTTTGTCACATTATTTAGCATGTTCATGCATTTTGTTATTTTATTTTCATGCATATTTCATGATAGCATTATTTAATGTTTCATATTCCATGTCATTTAGATAATATTCCATGTCATTTAGATTATCTTATTTAGGATATGCCATGTCATTTAAATTTTCCATATCACTTAAATCTTATTCATTTCATTTAGAATACCATGATACTTAGGATATCTCATTGCATTTAGTATATGCTATGCCTTTCAAATTATATCACATTATTTAGGTTGCATTATATTATCTAGACTTTTCTATGTCATTTTATTCATGTGCCACATTTTCATATTCATATGTTTTAAAATGTTTTGAAAAAGATAATGATTTTCAATATAATAAAGATATTCCCAAGTTAAAATAATTCATGAGTTCTCTGCCGGGTTTGCTGGGGAGGATATCATCAATTATTATTAATAACGAAATACCTTCTTTAAAAAGAGAATGATTTGGAAAAATTTTCGTACTAATAAAAATTTCTATATTTTGCCACGTTTGTTGGGGAATATAGAAAAAAAAAATTGAATTAATAAATTCCGGATCACTTTCAATTAAAAAATGGAGTTATTTTTCTTTAAATTGGGAATTAATTTGAAATACCAAATTTAAAATTGACTTTTTACCGAGACTTGAGATAACACACGATTAATAAGGTACCATTTTATACGGGCGTTGTGGGGGTGCTAATCCTTTCCCGCACGTAACTGAGTCCCGAACCCGATTCTTCAATTTTCTATGATTTAAAACGCAGACTTGAAATTGGTTTGAAAAAAATGTTTTAATTAATTTTAAAATGTTTTACAAAATTGGTTTTAATAGGTGGCCGATCACACCTAGCTAAAGAAGATTGGTGGCGACTCCATGACTTTTTCTGAGGTTGTTTTCAAACCCTCGACCTTTTGTTTCAATCAAGAGGAATTAAGTCGTCTTTTCCTTTGCTTCTGTTTCCCCCTCACTCGAACGGGTCCCTATGGCGGGATCACGTATTGACAGCTTGACAACTCCGCTGGGGACATTTAGAGAGTCAGGCCTAGAATTAGTCACGTGTTATCAAAGTCTCAGTTTTGTCGGGTTTAATTGGTATTTAATTTTAATTTCCACATAAAACAAATAAGGAGAATTTCAAAATTAATTAAATGCTCTTAAATATGTCCATAATCATGTGCATACATATTATAATTGTTCTCTGGTTATTTTGGTGCATATATTCATTATTGATTAATTGATGATTCATGTTGTCTAATCTTGTTGGGGCATTTAGAATCAGGGTTGTAGAATAGGTGGTGAAAGATTTGTTGTGCCTCCTCACACACATTGCACACTCATTTGCATATCATGAGCCCTACACCCGGGTTCCGTCCCTTTAAGTGGAAGTAAAATAGCTACACTCCCGTGATTAACAATCCGCATGGGTTAGCAAAATACTTCCGAAGTATAAATTACCTAAGCTCCCGTGATTAACAATCCGCATGGGCTAGGGAAATATATTCTAACGAATTGAACCCGCTTTTATTGGGGTGCCTTACTAGCCTTCACAGGCGACAGTGAGGAACAATTTGGAGCCGTTTTAGAACTTCATTCATAGACATATAGTGAACCATAGAGCCAACATAGGCGAAGCTCTGCTAGATTTTTTATAGAATTACTGAAGTTAGGGACACATGGAGGGACACTTCTAACCTTTTATTACCTATGTTACATCCTGAATAAATTTTGCAAATCGGGCAGTGATGAACGCACATCGTTTTGCCCATCATGGATTCAAAATTCCATCCCCAAAGGCGTCGTAATGCCGAATTTTCATTAGGACATTTGTTGTATTATTTTTTTATTATTTGATTTCTTCACCTCTACTGACTTGTTTCTTTTTCATGCATTTTTTTTGTGTCATCATAACGCATAGGAAAAATTATTGGCCTCGGGATAATCTTCAACCAAGAGGGTTTTCATGGAAGGTCAGGCTAGTTCGATATTGGAAGAGCATGCAGGGGTGCGGCAGTGTTCGGAGTTAGATCAGCGAAGAGATGGGGATTTTTAAAGAAGGGATATATATCAGCATTACCAGAACGGGTAGATTTAGTTGATCGGCAAAATGATCTCCGAGGGTTGATGGATATTTGGAATCAATGGAATGTGTCAGAAAAGAGGATTTTCACTCAGATATATGGAGACATAGCATTGTTGATACCGGTTAAGATTAACAGTGAGTTGATTCGGGCTATGGTACATTTCTGGAATCCGGCTTACCGATGTTTCACCTTCAACAAGGAAGACATGACACCGACCATAGAGGAATATTCAGCTTTGTTGCGTATTGAGAATACCATCCCGGATCGGATTTATTTGAAGGATTCAAAGACATTAGGGTTTAAGGAGAAGTTAGCTTGGATTGTGGGAATGGATATTAAATGGGTAGATGATCATGTGGTTAAGAAATGAAAAAGTGAGTGTATTCCTTGGGATGCCCTCCAATCTTTGATCTAAAGTCACCCGAATAGAGAGACTGCTAGGGATATTTTTGCTTTAGCTGTATATGGTTTGGTTATTTTCCCGGGGATACTGGGACGTGTCGAGTTGACCATAGTTGACCTTTTTGAGAAGTTAAGACACAAGATAGATCCGTCTCTAGCCATCCTAGCAGAAACTATTCAATTTTTGAACTTTTACAAAAGGCAACGAAAAGGAAGATTCAGGGGATGTATGCAACTTCTCTATGTTAGGATTCAGAGTCATTTTTGGAGAAGAGAAGATGTCTCTTTCAAACCATACTTGAAAACCCTAGTACCGATCAGTGAATTCTTTAAAATAGATTGGCCCGAAGACAGAAATAAAGAGCAGTGGATCAACTTGTTCTGAAATCTTAAAGGTGAAATGATAACTTGGAGAGCTCCATGGATGATCCCTATGCCGATATTTTACAAATACGAAGACAAGTTTGGGGTTCCACAACTCGAGATTTGGGGATCCGTGAGCTACGCACCTCTATTGGTGCAAAGACGGGTTGAATCTCAGCAGTTCACACCAACGACTCATGGACTGGGTCTATTAGAGTTCACCTATGGAGAAAAAGGTTACTTAGGAAAGGTGCGGGGAATAATTGAAGCATGGAAAAAGACCCGTCGGATAAAGGTAGCCAGATATGCCTACATCGTCACACCCGACTACCTAGCATGAAGAGAAAGGAGGATTAATGATAGACTGTTGGCATCTAATGGGGAAGAAGTTCAATTCATGAGTTCACTACCGAAGGAAGTGCCATCAGAGTTAGAAATTGCAAGGGAAGAATTCGGAAAAGAAAAGGCCCAAATAAGCAAAGAGATTGCCCAACTGTAGGAAGAGCTTGAGGACATGAAAAATAGGGAATCAGCTCGAGAAAGAGAAATGGAAAAGAGCAAGAGAGAAAGGGACACCGCTAAGGGCGATCTTTAGGAATTACACTTGGAGAACAAGAGGTACCGCTTCGAGCTCAGATTGAAGGAACCCTCAAGACATCTAGGGAATGGGAGCAAGAGGTCAAAAACCTCAAGAAGGAGAGTAACTACTGTAAAGAGAGAGTGAAGCATGAGGAAGCCCGAGCCAATCAACTGGAGAAGCAAGCTAAGGAAAGCTTACACAGTGATGTTTCTGCTGACGCATCAAGGGGCCATGAACAAGTAGGGTCATATTGAAAAGTAAGGCAATCAAAATGAGACTGTGAAGGAAAGTCCAAGATCAGAGTGAGTTACTATAGGACTAATATTTTGTAACAACACTTTGAAAGGAAAATTATGGACTTGTCTTAGGCAGCGGTCTTTTTATTCTATCTTTGATGTATTTAATTCCAGAAAATCAATGAAAGACCGTTTGGTTGGAATTATCCCAGGGCCAATATTTTTAAGTGCATAGATATTTTTATCATTCACTTATTCTGTCCTTTATATATTTTGTTCATTCATTCATACATTTATTCATTGTTATAATTATTCATTCATTTATTCTGCATATCAGTCATTCATACTCATATACTTAGTCTTTCATTTATTTGTCCATTCATTTATTCTTTATAATTATTCATATGTTCATTCATTAAACATTTAGTCATTCATTAATTATTTTTTATAAAACATTAAAAAAAAATATGTCAATAATTTCTAATTCATGGTTTTCAAAACTAAAAGTACAATTGGTCGCACAGTGAAAGAATCGAATTTTTGACACCCTTACAATACTCGATCTCAAGCCAGAACTATGGAGAATGATCAGCTTGCTAGAATTGAAAGAATGGAAAGAACTCAAAGGGAACTGCAGGAATAGTTGGCTAAGTCTCAGGAGGAGTCACGAGAATAGATGACTAAACTCATGGAAATAATGAGTGCCATGATGAAACAAAAAGGGCCGTGGGAGAATTGGGTCACCGGGAAAAGGGTGGTAAATGAAGAGGATCAACCTGAAAACATACAGCAAAAGGGCCAAGAGCTGCCAATTGGGGTAGCCTTCTATGTTTATATCTAGCCAACTGCTGAGGCACGGAACTATATTCTCGAAAAAGGTAATATTGGAGCTGACCCTATGGATGTTAATGTTCCATACTTTGAGGAACTAGCTGAAACGGAAAAGGCAAAGTTGACTGAGCTGAAGAGGGTTGAAATGGCAGAATCCCAGAAAAAATATCAACTGCTGGAGGAGAGGCTGAGGGCCATTGAAGGGGCAGAGTTATTTGGCAGTCTGGATGCCCAAGAGATGAGTTTAATACACGATCTGGTAATTCCCCCAAAGTTCAAAGTACCATACTTTGAGAAATATAATGGGACTACCAACCCATCAGCACATCTGACCATGTACTGCAAAAGAATGACGGGGCACGATGATAATGAGAAACTGCTTATCCACTGTTTCCAAGATAGCTTGACAGGGTCTGCAACCCAATGGTACAATCAACTGAGTCGTACCAAGATTTGTTCTTGGACGGATTTAGCCAGGGCTTTCATGGAGTATTATAAGCATATATCTGATATGGTACCTAATAGGCTGTCACTGAAGAACATGGAAAAGAAGACTACTGAGAGTTTCAAGTAATACTCGCAAAGGTGGAGGGATCTGGCTATACAAGTGCAACCCCCTTTAACTAGCAAAGAAACTACAATGCTTTTCATCAATACCTTAAAAGCACCCTTTATGATAAATTGGTGGGGAGTGCCACCAAGGACTTTGCAGACATGGTGATATCTGGGGAGATGATAGGGTCTGCCATTAAGAATGGGAAAATGGAAGAGGGTGAGTTTGCTACTCCGAAGAAGGTATTCCCTGCTAGGAAGAAAGAGGAGACCCACGCAGTTAGTATCAACCAATATCCATATTCACCTCCCACACCATATACACCACCAAGGCCCTATACTCCCACTACATCTTATGCACCTCCTACACCCTACACACCTTACTCGAGGTATAATCCTTACTACCCCAATGTGAACCACCTTACCCAAAATCCATTCCTTTATACCAATATACCACAACAGCCATTTCCAACTGGCATATCACCATAGATAACCTTTCCTCGAAACACTATACCAAATACTCAGGGTCCCATGCGCAATGACCAATATTCACCAAGGAACGATCAAAAATCCCAGTTTGATCCCATTCCTACCACCTATGGTGAGCTATATCCCAAATTACTGCAAGGCCAACTTGTCGCGCTCGTATATCTTAAACCTTTGACCCCACCATACCCAAGGTGGTACAATGCAAATACTAACTGCGCATATCACGCAGGAATTCAGGGGCATTCGACTGAGGATTGCATTGTCTTCAAAAAGAAAGTCCAAAGTTTAATCAATACAGGAGTTGTGAAGTTTGGGTCAAATAATGGGCCGAATGTAGCAGGAAACCCATTGCCCGATCACGCTGAAAACTGGGTAAATGCAGTATGGACAGGGGAAGTCAGAAGGGTAAAAAGGGATGTCAGGGAAGTCAAGACTCTAATAGTAATAGTATGGGTCGAGATGGTTAAGGCAGGAATGGTGGGGGATGCAGATAGTTTAAAAATGATTGCAAACAGGATGCAGAATCGGTGCCCGTTCCATGGATGTAAAGGTCATATCATATAGGAGTGCGGGGATTTTTGGGCTAAAGTCCAAATGATGATGGATGATGGATGATGGGGAGGGCCAGTTTTACGATGAGACAGAGGAGGAAGTAGAGGTTATTGAGAATGCAACTGGCTATGGAAGAGGAAGACCCTTGATCATCTATTATGATGAACCAGAGGAGAAACTTATGCCAGTTATTGAGGAAAGTGCGCCTAAGTTAATCATAAATTTGCCTTCTTCCTTCTCATACAAGGAAAACACAACTGCACCGTGGAAGTATGACAGCAGCATGGTTATGCCAGGGTCTCCAAGTCAGCAAGATATCAATGGTGTAGGGCACTTAACACGAAGTGGAAGGTGTTATGCCCCTGAGGTTGTTGAACAGGGATCAACAAGAAAGGATGGAGGAATGGACAAAGGAAAGAAGGCAGCTGAACCAATCCATATTGAGATGGATTCGTCAAAAGAAGTAGAGAAGGGGTCAGCCTCGGTTAACAAGATAAAAGATTCGGTGAACGAAAAGAAATCTTGTGAGTTTTTAAAGTTCATAAAGCATAGTGAGTATAGTGTGGTTGAGCAACTGCGGCGTCAGCCAACAAGAATTTCAATCCTATCTTTGCTACTGAATTCAGAGCCACACCAAAATGCCTTGTTGAGAGTTTTGAATCAGGCATATATTGCCAACAACATATCAGTGGAAAAACTAGATAGGCTGGTGGGAAACATTGCAGCAGACAATCATATCTATTTCAGTTATGATGAAATACCACCCAATGGTATCGAATCAACCAAAGCTCTTCACATAACAACCACCTGCAAAGGGCACATATTACCGAGGGTCCTTGTGGATAACGATTCTTCATTAAATGTGCTACCCTTGGCAACCTTGTCCGAATTGCCAGTTGATATTTCTTATATGCTGCCATGTTGCATGGTGGTTAGAGCTTTTGATGGAACTGGACAGGAGGTAATGGAAACTATCGAGGTCCCAATGGAGATAGGTCCTTGCACCTATAAGGCCAATTTCCAAGTCATGGATATTACCCCGTCCTACAATTGCTTGTTGGGAAGGGCTTGGATACATTCAGCAGGGGCTGTACCCTCATCTCTCCTCCAAAAGTTGAAATTTGTTATAGAGGAACGTTTGGTCACTGTATCGGGAGAAGAAGACATCATAGCCTCTGCATCTACTGGTTCCCCTTACATTGAGCTGAATGAGGAGGCTGTGGAATGCTCCTTCCGATCCTTGGAGTTTGTGAATGCAATATTCGTCCCTGAAGGACGAAAAATTCCAAAACCGAAGTGGTCCAAGAATACAAGATTGGGAGTGAGGACTACAGTACGAAAGGGCTGCAGGGCTGGTAAAGGCCTTGAAAAGTATCTTCAGGGGATGGCTCGAGCTATTGAAATAGTGGGAAAGAAGGATTGGTTTGGCTTATGATATATTCCGAAGGCCCATGAGAAGAGGAAACAAATTGAAAATAACCGACAAAGGAGGATGGCTCGTCTCGCGGGTATGGATATTGAGTGGGAGCCTATGACATTCCTACCAATCCTTCACAGCTTCCGCTCGGCCGATTTTCTGTTTGGAGAAAAGAATTCAGATGATGTACTTATAATGATTGAGCAAGCCTACGAGAGATTCCAGGTGAACGGGGATGAGCAGATACATGATATGGAGATTTGCATGACCAGCGAGGAAAAAATTGAAAGTGAGAATGCTAACTGGATGGTGCGACCTTGTCCACCAAGATATAGACTGACCAATTGGAGTGCGACTGAGCTGACCATAGTCTTTAGGTCTATTCCAGCGTAATGCTTTTAAACAAATCTTAAATATCTTTGCCCAAAGATATTAAGAATTTCTTTTGTAATACGCTTTTGTCTAAAAGTTTTCATTCAATAAATAACAAACACGATGCATTTCCTTCATATTGATGTGTCCATATTCTTTCATTTATGCTATTTGTTTTGCTTTCATTGTATATATATTTTCCTATATTGTTTCTTCCCCACCTATTTATAGGTGTACGGATGCGGAATATGAGGACCTTCCTGTCAGTAATTCTGAAATTGATTTTGAGAGACCCATTTGCACGGTAATTTTGAGGCCGACGAAGATATTGAGGATTATGGTCTACCTCCGGACTTATTAAGAAAAATAAAACAAGAAGAGAAACAAGTACTTCCTCATGAGCAGCTATTGGAATTGTTAAATTTGGAAAGTAGTGAGGAGATAAAAGAGGTTAAAATTGGGACTACATTGTCGTCATCAATAAAGGGTGAATTGATAGCCATGCTCCAAAAATATGTAGATGTATTTGCATGGTCATACCAAGACATGTCGGGTTTGAATCTTGACATTGTGGTTCATAAGCTCCCTTTAAGGCCAGAGTGCAAGCCAATTCAGCACAAGTTGAGAAGAATGAGGCCGGACATGCTGTTAAAGGTAAAAGAGAAAGTGAAAAGGCAGTTTGACGCTAGATTCTTAGAGGTGGCAAAATATCCGGAATGGGTGGCAAACATTATTCCAGTACCAAAGAATGATGGCAAGGCATGTATGTGCGTCGATTACCGAGATTTGAACAAGGCCGATCCCAAAGATAATTTCCCTTTGCCTCACATTGATACTTTGGTGGATAATACAGCGAAGAGTTCCTTGTTTTCTTATGTGGACGGATTCTCATGATATAATCAAATTAAGATGGCACCGGAAGATATGGAGAAAACCACATTTGTTACAATGTGGGGAACATTCTGCTACAAGGTAATGCCGTTCGGGTTGAAGAATGATGGGGCAACAAGGCCAATCCCAAAGATAATTTCCCTTTGCCTCACATTGATACTTTGGTGGATAATACAGCGAAGAGTTCCTTGTTTTCTTTTGTGGACGGATTCTCATGATATAATCAAATTAAGATGGCACCTGAAGATATGGAGAAAACCACATTTGTTAGAATGTGGGGAACATTCTGCTACAAGGTAATGTCGTTCGGGTTGAAGAATGATGGGGAAACATATCAAAGGGCCATGGTGACCTTGTTTCATGACATGATGCATAAGGGAATTGAGGTTTATGTTGATGATATGATTGCAAAGTCACAAGGAGAAGAGGAGCATATTGCGAATCTTAGGAAACTCTTTGAAAGACTAAGAAAGTTTCAACTCAAGCTAAACCAGGCAAAATGCATTTTTGGAGTCACTTCGGGGAAATTGTTGGGTTTTTTTGTTAGCAAAAGGGGAATTGAGATTGATCCGGATAAAGTGAAGGCCATTCAAAATTTGCCACCTCCACGTACTCAAAAAGAAGTAAGAGGTTTTCTGTGGAGATTGAATTACATTGCTCGGTTTATTTCTTAGTTAACCGATAAATGTGATCCAATATTTAAGCTACTTCGAAAACGTGATCCAGGAGAATAGGATGAAGGGTGTTAGATTGCTTTTGAAAAGGTTAAGCATTATCTATCAAACCCACCAGTATTAATGCCACCGGCTCCGGATAAATCGATGATATTGTATCTATCAGTATTTGAGAGATCCATGGGTTGTGTTTTGGGGTAGCTTGATGAGACTGGAAAGAAAGAACAGTCGATTTACTACCTCAGCAAGAAGTTCACAGATTATGAGTTGAAATATTCATCGGTAGAAAAGCTGTGCTATGCCTTAGCTTAGACTGCTCGAATGCTCAGACAGTAAATGTTGTACCACACGACGTGGTTGATCTCCAAGCTAGATCCAATCAAGTACATGTTGGAAGCACCTTCTTTGTCAGGGAGGACGACAAGATGGCAGGTTTTGTTGTCAGAATACGACATTGTATATGTGAGTCAGAAAGCTATCAAGGGCAGTGCAGTGGCTGAATTTTTAGCAAGTCGGGCAGTGAAAGATTTGATGGGGCATCCAATGCCATGGGGCACGAAATTGGTGCAGTCTTCATATCCCCAGAAGAAGATTATTATCCTTTCACTGCTAGATTGGATTTTGATTGTACAAACAATACTGTAGAATATGAGGCATGTACAATGGGACTTCGTGCTGCCATAGACAGAAAGATCAAAAAACTGGAGGTTTTCGGAGATTCAACCCTAGTGATATACCAGTTACACGGAGAACGGGAAACCCAAGATACAAAATTAATCCGATATCGAAAACTCATACTGAGTTTATTGGAGGAGTTTGAAGAAGTGACTTTCAATTACTTCCCTCGAGAAGAAAATTGAATGGCGGATGCTCTGGCTACTTTGTCATCAATGTTTAAAGTGAATGAAGGGGCGAAAGTTGTGCCGATCAAGATGAGCATATATGAATCTCCTGCCCCCTGTTTGAGTATCGAAGAAGAAGCAGATGGTCTTCCTTGGTATAACGATATTTTGCAATACATCAAGAATCAACAGTATCCAGAGTGAGCAACAGAAAACGACAAGAGAACTCTGAGAAGGCTAGCAATGAGTTTTATTCTAGATGGCGAGATTCTCTACAAGAAAGGGAAAGATCAAGTCCTATTGAGATATGTCGGATCTGCCGAAGCTCGGAGAATCATAGAGGAAGTCCATGAAGGGATATGTGGCACCCATGCTAATGGTCATATGCTTGCTAAACAGATTATGAGAGCAAGATATTATTGGCTGACGATGGAAGGAGATTGCATCAGTTATTCTCGAAAGTGTCATAAATGCCAGATCTATGCATATAAGATTCATGTACCGCCATCGCCATTACATGTCATGACTGCACCATGGCCGTTTTCAATATAAGGAATGGATATGATTGGCCCTATTACCCTGAAAGCTTCAAATGGACATCGCTTCATCCTGGTGGCCATATATTATTTCACAAAATGGGTAGAAGCTGTTTCCTAAGCAAATGTAACAAAGTCGGTGGTATACAGATTTGTTGAGAAGGAAATCATATGCCGATATGGATTGCCAGCAATAATTATTTCAGATAATGCTCTCAATCTGAACAATAAGATGATAAAAGATGTGTGTACTCAGTTCAAGATCACACATCACAATTCGGCACCTTATCGTCCGAAGATGAATGGGGAGTAGAAGCAGCCAACAAAAGAAGATTGTTGAGAAGATGACTGATGTGTACAAGGATTGGCATGAGATCTTGCCTTTTTCTCTTCACGCATATCGTACTTTGGTTCGCATATCTACAGGGGCAACGCCTTTTTCATTGGTATATGGTATGGAAGCAATGTTACCTATTGAAGTTGAGATTCCTTCACTTCGTGTTTTGATGGAAGTTGGCCTAGAAGAGGCAGAATGGGTTAAAGCTCGTTATGAACGGCTGAATCTCATCGAGGAGAAAAGATTGAAGGCAATTTGTCATGGGCAATTGTATCGAAAAAGGATGATTCGAGCCTACAACAAGATGGTTCATCCTAGATAGTTCCGAGATGGGGAGTTAGTATTGAGGAAAATTCTCCCTATAGTGAAGGATCCGCGAGGAAAATGGGCCCCAAATTGGGAAGGACCCTATATAGTAAAAAGAGCTTTTTCTGGAGGAGCATTGATTCTAACTCGAATGGACGAGGATGATTTCATAAATCCCGTGAATGCTGATGAATTGAAGAAGTATTACGCTTGAAAAAAAAGTGTGATGCTATGAACATGGGAATTCGAATGATTCCAAGTGTAGAAATGGAAATTCTATATATCTCCCTCCCCTGAGAATTGCTTTTCAAAGAGAATATTCGTGTTTGATATGATGAATGGCCATCTTTCATATTCCCTTCACTAAGAAGAAATTATCCCTAGTCACCTCTTTAAGCCTTAGGAATTATTTCTTTCGTTGAACCCTGATCAAGGATCACCCTCTACACTGGAGGGCAAATACGAGGAAAAATAATCAAAATCATGGCAAAAAAAAAAGAGCCATTGGAAAATGTGAAATCAAAGAATGGCAAATGAAAGCAAGCAATGAAAGAAAAGAGATTGAAAAAAAAAAAAAAAAAAGTCCAAAAAAAAAAGGGACAAATGTTTCAAGAATGAATTCTCCTCAGGAAATGATCCTTGATCTAATCACCCTTAAACACACTTTGGGCCTATTTATCCTTTCTTTCTCAACCCGAACCTTGGCCTACATTACATGCTTTAAAAGTCCATTTTGATCAAGCATGGATATTTAATTTGAAAATTTGTTCTCAGAATTTATCTCATCTTTTGAATTGACATTTTTACCTTGGAAGCATTTAGAATTCTCAGATGCGTGGTAAAAAAAATAGGAGAGGGTTAAGCCGAAAACCCACAAAGGGCGACTTAATACCGAATGGGGGACACCTGAGTTGAACACCCGCAAAGGGTGGCTCAAGTACTGATTAAGGTTTGAATCAATGCTCCGTGTAAAGGGGGAGAAAGTATTCAAAAATCAGGGAAAAGGGGAACAACTCAGTCTGACATAACTACGGAAGCCGAGGGATTACCCAAGTAAATTGTTCATTCAAAAGAAATTTCAGATGGTTTGAAAAAAGAGGGGTCCAAGATATTCCGCATCCGGGGCATCTACAACCTATAACTTTACATTTATCCTTGATATTCACTTTTATCATTTTAAAACATTTGTTGCAATAAATTCTTGTTATCCTTTTTATGACAATTGCTTGTTTCATTTTTTTCTTTCATACATTTTTTAGATGCATTTTGTTTGTTATTGAATTAAATGATGATTAGTAAACATAAAAATCTTTAAATAAAAGGATTTCAGAGTATTACTAAGGAATAGATTTAAATCTTAGAAAAGGTTTGGAAAGTTCACCAAGTAAAGGAAAACAGTGAATGTATTGGAGACTTTATTATGAAGTCGGAAATTTGTGAAATTCAGTAAAGTCAAAAACTGGGATTGTTTGACAATTTATCTTGAGTAAAGGGTTCCTTAAGTGGGGCACCAGTGAACAATTGAAGACTCTGTCATGAAGTCAGATAATTTGTGAACCTCAAAGAAACCATGGATTAGAAATCATGACACAATCATTTGATTGCATTCATCCTTAGGAAACATACAAGCATTTGCAAAGCATGTCATTCTCATCATTGTATTTAGCTAACACTGCAGGAATCAGGAAAACTTTGGCTTCCCCAAATCGAATTCATTCTGTTCTATCAAATGAGTCGAGCCCCGAGACCACCGTCGAGGTATTTCCTTTTGTTTTAAATCGAATTCATTCTGTTTTATCAAATGAGTCTAGCCCCGAGACCATCGTCGAGGTAAATCCTTTTGTTTTAAATCGAATTCATTCTGTTTTATCAAATGAGTCGAGCCCCGAGACCATCGTCGAGGTATTTCTTTTTGTTTTAAATCGAATTCATTCTGTTTTATCAAATGAGTCGAGCCCCGAGACCATCGTCGAGGTATTTCTTTATGTTTTAAATCTAATTTGTTCTATTTTATCAAATGAGTCGAGCCATGAGACCATCGTCAAGGTATTTCCTTTTGTTTTTAAATTGAATTCATTCTGCTTCTCAAATGAGTCAAGCCTTGGGACCGTCGTCAAGGTATTTTCTTTTTAAATCAAGGATAAGACCTTCGGGCACCATTCTTAAGACCTCCAGGCACAAGTTTTCAGGATTTTACAGTTTTAAACAATGAACAAGTCTTTGGTGGTGATAACCAAAGCCTCTGGTGGAGATATCTAGAGTTTTTCAGTTTTAAAAGTGAACAAGTCTTTGGTGGTGATAGCCAAAGTCTCTTATGGGGATATCCAGAGTTTTACATTTGTTTGAGCAAGTCTTTATTGGTGATAGCCGAAGCTTCTAGAGGAGATACCTAGAATTTTAAACACAGCTTAGCACAAGACAGGTTAAACCCTCGAGACCATCGTCGAGGTCTTTTCTTCTCTTTCAAATCGAACTCGTTTCCTTAAGACGGGTAGAGCCTTGATTAGTCAGGGAACTCAATTTGAGGACAAAATCTACAATTTACAGCTTTTAAAAAAAATAATGATGAAAAAATGATGAAAAATGAAAATGAAAAAAAATGATGAAAAAATGGAAATGAATGTAAACCCCTTTCCCTTTTCTTTACATGTGATTTCACTAACCGTACAAAATTAGTGTTTGTTTATCTTTGCCTGATTCCTGATTCTCAGCAATAGCCAAAGAGGGGTAGCTGTAGTCATCTAATTTTGTCCGGACCACTAAATCAGGAATGTTTTCTTCCTAAATTGATGATTCAGAATGCAAAAAGGCTTTTATCACCCTGTAGGTGGTACTCTGAGACCTAGCCTAAGAAAGCAAACAGAAAAAGTCATACTCAAAAAAAGTCAACCCCAAAAAAGTAACCCAAAAAAGTCAACTACTGAAAAAGTCAACCCATTTTCAAAATCAAGATTTGAATTTCAATTGAAAGATATTGAAAAAATTTTGATAATCCGAGGTCTACATTGAAAGATATAGAGGTCGAAAGTTGGGTAACGGAATCTCAGTAGAAAGGAAATCCTAGTTCGAGAAATTTGGGGAAAATTACTTGAACGATCAAATTGATCGAAATTGAAGGTCCCAAATGAAATCTAAGCACTGACTACGGGTAATGGAGAAGCTACTTGAAAGAAAAACTGAAAGAAAAGTCAATTCGGGAGAAAACTGAGAATTAGGGTTTTTGGTGGATTTCGGTGAAATTTGGAAGAATTATAGAAATGGCCCGATTTGGTAAGACTAAAGCCCCTAATTGATGAGGAGGGATTGAACAAGGATAGCCCAAGGCTCAGTTTGAAGAAAATCTGAAAATCGAACTTCTTTTGAGCAAAACCGGGCTTCGGAGGCAAAAGAGCAAAATTGGAAATTTTGGGAAAAATAGCAAATGAACTCCAAAAATTCTGAAAATTTTCAGATCTCATTCTTAAATCATTTTGAAGATATTGGCGAAAGAAAATATTGATTCGGAGTTCGTTTGCAAAATGGCCGAATCTCAGGTAAACTATGTAGAAATTCAAAAGGATAAATCCCGAAAAAATAGTAAATGAGCTCCAAAAATTTTGAAAATTTGCAGATCTCATTCTTAAATTATTTTGAAGAGACTGGTGAAAGAAAATCTTGATTCGGAGTTCGTTTGCAAAATGGCCAAATCACGGGTCCACTATGTAGAAATTCAAAAGGATAAACCTCGAAAAAATAGTAAACGAGCTCCAAAAATTCTGAAAATTTGTAGATCTCATTCTTAAATTATTTGGAAGATATTGGTGGAAGAAAATCTTGATTTGGAGGTCATTTACAAAATGGCCAAATCCCGGGTCCACTATGTAGAAATTCAAAGATAAATACCGAAAAAATAGCAAATGAGTTCCAAAAATTATGAAAAATTCCATATCACACTTTTAAATTATTTGGAATATATTGGTGAAGAAAAATCTAGATTTGGAGCTCGTTTAAAATTGGTGAAAGTTCGGGTGCACAAAAGGGCCATTTTGGAAGAAAAAATCCAAATAAATAGCAAATGGACTTGGAAAATTTTGAAAACTTCCAGAATTCAATTTTTTATTATTTTGGAAGTATTGAAAAAAATAAAATTTGAATTTGGAGACTGTTTGCTATTTATTTAGGTTTGGGGTCAAAAAGGTTATTTTACCGAAGAAACCGAAAAAGGCATATTTGTAATTAAGAAAAATATGAAAGAAGAAGGAATTGCTGGAATTTTACCTCCTTTGATCAGTCAGCATAGAAGAAAATAAGGAAGCTTGATCAATTTAATTCCTTGGTCACTATCAAGCTCACATGCTACTACTAGTACCTTGCAAATGGTCCCCCTTCATCCAATAGCTTAGGTGCCTTGTAGAAAAGTTGAATGCACCATCCAATGAAAAAGTTTAAATGCCAAGATGACATTTTTATTTGTCATGAAAAAACCCTCATCTAATGGCCAAGAATGGAAGAAAAAAGATGAGCACAATTCATCCAAAGGTGGGCATCCATTCGGCCAAGCAAAGCAGTGCATTGGATTGTCTTTTTTCATCCAATGACTTAGGCCATCTACAAGGGCTGAGTACACATGTTAAGGGAAGGATTTAATCTACAAGATTTCATTTTTATGTTGTCCTCATCCAATGACCAAGAATGGAAGAGCACGACTCATCCAAGGGTAGGCACTCAAAGGTCCAAGCAAGGAAGTGCATGGGATTTGTCCTCTTTTTCATCTAAGGGCTGAGGTTATTACAAGGGCTGAGTACACATCTTAAGGGATGCTATCAATTGGCAAGATGACATTTTTATGTTGTCATGAAATATCTTAATCTAAGGGACAAGATTGGAGGAGAAAAAGTGCAAAAATCCATCCTATGGTGGAGGGGCCATTCGGCCAAGGCTAAGAGAGGGGGGGAATGTTTTATTTTTCATTAAGTGGCTGAGCATTTGAGAGGGGAGGTCAGTAGCTAATTAAGAAATAAAAATTATTTGAAAGAAAGGAAGAAAGCTTTAGTTAAGGTAGCTATTCTACCATTGCTACTACATTTTTTCTTCTTCTTCCTCATGCTTTATTTCTTGTTTTCCATGTGATTTCCTACCATTTTTTTTTTACATCTTTCTTGTTGTTCTTGCTTTTCAAAAAAATAAATAAAACAATGGTTAGGCTTCATGATCTTGATGAAAATCAAGTGATAATGGTTAGGGTGGGCTTTGTCCAATATACCAACCATGGAGCTCATCTCTTTGTTATTCATTTGCTTACTTTAACTTTCTTATTTCCATTATTGTTTATCTTTATGTATATTTATATTCTTGCTAACCATCTTGTTCTTTTGACTTATGTCATATTTTTGCATCTTGGGCTATTGTCATATAGTTTAGGCCATTTCCATTTTTCATATCATCTTCCATAGCATTTAGTTAGGTCATTTTACATGACATTTCTCACAACACTTTGGTTCCTAGGCCATTCGGCCATGTGTATTTTCTCTAAGCTTTAGGTCATTTTTCTAGGCCATGATATTTGCCATTTTATTTAAACATCTAGGTCATTTTACATGTCATTTAGCTTTAGGCCATTTTTATTATTCCATGTCATTTAAGTTTAGATCATTTTATAATTCTACGTCATTTTACATGCCATTTAAACTTTAGGCCATGTTCATATTCCATGTCATTTTAAATGTCATTTAAGCATTAGGCCATTTTCATATGCCATGATATTTTTCCGTGACATTTAGACATTAGGCCATTTTCATATGCCATGTCATTTCACATGTCATTTAGCTTTAAGCCATTGTTATTATTCTATGTCATTTTACATGTCATTTAAGCATTAGGCTATTTTCATATGCCATGTTGTTTTTCCATGACATTTAGACATTAGGCCTTTTTCATATGCCATGTCATTTCCTATGTCATTTAGGCACTAGGCCATTTTCATTATTCCATGTCATTTGCCATGTCATTTAGACACTAGGTCATGCATATTAAGTTAGGATAGCATTTATTGTAATGCAAACTCATGCTAGGCATTTAGGTTATTTACGCCATGCAGTTTCCGTATCACTAGACTTTAAACCATGCATTTCATGCATTCACTTTGCTGTATTTTCATGCATTCCATGTCATGCCACATGATTTATGACTTAGGCCAATCAATGGCATAAAGTCATGCTCACTTGAGCATACTTGTGGAAAATCAAAGGGTTGTCAAATTGATTATTCTACCTTTGTGATTTTTTTTTTTTACTTAGCCAATTTTTGTCTAACTTTTTAAAAGGGTTAGCTACTATTTGTGGGTCTTTATGAGAAGCTCTAACATTTTTACTTTGATTTTTAAATGATTTTATCAAAGGCAAAAAAATGTGTTTTGGCAAAACAGTTTTTCATCCAGTACTTGTACTTTCTCGATTTTTCTGGGCAGTCATTTTTAATCAGAAAATTAAGACAATTTTTTATCGTGTAGTTTTACATATTCTGAGTCTCCAGTATTTTCTTATATTTTTTTGAATTTTTAAAAATAGGCTAAAAAATCGTGTGTCAAAACCGGACAGTAGAGGTAGATTTGAATTCAAAAGAGAAACAATTGTTGAATTTGGCTAAGGCATTTAGAGGGGGTTGGTTAGAAGCATTAGCTACTGTCTTAGGATAATTTCTAAGTGTTTTTAAACTTTAAAAATGATTATATAAATATCGGGTTAAGGGTGGTCAAGTCCGGGATTTTAAACTTAGGAAATTAGAGCCATTTTCAAAGGTTTTGGCTAAGGTTTTAATATTTATTCAAGTCTCTTAAATTGTTTCAAACAAATCACAAAGTATTTTGATTTTTGAAGATTTAATTTGATATATTTTCCTAAGGTAGCCGGATATCTTTTTAGATATACGGATTTCCTTAATTAAAGGAAAAAATACACTTTCATGCATTGCATTTTCCATATTCATGCATGTTGTATAACATATGATTTTTTTTTCCTATGATAATATATATGATATTTGTTATTATTTTGATTTATATTTTTTGGTATTAAATTGTTTGTCATATGGTTTTGAATGTTTCATGCTATCCTATGCTTTTTATTTAGTCATTTATTTTGTCACATTATTTAGCATGTTCATGCATTTTGTTATTTTCTTTTCATGCATATTTCATGATAGCATAATTTAATATTTCATATTCCATGTCACTTAGATAATATTCTATGTCATTTAGATTATCTTATTTAGGATATGCCATGTCATTTAAATTTGCCATATCATTTAAATCTTATTCATTTCATTTAGAATATCATGATACTTAGGATATCTCATTTCATTTAGGATATGCTATGCCTTTTAAATTATATCACATTATTTAGGTTGCATTATATTATCTAGACTTTGCGATGTCATTTTATTCATGTGCCACATTTTCATATTCATATGTTTTAAAATATTTTGAAAAAAATAATGATTTTCAATAAAATAAAGATATTCCCAAGTTAAAATAATTCATGAGTTCTCTGTCGGGTTTGCCGGGGAGGATATCATCAATTATTATTAATAACGGAATATCTTCTTTAAAACGAGAATGATTCGGAAAATTTTTCGTACTAATAAAATTTTTTATATTTTGCCGCGTTTGTTGGGGAATATAGAAAGAAAAAAAATTGAATTAATAAATTTTGGATCACTTTCAATTAAAAAATGGACTTATTTTTCTTTAATTTGGGAATTAATTTGAAATACCAAATTTAAAACTGACTTTTTACCGAGACTTGAGATAACACGCGATTAATAAGGTACCATTTTATACGGGCGTTATGGGGGTGCTAATCCTTCCCCGCACGTAACCGAGTCCCAAACCCGATTCTTTGATTTTCTCTGGTTTAAATCGCAGACTTGAAATTGGTTTTAAAAAAATGTTTTAATTAATTTTAAAATGTTTTACAAAACCGGTTTTAATAGGTGGTCGATCACACCTAGCTAAAAAAGATTGGTGGCGACTCCATGACTTTTTTCGAGGTTGTTTTCAAACCCTCGACCTTTTATTTCAATCAAGAGGAATTAATTTGTCTTTTCCTCTGCTTCTGTTTCCCCCTCACTCGAACAGGTCCCCGCAACGGGATCACGTATCGACAATCACCTTGAAAATTATATACGATTTCGCCTAGATAACTTTTTGACTTCTGGTTTCGCCCAAGTTATCACCTTGAAAATTATCTATGGTTTCACCTAGATAACTTTTCGACATCTGGTTTTACCCAAGTCATCACCTTGAAAATTATCTATGGTTTCGCCTAGATAACTTTTCGACTTTTGGTTTCGCCCAAGTCATCACCTTGAAAATTATCTATGGTTTCACCTAGATAAGTTTTTGACTTCTGGTTTTGCCCAAGTCATCACTTTGCAAATCGAACTCATTTCTTTAAGACGGGTCGAGCCTTGATTAGTCAGGGAACTCAATTTAAAGATAAAATCTTCAATTTACATCTTTTTCAAAAAAAAATGAAAAAAGAAAAAATGATGATAAATGAAACTCCCTTTCCCTTTTCTTCACATATGGTTTCACTAACCAGACAAAATTAGTGTTTGTTTATCTTTGTCTGATTCCTGATTCTCAGCAATAGCCAAAGAGGGGCGGCTGTAGACATCTAATTTTGTCCAGACCACTAAATCAGGTATGTTTTCTTCCTAAATTGATGTTTCAGAATGCAAAAAGGCTTTTCTCATCCTGCAGGTGGTACTCCGAGACTTAGTCTAAGAAAGCAGATAGAAAAAGTCAATCTTGAAAAAGTCAACCCTGGAAAAGTCAACCTCAAAAAGTCAACTACTGAAAAAGTCAACCTACTTTCAAAATCAAGATTTGAAGTTCAATTGAAAAATGGTGAAAGAATTTTGATAATCCGAGGTCTACATTGAAAGATATGGAGTTCAGAAGTTGGGTTACAGAGATTCAGTAGAAAGGAAACCCTAGTTCGAAAAATTTGGGAAAAGTGCTTAAACGATCAAATTGGTCGAAATTGGAGGTTCCAAATGAAAGATAAGCACTGACTACGGGTAATGGAGAAGCTACTTGGAAGAAAAACTGAAGGAAAAGTCAATTCGAAAGAAAACCGAGAATTAGGGTTTTTAGTGGATTTTGGTGAAATTGGGGAAAATTACAGAAATGGCCCGATTCGGTAAAACTAAAGCCCCTAATTGATGAGGAGTCAGTAAACAAGGATAGCCCAAGGCTCAGTTTGAAGAAATTCCAAGAAAAGAGTCGATTGGAGAAAAAACGGAAAAATGAGAAAATTCTCGATAGTAAAAAAAGGAAAAATCAAATCGGAGGGGAATTTGATTGTAAAAAATGGGCGTTTTTGGACCAACTCCAATTCAGTATATGAAAAAGGCCAAGAAAAAGAAAATCTGAAAATCGGACTTGTTTTAAGCAAAACCGGGCTTCGGAGGCAAAAGGGCAAAACTAGAAAATTCAGGAAAAATACCAAATGAGCTTCAAAAATTATGAAAATTTGCAGATCTCATTCTTAAATCATTTGGAAGATATTGGGGAAGAAAAATCTGGATTCGGAGCTCGTTTGCAAAATGGCAAATCTCGGGCCCACTATGTTGAAATTCAATAAGGTAAATCCCGAAAAAATAGCAAATGAGCTCCAAAAATTTTAAAAAATTGCAGATCTCTTTTATAAATTATTTTTAATATATTGGCAAAAGAAAATCTGGACTCGTAGCTCGTTTGTAAAATGGCAAATCCCGAGCCCACTATGTAGAAATTCAAGCAGATAAATCCCAAAAAAATGGCAAATAAGCTCGGAAAATTTTGAAAACTTCCAGAATTCAATTTTTTATTATTTCAGAAGTATTGAAAAAATAAAATTTAAAATTGGAGTCCGTTTGCTATATAGTTAGGTTCGGGGGTAAAAAAGGTCATTTTACCGAAAAAAACTGAAAAAGGCCTTTCTTGCAATTAAAAAAATAAAGTGTGGGTTGGGAATGTGAAGAGGCAGCCGGCCAAGGCCCATGGAGGATGGATATTCTGATTTTTTTAGATCAAAGGGCCAAGAGAAAAGAGGAAGGTTGTTATTTTTGTAATCAAGCCTTTGAATTTGCAACACATAGACCAATGGATGGAGAGGGATGATGTCATACTTATGATCTTATTTATGACATCATCTTCATGACATCATACTTAGGAGTTGATTATTCCAATCTAAGGGTGAGAATTCTACATAGAAAGCATCTTGGATTGAAGACCATTGGATCAAATTTGGCTAAAAAATTCTAGAACCTCTTACACTCTTCCATACACCAACCGGCCATCACTAAGGGGGGGAGTCTCTTTCATTTTTTTCACTCTTTCTTGGCTGATTTCTCTCCATTTTTGAAAAGCAAATAGAAAGTTTAGAAAGGCAAAGAAAGTAAGAAAAGGAAAAGCTTGCAATATAGCTTATAGAGGTAGCTAAAAGCACCATACTCTTGCACTTTTTTTGCATTTACATCCTTGGTTTGCTGTTTTCATTTGATATTTGGTGAGTTTCTATTGATTTTAGTTTTAAAATAAGTGTTTTTAAGCTTCTTCTTCAAATTCTTCTTTTATACTTTCTTGAAAAAAACTTTGAAAAAACAATTTTCTTCCATGTTTTAGAAGTAGCCGAATGGCCTTGTTTTTTTAAAATGGTTGATGTTTGCTTTTATTTCATATTGATTGTGATGCTTAGCATGTTTTAATTTTCCTGTTTTTTCTAAAAATAACTAAAGCATGGAGTTTGTTTTGATCTATCTACTTACTTACCTTTTTTTGTTTTTTATTTCATCTTGTATTCATGTTTACTTTCTTTGTTTACATTTCTTAATTTTCTGTTTTCAAAATATTTGAGTTTGTTCACGATTTTCATTTTACTATTCTATGTGTTTGTGAAAATGTCTAGTTGTGTTCATGCTTTTACTTTATATTTGCATATTTTAGCATTTTTCTTCTTTGGCCTTGCATTTTAGTATGTCATGTGCTTGTGAAAATGTCAAGGTAGAATACCAACACTTAGGCCTATATACCATTCGGCTTCTTCATTTTTTATGCTTTGTATGTGCATTTTCATCATGCTAGTTAATAGGTTTGCATTTTCATGCTATGATTTTATGTGTTTTGATTTAGTGTGCCATGTGTTTGTGAAAAAAACCATGACTATTTTGAGCCATAGACCATTCGGCTACCTCATTTTTTTTATGCTTTGCATGTTCATCATGCTAGTTGATAGGTTTGCATTTCCATGCCTTGACTTTGTGTATTTTGATTTAGCATACTATGTGTTTGTGTTATTTCCATGCATTCTTTAGGTCTAGGTTTCATTTGCATTGCCATGCATTTCATGCATGTTTAGACCTAGGTTGCATTTATTGCCATGCAAGTTCATTTTAGGTCTAGGCCATATTCTTTATGCCATGCATTTTTCATGTCATTTAGGTTTTAAATCATGCATTTCATGCATTCAATTTGCTGTATTTTCATGCATATCATATCATGCCACATGATTTATGACTTAGGCCAATTAATGGCTCAAAGTCATGCTTACTTGAGCATACTTGTGGAAAATTAAAGAGTTGTCAAATTGATTATTCTACCTTTGTGATTTTTTTTTTTTACTTTTTAGCCAATTTTTGTCCAAGTTTTTATAAGTTTTAGCTACTATTTTTAGGTCCTTAAGAGAGTCTCCAATATTTTTACTTTGTTTTTTAAATGATTTTATCAAAGGCAAAAAAATGTGTTTTGTCAAAACAGTTTTCACCCAGTTTTCTAACTTTCCCGATTTTTCTGGGAAGTTATCTTTAATTAGAAAATTAAACCAATTTGTTCCTGTGTATTTTTACATGTTCTGAGCCTCTTGTATTTTTTTAGATTTTTTTGAAATTTTAAAAATAGGTTAAAAAATCGTGATTTAAAATTGGACAGTAGAGGCAGATTTGAATTCAAAAGAATTATTTTTCTGTTTTGGCTAAGTTACTTAGAGGGGGTTGACTAGAAAATTTAGCTACTGTCTTAGGATGGTTTCTAGGCCATTTAAACTTAAAAAATAATTTTATAAAGCTCGGGTCAAGGGTGGTCAAGTCCGGGATTTTAAACTTAGGAAATTATAGCCATTTTAAAGGGAATTCGGCTAGGGTTTAATTTTCATCTAAGATTTTAAAAATTATTTTCAAACAATCACAAATTATTTTGATTTTAGAAAATTTAATTTGATGTCTTTTCCTAAGGTAGCCGGATATCTTTTTAGGTATACGGATTACCTTATTTAAAGGAAAAAATACACTTTCATGCATTGCATTTTCCATGTTCATGCATATTATATAATATGTGATTTTTGCTATGATAATTTCTATGGTATTGTTATTATTTTGATTTATATTTTATGATGTTATATTATTTATCACATGGTTTTGAATATTTCATGTTATCCTATGCTTTTTATTTAGTCATTTATTTTTGTCACATCATTTAGCATATACTATGTTCATGCATTATTATTTTTATTTTCATACATATATCATGATAACATTATTTTATGTTTCATATCATTTCATATCACTTAGATTATATTCCATGTCATATAGATTATATTATTTAAAATATGCCATGTCATTTAAATTTGCTATGTCATTTAAATCATATCATTTCATTAAAATATATCATGTTACTTAGGATATTTCATTTCATTTAGAATATATCACGTTACTTAGGACATATTATTTCATATAGAATATATCATGACACTTAGGATATTTCATTCATAATATACTATGATACTTAGGATATTTCATTCCATTTAGAATATATTGTGATATCTAGGTTATTCATATCATTTAGATTATATTATGTCACACATGTTCATATTCATTTTTTTTAAAAATATTTTTAAAAGATAATGATTTTCAATCAAATAAAGATATTCCCAAGTTAAAGTAATTCACGTGTTCTCTTCCGGGTTGCTGGAGAGGTTATCATCAATTATCATTAATAACGGAATATCTTTCTTAAAACGAGATTGATTCGGAAATTTTTTTAAATAAATAAAAATTTCTATATTTTGTCGAATTTTCGTGGAATGTAGGAAAATTTTGAATTAATAAATTCCGAATCATTTTCAATCGAATTATTTTTTTTTTTTAATTGAGAATTAACTTGAAAGACTAAATTAAAAACTGACTTTTTATCGAGACTTAAGATAACACACGATTAATAAGGTACCGTTTTATACGGGAGTTGTGGGGGTGCTAATCCTTCTCCGCACGTAACCGAATCCTGAACCCGATTTTGGATTTTCTCTGGTTTATAACGCAGACTTGAAATTGATTTTAAAAAATGTTTTCATTAATTTTAAAATGTTTTACAAAACCGATTTTAATAAGTGGTTAATCACACCTAGCTAAAAAGATTGGTGGCGACTCCATGTTTTTTTCAAGGTCATTTTCAAAACCTTCATTTTTCAAGATGAATTAAATCGATTTTTTTTCTGTTTTTTCCAATGTCACGTCTAACGAATATAAAATTTCGGGATGAGACTTGTTATTTTTTAGGCTGCGACAGTAGCCATGTTGAGATTTTGCATGTTATAATTGCATAACATAACGATGAGTTTTGACAATAGGATGCAAAATTACATTCCTTAAAAGTTATTTTGAAAGGGATGTGTGCATGACTCAATCCGAAGGTTTAAAATCCAAATAGAATGCCAAATTGATGCAAGTTGCAATGGTCCAAATAAGGACATTAAGTAATATTTATGTGCATCATCATATAGACTCTTTAAGGTACTCTGTGTTTAGAATTGTATATATTAGATTTATTTTTAATCCTTTAATTTATGCTAGTATTTATTTTTATTTTATGCTTTATTTAAATTTATGTTCTATTTATGTTATTTAATTACTGTGAATGTTATAAATTGTATGCATCATACATTTTAATGATTGATAGATCACTCAAGATTGTCAGTCCACCTATATATCTTTAGATGTCTGCATGAAAACATGGGATATTTAAATTATTCATAATACAAATTAATAAAGTGGATAAATAAAATCTGGGTATATCTCAAGTAGGATGTTGTGCTTTAATTCCTCCTAATTTATACCTTAATCTTCAAACCAAATTTTTTGGTATAGACTATATTTGAGATCTTATAAACAGATCTTGATTTTCGACACATAAATTAATCAAATAAGGACTCCAAAATTAAAATAGGATCCAAATATTATGAGAACGTTAGAGGTGATACTCGCAACGCTCACAACGCCGCTGCTCTTATAACCCTGGCTGACTGTCCAGCTTTCTTCTACTTCCATTAGGGTCGTGCCCAACCCGACTGGTACACAGTTCGACCCATTCGAGTCTGCTTGATTTTTCTTTCATAATTATCACGTTTTAGTCAATTTTTAATTCAATTAAAGACTATAGTCAATTTTTAATTCAATTAAAGAACGTGATTTAAGCGTACGTTTATTGAACCCATGCGTTGATTTGATACAAAATCAATTGACATTCACGCTTTTCGGGTTATCGTACCCACATCATACCCCTTCGACGTTTTCCAAAAAAGCTTCCATTTAGGCTATTTTCATTTTCATGCACTAAAACATATCCAAAACATGGTTCAAACACATACGAGCCAAAACCCTCAATGAATTTCGATCTAAACAACCTAAATTGTTATGAATTGTGCAAAAAATATTTCGGTTATAAACCAATATAAAACATTTTTCAAAAATCTTCCATTTAAGTTTATTTTAATCATGACTAGATTATGGCACATTCACTATATGAGTGGATGAAAAAAAAATGAGTACATTTTTTTTTCAAAAAATTTATTAATGAGTAGTTTATATGTATGGATAATATTTTTTAAAAGAAGTTGATAATTTTTAGAAAAAAAAAGGATAAATTTTTCATAATAAAAATTATATAAAAATTTGAAAAGATATCAATATCTTATTATGTTATTTTATATAATAATTTATTTGATTTTTTTTATTTTACTTAATTGAGTTGGTGTCACTTGACTCGTGACATCAACTCAATCACTCACATTATATATAGTATAAATATAGATAGAGATAATTTCCCCAATAGCTCTTGAAGTTTATCAAATCTTCTATTGTAATCATGTACTTTAAAAATTTCTATTTTGATACTTAACGTTTTCACTATATTTGCTATTGTAGTACCTGTCAGTAACACCGCTAAATATTGATGACGTGATTTTGGTATCCAATAAAAAACTTGACATGTGGCACCATATAATGATGCCACTTGTATTACCAAAAAAATTTATTATTTTAATTTAAAAAATAAAATTATTTTTTTTCTTTTACACGTAGCATCACACAGTGATGCCACGTTTAATAATAAAAAATTATTATTTTAATTTAAAAAATATTTTTTCTTTTTTTTCTCTCTCCACCTTTTACTTTTAAGAAATATTTTTACAAAATTTAAAATATAATTTTGAATTTTTGTACAAAAATTTTTAAAAAATTAATATCTATTTTTTAAAAAAAAAAAATTATATTAAAAATTTTAAAAATTTAAAATTATATTTTTAAAAATTAAATATGTTTTTTTATTAAAATTATTTTAATATTTTAATATATATTAAATAATTTTTTAAAAATTAAAACTATAAAATAATTTAATTTTATATTTTGATTTCTTGTAATTTTTAAAAATATTTTTTTTAAAATTTCAGATATTATAAATTTTTTTCACAAGTAATTTTAAAATATTTTATATTTTAAAAATAATTTTAATTAAATATTTTAGTTTTTTTAATTTTTAAAGATTTTTTAAATTTTTTAAATTTTTAAATTTTTTGTTAATTTTAAATAATTTTGTAAAAAATGTATATTTAATTTTTAAAAATATAATTTTTTAAATTTTTTTAAAAAAGTAGATATTAATTTTTAAAAATATAATTTTTAATATTTTTAATATAATTTTTTAAATTATTTTTTACAAAAATTCAAATATTAATTTCTAAAAAATCAGTGCTGCCACGTGTCATCACCTACTTTGTCAATACCACATCATCATCTATATTTTAACGGTGTTAGGTCAAGGTACCACATTGATACACGGTTTGATAGTTCAAATACCACATTGAACATTTTAAAGTATAGGGATCACAATAGAAGATTTGATAAACTTCAGGGGCTATTGGGGTCATTATCCCATATAGATATTTAATATTTTGTATTTCATCTAACTGAGTTAGTATCATTTGACTTGTAAGACCAACCCAATTACTCACATTATATATAGTATATATTAACATTTAATGACATCCAAGTAGTACTGACTAGGGATGGCAATGGAGTGGGGCGGGGATTGTCTTATCCACCTCCGCTCCACTCTTGCATGGATGTTGGAAACATCCACCTCCATGGATGTCAGTTATATTCATAACCGCTCCACGGTACTCCACTCCGCTACACCATAATTTTTATTAATTATTTTTAACTTAATATTGTAAAAAATTATATTGTAATTTATTCATGAGCATAATTTTAGTATATAAAATTCTTTAATATATATAATATAAATATATATACTAAAAGTATATATATAAAATATTAATATATATATATATTATTTTAGTATATATATTTAATATATATACTAAAAATATAAGAAAAATATAAAATATTTTAAAGGGTAAGATAGTAATTTAAAAAAACGAGGCGGAGCAGAGCAAGCATTTACCAAAATCACCCCGCTCCACCCCGTCTCGTTTTTTAAAATAAAAAAAAAAAAAACTTCTCCATTCGGAACGGATCGATTCGAAATCTATCGGTCAAATCGGATTTTGTCATCTCTAGTACAGAGAGAATCAAATTAGAGGACGGTTACGTGCTACCAATATGTATAATGGTATAAGATTTAGTTACTCATAAACTCTAATTAATTTTACTTTTGTTTGATAAATTAATTGGTTAAAATATTAAAAATAATAATAATAATCAAGAAAAAGAATTTTGGGACAAGAAGGACATGGAATGTCAATGTGCCTAATTAAAACTCTTTTCTGAGTAAGCTTATTGTTAAAACTTGAAATTATAATAAAAAATAATTTAAAATAGCAATTTAGAATTTTAATGAAAAATATCCTTTTTAATAAATTCAAATGTTTTTCTACACTCATAACTATATATATTATAGATTATAGATAATCTAATGCTTTTTTTTTTGAAAAAAAATCATTTATAAAATATCAAAGTTTACGTGAAGCGTCTTCAGGATCACTTGAAAATTTTTGAATATATCAAATCGATATGGAAGGTTCACTTTTAAGATAGTGATTTTGAGGGTAAAATTCTGCATCTATCAAGTTTATGTGAAGGGTGTGTTGCTTGAAAATTTTGAATGTACAAGTCAACAGAAAAAATGCGTTTTTAGGATTGTGGAAGCATAAGTTTTTTTTTTTTTTTGATAATTGGGTAAGGGGAGGGGTTGCTTGGGTTTGAACCCAAGACTTCATGCCCCCAAGACTCTTAGCCACTCAGCCAAGAGCTTGTTGGCTTGTGGAAGCATAAGTTGATAAAAACGTAACCTTAAATAACTTAATTACGGTCGATATATTTTAAACTTTTCATTTGTGACTTCGTTTATTTCGTGTAAATTGACTTCGTAAACATAATTTTTAAAAAATAAGCTTATTTTTTGAAAATTTGCAATTTTTTTATTTGAATGATCTTGTGAAAAATATTATTTGCATTACTATAAAAATAGTATTGCTACACTTATCTATAATAATATTAATAATAATAATAATATATTTATATATGTCATCAATATGAAAAGGGCAAAAAAGATAAAAAAAAAATAATAATTTTGATTTTTTTTAACAAAAAAACAAAATATCCGAATGCTTTTATTGAAATAGACAGACATTCAAATACCCAAAACATGTTTAGCTTCGAGATTTATCTTACGTTTTTTGAAAAAATTTAATTAATTTTTTATTGACCTGAAAGTTATTTTTCGTTAATTAAATTATTTTCCAAAAACTAAATACCGAATACCAAAAAATATAAAAATTATTTTTAACAAAACAAACGGACCCTAATCATTTTTCCAAATTCAAATTTGATTTAATTTATAATTTTAACCTAAAATGATTCCAGTTAGACCCGTCAATTGGGCGGGTCTGGTTGGTTTTGAGTCGGATCAATTCAGGTTAGATCAATTCGAGTTTTAAAATTTTCGTGTCATTTTCAGGTTCGGATTGTTTTGGGTTCGGATCACTTCAAGTTTGGGTCATTCGGGTTCGGATCACTTCGAGTTTGGGTCATTCAGGTTTAACACTCGGGTTATTCGGGTTCGGGTCATTTCGAGTTCATGTCATTCGGGTTTGACACTAGTGTCATTCGGGTTCAAGTCATTTGGGTTCAATTTTTTAATTTTAAAATTAAATCAGATCAAATTTAAGCAAATTATTTGGTCGAGTCAGATTTAATTAAAATTTTATTGAAATATAAAAAATAAATAATAAATAATATTTAAAAATAAATATAGACATTGTAATTTTTAATTTAAAAATAAATATTTATCAAACTCGAATTTTTTGGATTTTAGCATAATCCGATAATTTTTCTTTTTCGATTATCCCTTTTACTTAAACGAGTATTATCGTATACTTGAAATAGTTATCCAAATCTATTTACATATTTGTAAATGTATTGTTATAATGAAATGTACAAATCATTATAATATAATACATATATCAATAATCTATTTTCATATTTTTTTTAAAAATCACATGATTTAAACCCGTATAATGTTAAGAGATTATGTACATTTAAAATAAAAAACAATATATTTATTCTAAAATATAACATGTATAACGATAAGAGATTAATTGGATTTAAATTGCATGATAAAATATTATTATAACATAACGTACAAATCATTATGAATTTATAATAAAAATACATGTATCATTATTAACAACTCATTTTATGTACTTTATTTTAACTTACATGAGAATGAATTATATTTTAAAATACAAGTAATATATTTATTTTAAATACTATGTATAATAATAAAAAATGTTATAAGATTATCATAAATATATACATGATAATTAAAATCTATAATTTATTTTAAATCTTACTATAAGATCATTATAATTGATATAACATTTTATTATTTATTTAAGAAATTATTATACATTTAAAAGACTATTTTAGTCTTTGAACAATTATTTTGAAATTTTGAATAATTAATTTAAGAAGGTTATTATAGTAATAATATAACAAACTTACTTATAAAAAAATACAACAAACTTACCATTTATCCAATTCAACAATTTGATTTAAAATAAAAATATTAAGATTGATTTACAATCAATTGATTAAAATTTTATCACAACAACATAGTACATTATCATACTAAAGGATGATATTTATAAGTTATAAAATTAAAATAAATTATAATTTATGTTATAATTTTTATTTTTATTAAGTTAATATTTTTAAAATAAAATTACACTTAATTTAAATTTAAATTATTTCAAATTAATTGTTCGAATCAATTCAAATTCGAATCAATTTGAATTCAAATCATCTCAAATTCGGATAATTTTTGGTTTCAAGTTGGACCGAATTCTGGTTGTTAAATTTTTTGATTAAATCAGGTTAAATCAAGTTTAGATTTCGGATCATAGAACTTAAGAAGGAAGTCCTTGGATCTAAAGGGTTTTAATAAGTTCCAAATGCATTTCAAAACGGTAGCTCATCCGCACAAATGGCATTCAGAAATGATAGCTTTAGCATCCAGCGTTTTGAAGGAAAAATGTACACATCCGCTTTCTATTTTCCCTTGTTGAAAAATAACAAGAAAAAAGAGGGCTTTGGGAGAAGAGGGGGCCCCAGTCCTATTCCTCTTTCACACTCGAGTAACATCATTTAAAACATAAATAAAAAAATCCTGGTCCATCCGATCCCAAAAAATGAACAGTCCTGTTGCTGGCATTGCCAACACCACCAGATTATTTTCGCAATTATCCAGGAGATAAGAATGGTATATAAGGATTCAATCAGGCTGCAGATTCCTTGGAAATTTTATCTGCCTTGGCAATGACTTCCTCAATCCCTCCAACCATGTAAAATGACTGCTCTGGAAGGTCATCATACTTTCCATCCAACACTCCCTGTAATAATCAAGATTATGAAGAATGCTATAAATACCAGACAATTTAAATGCTGGCTCATGTATAAAAAATGACTAAATATGCACATAGCCAGTAGGGTAATCAGGTAGATTTTCTTGATCAAGATCCGTTTTAACCAAAATGGTTATGAACCTTGTCAATGAATTCTCATAAAAAAATGCTTCTCAATATCTGTCTAAAGCAAATTCACATGCTGAGGGATAATATCATCTATCTAAACCACAAGTTGATATGCGCAAGCCCACAATAACCAATAAAATTAGCATTATCCCTCTAGCTGGGGTTAGCTATATGGATCACACTGCACCATTTTGCTCAATTTTAAGACAATATTATCAGGCATCGCATGTATGGTGAGAAATAATAACTTGCGGACTTCATATAACATCTGCTGATTGCATTCAGAACACTTTTAAATGCTACACTTATTTTAATAATAAAGGATATCAGAATACCTGACAATTCATGTATCCATGTCGTGTTTGAGTATTTTTTCTCGTCATAATCGTGTTTAAGGTGTCATATTTATATAAATATTGTCACGTTAATAATTCGTGTTATATAGATTTCGACAAGTTCGTGTCACTTTTATGTGTTGTGTCGTGTTCGTATTACTTTTTCTTGTCAGTGTTTTATTATTTTTTCCGTGTCATGTAATCGTACTGTGTCCAATAAGAAATTAATCACTTGCTCATACATGCCATAACACACTGGTACAATAGAAGCAAGCCGGGCAGAAAGAAAATTTTACCTGGAAGCTGGTGATACTCTCCTTCAACTCCACATACTTGCCAGGGGCACCAGTGAACACTTCTGCCACATGGAAAGGCTGGCTCAAGAACCTTTGGATCTTACGAGCACGAGCAACAGTTAACTTATCATCTTCACTAAGCTCATCCATTCCCAAAATGGCAATAATATCTTGCAAGTTCTTATAGTTTTGGAGAACCTTCTGCACACCACGAGCAGTACCATAGTGTTCCTCCCCCAAAATATGAGGGGAGAGCATACGAGATGTAGAATCCAAAGGATCCACAGCAGGGTAAATACCAAGCTCAGAGATCTGAAATAAAGAAGGAAAAAAAGCAAGTATTACGAGCAGAAAGCAGCAAGTAAATCATAAAGTATTATCAGATAGAACACCTCCTCAACAGCTGCATATAGATGTGTATAATACCTGCCGGGACAACACAGTTGTGGCATCCAAGTGAGCAAAGGTTGTTGCAGGAGCTGGATCTGTCAAGTCATCAGCAGGCACATAAATGGCTTGCACAGAAGTGATAGAACCTTTCTTGGTGGTCGTAATACGCTCTTGAAGACCTCCAAGATCAGTAGCCAAAGTTGGTTGATAACCAACAGCAGATGGAATACGACCAAGCAAAGCAGACACTTCTGAGTTTGCCTGAAGGAAAACACACACACACATACGCACAATCCAAACCATCAGCAACATGCAAAATATACTGAAAAGTGCTTAAAAGCTTCCACAATAAGCCATCTTACTTGAGTAAAACGGAAAATGTTGTCAATAAAGAGAAGAACATCTTGCCCTTCAGCATCACGGAAGTGTTCAGCCACAGTCAAACCAGTAAGGCCAACACGAGCACGAGCACCAGGGGGCTCATTCATTTGACCATAGACAAGAGCACACTTGCTGTCAGCCTGTAATGACAGCAAAAATGAAAAATCACATCGGATAAGATATAAAAAATAAATACATAAAAGCATATAAGATGAATTTATACATGGTATTTACCTGCTTGTCACCTAGCTTAATGACACCACTCTCAATCATTTCCCTGTACAAGTCATTACCCTCTCTAGTACGTTCACCAACACCAGCAAACACTGAGAAACCACCTGAGTACAGAAACAAGTAATATAAGAATAATAAACAAAGTACAAAGTGGGAACCAGCCACAAATATGTCAAACCTACCATGAGCTTTAGCAACATTGTTGATAAGTTCCATAATAAGCACAGTCTTCCCTACACCAGCACCACCAAAAAGCCCAATCTTCCCTCCTCTTTGATACGGTGCAAGGAGGTCAACAACCTGTAAAAGAAAGCAAGAGAAAAAAGTTTTGAACCTGACTAACATACTCTCATCTAGATTCAGACAACACAAAATGTGTGAATACAAGTTCATCCTGATACAGCATAAAATCTTTTCATAAAAGGGGAAAAAAAAATACAGCATAGCATCAAAGACATACAGAATTGCAAGCAAAAGTTAGTACCTTAATACCAGTGACAAGGATCTGTTGTTCAGTAGCTTGATCAACAAAAGCTGGTGCTTCTCTGTGAATGGGCAAGAAGTGGTCGGTTTCTGTTAAACATTTAAACTCAGACAGTTAGACTTTTACATCAGTACACTATAAAGTAAACTGCTCAAATGATTAAAAAGTTGGCAAATCTCTTACTGATTTCGCCTCTCTCATCAATAGGCTCTCCAATAACATTTATGATACGACCAAGAGTAGCTCTACCAACAGGTACCTGACGAGAACAAGCAAGTATAACTAAGAAGTTCATGAAATTCAAACACAAAAGCTTTATTAGCTAGACAACTTCAAAATGGTAAAAAGCACATCAAATAACCAAAAAACCAGATACCAAAAAAAATGAAAAGCTCGATGATAAACGAAATCCTTTTTTATCAATCCAACGGGCAAAAAAAAAAAAATGCTAAAACATAAATAGATATAATTTGGAATTTTTTTTTTAAAATCCCACTTGGGTAGCTGAAAAACTGAAGAATAGGTAATGGATTTTAATTAGATGCCCAATAGTTTCGAAAGGAAAATTCACTGAAAAAGGACTCTAAGAAAGTAATCTTTAGCTTGTTTGACCAAAAATTTCTCACTTATTTCAGATTAGATCCGACGAAACATAATTCAAATCTATAAATCCAATCTAATCAGATATCCATCTTCATTTCACTTCATCTCCAAGTTTCTAGCTCCAAAACACCAAACAAAACCAAAACAGACAAGAAATTTCCGATAAAATCTCATCATTCACAATCGAAAATAGAACACTTAAAGAGAAGAGAATCTTTACAGTGATAGGAGATCCGGTGTTGAGCACGGGCTGCCCTCTAACTAGTCCCTCCGTTCCATCCATAGCAATGGTCCTAACCATGTTTTCACCCAAGTGTTGAGCCACTTCCAGGACAAGCCGAATCGAGTGGTCCATCACTTCAAGCGCCGTCGAAATCGGAGGCAAACCTTCATTGAATCTCACATCGACGACGGCACCGATCACTTGACAAACCTGACCGATGGCTCCTGCTCCTGTGAACTCATCGGTGATCTTACCTCCGCCGCCTTTCTTGGCGGGAGGAGACTGCGATGGCGCAGGAGAAGCGGCTGCAGCCGCAGATGTGGCGTACTCAGCATCGCGTGAGAGAAAGTAGGCGCAAGGAAAAGGACGGCGCGTGGGGAAAGGTGAAGGCAGGTGAGGATTAGAGTTTAAAGTTTTGGACAGAGATCGGCGAGAAGTGGAGCGGAGGAGAGAAGAGAGGATTCGACGTGAAGCCATTGATTAGGGCTTCCAGAGAGATGCTAGGGTTTGATGAGAAGAGCTTTTTTTTAGAGTGAGATTAGCTTGTTGTGTCCACTCGTTATTAGGCTGAGACCGCCGAGAGACCGATGGATTTTTTTTTGAATTCCAAATTGGTGCGGTGGAGCGAGAATTATTAGTGGTTGCTCTTTTCTTTTTGATATTCATTAGTGGTTACAACTTACAAGTATTTATTGTTCGAGAAATATACATACTTATAATAACCATCGAAAGTTCTTGCGTGGTAGAATTAACTTAGGTAAAGAGAATAATATTTTAAGAGATTTAGTAGTAGTAAAATAAATTTGAATTCAAAAATTCGTTTGAAAAAAATTAAATTTGAATTTTTTTAAATTTGATTTTATTTTAAAAAAAATTCAAAATTTTGAATTTGAAAAAATCTAAATCGAAAATAGCTCGAATCCAAAATGATTCAAATCAGAAATAATTCGAAGTCGAAAAATTCGAGCCCGAAAAATATCGAATTCGAAAAGATCCGAACTCGAGACTAACCCGATGATAAACTTGAATTTAATACAAAAATTTTAATTATCAATTTTATTATAATATTTTTTATTGATTTATTTAATAATTAATATATATATATATTAAAATAATAATTTTATCAAAATATTGTATTTTTTACTTGTAATTTTACATCCCATGTCTTAGTAAATCCACCATCTAAACGAATATATCTATTGTCTAATTGTCAATAATTAATTTAAAAATTAAATCAGTCTTAAAATAATAAAATAAGAAAAATTAGTTTATGTGTAGATAATTGAGTTGTGAACAAAAGATAAATATTTTTTTTTTAACTTCAAAGAAAAATGATTATTTTTTAAAAATCATGTAAAAGAGATTTTTTAGGATAAAGTTAAAAGTATTTAAAATGGTGATTATTTTTTTACATGTTTTATTATTCTTAAATTTTAACGTAAGATTTTATTTATTTATTTATTCTCATATATTTGCATATGCATATATCTAAAAGTTGTCTAAAATTATATATTAAAAGTTATACTATTAACTAATGAGTTACAAGCCTACAAACAATCATACTAATAATCATATTATGTTATAAATAAAATAAAAGGAGTAAATAAAGAGAGATCAAGATAAAAGAGATATGAACTTTCAAAGTCTAGTTCTTTAGGAACTAGCTATGTCACCAAGCCTTTTTCTATTACTTCTTCTTGGATACAAATTGATGGAGACTCAATTAAGAGTCGTAAACCCAAGTGCAGGTTATGTTCAAGTAATAAATTCTCGGGTGTCCGAGGTCGAACCACAGGGAAGCGTATTAGTAAGTATAAGTTTATAAATATATAAGAAAAAGAAAGTAAACAAGATATTAGGGAATCAACAACAAAATAAGATAAACAAGATATTAGAGAACAAAATAAACAAAATATAAAAGAAATTAAACAAGATATAAAAAACAATAAGAAAAGATGTTGAGGTTAGAGAATCCACTCTTGGTATTATGCTAAGATTAATCTTGTTTTATTACACAATTGAAATCCACACATAAAGGAGATTCCAATCGGAAGGTTTAGCAATTCAGTCCAAATTGTCCAACGTCCATAGCATTTGATATTATGTTCATTTGGTGTCCTCAAAACTCATAAAAAGAGTCCAAGCATTCCTTATGCCAAGGTATATGTCTACAACAAATCAAGGTTATGAAACCAAGCATTTACTGTGCCATTTTCATTGTCAATAATGAATCAAGATCTCTACTTTGCAAGTATGATTTTAAACCAAAAGAAAATATTATCTATACTAGTGTTTATAAATGATGATTCATTTTAGCTCATGTTTAAGAGACTAACCTTAGCATTTACCAAGAGCTTCACCTCATCACCTCAACAATATGATTAGCAACACATACTAAAAATGAAAAGAAATGTAAGAAGCATAAGTAAATAAAGAAAAAGAAAACTAGAGAAAGGAAAAAAGAAGAAAACTTAGAGAATTTTTTTACAATGGCCAATATCCTACCAATGTATAATGTATCCTAATACTCATCCAAGGCCCTCTATTTATACACATTTTGGAGAGCTAAATGACAAGAGACAAGCTTTATAAATTTCAAAGGTAGGTATAATAGGTGGGTGCATTTTTCTAACAATTTTCGTCATATTGTATGACAATTCTGATCAGCCAGCTTGATGGTCGATTTTGTCAATGTTGGAGGCTCGATCTGATAAAATTGTCTTCTAGAAAAATATACCCCTATCCGTTACGGATCCATAGCCGTTGGAATCAGCTCATTTGCTGATGTGGATAAGAAGATATGGGCAAAATACGAAAACAGGTCAGCACAGACGTCATTGCACATCAGCCAACTTGATGGTCGATTTCGCTAGGGAAAACGACTCCTTTTCAAGAAGTGTAAAACATGAAAAAGATAGATATGCCTCTTAGCTTTGCACGGCTACAAATTTCAGCCTTATTGCTTCAGTGAAACTCGAGATATAGCTGATATGGCAAACGGTGTCGGAACTGGAACTGAACTAGATTTGCCCTTAATTCTAGTAATCTGAAATCACTCAAAGAAACTTGTGAAAAACACCAAATTACATAAAAATATAAAAGATCATAAACACAATTAGACTAAACAATAATAACTCGTATTTGACACAAAACAATAATAAAACATAACTAAAAACTATATAATTATACGAGTTATCACACCCCCACACTTAGATTGTTGCTAGTCCCTAGCAACGACTCAATAAAAATAAAATAAGAAAATCTAATCTAATCCATTTTCGTAGGAAATCACGGTGGCACTTAGCATGTGACACAAGCCTTTAAACCCCTAGGTGTCCCTAGTGGACGAGTTTAGTCTCGTGAGGGTTTGCTAGAACGATACCCACAAACATTGAAAAACTAAAATATAAGTAAACTACATACACTAAAAATATTTACTCCTAATCCTTTCAATATAAATTAGAGACAATCTTTGAACAAGTCTTATAAACTAATCAATAGCATCAAAGAATTTCACAAAAATTCATGCTTGAATGTAAATAAATGAGTTAAGCCAATATTAACAAAACATATTTCAATCAAAATAATGCATATTCGACTTAATCTCAACTTCTCACTATACTCTCATGATTTTCACTCTTTAAAGTAGTGGTAAAGTGTTTACACTCAATCAATCTCATGAAAACAGTTCTACCATATGCTTGCTTGTCCACCTATTCTCCACTATTTAGATCATACAACTTCATAAATCAAGAGGTCTTTTTTCAAGGTTGTAATGGGGCCAAAGGGTTATAATGTGGTTAAAGAACAAAAGGATAAAGATATCACAAAGGTTCCAAAGAGTTCATAGAGTTTAGAGACATAATAAGATCATACAAATAAAACTTCTCAAAACTCTTATAAAGCACATAATAACATAGGCTAAATATTCATGTTGAGCCTTTGCTTCATTCTAACCAACTTTGTAACATCTTTTTCTTTACTTTAACTAGAAGTTCAAGAGAAGATTTTTTTTTTTTTTTGAATATGGGAATGTATTTGACAATGATCCCTTTCTTTTTCTCTTGACTTTTGCCTCTCTCCTCCCCCACACTTATCTTTCGTTCTAACCCAAATTTTCAAAAAGTATCCCTTGTTTTTGCAATATGTCTCAAAATATATAATCCATCTTTAGAACAAGGGTAAGGATATAAGTATATTTAGGCTAGGTGTAAGTTCTGGTTACCAATAAAATAGCATATTTAATGTAGGCTCAAATTGGCTCACTAGTGGGGATGTTCTCTTAGAACATTAATAATGGATGGCTGTTTGGCTCTGGTTATAATCCTAATGCCTCTATCATATTCATGTTGTCACATGTATCAATATAGTCTCACACGGTTTAAAGCAAGTTCTAGAGAATCATGTAATCATAAGAGCACTCAAGAAAGAAATTAGATTGATTTGTATAATGCATCAATCATTATAGGCTCAAAAACTCACAAGGATGATTATACAAGTCAGATTAAGTCTAAACATGCTTCTTTCTCAATTAACATATCATATTAACATTGGCTCATAAAAAGGTTGACATCAAGCTCAATTCTCATGAAAATCTTCTCACTAATAAATCTGTTTTAGACTTATGCAATTCATATCTCATCATTGTATTAAAAAGGAACTAGAACACATTAAAATAATAATAATAATAAAGACTCATAAAAAAAAAAATAGTAGACAAAAATAAAAGAAATCCTAAATCGTTCCCCCCACACTTAATTCTTACATTGTCCTCAATGTAAGTCTATTAATCCAAATGAAAGAATCATGTGTAAGAGAAAAGAACTAATAACATAAGAATAGGAATAACTAAGACTCAAACAAACTCATGCAACCTAAATAATCCTAAAATACTAAACAAAAATTAACAAGTAAACATAAAAAGATTAAAATCAAACTCACAAGGTATGTCTCAAGTCTCCCTTACTCAGACCTTGTTCAGAATGAATACTTCTAAATTGCTTAAAACACAACAAACTTTTTTTTTTTTTTAAATTAGCAAAATATGTCCCTTACCCCCTACTAAAGGTAGAATTTAGGAGATATTACCTGCAGAGGTTGCTAACCACTTATTATAACTGAGACACAACAAACAAAATGTTAGATAATGTCACAAAGACAGAGTGCAATCCACTCCTTGCTCGTCCATATCTCTTTTTCTTTTTCCGAGCATTTGCGAAACAACCGTAGCAGATAAATACTCATAAGCTTGGAGCTTTTTGAGTAAATCTTCAATGGTTGTAGCAGAAATTATGGTTCTCCTTGCCTCTGAAAACATGAATCCATTATCCACAGCATTATCTAAATATGAAAGCAAATTACTAAAATAACCATTAATATTAAGCAAACCAATGGGTTTCTTATTTGTGACCAAAGATGACCAAGAAGCCACGCAAGCTATTTCTTCCAATGTACCCAGACCTCCTGGTAAAGCAATGAATGCATCGGCAGAATGGTACATGATTGTCATCCGTTCAGGGATACTCCAGACTTGTATTTCCTTACCCATGGTAGGTCCACAAAAACCTGTGAATAGTTTTGGCACTATTCCTAGAACTGGACTTCCTCCGGCGTGTGCTGATGTAGCGACTGCTCCCATTAAACCCGTACTACCGCCTCCATAAATCAACTGGATCTTTTGTTGGGCAAGTATTACTCCAACTCTTATGGCTTCATCAGCGAATATGTTATTTTTCCCTGGATAAGCACCTCCAAAGACACAAATTTTTTTAATGTGCTGGGACGAAGTACTTTCCATTTTTTTTTCAAGTGCCTGAAAGAGAATGAGTACATGGTGTAATATATAGAGGACTGAGTAATGAATCAGACAAGAGTAATAATGTCGCCGAAAGTGTATTTGACCTGTCAAAAGAAAATGTTAACCTAACAAAAGATTTTTGCGTGATTTCAGAAAGAAAATCAAAAAGAGAAGAAAAATCAACCGTAAAAGACCAATGCAAAAAAAAAAAAAAAACGAGAATAATTACACAAATCTAACAACACGTAAATTAAACCGAAATGAAGTTATTGCAAATCAAACCAAAAGCTGAGAAGTCATTTATTGTAGTTGTGATTGTGGCTCACATCTTCCTCTGGTTTTACGTCCAGAAACGGCTTAAACGCCTTCTATGAGTCGAGGATATGCTTCCCATCCAGTTTTCTTACAAGCTGGCAAACAGGGTCTTTTAACATCAGATTCCCAAGATGTTGTCATTCCCTTTGGAATTGCGGCCATAAATCAAGAATTTCTCTTTGTACGTCTCCACTAGGATGCGTCTCAAGAGAGAGTTGGATATTACCCAAATTCTCCTTACTCAGTCCATCCTTAATGAATTCAATTTTATCATCTCGATTAGAGGACGGAATCCCAATAGAACGACATTTACCGTTACACGTCCATCGTGCACATTTGTGGCAATTTGAACTCATGCGCTTTGCTCGTCGCTTCTTTGCAAAAGTACTTCTACCTGTACCTGGTAAATGCAAAACAGGAAGATATTCATCTTCACGTACCTTGGCTTCAATTATCCAACGTATGTCTTCAGGAATCCCTTTGTGCATAAGCATTCTTAATCTTTCAAATCGAACTTGGTAAAGCTTTAGTAAAATATTTCGAGGAAAAGGAGGAAATCGTTTCTGCAATCTTGTGAGAATATCATCCATCCTGAAAAAAAAATAAATAAAAAAAATGAAAGAGAAATTGAAAGAGAAATTTATATACAATATCAGTTTTGTGGGTAGCTGATGGAACCGACTTAAATAATCACGGAGTACCGTTATCCGCCATTTAACCGGGGTTAAAAAAAATTATATTTACATCTAGTTATTTTCAAAACAAGGATCAGAAAGAAAAACAACCTCTTCTTGAGTAACATGATTTTCCAAAAAGAGTTTGAGTCTTTGTCCATTTACCTTGAATATGTTACCATTTTGAGGATTCTCAATGTCAACTGCTCCATAATGATACACATGCTTAACCACAAATGGGCCAGTCCATCTTGATCTCAACTTACCAGGAAATATGTGAAGTCTAGAATTATAAAGTAGAACTTTTTGTCCAACATCAAATGTTTTTCTTGAAATTAACTTGTCGTGAAAGGCTTTAGTTCTTTCTTTATGAATTTTAGAATGCTCATATGCATCTTTTCTGAGTTCCTCAAGTTTTTGTTTCCAACAATGCTTAACCTGAAAAGAATTTAACAAAGAATCAGTGTGTGAAATTTCTGAAGCATTATCAAACTCACATTCAATTAAATAAGCTTCTAAAGGATCATGGAATGTGGTAGTGGTGAGATGTTCATGAACAAGTTCTTCAATGAAATCCACTTCATGTACTTCTGAATCATCACCAGGTTGCTTGCAAATGTTGAACACATTTAATTCTAAAGTCATATTTCCAAAAGAAATGTTCAACATACCATTCCTGCAATTTATCAGGGCATTAGAAGTTGCAAGAAATGGACGGCCTAATATAACAGGAATTTGAGCATTTGGATTTGAAACAGGATGTGTGTCCAAAACAATAAAATCAACAGGGAAGTAAAAATTATCAATTTGAACCAAAACATCTTCAACTATCCCTCGAGGAATTTTTACAGAACGATCAGATAGTTGAAGTGTAACAGGTGTTTCCTTGAGTTCACCTAAACCTAACTGTTGATAAACAGAAAAAGGCAAAAGATTAACACTAGCACCAAGATCAAGCAATGCACGTTCTATTCTAGTGTTTCCAATGATGCATGAGATTGTTGGACATCCAGGATCTTTGAATTTTGGTGGAGTAAGGTGCTGAATGATTGAGCTCACACTTTCCGTCAGAAATGCTTTCTTTTGTACATTATGTTTCCTTTTAACTGTGCACATGTCCTTCAAAAATTTAGCATAAGATGAAACTTGTTTGATTGCATCCAATAAAGGAATGTTAATCTTAACTTGTTTGAAAAGTTCATAAATTTCTGCATTTTGATTCAAATTCTTTATTGTTTGCAACCTTTGAGGAAAAGGAGCAGGATGCATACCTTTTTCTTTGTCCAAATTTTCAAGAAGTTCAGACTTACCATCATCCTTACCATTACTTTTCGGAGGGGAAGGATGATCTTGGTCTTTTGATGGAATGTTTTTGTCAATTGCCTTTCCACTTCGAAGAGTTGTGATAGAACTGGCATTTTCCTGTTGAGTTTCATTGGAGCAAGAAACAAGACATTGAGTAGAAGGGTTAGGCTGAGGTTGAGCAGGAAACTTACCTTTTTCTTGAGTGCGTAATGAAGCTGTCAATGTGGACAAGGTGTTTTTGATCTCATTGATGTCCTGTGAAGTCCGGTTATTCACATTTGCTTGTGTTTGCATGAATGCTTGCAATGTCTCTTCCAAGGTTTGTACACGTGAAGGTTGATAGGAAAAAGTGTTGCCCGACTTTTGAGATTGTGGTACCTCAACATGATTATTATTCCGCCAACTGAAGTTGGGATGATTTCTCCATTCAGGGTTATACGTTTCAGAGTAAGGAGAAGGAAAAGGCTTTTTAAATGTGTTTATGGAATTTACTTGATCATGCAACGCTTCTTTAAGAATGGGAATGTTTGGGCATTCAGAAGTGGGGTGTCCCATGATTTCACAAATTCCACAACTTTCTTCATTTTTAACCATTTTGACTTCTTTTACTTCTCTAAGTTCCATGGCTTCAATCTTTCTAGCCAAATTAGCTACTTTAGCTTTTATCTCATCTTCTTGACTAAAATGATATTTACCTCTGTTAGAAACAAGATTAGATCTATTGGAACTTTCAGAGGAATTATCTGTGTGCCAGGCTTGAGAGTTATCTGCCAAATGGTCTAGGTAGTCAAAGGCTTCTTCAGGTTCTTTTTCTAGAAACTCACCGTTACACATTGTTTCAACAAATTGTTTAGTTTCGGGAGTTAAACTTTCATAAAAGAAACTAATAAGACGCCATTTTTCAAAACCATGATGTGGACAAGAACTTAACAAATCTTTAAAACGCTCCCAGCACTGAAAAAATGCTTCATTTTGATTTTGATTGAAATTTTGAATCTGTCTTTTCAAAGCAGTAGTTTTATGTGCTGGGAAAAATTTCTTTAGAAACTCAGTTTGTAATTCTTGCCATGTGCCAATTGACCTTGGTTTTAAATTATGAAGCCAAATTTTTGCTTTATCTTTTAAAGAAAAATGAAATAATTTTAGCTTGACAATTTCATTTGTACATTGTTGGTCATTAAAGGTGACACATACATCTTCGAAGTCTTTTAGAAACGAGTAAGCACTTTCCGATTCTAACCCATGGAAATTTGGAAGCAAAGCTATCATACCTGGTTTAAAACGAAAGTTGTTTGCATTGAGAGGAAAAATAAAACAAGAGGGTGATGAGCTTCGAGTTGGTTGCAAGTAGTCACGCATGGTGCGTACTTGTCTGTTTTCACCTTCAGCATGAATACTTTCATTGTCAGCCATGGTAGGAGTTGTATTAGAAAGATTACCTGAAAAAGTTTCACAATAAAATCTAACTAAACGACGAAATCTAAAATCACGTCGCCAAACAAGCATAAAACAAAGTTAATATACAGATTAGGCGGTATAACCAGCCAATAAAAATAAAACAAAGTTAATATACAATAGAAATATAAATATATAGAAAATTAGGCGGTATAACCAGCCAATAAAAATAAATATACTAAATTAGGCGGTATAACCAGCCAATAAAAATAAATATACTTATAAACTTATATACTTAGTATTGCTTCCCCGGCAACGGCGCCAAAAACTTGATGGAGACTCAATTAAGAGTCGTAAACCCAAGTGCAGGTTATGTTCAAGTAATAAATTCTCGGGTGTCCGAGGTCGAACCACAGGGAAGCGTATTAGTAAGTATAAGTTTATAAATATATAAGAAAAAGAAAGTAAACAAGATATTAGGGAATCAACAACAAAATAAGATAAACAAGATATTAGAGAACAAAATAAACAAAATATAAAAGAAATTAAACAAGATATAAAAAACAATAAGAAAAGATGTTGAGGTTAGAGAATCCACTCTTGGTATTATGCTAAGATTAATCTTGTTTTATTACACAATTGAAATCCACACATAAAGGAGGTTCCAATCGGAAGGTTTAGCAATTCAGTCCAAATTGTCCAACGTCCATAGCATATGATATTATGTTCATTTGGTGTCCTCAAAACTCATAAAAAGAGTCCAAGCATTCCTTATGCCAAGGTATATGTCTACAACAAATCAAGGTTATGAAACCAAGCATTTACTGTGCCATTTTCATTGTCAATAATGAATCAAGATCTCTACTTTGCAAGTATGATTTTAAACCAAAAGAAAATATTATCTATACTAGTGTTTATAAATGATGATTCATTTTAGCTCATGTTTAAGAGACTAACCTTAGCATTTACCAAGAGCTTCACCTCATCACCTCAACAATATGATTAGCAACACATACTAAAAATGAAAAGAAATGTAAGAAGCATAAGTAAATAAAGAAAAAGAAAACTAGAGAAAGGAAAAAAGAAGAAAACTTAGAGAATTTTTTTACAATGGCTAATATCCTACCAATGTATAATGTATCCTAATACTCATCCAAGGCCCTCTATTTATACACATTTTGGAGAGCTAAATGACAAGAGACAAGCTTTATAAATTTCAAAGGTAGGTATAATAGGTGGGTGCATTTTTCTAACAATTTTCGTCATATTGTATGACAATTCTGATCAGCCAGCTTGATGGTCGATTTTGTCAATGTTGGAGGCTCGATCTGATAAAATTGTCTTCTAGAAAAATATACCCCTATCAGTTACGGATCCATAGCCGTTGGAATCAGCTCATTTGCTGATGTGGATAAGAAGATATGGGCAAAATACGAAAACAGGTCAGCACAGACGTCATTGCACATCAGCCAACTTGATGGTCGATTTCGCTAGGGAAAACGACTCCTTTTCAAGAAGTGTAAAACATGAAAAAGATAGATATGCCTCTTAGCTTTGCACGGCTACAAATTTTAGCCTTATTGCTTCAGTGAAACTCGAGATATAGCTGATATGGAAAACGGTGTCGGAACTGGAACTGAACTGGATTTGCCCTTAATTCTAGTAATCTGAAATCACTCAAAGAAACTTGTGAAAAACACCAAATTACATAAAAATATAAAAGATCATAAACACAATTAGACTAAACAATAATAACTCGTATTTGACACAAAACAATAATAAAACATAACTAAAAACTATATAATTATACGAGTTATCACAAATCCATCCTTATATAGGACTCCAAGAATCATTAGGGAGGAGAGAATACATTTCTCAATACAATGTACCATAATTATTACGTACATAATAATTAATCTAATTCATTCACCATATGTATTCATTTTAATCTAGTCATCCACCACATGCATGTATAACACTTCCCCTTGGATGACTATTCACTATGAATATGCCTCGTTCAAACCTTATTAAGAAAACCCAGTGGGAGAAAAACTTAGCCAAGGAAAAAGAGTACACTATTCATAGAAAACTTACTTCCCCTAAAAAATAAAACCAATTATTTAATGTTCTTAAGCCGGTGCATTCCAATGTTATGTATATGCTTCTTGAAAATTGAAGTTGGCAATGCCTTTGTCAATAGATCTGTTGGGTTGTCACGCGAGCGAATTTTGCAAATATCAATATCACCTTTCTTCAAGAGTTTATGTGTGTAAAAGAATTTTGGTGAAATATATTTAGTTCTAACACTTTTTATGTAGCCACCTTCGATTTGTATAATGCATGCTGCATTATCCTCATGCAATATAGTTGGCTTGTCATTTTTCACGAACAATCCACATGCTCTTCTAATATGTTGAATCATAGTTCTTAACCACATGTATTCATGCATTGCTTCATGAATAACCAATATTTCTAAATGGTTTGATGAGGTAGCAATGTTTGTTTGTTTAACAGACCACCATGAGATAACAGTATCACCACATGTGAAGACATAACCTGTTTGTGACCGAGTTTTGTGAGGATCAGAAAGATATCCAGCATCAGCATATCCCATTAATTCTGACTTTACTCCATTTGGATAAAACAAACTATATCAATCGTGTCACGAAGATAACGAAAAATATGTTTCACTCCATTCCAATATCTTTATGTTGGTGCAGAATTAAACCTTGCAATTAAATTTACTGCAAAAGTTATGTTTGGTCTAGTGCAATTTGCCACATACAAAAGTGCTCCTATTGCACTAAGATATGGTATTTTAGAACCAAGAATTTTTTCATCATCTTCTCCTGGACGAAAAATATCTCTTTTTACATCAAGTAGCAAACAACCATTGGAGAGCTTAATGGGTAAGATTTATCCATATGAAATTGTTTCAAAATTTTTTCTAGATAAGATGATTGATGAATAAGAATCTCATTTCTCAAATGTTCAACTTGAAATCCAAGACAATTTTATCTTCCCAAGATCTTTCATTTCAAATTAATTCTTTAGGTAGTCAGCAGTCTTTGAGATCTCTTCTAGAGTCCCTACTATGTTTAAGTCATACACTGCAACTAAAGCAAATCTAGAATTTATTTTTTTGATGAAAACACAATGGACAAATGGCATTATTTTAATACCCATTTTTCAATAAATATTTACTTAGACGATTATACCATATACGTCTAGACTGCTTTAACCACACAAGGATCTTTGTAGTTTAACATAGGACATTTGCTAAGGTTTTGAATTATATGCTCCAAGCATCTGAAATTCTTTAGGGATTTTCATGTATATGTCATTATCTAATAACCCATATAAGTAAGCTGTCACCACATCCATTAGACATATGTCAAGTCCTTCAGAGACTACCAAATTAATCAAAAATCTAAAAGTAATTGCATCCATAACAGGAGAATATGTCTCTTCATAATCTATACCAGGCTTTTGTGAAAAACCTTATGCTACAATTCGTGCCTTGTATCTCACAATTTCATTTAACTCATTTATTTTACGTACAAAGACTCATTTATACTTAACTGGTTTGACATCTTCAGGTGTCTGGACTATTGGTCCAAATACTTTACGTTTGGTTAATTAGTCCAGCTCAGCCTTTATTACTTCTTTCCATTTTGGCCAATCAATATTAGAAGCAATTGTATATGCAAACACATTATCAACAACAATTTTATTTCTTCCCCACATATTTCCAGGTTTTAATGAGATCTCATAATTTACCGGTACTGGAACCACTTCTGGGGTTTGTTTAGAAATATGAGGTTGTTGATCTATATTATTTTAACCTCTTCTAGAGAGTCATTAAGAAAAGATTTCATTTCCTTTATCTTTCGAGGAACATAATCCTTTGCACCAAAAGGTCTATCACGCTTCTGGCGTACTTTAAATTCATTGGCTATCATACCCACATGATGTCCTGCAGGGATAATTAAATGTGCAAGATATTTACAGCTGGTACATGTGATTTAGTGACCTGTTGGGTGTCAATAAAAATTTCTAGCAATTGATTTGCAGCATTCTGCAAATGAATTATTCTTTGAACTTTAAGTTCACATGGATTTGTTCATGTATCAAGATTGGACAATGTTGTTGTATACTAACAAATTTCTTGCGCTCTAGATCCTTTACCTTTTTCTTCCCCCAATGATGGGAAAACTGATTCATCAAATTGACAATCTAAAAATCTTGCTCTAAAAAAATCACCTGTTAAAGGTTCAAGATATCTAATGATAGATGGAGAGTCAAAACCAACATAAATTTAAAGATGTCGTTAGGAGTCTATCTTAGATCGTTTTGAGTGGGTGCAATAGGGACATATACAACACAAACAAAATCTCTAAGATTGTGATATGTAGATAGTCAGGTATGAACTAAAGATGCAGCATGTATTATAGCATGTCCCCAAGCAGATACAAGAAGTTTTAATCTCATAATCATAGGTCTAGCAATCAATTGTAAACGTATAATGAAAGATTTTGCTAAACCATTTTAAGCATGAACATGTGCATTGGAATGTTCAATATTAATTCCAATAGACATGCAATAATCATAAAAAGTTTTTGAAGTAAACTCACTTGCATTGTCTAAACGAAATGTCTTAATAGAATGGTCAGGAAAACTTGATCTTAACTTTATAATTTGAGCAAGGAATTTAGCAAAAGCAGTATTACGAGTTGAAAGTAGACAAACATGTGACTATCGTGAGGAGGCATCAATTAAAACCATGAAATACCAGAATGGTCCACAAGATGGATGAATTGGACCACAAATATCTTCCTGCATTCTTTGTAGAAAAGTGGGAGATTCAGAATATAATTAGATGAAGAAAGGTCTAACAATTATTTACTTTGAGCACAAGAAGAACAAAAATAATCATCAGGCAAAAAGATTTTTTGATCTTTTAATGTGTGTCCATGTGTATTTTCAATGATACATCGTATCATGGTTGAACCTGGATGGCTAAGACGATCATGCCAAAGTATAAAAGTTTTAGGATCTGAGCACTTTTGGTGCATAAAATTTGATTCAACCTTCCTTATTTTTGTGAAATATAAGCCAGATGAGAAACTCAAAAGTTTCTCTAATATGAACTTCTGGTTCAAAACTGTAGAAGTAATATAAAGATATTCCATATCTCTCTTATTTTTTGTTTCAACTTGATACCCATTGCGACGTATATCTTTGAAACTAGATTTTTTCGGGACCTACTAAAATATAACGCATCATCAATATATAATTTTGTTCCATTTGGAATCATAATGTGGACTCTTCCAGAGCCATCAATTACATTTGCAGAACCAGATATTGGATTAACATTAATTTTAGCTAACGTTAATTACAAGAAATATTTTCTATCACGAAGAATTGTGTGAGTTGTACCACTATCCACTAAACATATGTCATCCTCTATGATATCAAGTAAAACTTACATATGATAACCTTTAAAATAACATAAACATAAATATATCTCATTAGTTGACATTTTTCATTCTCAACCAAATGGCCAATTTTGCCATTAGGGTTTTCGAAAAACTCAAAAACATCAAAATCAATATTTAGAGAAGATTCATTATTATAAGTAGGACCAACAGGTTCAAATAAATTTACTTCAACATTTTTTAGTGATGCTTTGTAAAGATCAACTAGATGTTTCGGAGTCCGACGTATACGAGATCAATGACATTTATTATATTTAAATAATAATCTTTTGTTCTATATCTATAGCAAATATTATCATTGCTTGCACTTTATTACTCTTTTCCGAAATTTTCTCATTTTTGACCCACTTTTTTTTTTCATTTAGCACATTTGCTTTCAGAACTTGAATGATGAGTATCACAGGTCCGATAATTTTTTCTACTGTGACCCTTTTTAAAACCACAGCCTCGTCCACGACTTTGAGAAAATGCCACATTCACTTCAGGGAATAGTGTTAAGCCAGTAGGATGAGATTGATGGTTTTTTCATCAAAAGCTCATTGTTTTGTTCAGCCACAAGTAAATAAGAAATTAGCTTAGAATATTTTGTGAATCTACGCACTCGATATTGCTTCTGCAAGAGCACATTTGAGGCATGAAAAGTTGAATATGTTTTTTCCAACATATCTTCATCAGTAATATTCTCTCCACATAATTTCAATTAAGAGCTAATCGTAAACAAGCCTGAATTATATTGATCACTTACGGTTTTGAAATCTTGTAGCCATAAGTGTATCCACTCATATCGAGCTTTTGGAAGAATCGCCATTTTTTTGGTGTTCATATTTGTTCTTTAAGTTATTCCAAAGGGCTAATGGGTTTTTATGAAATCTTGTAGCCATAAGTGTATCCATTCATATCGAGCTTTTGGAAGAATCACCATTTTTTTGGTGTTCATATTTGTTCTTTAAATTATTCCAAAGGGCTAATGGGTTTTTAATAGTAAGGTACTCAGTTTACAATTATTCGTGTAAATAATATCGAAGAAAAATCATTGCTTTTGTGCGATCCTGCAGAGATGCTTGATTTCGTTCTTCAATAGTATTTCCAAGATTCATAGCTTCATGATGAATCTCAGCATCATGACAAATAATTTCTTCCAAAAAGATCAAGAGCAACAAATTCAAAATTCGTGAGATTTGTCATTGTAAAGACTTGTTATAAAAATAAAAAATCCAAAGTCAGGTAAACATTAAGAATCTAAAAAAATACTCATCTCACATATATCATATTATAGAACATGTAAAGATGTATATTTTTTTTAAATAAGAAGATATGCTAGATTTATAGATAACACATATTAAAGAAAGCAAAATTCTTACCTTGATTTGATGAAAGGAAACTTGAGGGACTTTACTATCTTAGAGACTTGATCGTGCTGATAACGTGTTATAAATAAAATAAAATGAGTAAATAAAGAGAGATCAAGACAAAAGATATATGAACTTTCAAAGTCTAGTTTTTCAAGAACTAGCTATGTCCAAGCCTTTTTGTATTACTTTTTCTTGGATACAAACCCATCCTTATAAGACTCCAAGAATCATTAGGGAGGAGAGAATACATTTCTCAATACAATGTACGATAATTATTATGTACATAATAATTAATCTAATTCATTCACCATATGTATTCATCCTAATCTAGTCATCCACCACATGCATGTATAACATATTACTAATTTTATATAAGATAATGAAAAAAATTAAAAAATCAAAAACTCAATTAGTATGAGATCCAAAACATGATACTTATATAGTTATATTACTAATTGTTTGCCTTTTTTTTTCATGCCTAGACTTAATTAGTTTATTCATACTCCCTATTCTTTTAGAATTCACAAATTTCTATTTTAAGTAATTATTTTTTCTTTAATCACAACCTAATTAATTAATAAGATCATGATATCATCTTATATATCTTGTGTCACTCACGTGTCATATAATTGTATCTTTCTAAAATTATCATGTTTACAAATCATTATATCATCTCATCTTCATTGGTCATTACTATTTAATATTTACTATTCGGATGGCAAAATATTAAAATATTAAAATATATACTATATATATCAAATAATTTTTAATCATGATTTCTTAAAAAAATTAGTTTTAAGTTAATATTAGATCATTAAAATAAATAATTGAGCAATAACTAATAATAATATTTTTTTTGCATTGTCTTACCAGCTTTTAAACCTTAATTTTATTTCTTCTTCAAATATAGCCATTTGTCTATGTTGATTTAATTATTAGTGTGTCAATTATTGTAGACACCTAATTTTGTCTAGACCCTTAAACAAGATACATTTTCCTTCAAGTCTGAGTTTCTAAATATACCTTAATTTCATGGACTAGTGACTTGACACTTGGGTTCGACAAGGTGGGCAAATCCGATTTTGACACTTAGGGGTAAAAAAGTTAACATGAAAAAAGTCAAAGTTAACCAAAGTCAAAGAGGGAAAAGTCAACTTTGAAAAATCAAGATTAAAAAAAAAATGGATGGTGAAGAGGTAATTTTGATAATTAAAAAGTCAACTTTGAATAATTGAGGGATAAAATTAAATAGATTACAGTTGAGCTGTAGGGAAAAAAAATTTGTTGGGAAAATTCAAGACAATTTTGGGAGCCCAACTTAAAAATCCAAGTGGTAGAAATTGTTGGAGATTTTGGAAACCCAACTTGGAATTTTTGTGAAAATTTGGTGAAAGATGAAAGCCCATTTTTTTTAGGATTTAAGTGATATGGAAATTTGGTGAAAGTTGGAAGCCCATTTTTCATATCCAAGTGGTAGAAAATTTGGTGGAAGATGGAAGCCCAATTTTAAAAAGAAAAATTATGGGAAATTTGGTGGAAGTTGGAAGCCCATTTTTTATTCAAGTGATAGAAAATTTGGTGAAAGATGGAAGCGCAATCTTTAAAGATCCAAGTGGTAGGAAGTTGGATAAGAGATGGCAGCCCAAGTTGTAGAAATATGAAGGAGAGCCCAACTTTAAAAGTCTAAGAAGGGAGAATTTTGGTGGAAGGCCCAAACTTAAAGTCCATGTAGGAAAATGGATGGGAGGAAGAGGGGTGAAATTAGAAACAACAAAAAAGTTGTAGGAAAAATATAGGAATAAGTGTAAGGTAAACTTGTAATAAAATAGAAGAGTGGAGGATGCTCTTGGAAGGCCAAATAGAAACTTAGTAAATAAGTTAATGAGTCACATGAAGAAGGACATGACTCATCAAGTTAGTACATTAGTCATCCATCAAAGCTTGAAGACCATTGGTGGGTGAAGGAGGAGGTGACAAATGGCTAAAAAAAGAAGTGTTGGTATATGCCCTAGAGCCAATCAGATTGGATAAGGGATATACAGTTAATAAAGCAAACCCATCACTATACTTTAGTGATACAAGGTTTTCCTTCATGTTAGCACGACAATAAAGAGTTATTAAGTACTAATCGGATGAAGCCCATGGAACATAAAGGCCTTGCAAAGGAATTATAAAGAGTTATAATTGTGAGATCCTTATGCATCAAAGCCATGTTCCTAAAACTATTCTTGGTCATTGTATTGCCAAAACGGGGCATTGGCAATGCTCAAAGACTAGTACATGTTAAGTCTTTTTACTTGTAAAGTAATCAACCGATCTCATGGGTTGAAGTATGATGGATACTTGGGATAACATGTAGTTGCTTGTATGTTGAACAAGTTCACTGAACATGGCCTGCTGTGAGAACTTCATTTAGTAAGGCTACTCTAGTGTCTATGTAAATGTTCTCACATGCCACTCGTGTAAATTAGTCCTCTAACTTGTGATACCAGGTCATCTTGTATGAGGAGTGTCATACTTTGATTTCATCTGAACGGGTCCCAAAAAGGGATGCTTATAGTAGGGTGATTTTGGGTATGACATGAACCATGCGAAGATGGATGAGTGATCCAGATGGGATTCACCACTCTAAGTGACATCGGAGATATATCTCATCTATTCTTGGCTTCAGTTAACTTGATAAAGTCTTTGGCCAAAGCGTGATGGATTTAGGAGAAATCGTTTCTCTAAATTCATAAGGTTAACCATAAGCTACAAGAACTAACATGGATTGAACATGAGTAAACACTACACCATGCTCATGGGCTTTTCGGGATCTTTGGTGAAAGGACCGTATTACACTAATAGGCTGGTTACTGAAAGGTTTTAAGGAGGTCACTTTGACTTTTCAATATTTAGGTGGTTAGGATGGGTTGTTAGATCCTGCTCTTGATCTATGAGTATATATTAATGAGATTAACTTATACGCATTGCTAACATGTTGGGAACCTAATGGGTCACACACAATAGGACGGTAATGTTGGATTAAACTTAGGATTTGATTAAGTAGGACTTAATTGAATAAAAGGTTAATTTGGAGGACCTAATTGAATAAGATTCAAATTAGGTAGGTTAAGACATAATTTGGATTTGAGAAATCCAAATAAGGATGTCTTAATAAGACAATGTAGATAAGCTTGTCTTAAGTAAAGAATGTCTAAATGTAGACATGTCTAAAGATAAGTTGTCCTTGCCAAACATTTGAGAAGTCCGAAATGAAAAAAAGCTTCTCGTCTTCGAGGAGTTTGATTACGAATCAAATTCTAACTTCTCGTATTTCACTAAATCGAACATTGCTACAATTATGTCTAAGTCCGAACACGGCACTAAGAATTAGTGTTTGACTAGGACTTTAACACTTGCTAAGTGAAAGAGTTTCACTTCAGCAAGGAGTCTGCTTATGAATCAAACTCTATTAATCTGAGTTAGTTGAGTTCAACTAGGACTCTAAGAGTTTGATTGAGAACCAAACTCTTATCCCTGTGAAATCGAGCCATTAACATAGACATAATCCGAGATAGGTCCGACCTCAGCTTTAAGAGTTAGAGTTTTGGTTGAACTAGGATGCTTGAAGGTGAAAGAGTTTCACCTCAACTAGGACTTTGATTGAGAATCAAACCCCTATCCTTCCCTATCTCTGAGCAGCCGAATGTAGACATTTTTAAGGGTAGGTTCGGCCAAGCTTATGAATAAGAGGTTGGTTGAAATTTAAACACTGGTGATAGGAAGAGTTCCTATCTACCAAGGAGTTTGAATTGAAAAAGAACTCCCATCCTATCCCTTAAGGTGTGGCCGGCCAAGGTGTTTAAACTTAACAAGAATTCTTCACTTGGTAAGGGTATTGGTTGAGAGAAAATTCTCCTAGAGGAAATCTGTTTTCTTCTTGAGAAAAATAGAAGACAATCGACCAAGGTAGAAAATCCTATTGCTGCAACTTCATCTTTTTCTTCTTGAGTGATTTTCTTTTATTAGCCGAATCACCTATTTATCTTGATGATTTTCGACCTAGTGAGAAAGCACAAGGAGTGAACCTTTTGATTTTGATCGTAAGATCAGCCCGCTAGCACTGGCGAATCCCCGAGCCTTGTGAAGGTGCCAACAACCGTTCATGTGGATCACCGTTGGAGGCAAGTTACTTGAGTTGCTCGTGGCCTTGGAGAAATCATCCAATAATCATCTCGTTGCTGTATTCTCACAGGGAAGGGCACACTTAGGATTACGAGTTATCGAGTAGGTATGGTCTTAATCACATGGTTGAAAATTTTATTTGCCATTAAACCCATGTAAATCACAATCTAGAGATCCTGAGGGATCCGGGTGCTTCTATGTTTATTTTTCTGCTGCACATATTTTGATGTTTATGTTTAAGCATGAACCCGAACTTCCCAACAGTGGTGTCAAAGCCAAAGATTTGGTGATTACATGAGATTATTGCTAGCCGTTTCTTGTTGATTAATATATTGTATGTTTTGTGCATTGACTTTGCAAGTTTCGGTTCACTTGAAGTTGTTGAAAAATCATTTTTCTTTAAATCTGTGAAATCTAGACAGCCGCTGTATAATGACTTTAATCATATTTAAAATAGTTTAAACGGTGGATTAAAAATGTTTTAATCAACCCGGATTAAAGCCATTAAATGTTTATGTAAGACCGATATGTTTTGATGCCTAAAATATTATTTTTGAGTCCATTTTTGGGGGCTAATTTGGGACTATTAAAAACGTTTTTCTGGGTGTTTTAATTTTGGAAATTTTATGTTTAATACAGCCATTGATTTTTCTAAATTGATTTGGATTAAAACGATTTAAACAAAATCATTTACGGACATATAACGATATTACTACAATGCTGAAATTTTTTGGGTTGTTTTGTAGGTGTTTGCATGCCTTAAATCTTCGAGCATGAGTGTGGAAACGTTCCACAAGCTTGTGGGAAATTTTGGACAGCATCTTGGGTGAATATGATTCATTTTTAATGGCTGGTTCAGGCATGGAACATGGCTGGAACAAGCAACAAACGTTGTTGCACCTGCACCACCCAAACCATGGCTTACTCGGAGGCAATTGTTGCCGACTTGGTTACTGCCATGTGGGGCGGCCAGCAACCTATTTTTGAGCATCCAGTAGCCACTGAATGTGGCGTACAACAGTTTTATCACAGGCGGGCAACAGCCATCTGATGGCTCAAAGTGTTTGCCAACGCCTAAGACGCTAAATGTTAGAGTCCTACTCCAAGATGGAAATAGTTTCTTAGTGGGAGTGTGATTCCTAAAAATTAGGAGAAAGAGTTTTATTGGATTAGGTAATTGTTACCTAATGAGATTGAAGTTCCTAAGAGTTAGGATAAGTTTCAAACTCTTTCATTCGGTTTAAGACAAACAACCTAAAAGTTAGGTAATGTCCGATTTAAGACAATTTTTCTAAAAATTAGGAATTTAATTAAAATTGTCTTAATTAAAAGAAACCGAGATTGCTAAATAATTTGATAAATCGTCTCAAATTAGTTGATGAGTTTTATGCAAATGATACACAAGACCACCAAGTGATATTGGCTATGCATTTTATAATACATGCTTATAATATGATTATGTATGCATGAAGATGATTATGGACTAGATCTTAGTATAACTAGGTCATGGATGTATAAATTTTCCAATTGGTATTTTTATAAATAGGGTCCACGAACCCTGCCTTCTCTTTTCAAATTCTCGGTTCTAAATTCTCTTCTCTTCTAACTCCCATCGAATGTAACTCGAGATTTCTCATAAAGCAATGTAACCGTTATATTCTTTATAGATTTATATTTAGGATAAAAATTTGAATTTATGTAATTCCAAGAATGTAAGGAGACAAAGCGCTAAGGAGGGATGACCAAGGTGATCACCATCAAGCCTTATAAAGACCATGTATGGTATCCCCTAGGAATTTGACCAACTAGTTTCCTAATGGCTCAAGGAAACTAGAATAGAATAAAGTCCATAATCATCCTAGTAGATTGCATGAGATAGATTTATTTTTGAAGTTATATATTTGATATATAAATTGAATAAATGCTATGCATGTCAATCAACCAAGCAAAGCAATGAGACCTAATACTTAATTAAATCCCTCATTAAATTATCTTGAGTCCAAGCTACGCATGATAAGTTGTCTTCCACCATCATAACAAGATAACCAGAGTTCTTTTAATCGGAGGCTTAGTGTGACAATCACAAGTCAAACTTTTATACGAATATGTTTGAGTTATGAGGGTAGGTGTTACTCAACTAAATGTGGTGTTGTCCGGATGCGCGAAACTTGACCGCATGACATTAGAGGCAAAGGTTAGGCAAAATGCATATGATGTATTTAGGTAATGTGTTGTCCCCTATCTGATCTAGGAGTTGCATAGAGATGCAATTGGTAAGCTACGTTACCTACTCAATTAGTTTCATCATGGTCGTTGTGATGATCAGGGTCATGATTGGGATGAAAGAGGTCCTAGCCCATTAAGAAATTTAAGAGTTAAATTTCTCGAAATAGTAGTTGAGAGCTATTATTTTGTTAAAATAATGAGAATAATCATTAAAGTTATAAAACCTTACATTAATGATTACAACTTGTAAATTATTAACTATATATAATGTTTTGGTTCATATAGGATATAAACACAAAATGACTAGTAAACTATCACTGAGAAGCACAATGATACTAATAAGTTTAATGGGCCAAACTCCATTGATTAGTCTCACGACATTAAGATTGTCTTAATATAAATGAAAAGGCTTATGTTCTTGATAAACCTATCCGAAAGGAGCTTGTTGCTAATACATCTAAGGTAGTTAGGGCAACCTATCAAGTTCATATAGATGACTTTGATCAAGCCACATTGTGATATTGGCTAGCATGGTGCCTGAACTCCAAAAGTAGCACGTGACAATGAATGACCAGGTTGTCATCCGAAACCTTATAGAATTGTTCGATAAGGTGAATCACAATGAGAGGTTCGATATCTCTAAGGAACTTTTCCAAACGAAGATGTCAGAAGGTAACCTTGAGAGGCCTCATGTGTTGATAGAATGCATAACCCGACTTAAGCAGATTAGATGGGTATTGGATCATGATCCAAGCAATGACCTTATACTTTCTTATGAAGAAAGACAAAGGCAATGATAAATGAACATGCCATCATTGTGGACAGCCAAATCGCTGGAGGATAAATTGCAAGCGATACATTGATATGATCAAAGTGAAGAAGCTTAGAGAAGCTTTGACTTCAGATATATTTTGAGATTAATTCACTTATCTTGGCATATGATACCTTATTTTTGGTACTAAATATGTATGACATATTGTAGGGACCAAAGCAGATGAGTAGTGAAGATGGACCATTGGAGATGGCAACCTTAATGATATTGATCATAGCTTGCCTTCTTAATTAATGTTTCTGAAACATTATTATGATTTATTTGTAAACATTAGATGTTTATTTTGGCAATCATGTGCCAATTTAAGGATGATATAATTATGTTTTTGAACATATTTATCATGCTGGCAGTAGATGCCATGCTTCGATTCATTCTTATTAAATAAATCATTGATTATAGAATCTGTTCTATATCATGGTCTCTTTATTCTCAAATATATAACTTGCAATAATATTTAGGAATACTAAACGACCTAGAAACTTATGGGATTCAAAAATAGTTTTCAAATCCAATTCCCTTAACTTCTACACATGTAGGATTTAGTGGGAGCAATTTATGATTCTTTAAAAGTTAAAGATCATAATCAAACTTAGTGATAAATAGTCATTATGTTCAATGCAATTATGTAGAAACATTCCAAATTAGAGAAGATTGCATGTTTATACCCTAAAGATTATAAAACAAACTCTTTTGTTTTGGCTTGCAAAAGGAGTTACATTTAGATCATTAGCTACAAGCTAATAATAGATTCCAATAGTTGTTAAAATAACAACTGAGCCACATGATTGGAATCTAGTTCTCATTGTGATCTAAATCGTTGAATAACTTTGGTAATAAGATTATCATGAATATGACCAAGCATAGGCACTAAAGCAATTTGATTGTCTCAAGTGCAAGTGGGAGATTGTTGGTATATGCCTTAGAGCCAATCAGATTGGATAAGGGATATACAGTTAATAAAGCAAACCCATCTCTGTACTTTAATGATACAAGATTTTTCTTCATGTTAGTACGACAATAAAGAGTTATTAATTACTAATTGGATGAAACTCATGGAACATAAAGGCCTTGCAAAGGAATTATAAAAAGTTATAATTGTGAGATCCTTATGCATCAAAGCCAAAACGGGGCATTGGCAATGCTCAAAGACTAGTACATGTTAAGCCTTCTTACTTGTGAAGTAAGCAACCGATCTCATGGGTTGAAGTCTGAGGGATACTTGGGATAACATGTAGGTGCTTGTCTATTGAACAAGTTCACTGAACATGGCCCGCTGTGAGAACTTCATTTGGTATTCTCACTCTAGTGTCTACGGAAATATTCTCATGTGCTAGTCATGTAAATTAGTCCTCTGACTTGTGATACCAGGGCATCTTACTTTCTAAGGAAATCACCACAGAATTTGTTAGGTTCACATGATCAGTTAGCATGTTTACAAAGTCTCTTTGAGGCCCTATGATTAATTACATTTGAGACAAGCTGGGCACATGTGATATATATGCTCCAGCTTGAGGGGAGTATTGAGAAATATGTAATAGAGTTAGTATAGACATGTGCTTTATACATAAGGGCATACTTATAATTTTGTATACAATTCATCTATATAAGTGTGTGGATCCTTAAGGATACACAACCGATTCTCTATTTTCTCTTTGGTCTAATCTTCACAATATTAATTATTAAATAATGGCACTTGGCACATGCAGATGCAGGTGCAGTTAAATAAATTAATTTTTAATTTTATTTTAAGTTAACTACCTGCTCTGCCAGTTTCAAACAAATAGATATGCTTAGATAGTAGTTAATTAATTGCTTGTCTGTTTCAACAGATAGATATGGATAATTATGCCTGTACAAACAGATATTTAATTGTCTTTAAACACAACATCTCTGGTTTTCTGAAAAATACATAAACAATTTATGTTGAAACTCCCTCTCTTTCTTCAAATTCTTGTTAGAATTCTTCTATAACGTTTTGCTGCATAAATTCTTTATAGAAGTTTGATTCTTATTATACATCGATGAATGTTCAGTGAGTTGATTTCGTCAGTGCAAAACACAATAAATCACTGGATTTCATTGTATCCTCGAGGTTTATCGCCTGCAACCCTTTTGCATACATACTCAATAATACGGTGGGGACGAATAAACCTTCTAAAAAAATGATATCAATACACGCCTTGAAACCTTTTCTTATTTTTCAATTTTTTCCGGATTCTGTTCTAACAATTCTCTCAGAAAATAAGATGGGCTCATTTTCAACTTTCTTTCCCTTTGATTTATTTTTTTTCTCACGAAGTTTGGGGCCTTGAAGGGAGGGGGTGTACGTAGATGAGGAATTTGGGGCTTAGATTTCTCATTAATTAGGTTGGGGTGAACAATTGAATTCTTTTGAAACCTTTAAGTAGATAATTTAATTACATCTTGTAAATTCCCCAATTCCATTAAATACATATTGGCACAATGTAATCATTTCACCCCAATAATTAGATGCTTTTTAGTAACTCACATATTTTGGGGTCCTAATTTTGGAGCTCTTTTCATATTTATCACCACATAACGACACCAGTTATTTCTTTCAGGACATGGAGGACTCTTGTTCCATTCTGGCACCTTCCCCAGGGCTTGACACCTTCCAGGACCTCTCAGTTTTCCATGTACTCAATACGTCTCCATTCAGATTCCCAAATCCCATGATCACAGGACCACAACGTACAATCAAACATCTGGAATATAGAGCAGAGCAGATCCAAGCCTTATGCCTTTTACTTAATTATTTCCCTCATGGCAGCATCTTTTAGTATTATTTTCTGGTTGTTTTCACTGATGTTCAAAGATGATCAGCTTGCTAAATCCCTTGTGCTTGTCAAATACTTGTTACTAAGTGGAATATGACAAAGTAGAAAGCTTTTTCTTCCATCTGGTCCTTCCTCGAACTATCTCTTCATTTTGACTCTCCCGGCCTTTGATTTGGAGGAGATGAGTATATCCGTATGTCTTCATATCCAGGGGGGCTAGGTATCCATTTCCTTCCATGATTCCAGATGCCAAAACCATATTTTTAAGTAGACTTTGTTCCACTCCATTTGCGAAAATTCCATCTTCATCTGGTTGGCAAAGTGATTGAACTCTATCTGAGCTCCCACATTCCCTTCTATATTCTAGTACAATACTAGATAGCTGATGAGACTCCAAAAGTTTGTCAGGGATTGTCTGCAGAAAAACTAGTGATGATTTAAGGTTGACATGGAATTTGAGACAGTTAATATTAGATTGATGGCAGTTATTTGTCTTTTACCTCAAGCATCCATCTTACATATTTGACATTATTTACATGGTGGTTCATGTCCAAATCACTCCTCTTTGGCTACAAGGTAGAAAGGAGATTAGTTAGTCTCTGCTGTTTCAGCCATTAATTCCATTAGCTTTTGAAACATAATTGTAAATTTTACCTTCAAGTCAGAGTTGACATATTTTGCTTTATTATCCAACTTGACAATTTTTTCGGGAACATCTTCATTGATTGCTTGCTTGTCTATAAACCAAGGACAAATTTCATCTCTCACTTCCTCCGGCATCTTTGAGAGTCGCCTTGTTTGCTCGTTCATCATTACCCAAGTGCTGTTTCATGCATGTTTTATTATGTTCCTTGGGGAAATTAACGATGATTATTATTGATAAAACTGAGAAAAATGATATAAACAGAAGGGATGGTATTCATACCTAGTTGCACGTGCGTAAGTGATGCCTGTGGCTTGACTCCGAATGAGCCAGTCTCGCCTCATTCCATACTTCCCTGATGCTCCAACCCACGTGTCTATTTCCACTACCTCTCCCCTGCAATCAGCTGCAATTGTACTTAGCAGCTACTTATGTAAAAGTGTAGAGACTGTAGAGTGTAGGCTAAGACTGGAAGATGTATTAAACTATAATTAATTATTAAGTGTTTAGATTCATGCTAATGACACCTGGGTTCTCCAACTTGAAATTTTGTAGTAACAGATTAAAGTTGTATGTGTGTTGATTCAGATCATCAGATGCTTATACAACACTAACACCTAATCTTAGAAATGCAATGCAATAAAAACTTGAAGCGGATGGTTATTTGATTGCCAAACTTGGTTTAAATTTATCTCTAATTTGTGAGATTATGAGTTATTGATTTGTTTATTATCATCAGAAGCGCTTTAGTCCTTGCATTTGATGATGAGAAGGCTGACCATATGGGATAGTGATCGACTTGGACGTGCATTCTTGAGACGACCCATATGAGATTATTCCTCATCATTCCATGTGTGGCTCCAAATCCGTTGCTTAGAAGTCCAGACATCCATACATGATTTAATGCTGTTTCCTACATACTCACGAGTATTTCTCAACATTACAAATTAAGTTATCTGCATATTATAATAAACTAATTATTCCCAAGCTATATCATGGGCAAAACCCCCTTTGTAGGGGGAAGTTTGCTCTTGAGTGCATGGGACTAGGAGGAATTTAATTGAAAGAGGCTAAAGCTTTATCACCTGGAAAAGATTAAGGAGGCTTTCCAGGGTAGCAGTTTTATAAGGGCCAACTTCATAGGAGCGTACCACAACTGTCTGTCTATAGCCAACTCCCCTTTCAATGATGAGACCTTGACGGTAAGGATCGACCAGCTGCTTCTGCGTTGGAATCCTCTGCCGAATCTGCTCTTCGCTTATGTGCCCGTAATCAGGGACAATAGCAAGTGAAGAGGAACCTTTTCCAGCTCCAGCAATTTCATTCAACGTATATAGCTTAATGGGCCTTGTAGAAGTACTCCCATTAATATTGATATTGACTCTTTGATCTCTCTGCTTATGATTATCATAAGAAGAACATCTGAAGGGAAAAGAGATTGGACAAGAGAAAGTAGCCATTGCTTTCTCTAGTCTAGTCTAGGTATGGAAAGTTTGGAACAGAGTAAGTGCCATTGAAATTTTTTATAGCAATTTCTTTGGCGGACCTGTCCAAGAAAGCTCCCTGTAGAGGACAATATCAAGGAGCTTTGTTATAGTAATTTTCATTACAAAGAAATCCTTGTCTCAGGTGCAACGAATTTAATAACCGATGCATCCTAGGATAGGATCGATCGAGGACAAGTAGGAAAAAGGGTTAATTTGTTTTTGGCATTCTTTTGGAATTGAAATACAATCGAGGTGGCTATACTTGGCATGGCATTCTACGCTCTTGTGATACTAATTAAAAGCCTGGACCGGTGTTTTCGAATAGGCCAAATTTTGTTGTTCTGGTTTATCAGGAAAGAAGAAATAAATTCCAAGGAAGACTCTAATTTTGTTGCAAAGTAGACAAGAAACAAACAAGCGAGGAGAAGTTTCAACTATGATAGAAAAAGGGGGAGTTCTTCATTTCTTGCTATAATTGAGTTTTTACAGTTTTAGAGAGCAAGATACTCATTCTCAACAATTACCATTTGTCATTTGTAATCTTGAGACAGCAGAAAAAGTTGACAATTGTATACGGATCTTCTGAGCAAGGTTAAAAAAATAGGAAGGGAAGTCAAATTAATAAGGTCTTTGGCTTTCGATCCAATTTGTTCAATTGGTTGGATCAATAAATTTAATTAAAAAATATTAAATATTTAAAAAATATTTTTAATATTAAATATAGTAAATAATTAATAAAATTATGTATTTAGTTTAATAGTACAATTTTTAATATTATACCAAAAGGTTAAAGGTTCAATTCTCATCAATTAATATATATATATATATATCAAACCTTTTTTTTTTTAACCTATTAAACCAATTTTTATTGATTCATTAAATAACCGGTTTTATATTGTATACCGAACCTGATGCCTACCGATTCCCGATTCAACCGGTCAATCCAGTCCAATTTTTTAATCAATGCTTGTGAGTGATTTCATTTCGAGATCTTATTGGTAGGGGTGTCACTATTTGATTTTAACGTAATTAATCGACTAATCAAAATAATTCAATTAATCAATGGGTGATTGAAATCATTTTCGTCAGTTCTTGTAAGAGATGTTGAGAATATTTCGATTATTGGTTAATTCGGTTTGATAATTCAAAAATAATCGAATTACTCAATATAATAATATTATATTTTTAATTATTATTAGATGTTTTAAGTTTTATAATGTTGAAGCTTTTTTATTTATTATGATAAACTTTTTACTAATTATGTTTGATATTTGAATATTTATTGAATGATTATACTTTATTTGAATTATGAAAAATTAGAATTTTAAGATAACATTTTAATTTACTGATATAAGAGAACAATTGAATTTCGGTTAATTCGATTAACCAATCCAATTAATCAAAATATTTCTGTTGATTAAAATTTTCTCTTTAAGTAGTTTGGATCGGTTAACGAAAATGAAAAAAAAAATCAAATAATTCGATTAATAGTAATTCGATTTTAGTTTTGATAGAATGAACTTCCTTACTTATTGGACCTCCTTTGTTTATGCTGGATGTACTTAAAAATGATATTAGCCTTAAATAAACGATATAGCCGATTTGTTTCCTATCCTATGAGATTGGATGCTAAATTTCTCTAAACTCTATCTATTTATTGATGTAAATATTCTAGTTCAAGAAAGTTCTTTCTATCTATTCAACAAAAAAACAAATAAATAGCCACTAGCCAGCCATGATCAACTGTATTTTGAATAATTTATAAAAGTGCAGTTCTTTTGGTGGGTGATTTGTTTCTTCTAATTCTCTTAAGAGTTTACACTGTTTTTTTTTTTTTTTTTTACATAAGACTGACTAAATCGCTTAAATTAAATAGTTCCTAGGTCTTGCCACATCCAACAAGTTTTCTAGCAAAAATCTCTCTTGCTAGAAAAATTCGCCAAAGAAATCCGCACAAAAATTCGTCTCTCGATAAACATGTGGGAGCTTACAATCCCAGTTCAATTGCAACAACTACTGGCATCCAAAAATATCCGGATAAAGAGGATCTTTATGCTTAATATATAGGCTGAGTGATTCTTTGAATGGCTAATAAAAAATAAAGAATCTGTCTACAACCATGCTCCCATGCCTAGCTTAAGACCGGTAAAGATTGCATATATCTCAGCTGTAGTGATTGACCCCCAATCAAATCGCCTTGTAAATCCAAATAACCAATATCCCCTGTTGTCCCTATGGGACATTGACAAGCAACGTAGATCAGTTCAGTTGTCGAGCGGGAGAACACCGCTGAATTACCCTGTATTTCATGTAGTCTTTGTTCCGGTATTTCATGTAGTCTTTGTTGAGAATAGCACGACAACCCACAATAAGCATTCGAGAATAAAGAAAATAAAAGAACACAATATTTAACGTGGTTTAGCCCTCTGGCCTACATCCACAACTCTTGAAAGGGATAAAAATTACTCCACAAAAAAATATTACAACTTGTAACTTTTGCACGGATAAAACTACAAACCCTCCTCACAAATATTATAATTCACCATTCAAAAAGCCCCAATACAACATCTCTCAAGTGTATATACTCTTTTCTCACAAGTGGTGTAGCTCCCCAAAGGCCAAGACTCCTATTTATAGGTGAGCACTCCCCTTGGCTCAACCAAGTTACTCAATATGGGATTTGGACTCAATATACTCAACAAATCCTCCCTTGAGTCATAGTTCCCAATTATCTCAATCTTGTCTGAAAATTGAACTCTCTTCTCAATTTTCTTCTCTACTTTGTTATCTTCTAGTGTTCCCCTCATGGAATGGCATTCCAAATAACAAATGTTCTCGTCTTTTCTGCCTTGTAGAACCAAGCGATTTCCCTTGTATACTTTGCTCGTCTTCCCAATTCTCACATACTAGTACCCATGCGATGTCATCTCTCCCAATGAAATAATGTTGACATTGGCAGTAGGCACATACCTCACACTGGGAACATTTTGGACTTTATCATTGTGGAGTTTCAGGCGAACTCTTCCCATGCCTTCAACTTTCAACTTCTGTTTCTTCCCTACATTGATGCAGCCAAAATCTCCATCATTTTACAAAGTAGTAAACATGACTTGATCCTTACACACATGCACATCAGCGGTAGAATCTAACACTCATTTAGAATGACTTTCAATAGAATCATTACCTTCTACATAAAGCAAGTCAGCATTATCATTGGTTTCAACTACATTAGCATCAGCCTTCACATTCCCTTTTAGCAGCTTTAGACTCTTCAAGTCTTCTCGCATCTGTGGACATTGAGACTCAATGTGTCCATCTTCTTCGCAGTAGTGGCACCTCACATCACCATAGTCTCTCACTCTAGACTTTCTTCATTGTCCACTTCTACCACGAGAAGTGTTCCTTCCTCTTTGATATCTCTCCACAGCTAGTATGCTTCCACTTTCTTTGGCGTGATCCCCTTTATGCATCCTTTGATCCTCTCGCAAGACAATGGTTACATCATATAGATTGACGGTATTTTTACCAACCAACAGCGATCTCACCAATGATCTGTAAGATTGCAACAGTGAAGCTAATAAAGCAATTGCTTGCTCTTTATCACTTAGCTCCTCTCCTATATTCAACAATTGACAAACTAGCTAGTTAAACTCCTTAATATGATCATGTAGATTACCTCTTTCTTCCATTCTCAGTATGTATAAGTCTATATTCAAGCACAGGAGACTGATTAGTGACTTCGCGCATAAATCTCCTCTAACTTTTTCCAGATCCCGATAGATATTTTCTCATTTAACACATTGTACTTAATTGTAGGAGCAAGAGCTAACCTGATTGTACTTGCAGCTTTCCTCTGCATAGACTTCCACTCGCTTTCTTTAATCTCGTCAGGTTTTGTTTCATCCAAAGCAGCATCAAGAGCTTGTTGCACCAAAAGATCTTGTATAGTGCACTGCCACACAGTGAAATTGTTTTTCCCATCAAAGAGTGGGACTTCAAATTCATCGCAACAGCCATAGTGTGATGAAGCACTCCTCCCTCATTTCTTCTTGGTAGCAACTCTCCTCTCTCGAAGCAAAAGCTCTGATACCAGTTGTTGGGAATAGCACGACAACCCGCAACAAGCACTCGAGAAGAAAGGAAATAAAAAACACAAGATTTAACGTGGTTCAGCCCTCTGGCCTACATCCACAACCCTTAAAAGCAATAAAAAATTGCTCCACTAAAAAAATATTACAACTGCTAAAAACACTCCTCACAAATATTGTAACTCACCACCAAAAGAGCCTCAATACAATCTCTCTCAAGTATATATACTCTTTCTCACAAGTAGTGTAGCTCCCCAAAGGCTAAGCCTCATATTTATAGGTGAGCACTCCCCTTTGCTCAACCAAGTTACTCAATGTGGGACTTGGACTCAATAAACTCAACAGTCTTTGACAGTATCCATGATAGAGATAAAGTATTAAAATATTGAACAAAACCTTCTTCAAAAATAACTATATTCCTTAGTCTCCAAATGTGCCAGGAAACAAAACAAAAATAAGAGGCCAAGGAACAACATCATCCACCAAAACATTATGTGTATTTAGATAAAACCTTAACCAATCAAGTAAAGACCAAAAAATTAATATGATCCAAATGAGAACCATTTTAAAAGATTATACCAAATGGTTTGGGATCGTAGCAATCCTCAGCAAATGCAATATTATTTTTTTATAATTGAGGTTGTCAAGATTTAAACCATGATCATTAAAATTAAGAGTTCAGCTAAAGTGATAGCATACCAAATTCCATCATCCATGGATAATGTTGGTTAGTGAGAAAGCCAAGGCTGGATTTTAAAATTGAATTAGAAATTTTGTCTGCGTTTTATTCTAAGACCAAAAAAAAAATTATTTTAATGTGTTTTCATTTTTAAAAACATTTATGTTTTTTGTATATTTTAATTGATTCAATTAATTTAGCCTATCAAGAATTTTATAAAATGAAATGTAAGTGTAATAATTTTATCACAAAAAGACAATTGTTTTTGTACTTGTAAAGATATGAAATTATATGAGTATAAAACAATTTAAATTATATAAACAAATCATTAAAATCACTTCAAATATTTTTAAAATTTTAAATTTATTTCAAGATTAACAAACACACTTGATACTTTCTTAATAATTGTGCTTAAATTTAATTTCGTACATATTATTTAATTGCTTGTTAAATTTGAAAACAACTTTCAAGTTAATTCTTTCAAAGTATAACTTTAAATTTTAACCAAAATATCATTAGAACTTTCATTGAAAAGCTTTTAGGTATTCAAAACGATGAATACAAAGAGAAGCTGAAAGGTCAAAAGCAAAAAATTAAAGAAAAAAAAGAAAAAAAGAAAAGAAGAAGAGAGTAGAGTAGAGTAGAAGAATTCTACCCAAAATTTGACCCGATCAAGAGGTCATTTTCTTTGTTGTTGGATTGTATAGTTTATTGTTCAGGCCTCAATCCAAAGATCTTGAGAGGTATAAACAATGTCATTACTTTAATATCATTTTTTTTTTTTGGATAAGTTTTAATATCATTTTTACTATATGCTTGCCTATTTATTTTTGTACATGTCAAATTAATTAAACTCGTACCTTAAAATAATAATATAAGAAAAATTAATTTATGTGTAGATAATTGAATTGTGAATAAATGAGAAATAATTTTTTTTATAAATGTAAGGAATAAAATTATGATTATTTTTGAAAATAGTTTAAAAGAGTGTTTTCTAGGATAAAGTTGAAAGTATCTAAAATGGTTATTATTTTTATATATTTCATTGTTCTTAAATTTTAATGTAACATTTTATTTATTTATTTTCTCCTATATATTGGTATATGTGATATGTCCAAAAGTTGTTTAAAATGATATATTAAAGGTTATACTATTAATTAATGATAGTGATATAGCCTACAATATAGAGGTGGCAAACGAAAAGTTCGGGCGGGTTCGGATCCGGCTATTTTCGGATTTGGATTATTTCGAATTCGGGTTCATTTCAGATTCGGATCATCTCGGGCTCAGATAACTTCGAATTCGGGCTTTTTCGGGTTCGGATAATTTCAAGTTTGGACTATCTCGGGTTCAGACCATTTCGGATACGAGCTTTTTCGAATTTGGATTGGTTCGAGTTCGGGCAGACCTAGACGGGTTTGAATAATTTTGGAACTTTTTAAGCTATAAACATTTTTTAAATTTCGAATGTAATAATTAATTTTACTTACAAAATATTAAAATTAAAATTAAAATTTTAAAAATTAATAAATATTTATATAAATATAAATTATATAATAATTTTATTTATAAATTGAGTATTCATATTTTATATTATTTTTTAGTCCAAAAGTTCAAATAAAAACTAAATATAAAAGTTCGATATATTTAGTTATAGTATGAATAAAAGAAAATTTGTATATTTTGATATTTCTTATTATTTTGCAATTGTTATATACTTATAATTTTAAATTTTTATGATGTTTAGTATTGAATATAGATATAATTAATGATTATATAAGATTTTTTTTTTGTTGTTTTATAAGTGAGTTAAATTAAATATAAAAGTAATACAAAAAAGTAAAAGTAAAAAAACATTGGGCTGCATGTAAAAAAACATCATTAGAAAGAAACAAGTTATAAATAAAGCCAACTAAACATTTATATAAATGACTTTTTATTCTTAACCCAATAACTCATTGGGCTCTTTTAGTCACTTAGTCCAATAATTTTTTATTATAATTTTGCATTATTAGTTTTTTTAGTTATTGTATTATAATTTTTTAAGAGTATTTTAAATTTTCAAGAATTTGTTCTTATATTTATACTTTTTTTGTTTGGACATAATTATAAATACTAACTGATACACTCAGAATAGTGTATCTTATTAAACATTGCACTAATATGATCAATTGTTTGGTAAAGTAGTAAACAAGGATCGAATCCACAGAAATTGTTCTTAATTTAGATGTTACTAACTTAAAACTCTAGTTCTAAAAGAATAAAAAGGGGTTTTGATTGTTTTGAAAGTAAAGAAACAAGAAAAACAAGATTTAAAGAAATAAGATGAAATCAAATAAGAGAAATTATGGTTAAAGAGTCATTCGCCACCACTAAACATCATTGAAAATCAATATCAGAATTATCAACATCAATTATCTATCAAAACTATCAACCGTAGATAACAACAAGCTCAGCTACCCCAATCTTTCCTTAGTTCGTCGTTAAATAGAACAAGCTCTCTATTTAATCTCTAACTATCAAACAACCTAGAATAAGATCTCTAAATTTAATTTGACAGCAGCTTTATGATGAGAAAGATAGGTTGATCTAAGCAACAAACACATAAGCTCGGATTATTTAACTTATGTTATGTTCCACTTTACAATTATTGAAAACTTGACCATAATCATTAATCACAAATTGCTACTTATGAATAGGAAATCAAGACAATTACATGGATAAAGACTCCTAAACTAGCAATAGATAATTATCAAGATCTATCTAATCGGCCACCTAAACAAATCAAGACAAATATCATAAACAATTTTAATGAAGAACATAAGCAATTTTGATAGAAAATAAATGACAGATAAAATCTGAATTTCAATTACACAATATGTCTAGGGCTTTGAAATTACCCTCAACTAAAGAAGAGTTTAGCCTAGATAGGCATAGATAACATAAACATAAAAATAAAAATAAAATAAGAGAATGGAGAAGAAGAAGAAGTAGATTAATAAAAACCAAAACATATCTACTTTGTGGCTCAAAATATATTTATAGAGTTTCAAAACCCTAAGAATCCTTTCTTGCCGCACAAGTAAGTTTAGGAGGCAGAAAATTCAGTTTTTGCAGGTCTCAAGGTGCTGCGGCGCCGAGCTCTCGAAATTTCAGGGTCTTGGGCGCCGCGGCGTCGGGCTCTCTTCTGCTGCATCTTTTTTCACTTTCTCGGCTGATTTGGATGACCATTTCTTGTTCGATTTGGGCGTATGATATACTGTTGGAAAGATATTCAAGTCAGCTTCAAAAGTAAAGAAGAAAGTTTCTTTGAATAAAGATCTTAACATCATGTTTCTATTAGCAATAAGTTTCAGAGGTCAAATCTGTCTTCTTGCTTTGCACCAAAAATTTGACCTTTTCGACTCCCAAGTCTTCTTCCATCTTGTGATTGTGTAAGCTCTTTAACATCATAATTGACATGTTTTTGATTCATTCTCTTAAATATACATAAAATTCAAAAACATAACATAAGTAACTAGAATAAAGATAGAAAACATAATGAAAATTAAGAATAGAAATGACATAAAATGTGTAATTTATGAACTTATCACTAACATAAGAACATTAGATCTAATTGTATACACTAATTGATCAAATGTTTAATTAAAATGGTGAATAGTAGACACTAAAAGAATATCAATTAATTGATTTAATTTTAACAATTAATACTTAGAAATTTTAAGAAATCATGATATATAAAAGCTAATTTATATAGTATTGATATAATTTTAATATTTAATATTTAATATTGAATATCATACAATTAATTATTATATAAGATTTTTTTTTGTTTTATGAGTTAAAATAAATATAAAGTGACATTAAAAAATAAAAGTTAAAAATCATTTGGCTACATTTAAAAAAACATTATTATGATATCAAAAAAAAAAATCATTAGAGGGAAAGAAGTTATAAATAAAATTCACTTATTTAAAATGACTTTTTACTCTTAACCCAATAACTCATTGGGCTGAGTCACTTAATCCTATAAATTTTTATTTTTAATTTTTTTTTGCTTTATTAATTTTTTAGTCATTGTATTATAATTTTTTTCAGAGTATTTTAAATTTTAAAGAATTTGTTTTTAAATTTTTTCTTTTTATTTGGACATAATTATAAGTACTAACATAATAACATTAGATCTAATTATATAACCTAATTGATCAAATGTTCAATGAAATGTTGAATAGTAGACATTAAAAGAGTACTAATTAATTGGTTTAACCTTGATAATTAATACTTAAATTTTTATAAAATCCTGATATGTAAAAGTTAATTTATATAGTAATTGATATAATTTTAAAATTTGATCATTTTGATTTTAACATTAGATATAATCAATTAATCATATAATCGAATAATAATTATCCATTTATAATACTGAATATTAGTCATTATTAAAAAGAGTATCGATTACCATTCACCAAAAATATTTAATATGAATAATTGGTCAATTATTTATCTTAGCCTTAATAGTTAGAAATTTTAGGATACTATGACGTGTAAAAACTAGTTTATATTAAACTATTTTGGCCAGTGTTGTCAAGGGGGCAAGGTGCACTCTAAGCCCTAGAACTCTTATATTATCTAAGACGTAACACATAAAAAACCTTACCTGAGTGAAGTAAGGCGCAATATGTATATGTGCATGTTTTCGTATATATGTCTGTGTATACATAGAAAATAAACTTAAGATATATAATTATGATAATAAACTCTAAAAAGTAATCCAGTTTATCCTACAGAATATTAGATTTAATTGTATGTTTAATGTGTTTCAAATTAATTTTATTTATAATCCAATTTAAAGATTCACTATTAATTATTTTTATTGATAATACATTATTGATATAATTGTATAATAATTATAAATACATTTTCATAAATAAAATATTTTATTTAAGAATTTTTTTATCATTTATTTATTTTTTAAAAATAAAATCATATAATTATAGGTCAGTTTTTTTTTTGTTATAAATTTTGTTTTTTACGGGTTTCAGATCGGATCGATCTCGGGCTCGGATCGTAGAGGATTCAGGTTTTTACGGGTTCGAGTTTTTTGGATTCGGATTTTCTTGGCTTCGCGTTTATTCGGATTCGGGCCTTTAACTTTTTGAGTCAATTCGAATCGGATTGAATTCAGTCTCAGATAGGCTTGGACGGGTTCTCAGTTTCGGACCTGCTTTGCCAGCTCTACTACAATCATACTAATAATTATACTACTAATTTTATATAGAATAATGAAATAAATCAAAAAATTAAGAAATCGAGAACTCATTTAGTATGAGATCCAAAACATGAAGATTATATTACTATTAATTGTTTGCTTTTTTTTTTTTTTTTTTTTTCATGTCTAGACTTAATTAGTTATTCATACTCTCTATTATTTTAGAATTCACAAAAAAAATTTCTTAAGTAAATTTTTTTTAATCACAACCTAGTTAATTAATAAGATCATGAAATTATCTTATATATCCTATGTCATTCGCATGTCCTGTAATTGTATCGTATCTAAAATTATTATGTCTACAAATCATTATGGCATCTCATCTTCATTCGTTGTTACTATTTAATATTTACTATTCCAATGGTAAATTATTAAAATATTTAGATATATACTATATATATCAAGTAAATTTTAATCATGATTTCTTAGAAAATTTAATTTTAAGTTAAGATTAAACTATTAAGATAAATAATTGAGAAATTAACTAATAATAGTACTTCTTTTTGGCATTATCTACTTCTTCTTCAAATATAGCCATTTGTCTATTTTTATTATTTATTAGTGTGTACAATTATTTTAATATGTATGCATAATATAAATAATAATGCATTTACATGTTAAATATTACAGTTTACCGAATCAATTATTTTAAAAATCAATATGATAATATATCATATTTTCTATAATCAGTTATTTAACAAATTGATTTTATATAACAAATAAATTTACATCCTTTTTGGTGCTAACAAATATTGGTATTAATATACAAATATAATTAAAAAAATGTCATATTATATACAACAACTTACTTAAAAAACAATAATACTTTATCTTTGAATTTGAACATTTAAATTATGTAGAAATAATTATATCTAACATAAAATAAAAAATTACGTAAAAGTCACTCGAAGCCAGGTAGTCCGAACCCGAAATGACTCAAATCCGAAAAAGTCTGAAAAAAATGACTCGAACTCGAAATGACTCGAATCCAAAAAGATCTAAACCTGATCCAATTTGCATCTGAAATGATCTGAACCCAAAAAAACACGAACTTAATATGATCCGAACGTAAAATGACTTAACTCGAACCCGTTCAAACCCGACAATTGCCACCTCTGGTATCACTACAAGATTTAGAGGAATTGGAGATGATCAAAAATCGTCTCCAAAGTTGAAAGATCGTCTCCAAAGGTTTTAGGGATGACTTAGATTGACCCCAACAATCATCCTCCATAACTGTGTCTCTAAAAAGTTTTGAGGACGAGTGCTAACAAATCGTCCATAGAATTAAGGACGACATTCGTCCCTAATGCTTTAGGGACGATAGCCATCCCAAAACTCATAAAAAATGCCAAGACTAATTAGAGACGTTTTTCCGTCTCTAAATAAAGATTTTGGCATGGGATTACACCATACATGTCTCCTAAAAAAAATTTGAAGGACGAGCGACGTCCCTAAGTATAATGTTTTGGGGACGATTGACGTCCCCAAAATAATGTTCGAGTAAGTCATATCTCTCAAAATCTTTTTTAAGGACGAATGACGTCTCCAATATGTATCGGGGATGACTAACGTCCTTAAAAATGATAGGCATTCCCAAACATTGGAGACATCATATTGGAGACCACTAACGTCCTTAAAAATGGCAGGCATTCCCAAACATTGGAGACATCTTACGTGCCCATAAGATATTAGGGACGACAAACGCCCCCAATTAATGGTATATTTGGTAAAATTAAAATGTATCTCCTATAATAATGTATTGGGAAGCTTAGTTTTTCCGCTAAAATAATACAAATCCATTAAAACCTTAATTTAAATCTAATAATATAAATCCATAAAAAAAAGTAATTATTTTCATTTAAGATAATAAACATAGAGCTATATACAAACTACAGCATTAAGTCTAACTAAACACAAAAGAACTATTCAAAGTTTATCAAATCATAATAAAATAAAATTCTTTTTCAGAGTTGCTCCACATGATCTGGTCACCCATATCCTACAAAATTCAAATAAAAGAGAACATAATGTAATTTTAAAAAATGAAATAAAGACAAACACATTTTGAACCAAAAGCACAACCAACATGAACTCTCATTATGGAGATGAAGATGATAAACTAGTTTGCTAGACAAAAAGCAAAAAGATTCATGTTATTATAGCTTAATCCAAAGACCAAGGTCAACTATACTATCATAAAAACACCAATCTATTTCACTCAGCCTCTTAAAACAAGCTTTGTGATAATTGTTTCTTTCATAAAATAATCTATTTTCAGCGTAAGGGACTTGAAATAACATTCCAACACTATTATAGACACAAGAGCCAAGGTTGAAGGCCTATGCTTATCAATCTAGAAATAAATGCAATTTAAAACGTATTTTGACTAAACAATGTGGTCAGTCAGCATAAGATTTATTGAGCTAAACTAAACCATCATGTTAAAAGCTCATCAAGACAGCCATGAATGAGGAAGTTAATAAAATTGCAGTATATGAAGAGCAGTAAAGAGATTTAAAAGTTTTAGCTTAAAAAAAGTTTCACATGCCTAAGCATTGCATCTCGAAAAGGAATGTTCAAATCTTCAGAAAGACGGAAAGACCACGTAAAGTAGCCTGAACATCAATAAGATGAAAAATACAAAAATTATATGTAGTAATTGCAAAATTAAACAGCTTACTTGTATGTCAAGGGGATTTTGTATCAATAAAAAAAGCTTTCCTTTGTGCAGGAAGTCATTTGGAAAACCATGTACCCGTTGCTTTACTGTATGCAAAGAAAGGGAAATTAATTTATAAAATATCAACTCAAGAATAAAATTTTCTAGCTATAATAACCAAATTAAGGCATATACCTAAAGAATACTGTAAACTTGAGTAAGCTTGCTATGAGTAGTTTACACCCCAACTTTATATTTAACAAAATCTGCTATCTCCTTGGATATCTGAAACTTTTAGCATACTGGTTTAGAACCATGAACTGAACGTGCAAATGATTGCGAACTTCTCAATTCTGGAAAAATCTAAAACCGAAGAGGAATAGAACAAACGAAAAACTCACCCAAGGAAAACTTAAGATGCATTTAGCACAGGATAAATTGATGACAGTATGTGTTAATGGCACATCAAGAAAGTTAATACTTAATAATAGAACAGATTTTGTTGAAAGACTGAAGAAATAAAGAAGCCAAATTCATCACAAACAAGAAAATTGGGTCAATGGTGCCAGAATAGATTATTTCAGTCAGCAGCTATGGGATATAAAGTATAAACTATTACATGCTGTTAACGATCTTAAATTTTGTAGGAAGGTAGATGAATGACTTTTTGTTTAGGGATAATAAAAGACTTTCTTTGCAAAGAATAAAATCAGAGTATATTTTTGAGTAAATAAAGCAGTTTCTCCATCTATCTGACTGTTATAGGAGCCAGCTAAGCTGTAATAACATAAATGTTGCAAATTAAAAGTAAAAAGATGGCAAAAAGGGCAGGGAAAGAACTTACATGCCATCTTTCTTACATCTGTAATCAAGATACAACTTCAATATGTCTTCCACATTTGGAGCGCATGTAAGTTTAACAAGCTGCAACAGAAGATATAAATCAACTTCGGGTGATCAAGTTTTACTTAACATTTATAAGAAAGTCTTAAAATGAAACAAAAGGAATACTACATAAAAATCCAAAACATGAGGATATACCTACCTTTCCCAAATGAGTAATAAATTCGCAATCATCAATTATTTGCTTCTTTACAGCACTCTTCTCCTAACAGTTCACAATCAACAGACTATGTTTTAGACCAAGTTAAACATGAAATCTCTACAATGAAAGTTAAAAATTCTAACTATTTGTGCATATGTCAAGGATGTCTTTAGCTTATTTCGCTACTAACATTTTTCCCCAAAGGAATATCAATTAACTAATTTTCAACCAAATGAACCAATACACACACAACATAGAAACATGCCAAGGCAATTGATAAGTTCATAAATTACACATTTTGTATCCTTTCTATCCTTAGTTTTAATTATGTTTTCGATCTTTATTTTGATTAATATTATTATGTTTTAGAATTTCAGGTATATTTAGGAGAATGAAGTGAAAACATGTCAATTATGATGGTAAAGAGCATACAAAATCACAATCACAAGATGGAAAAAGACTTGGGAGTCAAAAAGATCTAATTCTTGATGTAAAGCAAGAAGGCAGATTTGACCTCCGGAGCTTGTTGCAATGAAAACATGATGTTAAAGTCTTTATTCAAAGAAACTTCCTTCTTGACTTTTGAAGATGATTTGAATACCTTTCCAACAGTATATTAGACACCCAAATCAGACAAGAAAATGATCATCCAAATCAGACGACGAAGTGCGAGAAGATGTATCAAAAAAATTAGCGGCCAGCACCGTGGCGCCGGAGTCTGGCACCGCGGCGCCCATATATTTCGAGAGCTTGAGCTGCAGCACTGGCTTCTGGCGTTGCAGCACTGGCCGAACTTTCCAAAAATAAAAGTCACAAATTTGACCCCCTAAACTTTCTTGTGCGGCAAGAAAGGGTTCTCAGGGTTTTGAAGCTCTATAAATACCATTTTTGAGCCACAAACTAGACATGTTTTGATTTTTATCAATATACTTCTTCTTCTCCATTCTTTTAGTTTTCTTTTTAGTTTTATGTATATATTATCTATGCCTATGCTAGGCTAAAGTTTTCTTTTGATTAAGGGTGATTTCAAAGCCTTAGACATGTAGTGTAATTGATATTCAGATTTTATCTATCATTGATTTTCTATCAAAATTGCTTATGTTCTTCTATAAGAATTGTTCATGATCTTTGTCTTGATTTGTTTAGGTTGCAAATTAGATATATCTTGATAAGTATCTAATGCTAGTTTAGAAGACTTGATCTGTAATTGTCTTGATTTCCTATTCATAAATGGCAATTTATGATTAATGATTATGTTGGGTTTTCGGGAATTGCAATGTGGAACATAACCTAAGTTAAACAATCTGAGCTTATGTGTTTGTTGCTTAGATCAACCTATCTTTCTCATCATAAAGCTGCTATTATATTAAATCTAGAGAGCTTATTCTAGGTTGTCTAATGGTTAGAGATTAAACAGAGAGCTTGTTCTATTTAACGACGAACTAAGAAAAGATTGGGGTAACAGAGTTTGTTGTTATCTACGGTTGATAGTTTTGGTAGTTAATTGATGTTGATAAATCTGATGTTGATTCTCAATAATGTTTAGTGGTGGCAAATGATCTCTTAATCATACTTCTCTCATATTTGAATTATTCTTATTTACTTGCTTTATACTTTTCTTGTTTTCTTTACTTTCTAAACAAATTTAAAACCCCTTTTCTTTTATTGTCTTTGAACTTGAATTATAAACTAGTAATTTATAAATTAAAACCCAATCCTTGTGGACTCGATCCTTGCTAACTACTATACTTAACAATTGATCATTCTAGTGCAAGGTTAAATAAGATACGCTCTTTTGAGTGCATCAAGTTTTTGGTGCCGTTGCCGGGGATTGTTTTCTTTAATTTATTTGTTACTTGGTTTATTTTTAGTTCTAATTAATTGTATATATATATATATATTTTATTTTCTTGTATATACAGGTCTTCTTTTTAATCAAAGCAATGAGAGATGGCATGGAACTCTATGGTGGATCATCCAACCAATTGGTGCCCATACTTTCAAGAAGATAATTTTGAACAAGCCTATGATTTAGTAGGATTTCAAGGCCAACAAAGATTCCAAGGACAACGGTATGCTTCTTTCTCAAACACTTACAATGAGGGATGGTGGGATCATACTAATTATAGCTATTCAGGAAATTATCAAGAAGTTGATCCTTATGCCAATTACAATCATCCATCTGACTTCAATCAACTATGGACTCAACAACCAGATCTCAACGGTATGCTCCTTTCTCAAACACTTATAATGAGGGATGGTGGGATCATACTAATTATAGCTATTCGGGAAATTATCAAGAAGTTGTTCCTTATGCCAATTACAATCATCCATCTGGCTTCAATCAACCATGGGCTCAACAACCAGATCTTTTTCAACCACCACTTGTGACTCACAACTCAAGTACTTTTTTAGAAGATCTTGTCAATTCTTTTGCTACTAATACTTTTCAATTTCAACAGGAAACAAGGGCAAGTATTCAGGAAACAAGGGAAAGTATCAAGAGTTTATAAACTCAAATGGGCCAATTGGCTAGTAGTGTGGCGAGATTGGTAGAAGAAAGATCTGAAAAACTTGAGGAAGCTAATACTAGTGCTGTGATCTTGAGAAGAGGGGAACAAGTTGAGGAAGCACCAAAAAGAGAAAGGGATTCAACCCTTGAAGATAATGAAGCTACAATTCCAATTAAGAGTACTCTGGCACCTGAGGTAACTTTTAAGGTTCCTATTTTTAATAATGTTTCTTCTCCACCTTTTCCTAACAGATTTGCAGAGTCTAAGAAGAAGAAACATGACAAACAAATTCTGGAAACCTTTCACAAAGTACAAGTAAATATACATTTTATGGATGCCATTAACCAAGTACCAAGATATGCATCATTCCTCGATGAGCTATGCACCACCGAGAACAAATTAAAGTGTGATGAGATAATAATTGTGGTGGAGAATGCATCTGCTGTGTTGCAAAGACAGCTTCCAAAATGCAAAGATCCGGGAAGTCTCATGCTTGAGCCGAAAGATCCCAAAAAGCCAAAAAGGGGTATAGGTTAGGTTGAAGACATTAAATCAAATGCTAATTGGGAGACAGCCTAATTGATGAAAGATTAGCCAACCTGCCATATCAGATTTGCTTTTTCTTCCTTTCTCTCTTTGTTTTGTTATTAATTTTTTTTAGGTTTATTTAAGTTTCATTAGTTTTGTTTTGTTTTGAGTCTTTAATATTTTTTATTTGTTTGTGTGTTTTAGCAAGTCAAGCTGAGAACAATAAACCAAGCGCTTGTTGGGAGGCAACCCAATGGATGGAGAGCACACATCATAAACAGATTTGATCTTTCGTACTCTCCATCATTCTATCTTTTATTGTTTTCTTTAGTTATTTTGATTGTTTTGTGTTTAGTTCTTTTCTCTTGCACATAATTCTTTGATGTGGGTAATAACATTATATTGAGGAAATGTAAGAATTATGTGTGGGGGGAAGGATTTATGATTTATTTTATTTTAGGTTGTTATTATTTTTTTTTGAGTCTTTAATATATATATATATATATATTGTGTTTTTAGTTCCTTTCAATACAATAATGAGATATGAATTGTGTATGTAAAAAACTAGTTTATTAGTGAGAAGATTTTTCATGAGAATTAAGCTTGAAATATCATTTTTTTATGAGCCAATGTTAATATGATATGTTGATTGAGAAAGAAGCATGTTTAGACTTAATATTGACTTGTATGAATATCCTTGTGAGTTTTGAGCCTATATGATTGATGCATTATATATATCAATCTAATTTCTTTCTTATGTGCTCTTATGATAACATGTTTCTCTAGAACTTGCTGTAAACCATTTGAGACTATATTGATACATGTGACAACATGAATGATAGAGGCATTAGAATTTTTACCCAGGCCAAATCAGTCACCTCCTATTAATGTTCCAAGAGAACATCCCCCTAGTGAACCAATTTGAGCCTACATTGAATAAGCTATTTTATTGGTAACCACATCTTACACCTAGCCTAAACACATTTTTATCCTTACCCTTGTTCTAAAGATGGAATACATGTTTTGGAACATATTGCACAAGCAACGGATATCTATTGAAAATTTGGTTAGAAACAAGAAATAAGTGTGGGGAAGGAGAAAGACAAAAGTCAAGAGAAAAAGAAAGGGAACATTGTCAAAATACATTTCCATAAAAAAAAAAAGAATCATCTCTTGAGATTTTGGTTAAAGAAAAGATGTTACAATGTGGGTTAGAATGAAGCAAAGGCTCAATATAAATATTTAACCTATGTTATTAAGTGCTTCTAAGGAATATTGAGAAAGTTTTCTTTGCATAATCTTATTATGTCTCTAAACTCTATGAAGTTATCTTTTTATTCTTTAACCATATTACAACCCCTTGGCCCCATTACAACCTTGAATAAAGACCTCTTGATTCATGAAGTTATATGATCTAAATAGTGGAGAATGGATGGACAAGCAAGCATATGGTAGGACTATTTTCATGAGATTGATTGAGTGTAAACACCTTACCACTACTATATTGAGTGAAAATTATGAGAGTATCCCATGTGAGAAGTTGAGATTAAGTTTGAATATGCACTATTTTGATTGAGATATGTTATGTTAATATTGGCTTAACTCAAACCATATACATTCAAGCATGATTCTTTATGAAATTCTTTGAACTATTGATTAGTTTATAAGACTTATCCAATGATTTTCTCTAATTTATATTGAAAGGATTAGGAGTAACTATTTTTAGTATATGTTAGTTTTTCTTATGTTTCAATGTTTGTGGGTATTGTCCTAGTAAACCTTCACAAGACTAAACTCGTCCACTAGGGACACTTAGGGTTTTAAAGGCTTGTGTCACATGGTAAGTGCCACCGTGATTTCCTACGAAAGTGGATTAGATTATATTTTCTTACTTTGTTTTTATTTTATTTTGCTCGAAGACTAGCAAAATCTAAGTGTGGGGGTATTTGATAAGTTCATAAATTACACATTTTATACCACTTCTATTCTTAGTTTTAGTTATGTTTTCGATCTTTATTTTGATTACTATTATTATGTTTTTGAATTTTAGGTATATTTAGGAGAATGAAGTGAAAACATGTCAATTATAATGGTAAATAGCTTACAAAATCACAATCATAAGATGGAAAAAGACTTGGGAGTCAAAAAGATCAAATTCTTGGTGCAAAGCAAGAAGTTAGATTTGACCTCAGAAGCTTGTTGCAAGGAAAACATGATGTTAAATTATTTATTCAAAGAAAATTATTCTTGACTTTTGAAACTGACTTGAATACCTTTTCAATGGTATATTACACGCCCAAATCGGATAAGCAATGGTCATCCAAATAAGCCGAGGAAATGCGAGAAGATGCATCAGAAAAATCAGCGACCAGCGCTGCGGCGCCAGGCGCCCATATATTTCGAGAGCCAGAGCTACAACACTGGCCTCTGGCACTACAGCGCTGACCGAGCTTTCCAAAAAAAAAAATCGCAAATTTGACCCCCTAAACTTTCTTGTGCGGCAAAAAAGGATTCTCAGGGTTTTGAAGCTCTATAAATACCATCTTTTGAGCCACAAACTAGACATGTTTTGATTTTCATCAATCTACTTCTTCTTCTCCATTATTTTAGTTTTATTTTTAGTTTTACTAATATATTATCTATGCATATGCTAGGCTAAAGTTTTTTTTTTGGTTAAGGGTGATTTCAAAGCCTTAGACATGTTGTGTAATTGATATTCAGATTTTATCTATCATTGATTTTCTATCAAAATTGCTTATGTTCTTCTATAAGAATTGTTCATGATCTTTGTCTTGATTTTTTAGGTTGCAAACTAGATATATCTTGATAAGTATCTAATGCTAGTTTAGGAGACTTGATCCGTAATTGTCTTGATTTCCTATTCATAAGTGGCAATTTGTGATTAATGATTATGTTGGATTTTCGGGAATTGCAATGTAGAACATAACCTAAGTTAAAAATTCCGAGCTGATGTGTTTGTTGCTTAGATCAACCTATCTTTCTCATCATAAAGCTGCTATTACATTAAATCTAGAGAGCTTATTCTAGGTTGTCTAATGGTTAGAGATTAAATAGAGAGCTTGTTCTATTTAAGGACGAACTAAGGAAAGATTGGGGTAACAGAGCTTGTTGTTATCTACGGTTGATAGTTTTGGTAGTTAATTGATGTTGATTATTAGGGAGGACCTGGAACCAAGCCCACTATGGTCTAGCTGTCTGAACTAGACGCGTGATCAAAAACACCAAAACAGCTCCTACACAGCTGTCCCAACAGAAACGGGTTCGAATTAGGTGCAATGTAGCTATATCACCTCTCATGCACCCTCATTCAGATGCTGACATGTGGCACGATCAGGACCATTCGTTAGCCTATAAACAGGCTACTACTAGTCTACTACAACACATCCCATCATAGCTGTAAAATTGGGACTAGAGAGAGAAAGTCCCTAACCAGATCAGTTCCCTTATCTCACTCTATATTTTAAATTTCGTATATCCTAAGTGATCCTATATTTTTGTGTGCTAAACACTTGAGGTGATACTGACTTTAGCATCGGAGCGCCCCCCGGTGGAAAACCTCCAGTACTTCTCTCACCTTGTTACTTCCTTGCAGGATATCATCCAACTGGTGGAGATCACTTCGGTCCTGATGTGCCACGCAATCCAACAAAGGGCTAATCACATCGGTCCCCATATGCCTTGTACGCTCGGTGAGAGACTAACGACTTTATTTCCAAAGTGCCACATTCAACCTAAGTGCCACTTACTTTGGCTCAAGTACACCAAACACTTCAGTACTCTAGTGTCCACTAGTGATCAACCTTAATCTCTTCCACTACAACGGCCACATTCGTTCCAACAGACTCTCACAGTTGCGGACATTGATATTTTCACCTACAACATTTGGTGTTTTCATTGAGAGAGCCAACAAGAAGTATGGCTCCTAAGAAGAGAGTCGCTACAAGGTTTGGATCATATCAACTGCCCCGAAGTGATTCTCCTCCTAGAAGGGGAAGAGAAGCAAACAACCTCTTTTCCTCAAGGCCTTCACGCTTGAGGTTACAAAAAGGGACACATGCGTCCCCCAGTGTACACCATCCGCGAAGGAGCAAAAATAAGAACAGCTTCGGTGCCTTGTTGTCCTCGCACGACCACTCTCCTCACCAGGTGTATACCATCATCGGCCAATCACATTCGGATGACTCATCCTCATCAGGGGAAGGACACCATGAAATACATCAAGAGGAGGAAGAGTTGATAAGGAGTATGAGATCATGGAAGGATGAGCCAATCACATTTGGCCCGGATAACCTAGAGGGAGCCTAAAAACCCCTCGCCGATGCCATAGTAATCACCACCATGATATATGGCTATGTGATGAAGAGAGTCTTCTTCGATATTGGGAGCATAAGCGATGTCCTCTACTACCAGGCTATGAGAAGACTAAGAATCTTAAGGAAAACAAATGCGAGTTTGTTTACCTTCTTATAAACACATGGATCATCAAGATTCTAGATAAAACCATATCCTTGGATCATTTCATCAATTCTGATGTTCCAGCTCGAGATGCTTGTGTTAGTCAATATGCAACGCATCACATTCCAGTAGAAAACTATATTTCACTGGATCATGTCTATCCTCACTAGACATACGGAGCACTTGTATTTCTTGAGCATCAGTCCGAGCATCTAATGCCTCGACCAATAGCTCAGGTTCCGAGGGAATGTTAGGTTGTGGTTCTTGAACTTCTTCAAGTTCTACTTTACTCCCACTGGATCCTTCTAGTAGAAACTCTTTCTCTAGAAAAGCAACGTGTTTTGACACAAACACCTTTTGATCAGTAGGACTGTAAAAGTAATATCCAACAGTCTCTTTAGGATATCCTACAAATATTACATTTTTTTGATCTAGCTCCCAGCTTATCAGAAGGTACTTGCTTCACATAAGCAGTACATCCCCAAATCTTTAGAAAAGATAAACATGGCTTATTGCCATTCCATATCTCATATGGTACCTTATCTACCGATTTGCTTGGAACCCTATTTTAGAAGGTAAGCTGCAGTCTCTAAGGCATATCCCTAAAAGGATATCGGAAGGTCGGCCTTAGACATCATGGACCGAACCATGTCCAACAAGGTTCAATTTATCCTCTTGGACACTCCGTTATGCTGAGGAGTTCCAGGTGTAGTCCATTGCGACAGAATTCCATTTTTCGTCAAATGATCTAAGAAATCATGGGTTTTCTCCTCCTCGATCCGATCTAAGAGCCAGAATATTTTTCCTAGTCTGTTTCTCTACTTCAGTTCTGAACTCTTTGAACTTTTCAAAAGCTTCAGACTTGTATCTCATCAGATACACATAACCATATCTAGAATGATCATCGATAAAGGTTATGATGTATGAGTAATTACCTCTAGCAACTGTGTTTAGTGGCCCACATACCAAAGAGACAACATTCTACAGTGCCACATACCAATAAAACACCAGCTCTTTCACCCTTTCCTGTAAAGGGAGTCTTGGTCATCTTACCAAGGAGACAACATTCACAAGTCCCATAGGATTCATAATCACAGGGTTCCAAATAACCATGTTTATGCAATTTGGAAATCCTTGTCTCATTGATATGACCAAGTCTACAGTGCCAGATGTAAGTCTTACTTGGATCATCATTTCTTGCTTTCTTGACATTTATATTGAACTCATGCATCTCTAGATCCAAAACATATAATCCATTATGTAATGTTGCCGATCCATAGTGAATGTCTTTAAGAATGATGGAGCAATTATTGCCCTTCATTCTTATCTCGAAACCATCATTAACAGTGAGGTATGAAATCGAAATGATGTTTCTAGACAATACTGGAACAAAGTAACAATATTTCAGTTCCAACTTCATGCTAGATGGCAAAGATAAAGTACATGTCCCAACGGCCAATGCTGCAACTTTTGCCTTATTGCCTACTCTTAGAACTACTTCATCTTTGCTCAACTTTGTACTTCCTTTCAACATCCTTATGTCATTACATAGATGTGAACCGCATCCTGAATCAATTATCCAGGAATTAGATTTAACAGTAGAAAGATTCAGTTCAATCACAAACATAGTCAACCCAAAAACTTTTATAAGTTTTTCTTGACTTGTCAAGTGAGCAACCTTCCTTTCATTGAGAACGTTTCTCAATCTTTTGTACCAATCCAAATATTTTGGACTAATGGCATTCATAATGACGCACAGTGCAGTTAAAGTATTAACCATTTTCAACAACCTAATATGGAAAAAGTATATATCAGTTATATTCATGCATTTATACCAATTCAAGATGAGGTATTAAATCTCTTATTGGTTCTCCCACTAATTGTTTGAGATAATAGCCCTTACTATTATTCAGAATCTCATCAAGGTATTTCTAGTGGGCTGGGATCCCTTTCAACATGTTGCAACCTTGAGTGCCTCAACAAATTACAACAAGCCTAGTTGGGTAGATAACATAGCTTATCAATTGCTTCTCTATGCAACTTCCAGATCAGTTAGGTGACAACTCTTTATCTAAGCACATCATATGTACTTCGCCTAACTTTGCCTCTAACACCATGCGGTCAAGTTTTATGCATCCGGACAGCAATGCATTAGTTGAGTAAGACCCAACTTCATAACTCAAACATATTCGTACAATAGTTTGACCTTGAGTGACTCAACAAGCCTCCTACTGGAAGAACTCTGGTTATCTTGTTATGATGATGGAAGGCAACTTTATCATGCAAAACTTGTGACTCAATATTGTAAAGAGGGATTTCATTTTTCTTTAAATATAAGTCTCATCATATCAGGCATTCATAGCATTTATAATATCGCATAAAATAAATCTATAACATGCTTTCTACTTGGATGATTATGGACTTTTCAAATCTATTTTCCTTGAGCCATCAAAGGAAATTAGTTGGTCAAATTCCTAGGTGATTACATACGTAGTCTTCAAAGCCTGCTTGTAATCTCCTTATCTTCATGGTGCCTTTGATCTCCATCTTCAAATCACAAAAATTATTCCTAGTTAATCCTAATTTTACACTTTGATGTAACTAATTACATTTGCAATAAAGAAACCTCATGGTACATTTGAGGGGAGTTAGGTAAGGAAAGAATTTTTACAACTCCATAAAATAAGAGATAAGGCAGGGCACGCAGTCCCTATTTAATTAATAAAAACCATAAAAATAACTTCAACCATTCACAATCATATTGGGTCTAAGTCCATAATCATCCCATACATTCACAAACAATTTATGAACATATAAATCATGCTTTAATCTCTAGTTATCATTCAATGATTATATTTGATCCATAATTTAATTCAAAGAAAATAATAAACATTTATTCTAATCTCATTAGAATAAATCCTTGTCCAATTAGGATTATTTCCTTTAATTAAATTATCATCGAATTAAACAATTTAATTGAATATTTATGTAAATTCTTATTTTGGTGATTTAATTAATTTAACAATATTACCATGGTTACTAATTTTTAGTGTTGTAGTTCAACTAGGACACTACAACATTAGTAACTCAATATTGCTAAAATCCATAAACTATGAGAATCTGATAGAAGCGAAAACTCTAGCAAGGGAAGGCGCAGGCTGCGACAATCAGGTGTAGCTGCCGCCTCCTTTTCTCCCTACAGGTTGTCTATCCGCTTTTCACAGCTTCCAACTTTTCAATGCCAAATCAGTTTTATGATTTTTCAGGCTTGCCAAGAACAATTCTAAGCAATTTTAAATCCTAAAAATCATCAAACCATGCACTAAAAATAGCCAAGAAGAATCTATAAGTTTTTTTGACTCAAATCACCAAATTTGCGCAAAGTAGGCAAATACAATTCTCAATTGCTGCCAAACTTTCGCTAGTTGCATTAATCAGTTTAAAACAATTTTAAACCAATTAATTAACAAGAATTCACCATGATAATTTGCTGCCTTCACCGAAACACTATAAGTGCAAATTCTCACAATTACGGTTAGTGACAATCGGATCAAAAGAACTCAAAGAACAAAACAATTTTGTTAAAGGTAACAATCAAAGCATAGATCGTATAGGAATAACATAAGCAAGGCTCTGATACCACTGTTGGGATTCGGCTCATGCTCAAACATAGATAATGTATAATTTAATCATCAAGTTAAACATACAACGCTGTTGTCGGATTTACACCATGCAAGTGCACGTATCGTTGACAAGTAATATAATGAAAAGTAGACTATCGAACCCACGAGGAATTGTTATTAATTTTTCTAAGTACTAAAATTAGAACAACTAAATCTTTTCTAAACAATTAAATAAAGATAGTAATTAAAAACTACAATTAAAAGAAACTAATATTGAAAGCAAGTAAATTAAAAATGGTGAATTCAATTAATTATGAAAGCCTAGGATTACAACTTCCCTCAACACTTCGCTTGAATCTCTCTCAACCTCTTCACTTGATTAATGATCCTGAGTTGTTAACCTAGAGTTCTATCTTATTTATAAGTATCTGTCGATGGTCTTATAAAAATATCCTTTCTAACCAATTAACTATATGTCTATGATAATTGAATTAAAGAAGAACTCATTAAAATTAGGCTCTAACAATGGTTACACATGACAAATAAGTATATTTCTATCCTACCTACAGATCAATTCATCTTAATAAATGAATATGAAACATGTGTCATTCAATCCATGTCTAACACTAAACTCCCTATGTCTAGTTGTATTTAGGTTAACAAATCAATTTAATTGGTAGCTAAGCAATTAGAAGCATTAAGAACAAGAATGAACAAACAACTCAACAAACCATTAAATCAAGCTAAAGAGAGAAAGTAAATTCAAACTATGTGTTGAGTTCCATTGAAATCCTAATAAAAAAATTTAGTTCATGATAATTAATGAAAACAAATAATAAAATAGTTTCACCATCATCAACAATACAGGAAAGATAAAGAAGAGAAAAGAGAAAAGAAGAAACTAAGAGTTGTCAGTATTTGAGTCTTTAACCTTCAAGCTTCCAATCTTCTTGAGAGAATTTGATGGTGGCTAGCTTCTTGAGAGAGTATTAGGTTTCTTGATGTCTAATCCTCTTTATTCTGACCTAAAAGAGTCCTATTTAAAGTGTCCAAGGCCTCCTGGAGTCCGAAACTTCGTTCCCAAGAAAAATAGGTAAGTTTTGCATTTTTATGTTTTTGCGATACTGTTCACGATCTCCTAGCGCTGCGGCACCAGCTTTTGGTGCCGCGGAGCCACTGCTACTGCCTCCTTGGTGTTTCTCCTCATTTTTCCAAACTGGTTCCTATCAGCTTCTCTAGCTTCATTAGCTGTTTTGAATGGGAAAATATTTCCTGATTTTGACGTGCCTTATACCGTTGGAAAGGTATGGAAGTCATATTCAAAAGTCAAGAAGGGAGTTTTCTCATTTGAAGTCTTTAAGACTGAGTTTTTCTTGAAAGAAGCTCCGGAGGTCGAATCTGCTTGCTCATTGGAATACACCGATTTTTTGTCGTTTTGCACCTCGAAGCTCCAGATCACCTTGGACCTATAAAAACACATAAATAAAAAATAAATAACAATTTTTAAACATAGAATGGATAATTAAAATAAATCTAAAACTAATCAAATCCTAATAAAATCCTCAAGGACTTAGTCGATTCAAAAGCATAAAAGGTGGCAAAATAACTATATTTCTTAGAGTTATCACACTCCCAAACTTAATATTTTGCTAGTCCTCGAGCAAAACAAAACTAAACTAACTAACTAAATAACTTGACATAAAACATCACTCAAGATAAATGCACTCAAACAATGATTTCTTTATTTTCCTCAAAAGTTATATCAAAATCATGATTCAAGTTAGAACATAAACATAATCCAAATCTATGATTCAATTCAATCGTAAACTTCATGCTTGAATGGATTTTCAGTTTGTGTGTATATAATCTCCTTGTAAATCATCACATGCAATCTAAATAAGTTTATATCATTGCAAAAATACATATTAGTACTAGATTCTGATATGTTTGCGTTTTATCTCTCTCTCCACTAATGTAGACTAACACTTCATCAAGGATCAAGTAGGTCTTTATTAAGCTTATAATGTAAGGCTAGGATCAAGGTATGATAAAGGATAAATTTCGATTTAAGTTCACCCATAGACACTTTACATTTTTATCAAGATTTTTTAGAGCCATAGTCTTTTCCTCAAATTACATTCTCCATTCTTTCCTTGAATACACTTCCTTTTTGCTTCACCAATTTATTCACTTTTTTTCTTCTATTCTTCATTTTCGAAGAACCATAACTTCCTTTTTTTTAGAGAAATTTCACATCACTACCAAATTCAACATGGCTCGTAATTGTTTCCTGTAATATCATCACATGCCTATGTAGTGAGGGTTAATAATGGTTTTTCTTATTTGGCTAGGCTAAAACTTGTGGCAATCAAAGAAAAGATATATATATATATATCAATTAGGCTCAAAAAGGTAGACTAAGGATAATCATATATAAAGGTAAACTTGAAAGGCTCAAACGATCCAAAGACGGCCTAAATCACTTCCTCAACTTAGTGTTATCTAGGATTTCGCCTTGACAGAGAATCAAACAAGTTCTAGGGTCTGGACATAATTGCAATTCACATCAACATAAGCAATCTTTAAATAAGCAATGCAAATCTAAGCAAGAGATTAAGTGCTCAATTTGTGAAAATCACATCCTAACATGAAACTAACAAGAGAATTTAACACAAATTCTTCTTATGCCTCTGTTTTCCCAAGAATCAAGATAAATCAATAACTAAAATTCATCATTGGATAAGGATTTCATCATACTAACTGCAATATATCTCAAGCAAAAACAAAAAAAATTTAGACTCCTAAAAAAATAGACAATCACACAAACTAAAATAAATCTAAAGACACACTCCCAAACTTAAAACAAACATTGTCCTCAATGTTTAGAACTAAAAAAAGAAATAACAAGAAAACTCCCCTATCGATGAAAGCAATGTAGGAGAAGCTTTAGTTTTCCTCTTAGACTTCATCATGCTTGTCCAAGTTGGGTGAGTAGTCACTACAAAAGAAAACAAAATAAAAAGAAATTAATAATAATAAAAATACTCTAAAAAGTAAAAGAAAAGAAAAATAAAAAGTTTAGAACTTGGCTTGCCTCCCAAGAAGCGCTTGATTTATAGTCATCGGCTTGACCATCTCATTGTTCATTAACCGGCATCCTTTCACTTGAACCATTGCCCCCCTTTTTCTTTGCTTTATGAAGCCTTGCATTCACAAAATTGTGGCTTCCATGCATCTTGGAAGTAGAATGTGAATTTGCTTCCAGTGGTGTAGTGGAACAATTTTCATTGAATGCTTATTTGGAATCTTTGTTCACCACTTTGACTGCGAAACATTCATCAAATTCGTTAGGAAACTTCATAGTATTAAAAACTTTAAAAGTTACCTGTTAACCGTTAGCAATCAGCTAGTGACACGTGTCAACAGCTGATTGCTCCAGCAGTTATCTTCATTTTTTTTTCTTTTTCTTTATTTCTTTTATATTTTTTCTTTGATTTTTTTTTATAAATAAATACAAAGAAAAAAGAATTCATATTATAAATTAAAATAACTTTTTATAAAATATAATTAATTTAAAAAGTATGAAATATTTATTTACTTTAATTTTATAAAAAATATTTTCAACTTTTTCGTTTCTTCCTTTTTTTTGTTCGTTTCTTTTCTTTTCTCTTCTTTATAAATAAATATTAAAAACTAAATAATAATTTACATTATAATTTAAATTAATATTGTAATAATCAAATAATTAAAAAAAATATAAAACTATTTATTTACATTAATTTTATAAAAATATAATTTTTTTGTTTCTTCCCTTTCTTCTTTTTTCTCTTCTTTATAAACAAATACAATATATATATATATATAAGTATATTATATTATGTTATATTTTAAATTAAATTAAATTAACTTTCTAAAAATTAAATAATTTATAAATATAAAATATTTATTTTATATTTATAAGTTTTTTATTTTTTTCCTTTCTTATCTTTTCCCTTTTTCTCTTGTTTGTAAATAAATATAAATAAAAATAAATAATAATTTATATTATAATTTAAATTAATTTTTAAAATATAAAATATTTTATTTACATTAAATTTAATGTAAAATTAATGTAAATAAATAGTTTTATATTTTATAAAAATTAAAAAATATATTTTATAAAAAAGAAAGAAGAAAAAGAAAAAATATTTTTTATAAAATTAATGTAAATAAATATTTATATTTTATAAATTATTTAATTATTAAAAAAATAATTTAAATTATTATTTATCTTTTGTATTTATTAATGTTTTCATTTTTCATTTTTCTTTATTATTCTTTATAAATAAATACAAAAGATAAATAATAATTTAAATTAATTTTTTAATAATTAAATAATTTATAAAATATAAATATTTATTTACATTAATTTTAAAAAAAATATTTATTTACATTTATTTATTAAAAAATATCAAAGAAAAAATAATAAAGAAAAAAGAAAAAAATAAAGAGGAATGTGGTGCAATCAATTGGTGACACGTGTCACTAAGCTGATTGCTACAGTAAAGGTAACGGAAAAGTAAACGGTAGGGACCAATTTGTTATGATACTTGTAATCAAAGACCAATTTGATACGTTTTGAAGTTTAGAGACCAATATAAAATATGCCATATAATTTGGAGACGATTGGTGCCTATTAACTCTTCTTTGTTTAAATAAGAACCAAGAGTCTTTCCTTGCAAAGTGTTTGTAGTGGAACTTGGAAGACCTACCCACCTTCCCTTCCCTTCCCTTTATCCATCATCCTCCTCTTTTCCCATCCTTTAAGTAAATCTTTTAAAACCTAATAATTCCCCATCAAATTTTGAGACACAAAGATCATCCCAACCAATCCAATGACTCTTGTCCTTACTTATTTTGTAGGTAATATATTTATCATGTAAAAAGTGATATGATGCATGAAACATTAAATCATATTCATATTGAACTTCATCTTTATATTATTATTACTAAGTGTAATATTTTAGAGATAAAATTCAAAACCAGATGTTTGATAGGAAGATACATACCTACTTATCATTAAACAAACAAAATGTTTATGTGTGAATTTCATCTTTTACCTAATAATATAATTAATATGAATTAAAAATAAAAATAAATTTTTTAAATACTATTAATTATTACTAATATAAAAAACTATGAATGATTTTGTGATATATTAAGATATGTGAAAAGAATATAGAAATAAAAATCATTGAAACAAAAAAAAAAATTTGCCGACACAACGCAACGCACGGATAAAATTTTAGTATTGCAACATACGAAAGTCAACATTGTCACATAATACTTACTATATGGAAGGAATGAGAGCCTCCTTCCAAATTATTTATCGATTGGGGATAGTCTACTATATGGATTGAGAACTCCACGAAATGAAACAAAACAAAACAAATAATCTCTTCCCAAAACTTAGTATGATATTTAATTGATTTGTACAAATCTATAAAATTTATATATTACAAAACAAAAGAGTTTTGGGACGGGTTTAGGGGACGGTTTAAATTATACGTCCCCGATAGTATAAATATAGTAGAAGTAAAGAGGTTTTTAGGGATGGTAGCGGATCGAATATCCGTTTTCTTGTAATATCCGAATATGAATCCACAAATTTGCTTTAAAATCCGAATTTATTTATTATCCGCATTAAATCCGAATATTACTATCCGAATTAAATAACATTATTCGTCAGATATCCGAATATGCTAAATATCCGAATTTGATAAGCAAAAAATTAAATAAAAATATAAAATCAAACAAAAATTAATTTTAAATTCAAATAAATGGATAATGGATTCGGATATCCGAATCCACAAAAATAAGCCAATTTGGATAGCGAATTTGGATATCCGAATCCGTTATTTGCATAAGTAATGCGGATTTAGATAATGGATATCCGAAGTTTCATATCCGCATCCGCTCCAAATCCACTACGGATAGTAATTATAATATCCGAATTCAAATTTTATCCGAATTCACAATATCCAAATTTACAAAAAATAGATTGAATAATTGTAAATATCCGAACTCACACTATCCATTGTCATCCCTAGACTTTTTAAAGGATCGCCCCCAATTCTGAATTGATACTAATAAATTTTAGGGACGAAATAATTCATAAATAATAGAAAGAGTAAAATATTTTTAAGCTCAAAACTTTACCCAAACCCCATTAACGAAATCACTGGCTACGAAGGAAAATGCAGAGGAGAAGTAATCGAAGATCGCCATTGCCAATGGCATCTCTTGCTCTAGAGTAAAACGAGTCTCCGCCAAAATCAACCATTTTCAATAAAAGGAAGAGGAATATAGCTAACGCGTCCCATTCGAATTCAGCTTCCGCTTTCTTCAATCTCCAATCCTCGCTGCCTAATCACAAAATACTAACCACCATCTCCGATCTAAAGGAATTTGCATATTCTCGACTGGAGGATATAAAGCGAAGCCTCATCGATCACTCTCACTCTGAAATTCTCAAGGATCTCTTGCCTCCACAAGCGCTTCAACGTCTCTCTCTCTCTCTCCACCAACCCCAACTCGGATTCCGACTCTGAAACCGAAACCAATGAGAAAATCCGTAATCGCTACGATACCGGCCCTTTCAAAGAAGGCGAAAAAGTCCCCGCTTACCATAACCTTCGCATTTACATAGCCAAAGTAACAAAAAGAAAAAAAAAAAAAAAAAAAACTTTCCTTTCCCCTTTTTAAAAGTTTACTTTACTCATCGATTTACTTGCCAGGTTTTACAGTTTGAAGAGCGGAGCAAGGGCTGGCATTATTACGTTCATTATCTTGTAAGTATCAAAATTTTAAATTTCCATTTCATCTCTCATTTTCCTTAAAATTGATTGATACTGTTATCTATTTGTTTGTTTGTTTTGCAGGGGTGGAATAAAAAGTGAGTGCATTTTCTTCTTTGTGAAGTTACGATTATATATATATATATATATTGTTGAGGTTTGTTTTTTGTTTACAGCTGGGATGAATGGGTAGGGGTGGATAGGTTAATGAAATTTACAGATGAGAATCAGTAGAAACAGGAAGCGCTCAACAAGAAACTGGAGGAAGAAAAGAAGGCTGAATTTCATACTACAAAAAGAGGAACCGCTCGTGTATTTCATTTTAAACTGAGAAATCCCAAAGGTTAATTTTAATTTTTTGTATGTCAATGAAATGGACTATTTCAGTTGGGTTAAGATATCTTTTTCTTTGCAGGTGATAGAGGCAAAAAGAGTGTATCTTATTTAACTTTGCACTACAATGATCAATTGTTAAGTATAGTATTTAGCAAGGTCGAGTTCATAGGGATTGAGTTTTAATTTATAAATTACTAGATTATAATTCAAGTTCAAAGACAATAAAAGAAAGGGGGTTTTAAATTTGTTTAGAAAGTAAAAAAAACAAAAAAAAAGTATAAAGCAAGTAAGTAAGAATAATTCAAATATGAGAGAAGTACGGTTAAGAGATCATTCGTCACAACTAAACATTATTGAGAATTAACATCAGATTTATTAATGTTGCGGGTGAAAATATCAGTGTCAGCAACTGCGAGAGTCTGCTGGAACAGATGTGGCCTTTGTAGTCGAAGAGACTAAGGCTGAACACTAGTGGACACTAGAGTACTAATGTGTTTGGTGTACTTGAGCTAAAGTAAGTGGCATTTAGGTTGAGTGTGGCACTTTAGAACTGAAGTCGTTAGTCTCTCGTCGAGCGTACAAGGCACATGTGGACCAATGTGATTAGCCCTCTGTTGGATGTATGTGGCACATCGGGACATATTGGGACCGAAGTGATCTCCTTCAGTTGGATAATATCCTGCAAGGAAGTAACAAGGTGAGAGGGGCACTGGAGGTTTTCCTCCGGGGCGCGCTCCGACGCTCAAGTCAGTATCACCTAGTGTTTAGCACACAAAGACATAGGGTCACTTAGGATTTATGAAATTTAAAATGTAGAGTGAGATAAGGGAACTGATCTGGTTAGGGACTTTCTCTCTCTAGTCCCAATTTTACAGCTATAATGGGATCTGTTGGAGTAGGCTAGTAGTAGCCTATTTATAGGCTGACGAACGGTCCTAATCGTGCCATGTGTCAGCATCTGAATGAGGGTTCATGAGAGGTGATATAGCTACATTGCATCCAATCTGAACCTATTTCTATTGGGACAGCTGTGTAGGAGTTGTTTCGGTGTTTCTGATCTCGCGTCCGGTTCGGACAGTTGGACTACAGTGGGCCTGGTTCTAGGTCGTCCCTAACATTCAGTCCCCCTCAAAACCGGAAGTGTGTATCAGTTTCGGTCACTCGAGGAGGATTGGGTGCAATGATGACCAGGTTGAGCGGGGTGTGTCTCTTGGGGCGATGAAGAGTCTGATGGGCGCCTTGCGACTCTAGGCGTGGGCGCGCAAGAGCTCTTAATGCCCTACTTGCAAGTTTTGGTAGGACATCTTTACTTTTGGTGATCGAGTCATTTCATTTGGAGCTTTATCGTAAAGCTCAGACTTGGGAATCCTTGGTATGCATCTTCATCTGTTTTTCTTGTCCGTGAAGGACAGTGCCATGCTTTGCAGACAAGTGTCCCTTAGTTGCTAGTTTTTGGCACGTTCGTGGTTCAACTTTGTGATCCTTTTGTGTGCTTAGCAAGTTAAGCTTGTTATTGTGCATGTGAAGAAGTTGGCTTTGTGCATTTGGAGACTGGCGTTGTGGCTTTTCCTTGTGCGTGTTGGAGAACTCAGCGTTTTCTTCTTTGTATACATAGAAGAGTTGCTCTCGCATAGCTGGAGGTCAGCTTAAGTGGCTTTCTCCTTGTGTGTGACGTTGAGCTCAACTACCTTGTCCCCTATGTCCGAAATGGTAGGGTAAGCGGATCATTGTTTGCACATCTGGAGGCTAGTTTTCGTAGTTCCTTCCTTATGTGTGCTGACGAGCTCGACTATCTTTAGTTCGAAGAGGTAGGCGTTATTATTTCTCTCTTTTGTGCTTTTGGATAGATGAATTTTGCTACGCCTTTGTTTGGAGGACCTTTGACCGTTCAAGTGACTTGTGGAGAGGTGGACGTCTGGCTTCATTTGTTTCATAGCACGTTATAATGTGAGCGCATCACTTTTTGCTGTGTTGAATGAGCATTGATTTGTCACATCTTCCGTAGGTGTCCAACCGTTTAGAGATGAAATGTGTTTGGTTGAGGCATGGAACACATCTAGGATATGTGTTTTAACATCTTCTTTCATCTGTGTGTTCATAGCAAGCCTCTAAGTGATCTTTTTTTGAGGTGTGAGTCATACCTAGGAGGTGTGTTTAACATCTTCTCCTGTTTGCATGCTCGGACTTCCCTATGATCATCTTTGAAGAAGGGCTTGAATTTCTTTGCACGTTTAGAAGGTCGGATTCCTGTTGGAATGTGTTTGCAATTGTCATGGCCGTATTCCTTTCTCTTCATCCTTTGCACGTTTGCGGAGGTGTTGTATATCTTTGGCTTCACTTCTTGACATAAGGACGGATGTCGAGGTTGTGCCTTATGGCTGTACCTTCTTTGGCCCCATCTGCCGCAAGCGAAGATCATATAGCCTAATTGATTGCAAGTTGAATAAGCTATGACCCTCTTTAGATCGTTCTGTAATATTCCAGTGGTTGCCGCAAGGAATGACGTCGTAGCTCCTGCAAAAGTAATAACAATCAAAGCCGTAGGTGGGTATGCAAATAAAGGGGAGCACCTTGCTATCATGAAAACGCCAGCTGTTACCATAGTAGCTGCATGAATCAAAGCGGATACTGGAGTGGGACCCTCCACAGCATCGGGTGACCAAGTATGCGATCCTACTGTGCAGATTTCCCAACAGCACCAATAAGAAGTAAAATACAAATAAGAGTTATGGCATTCAATCTCATATTGCAATCTTAGAAGTGAGTTTAGAGTTTGGCGATTGTCGCTTACTTGATTCCGTACGGAATGTTATGGTTCTTTTGGATGTCTTTTGATGTTGTCAACATCTACTAAGTCATGCACAATTTCTCTGGTCCGACGACATTGTGGTGTGGGAGTTGCTTGACATCTGCTAGGTTGTGCGTTGCTTTGTACATCACTCTTGCAAATTCCATGTAGTGGGGGCACTACTTCATCCTTCGAGAAGTTGAGCGTGTTTGCTCAAGTTTTATCTTTTTTTTTTTTTCGAAGTGGTTGAGTGGCGCATCTTGATTTATTTAGAGACATCCAAGATCTTCTATGGTTTCGGACTTGATTCTATAAGGGTGATGACTATCGCATTTTTTAGAGGTGAGTTTCGCTTCTTCCTCCTGTCGTGGTTTAAGTCCAACCATGTAGTGCGTCCTCCTCCTTAGCTGGAGGCGTTGTTGGCTATTTCAAAGTTGTGTTACCTTCTTTGACTTAGGGGCCCTCGTTCGAACTTTGAAGCCTGCATTAGTTTCTTCAACTTAGGGAACGTCCGAACTTTCAAGCCTGCATTAGTTTCTTCAACTTAGGGGTTGATGTCCGTATGTTCTTCTCTACTCTGGCTAGTTGGAGGTGGAGCTTTGATCACATTTCCTTTTCGTTGCTCTACACCAGTTTGGGATGATGGCGGTGTTCGTAGTTTGCTCTACTTTCTTTCTTCTTAAGTGGTGATGTCATCGGTTACATAAGTTCACATAGGTGGGCATTGGCGACTCTATTGTTACATAGAGGGTCTCACTCCTTCCTTCAAGACTTTGGATGAAGTTGTGAATATTTTGTTCGAATCTATTTGTTTTGGAGGTAGCTCATTACTTAGTCATTTCTTCAAACTTTCATTCTTTTCGGACTTTTTCTTTTTCTCCAACTAGTCTTGATGCGAGGTCCGGTCGTTTGGAGCCTTTTCTATTGTTTTTCCTTTTCTTTTTCTTTTGTCCGCGGAACTTGTGTATCTATGCTTGTAACTCCTTTCCTTCCTTAATGCGAGTTGTGGAACTCGTACGTGTTTCATAGAGGTGCGCATTCACATAAGCTCTTATGTGCGAACAAAGTTGTTTAGGTGTTTGCTTCAACTTGCTACGTAGAGTTATTGTGATGAGGATGTTTGTACTCATTTGCACGTGTTTGCGTGTATTTGTGCGAGGAACAACGAGTTGCGCATTATTGTGTTTTTGGTCATTTAACTTAGTTTTTGCGCGCGAACGTGTTCGTCGAGGCGTGGATGTCTTGGAGGTCTCTTGAGTCCGAACCAAGGCACTCAAAGATGCTCTTTGTGATTTTTTATTCGTCCGAGGCTTTTTCTCTTTCCCTCCTGATGTGGATTCCTCGTGTCTTCCCGAGTTTGAGGCCGTATGGGTGGCCGGCCATTGTACCTTTGTTTGTGTTATTTCCCTTCACTTCCCAAGTGTTTGGACCATGTGAAGTGTACTTGCTTGATTTCTCAAATGGGGGACATATCTCAACTGATGTGACTAAAGCTTGTTCTCTTGTCTCCTTTTGATTTTGGTCTTTGGGTTTTTCCCTCCCATTTGCTAGACCACTTCAAGATTTCCCTTTTTTTTTCCCACACATGTCTTTATAAAAGTGGGCTATTGTCTTCATCTTCTTCATTTGTGAGCTTTTGAGGTAAGTGTAGAGAGAAGTTAGTGAGAGAGGTTTTCATCGTTCACTTAGGGAGTTCTTTGCTTGAGTTTTTTGGACAACTCTTTTTTCGGACTTCGAGGATGACTTTTTCACATCAGGAGGAGGTTGGCATGTGCATCGAGTTACCAAGTAAGTGATTTCCTCTTGTTCTCTTCTATTTGTCGTTTGGTCTCCCTAAGTGCCTTGTTGTTTTTAACATGTTTTCCCAAGTCTTTTAACTTTCGAACATGCTTTCCCAAGTGTTTTAACATGCTCTCCCAAGTGTTTTAGCTTTCGGACATGCCTTCCCAAGTGTTTTGGCCCTAGGCCATGTTCCCCAAGTGTTTGGACTCGTGTCCATGCTTTTCCAAGTGTTTTGGCCTTAGACCTTGTCTCCTCAAGTGTTTGGAGATTTTCGACCAAGTTTTTCTAAGTGTTCTTGTTGTTGTTTAGTCCTTATCTTAGGGAGACCTAGGATCACTTAGGGTCGCTTAGGGTGCATCTCGGGAACTTGGTTGATTACTTGGAGAACACTTGGGATCACTTAGGGGCACTTAGGATGCACCTTGGAAATTCAACTTGATCATTTGGAGAATACTTGGGATCACTTAGGGGCATTTAAGATGCACATTGGAAATTCGACTTGTTCCCTTGGAGAACACTTGGGATCACTTAGGGGCACTTAGGATGCACCTTGGAAATTCAACTTGATCACTAGGAGAACACTTGGGATCACTTAGGGGCACTTAGGATGCACCTTGGAAATTCAGCTTGATCACTTGGAGAACACTTGGGATCACTTAGGGGCACTTAGGATGCACCTTGGAAATTCAACTCTATCACTTGTTGTGTGTTTTGGAAGCTTGTTTGTTGTTTTTGCTTTCTTAACCTATGTCCTTAGCATCTTTCTCATGCTTTTAACTTTGCATTCCATGTCTTTGTCCGACAAGAGCACGTGGAGATGTTGTGGATTTTTCCATTCTTCTTACTTGGTCTGAAAACCATGTTATCATCTTTCACTTATCCTTGATAGATTGTTGCTAGCTTTAATGCGCTCGTAGTGGCCATTTGTGATGCTTTTCAGCAACACTTAGTAAGGTTTTCTTCTATAGTGGTTTCGGACGTGCATCCCGTAGTGATGTGCCTCTAGTTGATTTGACTTTTCATAATTTTTCGTTGTAGATTGGCGTGGTGGCTCGTTGCTTTCCGTTCTCCAGTTAGTTTTTTTTAAGTTTGGTGAGTCCGATGTCTTCGTCGATTCCTTATAGTGATAGTTCCTCGGACGATAGTTCCAGTTCGTCGAGTTACTCATCATTCTCATCGTCGGATAATTGCAATGTTGGTGAGGATGTCGTAGGTGGCACTCATGATGAATTTAGGGAAGTAGAGGTTGAGATTCTAGCTTCGTACATCAGTCATCCTTATGTGATAGCCCTTTTTTCCATCTTGGGTCGGTTCGGCGTGACCACCCAAAGTAATCTGTCTAGAGGGTGTAGTTCTAGTCGTCCGCCTCCAAGAGAGGAAACGTCCGTGGAAGATGTGGGCAAGGGGCATGGTTTCGCCACCCTTAATATAGAATTCCTGTCCCAACCTAGGATACCCTTGTCTGATCTTCCTCGTGACCGTCGGTCATGGGGTGTTCCGGATGTCTGCCTTAGTTCTATACCACCTAGATGGCTTCCACGGATAAAGAAGGTGTTCAACCTTATTTCTTCTTATAGACTTAGACGCCCGAATGATATTGAGACGGTTTGCAAAGCCCCTACGAGAGTTATCTCTTTGTTTATGTTGATACTTTGAAGGCAGAACTTAGGTTCCCCCTTCATCTGTTTGTAATTGATCTCTTAACTCCTACAACCTCACCATTACTCAACTTTCTCCCAATTCGTGGAGGGCGGTTATCACCTTCCTAGTTTTGTGCAAGTTGAAGAAGGTAGAGCCGTCCGTGAATCTTTTTAAAGAGTTCTTCATGGTTAAGGTAAACAGAGAGAGTATGTTGCCTTTTATGCTCGTCTGGGTAAGAAGTTGTTTGGACTTCCAACACTTCATGGAAGAAGTGGAAGCACGGTTTCTTCGCCATTCCTCCCCCTATTGATGTAGGCGAATGGCCAATTCAGACTACCTGGAGGGATTTTAAGAGCATAGATGCCTCACCTTTGTCCGTTGCAGAGATGAGGGATTTTGAAGAGCTTAAGCATTATAGGGAGCTTAACCAGTATGTAAAGAAACTCTTGTCTGAGATTTTTGTGAGAGCCTTGACAGTCGATGAGGACTTAGGTAGTGCGATTTACTTTTCTATATTCCTTTGCTTTGATGTTGTCCGATGCCCTTATTCATTAACCATTTGTGTTATTGATTTTAGACATGGCCACGTTCGATCTGGACATCTATTTTAATACTTTTATTGTTGGTGACGATTCGTTCGGGGAGCCTCGAGTAAAACGAATCGAACGACCATGCCGCCTCTTCCTGATGTTGTTCCAGGTAAAAAGAAAAAGAAAGAGATTTCCAAGCCTCCTACTCCTGTCCGCGCGCCGACTTCTTCACAAGCTGAAGGTAGTGTTTTGCATACTTAGTTGTGAGCTTGGACCTTCGAACAAGTTTTCTGATGTTTTGCTTTCTATTTCAAATCCTCCCCTTTTCGCCCTAGAAGGAATGGGAGTTTGGAGAGAGATTTTGAACTCTCAAATTGGTATCAACTTCCCTCTCCAAATGGAGCAGAGTGCGCTTTCTAATTGTCACGCTGCATGTTTATTGTCTTGTGGAATGGTGCTTCCCGTGGACCGTGAGGAGATCCTTCGCTTGAAGGAAGCCTTTCCCGAGGAGGGCACAATCTGGTTCATGACCATTATAGGGTATTTTCTCTACTTCTTTTCCCTAGAGTTCCTTAGTCCGTTTTCTTTCATGATTACTTCTTGCTTTGCTTGCTTGTAGGCTCTTCTTAACTCTGTCGCGGTCATTCGAACTACGATGAGCTTATTGCCCGAAACTCGCACTTGGAAAGCATTCGCTCTCAGATGGCTAAGGAGACTAGAGAAGCTAAGATAAACCAAGCTGAGACCTTTGCCTGTGCCGCTCATCTTCAGAAGGCTAACGACGAGCTAAAGTCCAAGATTGCTATCCTGAAGAAGAAGGATAACGATATTGAGCACCAAGTCAAGAAGCTTTTGAAGAAGGTGAAGAAGTTGAAAGAGGAGAGGGCGAAGGCCGTCGGACTATAAGAATTCCTCTGTCTTTATGCAAGATGCAGCCTTTGCCAATGTTGGTGTGCTTTGGACTGATTTTGATCTTTGTCTCAGTCAGGTTGAGGACGACTTTCCCAACATCCAATTTTCGGAGTATTCGACCCTTGGTGTGGCCAAAGCACGGCGTGGTGCGTCCGTGCCTCCTACGAGACCAACTGTTTCCCTTTTTTTTTAATATGCCAAATTCAGAGCGTTCAGGGGAGCACGAACTTGAGGAAGATGAAGGTCCTAAAGAAGCTACCAATGAAGGAGATGGCGTTGGAGAAGAGGATGAGGAGGGAGCCCCATCTAGAGATGTTGCCGAGGGAGCTGATGTGTAGGCTTCCCTTTGTTGGTGTATTGTATATTTTGAACACTTGATTATTTTTTGAATGCTTTCAAGCTTTTGTTGTTGCTTATGCCTTGATGTAATTATTATTCCGCGTCCGATGTTGGCGCGGTAAAACACTTAACTTATTTTTTGGAGGCATTCAAGCTTTTGTTGTTGCTTGTGCCTTGGTGTAACCATTCGTCCGCATCCGATGTTGGCGCGACAAAACACTTAACCTATTTTTAGAATCACTTTGCTTTCATCACATGCAAATGAGGGTCTCTTTTTGTATGTCGGACTTCTTTCCTTAGTGATGCTTTGGAGGTGATTTAGAAATGTAGTGGAATGAAGTTCGTGCTTTTGCTTTGTAAATTTTTTTTTTCTTTCTTTTCTTCCTCTTCTCTTATCATTATGGCGTGTGCCCCTTTGTCCAACGTTTGATGTGTCCGTGTATGTTTGGCTTGCTAGTGGGATTTATCTAAGGGGCTCTACTCCCCCTTCGGAGACCAATCTCGTATGAGGTTGGTCTGATGTTATTTTTTCTTCATTGAAGCTTGGATAGGAGAGCTTTTTGAGGAGAAGAGTATAGGCATGCATTTTCATGCCATGCTTGCTGCGATCCGCCCCATCTTAAGAGTTTGTGGGCTCGTGCGGACCTAGTTTGCTATTTTCTAGTGATTAGTCAAGCTTGTATTTTTTAGTGGAGTCATTTTCTTTGAATTCTACTAATGTCAGCTGATGAGATTTGTAGAGATTGCTCGTCATGAGTTATGTTCACATAGGGAGCTTAGATCGGACTCCGTCCTTGTGGAGTCCATGCAACGTTTTTTGTAGTAAGAATAGGACGTCGTTGGGACCTTGGGATATTGGTCCCAATGTGTTTTTCTCGTGTTTGTAAGGAGGCCAACGCTTCTTCGTTGAAGTTGTTTGAGCTTTCGCTTTAATTAGGTGACCCTCTTAATGTGTTTTCTATATTGCAGAGTCGTCATTCAGGTTCTAGCTAGACCATAGTCCGGATGTGTTTCCATGTTGAAGAGTCTTTTGCGTGACCTCCTTTAGTGAATCGAACCTCCCTAAGTGTTTTAGTCATAGAGAGATGCTCTATTGACGGCTCCTTGTCGGATAACACCTCCAAATGTGTTTGCATTTTGGAGGGTATTTTGTTGATGGTTTTTGTGCCGGACTGCACTTCCAGATGTGTTTTTATCTTGGAAGGTCCTTTGTTGATAATTTCTTAGTGGACCGCACCTTTAGATGTGTTTTTACAATGGAGGACCCCTTGTTCGAGCTTTGAGCTCGTGCTCTTCGAGCCATATATGGCGTGTAGTCTTTGAGTGTGAACTTTACCCTCCTTTTTCCATATGAGGTGTGGAGCCTCTTTGTATTGGTTACTCGTCCGATTTGTTCTTTCTGAGAAAAATCAAGATATTTTAGTGTAAATCTAATTGACAAAACTTACCTCGGACAAACTGTAGTGGATTTCTTTTGTCTTTTGATTTGCTCGCTCATGCCTTCTGCCTTCCGACATTGTTTTTCACATCGGGTATCACCCCCTATTGGTGAGCCTTCCCTCTTTGGCCAAAAACCCATTTAATGTGCTTGAGGGGCATCAAACTGTTGGTCTTGATTTGGAACTTCGAACGTGGGTGATCAGAGGATGTTTAGTGGTCCTATGAGTTTTCACCAATTCGAGACTTTGGATCGGATGTCCGGCATCAAACGTGTGTGGCTTGGCATCGAACCATTATGTGGGAGTTTTGTATGTCTTAGTCTTTTGCTCGGCGTTTCCATGGTTCGGCATCGGGTCTCGTAGGAGTCCAGGGTGTGTTTTAGTTCATCAAACTCCGTTTTTATGTTGAAAGGATGAAGCTGATAGAAGATGTGGAATTTGGGTGTCCTTGAGGTTAGCCATCATGTCCGTCTAGGATAATTTGTTTCTCAAGGACCCCTCTTGGTTGGCTATCAAAGAGGGCTTTAGTCCGTCGGTATGGTCTTGGCAATAGGGGCGTGATGAGGACGGCCCTCGGCATCGGACACCTTACGTGGTCCGGTCTGTTGGTGTAAGCCCTACAAGCCAATCTAGTTGGGCTTGCAAAACACTATTTATATATTCATGAGTTGCACATTGTAGTTTATTAATTATAATTGAGGTATTTCTTTATCCATAAGTATTGTTATAATTGTTTTAAATAACTTGTGAAGATAAAGCCCATGAGACACAATGGCATTGCAAAGGAATTGTAAGGAGTTACAATTATGAGGATCCTTATGCATCAATGCCGTGTTTCTCAAACTGTTTCTAGTCATTGTATTGTCAAGACAGGGCATTGACAATGCTAAAAGACTAGCATATGTTAAGCCTTCAAGCATATGACGCATGTAACTGGTCTCATAGGTTGAAAGTATAGAGATATTTGGGGATAACATATGGGTGCTTGTTAGTTGAACAAGTTCACTGAACATGACCCGCTATGAGAGTTCTATTTGGTATTTCACTCAAGTGTCTATGGAAAATACTCTCATGTGTCAATAGTGTAAGTAATCCTTTGACTTGTGACACCAAGTCATCTTGTATGTGAACTGTCATACTTAAATTTCATCATGAACGGGTCCCAATCACGAGGATGCTTATGGTAGGGTGTTATTGGGTATGACATGAAGTATACAAAGATGAATGAGTGGCCCAGAGAGGATTCATAACCCCAAATGATATGAGGGGACATATCTCACTTGTATCTGGCTTATATTAACTTATGGAAGTCCTTGGCCCAGGCAATACTTAAGGAGTTAATGTTAAAGCTACAGATTTAATATGGAATGGGATTAAGAGTAGACACTGAACCATGCTCTTTTCTTTCCCGAGATATTTGATGAAGGGATCGAATTACACAGACATATTGTACACGAAAGGCTAGTCGAAGCTTATGACTCTCTTGGCATTTGGGTGGTCATGATGCATTGCTAGATGCCGCTCATGATCTATAAATATAAATAGGAAATTCTTAATTGAATCAATTATATTTATTGGCAACATGTTAAGGGCCTAATGGGTCACACACAAAGGGTGATTAATGAAATTAAAATGAGATTGGGTCATATTAAATATTCATTAAGCGTTGTGGGCTTAGTGTGAATATTTAATAATATGTATAAGGGCTTTAGTGCAGTTAGTCCAATAGTTGGCATATACTAAACCTACTTATATATATGCCTTATGTTGTTGCCACAACCCCCTAAGGATAGGTCTAGAACTCTCATGGTAAGTTCTCCTTTTTGCACATCAATGAGAGTTCTACCGGTGGCTAAGAATGGTCTCCCAAGAATTATGGGTATTTCACTATCCTCCTCCATGTCAAGCACAATGAAATCAGCAGGAAAGAAGAATTTGTCAACCTTGACTAGCACATCTTCAACCATGCCTCTTGGATGTTTGATGGATCTATCAGCAAGTTGCCACATCACTGTAGTGGGCTTTATTTCCCCCAAACCAAGCTTGTGATAGATAGAAAGAGGCATTAGATTGATACTCGCCCCCAAATCACACAAAGCTTTACCAAAAAATTTATCACCAATGGCGCATGGAACGGTGAAGCTTCCTGAATTTTTGAGTTTGGATGGGAGTTTCTTTTGAAGAATAGCGCTGCACTCTTCAATAATTGCAACTGTCTCAATGTCATCCAATTTCCTCTTCTTAGACAAAATTTCTTTCATAAACTTGACATACTTAGACGTTTGTTCTAAAGCTTCAGCAAAAGGTATACTAATATAGAGCTTTTTGAATACCTCAAGAGACTTCTGAAACTATTTGTCAAGCTTATTCTTTTGAAGGCGCTGAGGAAAGGGTGGTGGTGGATAGACTGAAAGCCTTTTCTCTTCTTCTTGTGCTTTTTCAATTTCTTTTCCCCCCAAATTTTCCACTTCAAGAGGCTTGGGCAGCAATTCTGGCACTTTTCTTTGAAGACGTTGAGGAAAGGGTAGTGGTGGGTAACCTCGAGGTGTCTTCTCTTCAATTCTCTCATTATGCTTTTGGCTACCAACTTCTACTTCTTTCCCACTCCTTAATGTAATGGCATTGCATTGCTCTTTCCCATGGCCCTTAGGATTGGTTTCAGTATCACTTGGAAGAGTTCCCAGGGGATGATTGTTAATTGCATTAGCAAGCTGGCCTATTTGTGTCTCAAGACTTCTAAGTGTGGCATTGTTTGATGCCATGTATTGCATAAGCATTTCTTCCATAGATGGCTTCTTTTCTAGGACAGGAGCACAGGCTTGTTGTGAAGAAAACCAAGGAGGGGATGCTTGCTTAGTGGTATAAGTAGGCCCTTGATTATTATTCCAAGAAAAGTTTGGATGATTTCTCCAACCTAGATTGTAATTGTTGGAATAAGGATTGTTTTTTTGTCTATTGTAGTTTCCAACATATTGAACTGATTCGGCATTGGTTGGGCATCTATCATTGGTATGTCCTTCACCACATAATTCACATGATACAAACAGGCTTTGGACTGCTTGTACACTGAAGGTTTCAACTTTCTTGGATAATGCTTCCATTTGTGTCGATAAGGCACTGATCTCATTCAACTGATAACTAACTGCCTGGAGCTTTCCTTGGCAAAATTCGCTCAGTGGACCATTGATAATTATTGGATGCCATCACCTCAATTAAATTATAAGCCTCATCAATTTCTTTGCCCATGAGTGATCCAGCTGCTGCAGCATCTATAGAACTTCTAGTATGACCCATTAACCCATTGTAAAAGGTGTTTACCTGAAGCCAGTCAGGTATCCCATGATGAGGACATCGTCGAAGTAGATCATTGTACCTTTCCCAAGCTTCATATAATGATTCCGAGTCATACTGCATAAAAGATGTGATATCATTCCGCATCTTAGCTGTCTTGGCAGGAGGAAAATATTTGGCAAGAAATTTCTGGGCTAGATCAGCCCAAGTGGTAATGGAGCCAGCAGGAAGAGAGTTCAACCAACTCTTGGCTTTATCTCGAAGTGAGAAAGGGAAGAGTCTCAATCTTAATAGCATCATCAGTAACACCATTCTGTTTGAAAAGATCGCAACTTCCAGCAAATTCACAATGTGAGCATTCGGGTCATCGTTCGGTAAGCCGCTGAATTGAACTGATGTATTGATCATCTGAAGGATGGCTGGCTTTATCTCCAACGTATTGGCCTGAATGGTAGGCCTCTGAATACTAGTCTGAAGATGTTGCATGAGAGGAACCCCATACTCTCGCAAAGTCTTTGTTTCGTCAGCTTCAGCCATTGTACCTGAAAATGAGAAAGAAAAAAAAGTTTAAATTAAGACTAAGGTTGCTTGGTATTAATATTAACAAAAATAATAAACAATTCCCTGGCAACGGTGCCAAAAACTTGTTGTTGGATTTACACCACGCAAGTGCACGTATCGTTGATAAGTAATATAATGAAAAGTAGAGTGTCGAACCCACGAGGAATTGTTATTAATTTTGCTAAGTAGTAAAATTAGAACAACTCAATCTTATCTAAACAATTAAATAAAGATAGTAATTAAAAACTAAAATTAAAAGAAACTAATATTAAGCAAATTAAAAAAGGTGAATTCAATTAATTATGAAAGCCTAGGATTACAACTTCCCCCAACACTTCGCTTGAATCTCTCTCAACCTCTTCACTTGATTAATGATCATGAGTTGTTAACCTATAGTTCTATCTTATTTATAAGCATCTGCCGATGGTCTAATAAAAATATATTTTCTAACCAATTAACTCTATGTCTATGATAATTGAATTAAAGAAGAACTCATTAAGCTTATGCTCTAACAATGGTTACACATGACAAGTAAGTATATTTCTACCCTACCTGCAGATCAATTCATCCTAATAAATAAATATGAAACACGTGTCATTCAATCAATGTCTAACACTAAACTCTCTATGTCTAGTTGTATTTAGGTTAACAAATCAATCTAATTGGTAGCAAAGCAATTAGAAGCATTAAGAACAAGAATGAACAAACAACTCAACAAACCATTAAATCAAGCTAGAGAGAGAAAGTAAATTCAAACTATGTGTTGAGTTCCATTGAAATCCTAGTAAAAGAAATTTAGTTCATGATAATTAATGAAAACAAATAATAAAATAGTTTCACCATCATCAACAATACAAGAAAGATAAAGAAGAGAAAAGAGAAAAGAAGAAAAAAAAGAAACTAAGAGTCGTCAGTTCTTGAGTCTTCAATCTTCAAGCTTCCAATCTTCTTGAGAGAATTTGATGGTGGCTAGCTTCTTGAGAGAGAATTAGGTTTCTTGATGTCTAATCCTCTTTATTCTGACCTAAAAGAGTCTTATTTAAAGTGTCCAAGGCCTCTTGGAGTTCGAAACTTCGTTCCCAAGCAAAATAGGTAAGTTTTGCATTTTTTTACATTTTTGCGGTACTGTTCAAGATCTCCCGGCGCCGCGGTGCCACTGCTACTGCCTCCTTGGTGTTTCTCCTTATTTTGTCTTAACTGGTTCCTGTCGGCTTTTTGAACTTCATCAGCTGTTTTGACAGGGCAAATCTTGCCCGATTTTGACGGGCCTTATACTGTTGGAAAGGTATGGAAGTTAGCTTAAAAGTCAAGAAGGGAGTTTTTTCATTTGAAGTCTTTTAGACCGAGTTTTTATTGAAAAAAGCTCCGGAGGTCGAATCTGCCTGCTCATTGGAATGCACCGTTTTTTTTTCGTTTTGCACCTCGAAGCTCCAGATCACCTTGGACCTATAAAAACACATCAATAACAACTAAATAACTATTTTTAAACATATAATGGATAATTAAAATAAATATAAAAATATCTAAAACTAATCAAATCCTAATAAAATCTTCAAGGACTTATCCGCTTCAAAAGCATAAAAGGTGGCAAAATAACTATATTTCTTAGGGTTATCAGCGGAATAAAATAAAACATAGAGAAAACCGAATCCCTCCAAGGATCTGCCTATGAATTCAAAACGACCAGCCTGTCAAGAACAGATAACAATCAAAATCTCATACCTCTGTATTGGAGATTGCCAAAACCTCAAGACAAATTCTTGACGTTCTTGTACACAAAGCTCGCTTGTCGAAAACCAAAGTCGTCCAAATGTTCGACCTCTAACAGTAATCCACACAGGTGATTCGAAAACCTTCACAAGTTTGAGATTATGTTTTGCCAAGACGATGCTAGTAGTCTAGGTTGTGAGGAACCTTCATCCTCTACCTTAGTTAGCCAAAAGAAACAAGAAGAATTGTATTCACCTTTCACTTTTGCTATTCGGCCGAATCTCACTTGTGATATTGAGAGGCACTGATTCTAGGAGGATCTGATATCCATAACTACTCCTCCAAAAAATAACAAGTCTCATCGCGAGACTTTATACTCATTAGGCATGACATTGGAAAAAACAGAGGAAAAAACGACTTAATTCCTCTTGAAATAAAATGAGGGTTTGAAAATGACGTCGAAAAAGACATGGATTCACCACCAATCTTTTTTGGCTAGGTGTGATCGACCACCTATTAAAACCGGTTTTGTAAAATATTTTAAAATTAATTAAAATATTTTTTAAAACCAATTTCAAGTCTGCGCTTTTAAACCAGAAAAACCCAAGAAGCGGGTTCGGGACTCGGTTACGTGTGGGGAAGGATTAGCACCCCCACAATGCTCGTATAAAATGGTACCTTATTAATCATGTGTTATCTCAAGTCTCGGTAAAAAGTTGGTTTTAAATTTAGTATTTCAAATTAATTCCCAATTTAAAGAAAAATAATTTTATTTTTTTTATTGAAAATGATTCGGAATTTATTAATTCAAAAATTTTCTATATTTCCCGACAAACGTGGCAAAATATAGAAAATTTTATTTATTTAGAAAATTTTCCGAATCATTTTCGTTTTAAAGAAGATATTCCGTTATTAATGATAATTGATGATATCCTCCCCAGCAAACCCGGCAGAGAACTCATGAATTATTTTAACTCGGGAATAACTTTATTTAAAACCATTATCTTTTCAAAATATTTTAAAATATATATATATATGAATAAGAATATGCGTGACATAAATAAAATGACATAACAAAGTCTAGATAATATAATGCAACCTAAATGATATGATATAATTTAAATGGCATAGCATATTCTAGATGAAATGAAATATTCTAAGTAAGATGATATATTCTAAATGAAATGAAATATCATAAGTGACATGATATATTCTAAATGAAATGAAATATCCTAAGTAAGGTGATATATTCTAAATGAAATGAAATATCCTAAATAATATTAAATGTTCTAAATGAAATAATACGATTTAAATGACATAGCAAATTTAAATGACATGGTATATTTTAAATAATATAATCTATATGACATGGAATATGATCTAAGTGACATGAAATGATATGAAACATAAAATAATGTTATCATGAAATATGTATGAAAATAAAAATAATAATGCATGAACATAGTATATGCTAAATGATGTGACAAAAATAAATGACTAAATAAAAAGCATAGGATAGCATGAAATATTTAAAATCATATAACAAACAATATAACATTATAAAATATAAATTAAAATAATAACAATACCATATAAATTATCATAGCAAAAATCACATATTATATAGTATGCATGAACATGGAAAATACAATGCATGAAAATGTATTTTTTTTTTCTTTAAATAAGGAAATCTGTATACCTAAAAAGAAATCTGGTTACCTTAGGAAAAGACATCAAATTAAATTTTCTAAAATCAAAAATACTTTGTGATTAGTTTGAAAACAAATTTAAAAATTCTTGGATAACGATGATCCATAGCCAAACCCCCCTTTTAAATAGCTCTAATTTCCTAAATTTGAAAACCCGGACTTGACCTCCCTTGACCCGAGCTTTATAAAATCATTTTTTAAGTTTAAAATGGCTAGAAACCACCCTAAGACAGTAGCTAAAGTTACTAATCAGCCCACTCTAAGTAACATAGCCAAAACAGAAAATTAATTTTCCCTCAAATTCAAATCTAACTCTACTGTCCAGTTTTAAATCACGATTTTTTAACCTATTTTTAAAATTTCAAAAAAATCTAAAACAAATAAAGGAGACTCATAACATGTAAAATTATATGGGAAAAAATTGGATTAAATTTGTGATTAAGGATAACTTCCCTAAAAAATCGAGAAAGTCAGAACACTGGGTGAAAAACTGTTTTGCCAAAACTCATTTTTTTGCCTTTGATAAAATCATTTAAAAATCAAAGTAAAAATGTTGGGGACTCTTCTAAGGACATAAAAACAGTAGCTAAAACTTCTAAAAATTTGGACAAAATTTGGCTAAGTAAAAAAAAAAAAAAATCACAAAGGTAGAATAATCAATTTGACAACTCCTTAGTTTTCCACGAGTATGCTCCAATGAGCTTGACTTTGAGCCATTGATTGGCCTAAGTCAAAAATCAAGTGGCAAGACATGAGATGCATGAACATACAGCAAATTGAATGCATGAAATGCATGATTTAAAAGCTAAATGACATAGAAAATGCATGGCATAAAGAATATGGCCTAGACCTAACATGAACTTGCATAGCAATAAATGCAACCTAGGTCTAAACATGCATGAAATGCATGGCAATGCAAATGAAACCTATACCTAAAAGTGCATGGGAATAACACAAACACATAGCATACTAAATCAAGAAACACAAAATCATGGCATGGAAATGCAAACCTATCTACTAGCAAGATGAAAATGCACATACAAAGCATAGAAAATAGAAGAAACGAATAGACATAGGCTCACAATGATGATATTCTATCATGGCATTTTCACAAACACATGACATACTAAATGCAAGGCTAAAGAAGAAACATGCTAAAACATGCAAACATGAAGTAAAGGCATGAACAACTCAAACATGTTGAAAACAAAAAATTAAAAATGGTAGACAAGGAAAGTAAACATGAAAACAAGATGATAAAATCAAAAATAGAGGTAAGTAAGTAAAAAGATCAAAACAAGTTCTTTGTTTTTGTTATTTTTAGAAAAATATAGAACATCAAAACATGCTAGACATAATAAACAACATGAAATAAAAAATCAAACATCAAACATACAAAAATCAGTAACCATTCGGCTTCCTCATTAAAATGTAAAAAAAAAATTTTGGTTTTTTCAAAGTTTTTCAAGAAAACACAAAAGAAGAGCTTGAAGAGAAAGCTTAAAAACACTTATTTAAAAATTAAAATCAATAGAAACTCACCAACTATCAAATGAAAATAGCAAATCAAGGATGGAAATGCAAAAAAAGGTGCAAGAGTAAGGTGCTTTTAGCTACCTCTAAAAGCTATATTGCAAGCTTTTTTCTCTTCTTACTTTCTTTACCTTTCTAAACTTTCTATTTGCTTTCAAAAATGGAAAGTATTCAGCCAAGAGAAGTATGAAACAAATGAAAAGAGCCTCCTCCCCTTGTAATGGTCGGATGGCCTAGGTTAGTGTAGAAGGTTCTAGGTTCTTTAGCCAATTTTGATCCAATGGCCTTCAATCCAAGATGCTTTCTATATAGAATTCTCACCCTTAGATTGAAATAATCAGCCCCTAGATATGATGTCATGAAGATGATGTCATAAATATGATATCATTCCTCTCTATCCATTGGTCCATGTGTTGCAAATTCAAAGGCTTGATAAAAAAAAAAAAACTACCTTCCTATTCACTCTTGGCCTTTAGATGAAAAATTCAGAAAATCACACTCTTTCATGGGCCTTGGCCAGCTGCCTCTTTACATTCCTAGCCCATACTTCATTTCTCCAATTGCAAGAAAGGCCATTTTCGGTTTTTTCGGTAAAATGACCTTTTTGATCCCCAAACCTAATTAAATAGCAAACGGCTCTAAATCCATTTTTTTTAATACTTTTGAAATAATAAAAAATTAAATTCTGGAAGTTTTCAATATTTTTTGAGCCCATTTGCTATTTGTTTGGATTTTTTCTTCCAAAATTGCCCCTTTGTGCACCCGGGATTTGCCATTTTCCAAACGAACTCCGAATCCAGACTTTCTTTCTCCAATATCTTCCAAATAATTTAATAATGAGATCTGCAAATTTTCAGAATTTTTGGAACTCATTTGTTATTTTTCCATGATTTATCTTTTTGAATTTCAGCATAGTGGGCCCGAGATTTTCTATTTTGCAAACGAGCTCCGAATCCGAATTTTTATTCGCCAATATCTTCCAAATGATTTAAGAATGACATCTGAAAATTTTCAGAATTTTTGGAGCTCATTTGCTATTTTTCCCAAATTTTCCAATTTTGCCCTTTTGTCTCCAAAGCCCGTTTTTGCTCAGAACAAGTTCGATTTTTAGATTTTCTTTTTCTGTGCCTTTGTCATATATGGAATTGGAGTTGGTCCTAAAATGCCCAATTTTTACGATCAAATTCCCCTCCAATTTGATTTTTCCTTTTTTCAATAATGGGAATTTCCTCTTTTTTCGTTTTCCCTCCAATCGGCTCTTTTCTCGGAATTACTTCAAACTGAGCCTTGGGCATTCCTTGTTTAATCACTCCTCATCAATTAGGGGTTTTAGTTTTACCGAATCGGGCTATTTCTGTAATTTTCCCCAATTTCACCAAAAACACTAATTCTCGGTTTTCTTCCAAATTGACTTTTCCTTCAGTTTTTCTTCCAAGTAGCCTCTCCATTACCCGTAGTCAGTGCTTATCTTTCGTTTGGAACCTCTAATTTTGACCAATTTGATCGTTTAAGCACTTTTCTCCAAATTTTCCGAACTAGGGTTTCCTTTCTACTGAATCTCCATAACCTATCTTCCGGACTCCATATCTTTCGTTGTAGACCTCAGATTATCAAAATTCTTTCACCATTGTTCAATAGAACTTTGAATCTAGATTTTGAAAGTGGGTTGACTTTTTTAGTAGTTGATTTTTAGGGTTGACTTTTTTGGGGTTGACTTTTTCAAGATTGACTTTTTATGTCTGCTTTCTTAAACTAAGTCTCGGAGTACCAGCTGCAGGAAGAGAAAAGCCTTTTTGCATTCTAAAATATCACTTTAGGAAGAAAACATACCCGATTTGGTGGTCTGGACAAAATTAGGCGTCTACAGCTGCCGCTCTTTGGCTATTGCTGAGAATTAGGAATCAGGCAAAGATAAACAAACACTAATTTTGTCCAGTTAGTGAAATCACACGTGAAGAAAGGAAAGGGGTTTTCATTTTTTTTTTTCCATTTTTTTCATTTTTCATTCATTTTTTTTGTTGTTGAAAAAAGCTGTAAATTGAAGATTTTGTCCTTAAATTGAGTTCCCTGACTAATCAAGGCTCGACCCGTCTTAAGGAAATGAGTTTGATTTGCAAGAGAAGAAATAGAAGATTTTATCCTTAAATTGAGTTCCCTGACTAATCAAGGCTCGACCCGTCTTAAGGAAACGAGTTCGACTTTAAAACAAAATATTTGACTCATTTGAGAAGCAGAACGAGTTTCAAAACAAAAGGAAATACCTCGACGATGGTCTCGGGGCTCGACTCATTTGAGAAACAGAATGAATTCGATTTAAAATAAAAGGAAATACCTCGACGATGGTCTCGGGACTCGACTCATTTGGGAAGCAGAACGAGTTTGATTTAAAACAAAAGGAAATGCTTGGGTTTGGTTCATTTGTAAAATAAATTTGACTTTGAAAATTAAAGGAATATACCTCGACGGTGGTCTCGGAACTCGACCCATTTGAGAAGCCAAACGAGTTCGATTTAAAAAACAAATGGAAATACCTTGACAATGGTCTCGGGGCTCGACTCATTTGAGAAGCAGAATGAATTCGATTTAAAACAAAAAGAAATACCTCGACGATGGTCTCGGGACTCGACTCATTTGAGAAGCAGAATGAATTCGATTTAAAATAAAAGGAAATACCTAAACGATGGTCTCGGGGCTCGACTCATTTGAGAAGCAGGATGAATTCGACTTAAAACAAAAGGAAATACCTCGACGATAGTCTCGGAGCTTGACTCATTTGAGAAGAAGAATGAGTTCGATTTTAAAAACAAAAGGAAAAATACTAAGAATGATCCTAGGTTTGATTCATTTGAAAAATAAATTTAACTTGAAAAAAACAAAAGGAACATACCTCGACGGTGGTCTCGGGGCTCGACTCATTTGAGAAGTAGAACGAGTTCGATTTAAAACAGCTCGACAATGGTCTCAGGGCTCGACTCATTTGAGAAGCAGAATGAATTCGATTTAAAACAAAAGGAAATACCTCGACGATGGTCTCGGGGCTTGACTAATTTGAGAAGTAGAATGAGTTCGACTTGGGGAAGCCAAAGTTTTCTTGATTCCTACAATGTTAGGTAAATGCAATGATGAGAATGACATGCTTTGCAAACGCTTGTATGTTTCCTAAGAATGAATGCAATCAAGTGATTATGTCATAATTTCTAATCTATGGTTTCTTTGAAGTCCACGGACTATTTGACTTCATGACGGAGTCTTCAGCTTTTCACTGATGCCCCACTTATGGAACCTTCAATCAAGATAAATTGTCAAACAGTCTTTCTTGATGCAGATGTCTTAGATTGATGCAAATGCTTCTAAATGATGCAAAATAAAATGCAAATGTCTTCAATTGATGCAACTACTTCTTAATGCAGATGCAGATATTAAGTAAGATGAAAATGCTTCATGGTGCAAATGCAAATGTCTTGAATTGATACACATGCTTCTTGATGCAGATGCAGATGTCTTGGATTGATGCAAATGCTTCTAAATGCAGATGCAGATATTGAATAAGATGCAAATATCTATGAAGGATGTATTGTAAAGGTAGAATGCAGATGTTCATGGAATTGTGCAAATGTAAATAGTTCAAGAACAATGTAATTGCAACTACATTGAAGATGCAATGATCCTAGAAATGATGCAATTCCTTGAGATAATGCAAATGCAAATATCTATGAAGGATGTACTTGTAAAGGTGAAATGCAGATGCTCATAGAATAGTGCAAATATAAATACCCATGAACAGTGTAATTGCAACTAGAATGAAGATGCAATGATACTAGAAATGATGCAATTGCTTGAGATGATGCGAATGCAAATATCTATGAAGGTTGTAATTGTAAAAGTAAAATGTAGATGCTCATGGAATAGTGCAAATGCAAATACCCATGAATGATGCAAATGCTTGCTGACACGGTGCAAATGCAAAGCTTAATAAATAAATGAGTGCTCATGAGTGATGTAAATGCCCTTGGTCGTTTTTCTAGACTTTGGCTTAGCATTTCCTATTCATTTTTCCTCTTCAAATCAGAGTATATCTTCAACTCCTTTTTCAATCTTTGGCTATTCTCTTGCCCTAACAGTTTCCAAACTCTTATCAACAGAAATCTGCTTGCTGAGTTCTATTTCTTCTTCTTATATTTGGAAGTCAAGGTTATCCCTAGTAATTCTACACCTTTGGATTAGAAAAAACCCTTATCTCATGTCAACATAAAAAATTGGTGTTTCAAAAATATTTTTATTTTCTCTTTTTGAAAAACAATTTCCCTTATTTAATGAAAACTTCTGAGCCAAAAATATTAACCCCATGATGTGTGATGTACGAATCTTTTGAAGACTGATGATCACTGTTAAAAATTTCTCTAAGTGTCAATCTGGGTTTTTCAATTTGAATTGACAAGGCTTGGTACGACAAGATTTTGGTTTTTCCATGAAATCTTCACAACAAAAATGTATGTCCCTTATAGGCTCACAAATGGAACAGATTTTATAGATTATGAATTCACTGAGAACCAAACAAATTCAACATTCTTTAGTTTCCATATCAAGGTATTTTGACAAGCGTCAAGATTGGCCGGGATGTTTAAACCAGAAAATTTAGTTTTGGAGGGAAAAAAGTTTCAGTTTTTGAAGACAATCCTCCGAATGAGAGCTGTTAATTTGGGAGGTTTGAAAATTCCTAAATGTTCCTCGATGACCACTTCTTCTATTTCATGCTAGACCGCCCATTTTTGGGTTTTCGCCCTAGAGTCCTATTCTTTCCATTTTTTTTCTTTTTTGTTGTTCTACCATGTATTTGAGAATTCTAAGTTCTTTCTTAGTGAAATGATAATTCGATGAGATGGGATAAAATCTGAGGAAGACCCTTCAAATTAAATATTCATGCTTGATCAAAGTGGACTTTTAAAGCACGTAATGTAGGCCATGGTTTGGAGTTCAGAAAGGAAGGATAAATAGGCCTAAAATCTGTGTTTGAGGGTAATCAGATCAAGGATCATTTCTTGAGGAGGATTCCTTTTTGAAGCATTTATCCCTTTTTGGACTTTTTATTCCTTTTTATTCTTTTTGTTCTTTTTCTTCCTTGCTTTTGGCTTTCATTTGCCATACTTTTTCACTCTTTTTCTTTTGTTTTGTTATTGGCTTTCTTTTCGCCATCTTTTTCTTTTCCTTCATTTTGACAGAGTGAGCCTGTATTTATTCGGGGCTCCATTTGCTTTGCATCTGTCTTTGAGCTAGGACTTATTTTTTCATGATCTTTAAGAAGATCTTTCCTCGCATTTGCCCCCCAGTGTAGAGGGTGATCCTTGATCAAGGTTCAAAGAAAAAAGAATTCTTTTGGCTCAAAAGGGGTGACTATGGATAATTTGTTCTTGTGAAAGGGACATGAAAGATGGCCATTTCTCATATCCAGCACAAATATTCTCATTGAAAAGCAATCCTCAGGGGGAATAGATAATCAAAATTTCATTTTGCACTTTGGAATCATCTGAATTCTCATATGCATGATATCACAGTTTTTCTTCTTTTTTTTTGGTCGTATTTCCCACTTGTTCATGCATTAGTTCCATCATTTTTCATCATGTATCCATCATTTCCACATATGAGGCCCCAATTTGATTAACCATGAGGATTTGTATCATTGCGAGGAACATAGAAAGTCTAGGTTTATACTAAAAATGCTGAGTTTCAATCTTGGATTTGTTTGAAGCGCCAAGGAAAATATTACCCAAAAATAGGTTTTCTCTAGGACTTGGGATAATCTGGTTTGGTCATTGTGCCCCAAGGTATCAATCATGAAATGATGTTTGGGCAATTGATGTTTTATGGTCATTGGAGATGACATGAATGGTTTTGACACAACCTTGACACATACCAAATTACCACAATCTAGATTCTCAAAAGAATGTCTCATTTGTTTGAATTTCAAGGAATTTGAAAATTTGTTTCAAAAAGTTTGTTTCTTTGTTCATAGCCTAGACTAGGATCTACATTTTTGCTTATTTTGCAATGACAATGGTTTTTATGAAGTTTAATCATATCCCTTGAAGTATCAAATCTTTCAAGTGGTCTTGATTTAAAGGATTTAGGTATAGGAAAACCCAAGAGAGAGGGAAAGTATTGGGTCATTTCTAATAATGATCATCAATATTCTCGAGAATGCCCATTACTTCCTGTGAAAACCCCTTATTACTATTTACCACAAAATTTCTCAAAGTTCCATTTGTTTTTGCAAATTCAAACTTAGTGCTAAAATAAAATGAACACAAAACATTTAAAATAAAAGTTTATTTATTTCATGTAGATGTCAACAAGAGACAAGTGCTTCTATCATTAAAGTGCATAGAATTACATGCATCAGAATGCTCCTATTGACATGCTTCCAAAGATAGTAATTCTCCTCTTTAAAACCCTACGAAGATACTGATTTATGGCAAAGCAGACTTCCACTGTTTGATAAGCTCTGAAGTTAAAATGCCCTTGCAAAAAAGACCTTCTACCATTTCCTTCAATTGTTTGCATTCTTCAGTCGAATTCCCAATTGTCCCCATGTGATATTCACACTTGCTGTTAGGGTCATAACTCCTTGGTGATGGGTTTGGAGTTGCTTTCAAAGGCACAGGGATGAGGTATTGATTTTTTATCAGTATTGACAGCAGGTCAGGGATTAGGATCAAAATCTTCTCTTAGTTATCCCATGGTTGTTTGTGTGAAAGGGGTCTTTCATGACACTTGGGCTTCCCATCTTCAAAACTTATCGAACCAACCTTGATGAGATCCCTAGCCTTGTACTTCAAAGCAGGGTAGTTCTCCGTTTAGTGGCCTTGATTGCCAGAATGATAACCACAACACTCATTAGCATCATACCAGCTTGGATAAGTGGGCTTTAGTAGCTCAAATTGCATAGGTGTCACAAGGTGATTCTTGATGAGTTGAGGTAGGAGATCATTGTATGACACAGGAATCGGGTCAACCTAATTTCTTTCTTGCTTCATATACCCGTATATGCCTTTCTTTCCCATCCTGACATCCCCACTTGTCTTACCCTGAACAAATAGTGGCTTCTTCCCATTATCTGACTTCTGTTTCTTCTCAAAACCTAACAGCCCATTACTGATTAGCGCTTGAACCTTCCGTTTTAGAGACAAACAATTTTCTTTGGAATACCTCGAATCCCGTAATGATAACCACAAAATGCATTTTCATCATACCATTCTGGGTACGAGGGTTGGATAGGTTTTACTGGCACTCGAGCGAGGAGTCGGTTTTCGATAAGTTGGGATAACAACTCAGAGTAAGAGATGGATAGTGGCTCAAACTGATCTCTTTTCCGAATATTCTTTGACTTTCCCTGACTGGCCTGAGGTTGGAGATTTGTCAAATAGTTACTTTGAAAGGACATCAGGTATAATTAAGGATCCCGATACACATTGTTCATGGAAGGGTAGAACTGATGGTATATGGGTTGTAGAGGATATGGGACAAAGCTTCCCATCTATTGCCCACCATAGGTCATAGACTGGATATCTTTTACTTTTCTTTGGGGTTCCCAATTTCCCTTGCTACCGGATATCTCCCCTACTTTGAGCTTTCTTTTCTTGTTTGTCTCCTTTGGAATTATCTTGCCTGTGGAATTCTTCATGGCATTACCAACAAGCTTATCATAGCATGGAGCCTGCAGTGTATTTGTAAATAGGACAACAACTTTTTTTTCAGTTAAGGGTGGTTGTACCTAGGCCGCTATATCTCTCCATCTGTGAGAATACTCTTCAAAGCTTTCAGTGGCTATCTTTCTCATATTTTGCAAAAAGAGACGGTCCGGCAACATGTCAATCACATACTTGTATCGGTTATAAAAAGCCTTAGCCAAATCGCTCCAGGAATGAGTCTGATCCTTAGCTGATTATACCAACTGCTTACAGATCCTCTGAGGCTATCAAGAAAACAATGGATCAATAACTTATCATTATCCGCATGGCTCACCATCCTCTGGTAGAACATTTTGAGGTGGGTCATTGGATCAGTTGTCCCGTCATTTATCTCGAAGCTGGGAACCTCGAATCTACGCACTCATATACATCTGTGCTTTCTTCTGCCCGGAGCCTTTCATTTGATAGCTGATACCTCACTGTTTCTTATGGCTGTATGCCTTGAGAATTCTGCCCTTTAATTGTTGTTACCTCACACGAGCAAGAGAGGCAATTCCTCGAATTGTTTCCCATGACTTTTGATTTTCCTTTTGCAGTAGAACTGTCAACCTATTCCTTTTCTTTGACAATTAGCTCTATTAACTTAAACGTTTGCTCTTGGATCTCTTTTCGAACTTTAATCACTTCTTCCTCCATCTCTTGTTGAACCTGTTCTATTCTCTCTATTCTAGCCAAATTCTTAGCTTCCATGGCTCTTTCTTTCTCAGTAGAGTCCTCCTCATGCTCTTTTTCTTTGACAGCGAAGGGTATTAGCTCCATCAACCTAATTGTTTGCTCTTGGGTCCCTTCCTGAATTCTAATCACTTCTTCATTCATCGCTTGCTGAACCTGTTCCATTCTCTCTATTCTAGCCAAGTTCTTAATCTTCATGACTCTTTCTTTCTCAGCAGAGTCCTCAACATGTCCCTTGCCTTTGACAGTGATGGACATCAATTCCATCATTTTAGCCATTTGTTTTCGGTAGTCTTTCCGATTTCTATTCAACCTTGCTTGTGTTTCCTGCAGAGCTTGTCTCATTCTTTCCATTTCGTCTGAATTTCCGCCTTCCATGAATCCTGGCAATGTTGAACAGATTCTCAGTGACTCATATTCCTCTGATTTGAAAAAAGATCTCCTTGAAAGCTCTTAAAGATAAGTCAATTTCAATTTCTATTTCATCTTATTAACGTATTTCATGATGAATGAGCCATGGATGTTATGAATGTAACATGATGCCAATATAATGCATGCAAGTCAATGTATGGATATATACAATGATTAACCATGCATGTCCCAATGCACTTCCCTATGAGTGAACATATGTGTTATGAATGCAACATGATGTCAACATGATGCATGTAAAGAATTAATGCATGGGTATATACGAAGAAATCATGCTGACTTGCCATGTATGTCATGAGTACAACTTGATGCCAATATGATAAATGTAAAGAAAAAACAAATTAATTCATGAACATATATAGAAAAATCATGCTTACTATGTTTGTCATGAATGCAACTTGATGTTATCATGATGCATGTAAATAATGGATAAATTGATACACGGGTATATATAGAAAAATCATGCTAGTCATGAATGTATTCTACAATGAATGCATGCTATGACTGTAACATGATGTCCGTATGATACATGTAAAGAATAAGCAAATTAATGCATGGATATATACAGAAAAATCATGCTGACTATGAATGCATGAATGCAACCTGATACCAACATGATGCATGTAAAGAATAAGCAAATTAATACATGGATATATACAGAAAAAACATGCTGACTATGAATGCATGAATGCAACCTAATGCCAACATGATGCATGCAAAAAATAAGCAAATTAATGCATGGATATATATGAAAAAATCATATTGACTATGAATGCATGAATGCAACCTAATGTCAACATGATGCATGTAAAGAATGAATAAATTGATGCATAGGTATATACAAATAATGACCATGCATGTCATAAATGTATTCTATAATGGATGACCATGCATGCTATGATTGTAACATGATGTCCAAAATGATACATGTAAAGAATAAATGAATTAACACAAAGGTATATACAAAGAAATTAATCAGTGATTACACGAAATTCATGGGACCTAAATCTTGATTATTCAAAAATCTCATTATGCAAGATTTGCCTCCAAATTTAATCTATGATTTTTTGAAACATGTTTTCTCCATGAAAAACCAATAATATTATTATTCAAAAGAATTTCATAGTAGTGGATCCTACTATGGTACAATATGCAAATGTTCATGTAACACTACCGGTTTATGAAATCATCAAATGAGATTATTATCACCATCCGTTTATTGCAAAAAATGATATCAACAATACAACTATAAATATACATGTTCTATTCACACATGCATGAAACATGCAAAATGCAAAAATGTTTGAAAAAGAATGTTTGTATTTTGAATTTCAAAAAGTTAGTGAACACTTGCCCCAACAATATCTACTTATATAGGCATCACGGTGCCTTTGGGGTGGGTTTTCACATTTATTACGGGCGATGTACGTTCATCATTGCCCGATCTACAATGCTTATTCAGAATGTAGAGATACATGGTAAAAGATCAGAAGCATTCCTCCAAGTGTTCCTAACTTCGATGCATCTAACGAAAATCCGGCATGGCTTTGCCTAGGTTCACTATATGATGGTGAATCGGTTCTAAAGGCCCCGAATTGCTCCTCAATATCCTCGGTGAAGGCTAGTAAGTCACCCCGATAAAAGTGGGTTCAATTTGTTAGAGTATATTTCCCTGGCCCATGCGGATTGTTAATCATGAAGGCTTAGGTAATTTAGTACTCTGGAAGTGTTTCACTAGCCTATGCGGATTGTTAATCACGAAGGCTTAGTTACTTTGCTCCCACCTCAAAGGACGGAACCCGGGTATAGGGCTCACGATATGCAAATGCACGTGTAGCGTGTGAGGAGGAAAAAAAAACCTTTCACCACCTATTCTACAAACCTTATTCTAAATGCCCTAGCAGTTTATTAAAAGAACATTCAAAGAATAGTGTAACACATTAATCAACGAGCAATTATAATATACAATCATTAAATAACTAGAAAACAATAATAAAATGCATTTGAATGAATATGAACATATTTAAAATATTTTATTATTTTCAAAATTCTCCTTTATTTTAAACAAATATGGGAATTAAAATTAAATACCGAATAAACCAACAAAAATCGAGACTTTGATAACACATGACTAATTCTAGGCCTGACTCTCTAATATCCCCAGTGGAGTCGCCAAGCTGTCGCAACCTAAAAAATAACAAATCACATCGTGAGACTTTATATTCATTAGGCGTGACATTGGAAAAAACAGAGGAAAAGACGACTTAATTTCTTTTGAAATAAAATAAGGGTTTGAAAATTACCTCGAAAAAGACATGGAGTCACCACCAATCTTTTTTGGCTAGGTGTGATCGGTCACCTATTAAAACCGATTTTGTAAAATATTTTAAAATTAATTAAAATATTTTTTTTAAAACCAATTTCAAGTTTGCGCTTTTAAACCAGAGAAATCAAAGAAGCGGGTTCAGGACTCGGTTACATTTGGGAAAGGATTAGCATCCCCACAACGCCCGTATAAAATGGTACCTTATTAATCATGTGTTATCTCAAGTCTGGGTAAAAAGTTGATTTTAAATTTAATATTTCAAATTAATTCTGAATTTAAAGAAAAATAATTCCATTTTTTATTGAAAATGATTCGAAATTTATTAATTCAAAATTTTCCTATATTACCCGACAAACGTGGCAAAATATAGAAATTTTTATTTATTTAGAAAATTTTCCGAATCATTCTCGTTTTAAAGAAGATATTCCGTTATTAATTATAATTGATGATATCCTCCCCAACAAACCCGGCAGAGAACTCATGAATTATTTTAACTCGGGAATAACTTTATTTTATTTAAAACCATTATCTTTTCAAAATATTTTTTTTAAAAATATGAATATGAATATGTGTGACATAAATAAAATGACATAGCAAAGTCTAGATAATATAATGCAACCTAAATGGTATGATATAATTTAAATGGCATAGCATATTCTAGATGAAATGAAATATCCTAAGTAAGATGATATATTCTAAATGAAATGAAATATCCTAAGTGACATGATATATTCTAAATGAAATGAAATATCCTAAGTAAGATGATATATTCTAAATGAAATGAAAGATCCTAAACAATATGAAATATTCTAAATGAAATAATATGATTTAAATGACATAGCAAATTTAAATGACATGGCATATTTTAAATAATATAATCTATATGACATGGAATATGATCTAAGTGACATGAAATGATATGAAACAAAAAATAATGTTATCATGAAATATGCATGAAAATAAAAATAATAATGCATGAACATAGTATATGCTAAATGATGTGACAAAAATAAATGACTAAATAAAAAGCATAGGATAACATGAAATATTTAAAATCATATAAAAAACAATATAACATTATAAAATATAAATTAAAATAATAACAATACCATATAAATTATTATAGCAAAAATCACGTATTATATAGTATGCATGAACATGGAAAATGCAATGCATGAAAATGTATTTTTTCCTTTAAATAAAGAAATCCGTATACCTAAAAAAATATCCGGCTATCTTAAGAAAAGACATCAAATTAAATTTTCTAAAATAAAAAATACTTTGTGATTAGTTTGAAAACAAATTTGAAAATTCTTGGATAAAAACGATCCATAGCCGAACCCCCCTTTTAAATAGCTCTAATTTCCTAAATTTGAAAACCCGGACTTGACCACCCTTGACCCGAGCTTTATAAAATCATTTTTTAAGTTTAAAATGGCTTAGAAACCACCCTAAGATAGTAGCTAAAGTTCCTAATCAAGATAGTAGCTAAAGTTCCTAATCAGCCCCTTCTAAGTAACTTAGCCAAAATAGAAAATTAATTTTCCCTCAAATTCAAATCTGACTCTACTGTCCAGTTTTAAATCACGATTTTTTAACCTATTTTAAAATTTCAAAAAAATCTAAAAAAATACAGGAGACTCAAAACATGTAAAATTATATGGGAAAACATTGGCTTAAATTTTTTTATTAAGGATAACTTCCCAAAAAATCGAGAAAGTCAGAATACTGGGTGAAAAACTGTTTTGCCAAAACATGTTTTTTTGCCTTTGATAAAATCATTTAAAAATCAAAGTAAAAATGTTAGAGACTCTTCTAAGGACCTAAAAACAGTAGCTAAAACTTCTAAAATTTTGGACAAAAATTGGTTAAGTAAAAAAAAAATCACAAAAGTAGAATAATCAATTTGATATCTCCTTAACTTTCCACAAGTATGCTCCAATGAGCTTGACTTTGAGCCATTGATTGGCCTAAGTCAAAAATCAAGTGGCAAGACATGAGATGCATGAACATACAGTAAATTGAATGCATGAAATGCATGATTTAAAACCTAAATGACATGGAAAATGCATGGCATAAAGAATATGGCCTAGACCTAACATGAACTTGCATGGAAATAAATGCAACCTAGGTCTAAACATGCATGAAATGCATGGCAATGCAAATGAAACCTAGACCTAAAAATGCTTGGCAATAACACAAGCACATAGCATACTAGATCAAGAAACACAAATCATGGCATGGAAATGCAAACCTATCTACTAGCAAGATGAAAATGCACATACAAAGCATAGAAAATGGAAGAAGACGAATGGACATAGAATCTGAATGATGATATTCTATCATGGCATTTTCACAAACACATGACATACTAAATGCAAGGCTAAAGAAGAAACATGCTAAAACATGCAAACATGAAGTAAAGGCATGACCACAACTAGACATTTTCACAAACACATAGTATAGTAAAATGCAAATCATGAACAACTCAAACATGTTGAAAACAGAAAATTAAAAATGGTAGACAAGGAAAGTAAACATGAAAACAAGATGATAAAATCAAAAATAGAGGTAAGTAAGTAAAAAGATCAAAACAAGCTCCATGTTTTTGTTATTTTTAGAAAAATATAGAACATCAAAACATGCTAGACATAATAAACAACATGAAATAAAAAATCAAATATCAAACATACAAAAATCAGTGACCATTCGGCTTCCTCATAAATATGTAAAAAAAAAAATTGGTTTTTTCAAAGTTTTTCAAGAAGACACAAAAGAAGAGCTTGAAGAGAAAGCTTAAAAACACTTATTTCAAAATTAAAATCAATAGAAACTCCCAAAATATCAAATGAAAATAGCAAATTAATGATGGAAATGCAAAAAAAAGTGCAAGAGTAAGGTGCTTTTAGCTACCTCTAAAAGCTATATTGCAAGCTTTTTTCTCTTCTTACTTTTTTTACCTTTCTAAACTTTCTATTTGCCTTCAAAAATGGAGAGTATTCAGCCAAGAGAAGTATGAAAAAAATGAAAAAAGCCTCCTCCCCTTGTAGTGGCCGAATGGCCTAGGTTATTATAGAAGGTTCTAGGTTTTTTTAGCCAATTTTGATCCAATAGCCTTCAATCCAAGATGCTTTCTATGTAGAATTCTCACCCTTAGATTGGAATAATCAGTCCCTAAGTATGATGTCATGAAGATGATGTCATAAATATGACATCATCCTTCTCCATCCATTGGTCCATGTGTTGCAAATTCAAAGGCTTGATAAAAAAATAACTACCTTCCTATTCACTCTTGGCCTTTAGATGAAAAATTCATAAAATCACACTCTTTCATGGGCCTTGGCCGGCTGCCTCTTCACATTCCCAGCCTGATAAATGCTTAATTTCATATATTTTCCTATTTAATTTCTTTATACTTTGTGCTTTGATTCTTACTTCCTTGACATTTTAGTAAGTTTTTATGCTTTGTAGGTATTTTGAAGGAGATGAAGTCAAAACCTGTCAATTAGGATGTTAAAGAGCATACAAATCACAATCACAAGATGGAAAAAGACTTGGGAGTCAAAAAGATCAAATTCTTGGTGCAAAGCAAGAAGACAGATTTGACCTCCGGAGCTTGTTGCTAAGAAAACATGATGTTAGACTCTTTATTCGAAGAAACTTCCTTCTTGACTTTTGAAGATCACTTGATTGCCTTTCCAACGGTTGGTCATGGACCTAAATCGGATATGAAATGGTCATCCAAATCGGCATTGGAATATCTCCCTAAACAACCCTAGTGGCAGCAAAAATACCCTAGCCGCAAATCACATTTTTTTTTCTTAATAACCCTAGCTGACATTTATGTTTATCCTTGTCAAAGAAGGATTAGACTGTCAACTTGCATTAATTGCATTAATTGTAAGTATCTTTCCTTAAAGCTAATCCTAGTCAAAGTAGGAGAATTAAATCAGCCAAGACTTTCCTTCCTTACACTTACTTTGGCTGCAAGTTTGTAATCTCTCTTCATTAAAGAGTGCTTTGACTAAAACTTTCCTACTTTATTCAAACTTGGCTGCCAAGGCTTATATCTTAATTAAAACACAAAAGTCAGCCACATTTCCTTAACTTTAGCCAAAAGTCGACATTTATTGAAGGGACAGAGCTGAAATTCACTTGTTTGATGCCCTAGCTATTGCCTATAAATAAAGAACAAGGGGGAAAACGAAAATAGACTTCTCCAAGCATCAAAGTTCTAATTTGTTCTTTGTTTCTTTGTTTTTGAGAGAGCAAGAGGCTGGATAATTAATATTCTTCTTCTTTTTCTTTCTTTCTTTTATTTTCTTCTTAGATTCTCTTTAATTTTATGTTTATGTTTATAATGCCTATGCTAGGCTAAACTTTTATTTGGTTAAGGGTGATTTCAAAGCCCTAGAGATGTTATGTAATTAATTTTCAGAATCTATCTATCATTGTTTTCCATCAAAGTTGCTTATGTTCTTCCATTGAAATTGTTCATGATGATGTTTTGATTTGTTTAGGTGGCCAACTAGATAAATCTTGATAATTGTCTAATGCTAGTTTAGGAGTCTTGATCCGTGTAATTGTCTTGATTTCCTATTCAGAAGTAGCAATTTGTGATTAATGATTATGGTCAAGTTTTCAGTAATTGCAAAGTGGAACATAACCTAAGTTGAACAATCCGAGCTTATGTGTTTGTTGCTTAGATCAACCTATCTTTCTTATCATAAAGCTACTATTAAATTGAACTTAGAGAGCTTATTCTAGGTTGTTTGATAGTTAGAGGTTAAATAGAAAGCTTGTTCTATTTAACGACAAACTAAGGAAAGATTGGGGTAGCAGAGCTTGTTGTTATCTATGGTTGTTAACTTTGATAGCTAATTAATGTTGATAGATATGAAATTGATTCTTAATGATGTCTAGTGGTGGAGAATGAAACCTTAACCATATTTTTCATATTTGATTCTTCTTAATTACTTGTTTTCTCACTCTTATTGTTAACTTTAGTTTAAATCTGATTTCAAAATCCCCTTTACTTTTGTTTACCTGTTTTTAAGTGATAAACTATTAACTTATAAACTAAAACCCAATCCCTGAGGAATCGACCCTTGCTAATCACTATACTCTACAATTGATTCTTTTTAAGTGCAAGGTTAAATAAGATACACTCTTTTGAGTGCATCAAGTTTTTGGCACCGTTGCCGGGGATTGCGTTCTTTAGTTTATTGGTTTATTCTTATTTTCTGTTCTAATTATTTACTTTCTTATTATTTTATTTTTTTTGTTTATTAGTGAATGTTCCAAGCTCCCGAGAAAGACTTAAGACTTAGAAGAATTCGGGAATTTATAACTTCTCACCAACAACCAATCGAGGAGCTGATCCAAAACATCCAAGAGGAGCAAAGAGAGATGGCAGCAGTTGACAACCGAACTCTCAAGGAGCTAGCCACTCCAGACTTGGGTCAACAACCATTATGCATTGAATATGCTAATCTTGAGGTAGCTTTTGAATTAAAATCTGGTTTGGTTCATCTTCTCCAAACTTTTCATGGTTTTACAGGAGAGGATCCAAATAAGCACCTCAAGGAATTCCATGTAGTTTGCTCAAGCATGAGACCAACATGAGTCACGGAAGAGCAAGTTAAGTTGAGAGCCTTCCCATTCTCTCTAGCTGATCATCAAAGGAATGGCTCTACTATCTACCATCCGGGACCATCACTACATGGAATGATATGAAGAAAGCATTCTTGGAAAGGTATTTCCCAACATCTAAGGCTTCCAACATTAGAAAAGAGATATGTGGGATTCGGCAATACAACGGAGAGTCCTTATATGAATATTGGGAAAGGCTCAATAAACTTTGTGCATCATGTCCACACCATCAGATAAGTGAACAACTTCTCATCCAATACTTCTATGAAGGTCTCATGCCCATGGAGAGAAGTATGATAGATGCCGCTAGTGGGGGAGCTCTAGTTGATAAGACTCCCAGGGCTGCTAGAACTATAACCTCCAACATGGCAGCCAATTCTCAACAATTCTCAATGAGACAAGATCCACCACCACAACACAAGAGAGTTAATGAGGTAGGTATATCATCCCTTGAACAAAAATTTGATAAACTGACTTCTCTTGTTCAACAATTGGCTGTAGGTAATATATAGCAAATAAAGGCTTGTGGCATATGTTCAAACATGGGGCACCAAACTGATATGTGTCCAACACTTCAAGAAGACACCAATGAACATGTGAATGCCATTGGTGGATTTTAGAACCAACCAAGGAAATATGATCCCTACTAAAACACATACAATCCAGGATGGAGGGATCATCCAAACTTCAATTATGGAGGGAACCAATCACAAGCTGTTCCTCCACCATTTGACAACAAGCCATCGGGTTTTCAGCAAAGAGTGCAACAACCGTATCGAACCCGACAACAAGTGCCATTATAAAAAAATTTAGGTGAGACTCTTGAAGATCTAGTCAAAACCCTTACTACTAATGCAATTCAACTTCAACAGGAATCAAGGGAGACAAAGGTAAGTATCCGAAACTTAGAGGCTCAGATGGGGCAATTGGCAACAACCATGAGTCAAATGCAAGCAAGAGATTCCGGGAAATTACCTTCCCAAACTATAGTGAATCCAAGAGAGAATGCCAATGCTATAACTTTAGGAAGTGGGAAACAGCTAGAGACACCACAAAAGAATAGTGCTCAAGGGGAGAACAACACCATGGCATCCTCTTCACATCCCAACGAGCCACTAAAAAAGGTAATTCCTAAACCATCATTTCCTTCTTATATAACTCCTCCACCTTTTCCTAGCAGGTTAGCAAAGTCCAAGAAGAAGGAGCAAGAGAAGGAAATTTTGGAAACCTTCCGGAAAGTAGAGGTGAACATTCCTTTACTAGATGCTATCAAGCAAGTGCCAAGATATGCCAAGTTCCTAAAAGAGTTGTGCACATCTAAACGGAAGTTGAAATGGAATGAAAAGGTAAGTGTGGGGTAGAATGTGTCAGCTGTTCTTCAAAAGAAACTCCCACCTAAATGCAAGGATCCAGGTATGTTTACCATTCCTTGTAAGATAGGCAACACCAGGTTTGAGCATGCTATGCTAGATCTAGGGGCATCTATTAATGTCATGCCATATTCAATTTATGCTACATTGAATCTAGGACCATTAGAGGAAATCAGTGTTATAATACAACTTGATGACCGTTCTAACACTTACCCAAGAGGAGTTGTAGAAGACGTTCTTGTACAGGTTAATGAATTGGTTTTTCCCGCTGACTTTTATGTTATTGAGATGGAAGATGAGATGTCTTCTAATCCCGCACCTATTCTATTAGGGAGACCATTATTGAAAACAGCAATAACTAAAATAGATGTACATGATGGCACTTTAACTACGAAATTTGATGGTGAAATAATTCGCTTTAACATTTTTGAGGCCATGAGATATCCTAGTGATGTGCATTCTGTTTTTAATATTGATATAATTGACTCACTAGTGCAGCAAGCTTATGAGCTAGATGGTGAAGATCGTGTGGAGATAGTCCTTTGCAAACATCTCGAAATGGGGAATGCTAAAGGGGAACTAGGCTTGAGTGACCATGTAGAAGGGGCACTAGAACCTTTACACTCGCTGCCACCTAAAGATGCAATGTTTGATGTTTCATTTATTGATTTGCCTTTATCTAATGAGAAACTTCTACCTTCCATTTCGCAGGAACCAACTTTAGAGTTGAAACCACTACCGAACCACTTGAAATATGTGTTCTTAGTTGAAAAGGACACACTACCGGTCATCATTGCCAAAGAGCTCACATCTTTGCAAGAAGAGCGACTTATCCGGGTGCTTAGAGAGCATAAAACAACAATTGGTTGGACAATTGCCGATATCAAGGGAATAAGCCCATCCATGTGCATGCACCGGATTTTGTTAGAGGAGGGGTCCAAACCAACAAGAGAAGCACAAAGAAGATTGAACCCTCCTATGATGGAGATTGTGAAAAAAAAAAAGATACTAAAACTCCTAGATGTTGGAATGATCTATCCTATCTCGGATAGCAAATGGGTAAGCCCGGTCCAAGTAATTCCAAAGAAATCAGGTGTAACGGTGGTAACAAATAATGAGAATGAACTTGTTCCTACTAGGATTCAAACAGGGTGGCGAGTTTGTATTGATTATCGAAAACTTAATTCCACAACTCGCAAAGACCACTTTCCTTTACCTTTTAGTGATCAAATGCTTGAAAGGTTAGCTGGTCATTCTCATTATTGTTTTCTTGATGGTTTTTCAGGTTATAATCAGATTGCCATTGCTCCAGAGGACCAAGAGAAAACAACATTCACATGTCCATTTGGTACTTTTACATACCAGCGTATGCCATTTGGTCTTTGTAATGCACCTGCTACATTCCAAAGGTGTATGGTTAGCATATTTTCAGATTATGTAGAGAACATCATAGAAGTGTTTATGGATGATTTTAGTGTCTATGGTGATTCTTTTGATAGATGTCTAGAGAACCTTACACTTGTACTTGAAAGATGCATGGAAACTAACCTTGTTTTGAGTTGGGAAAAATGTCACTTTATGGTAGAACAAGGAATAGTTTTGGGCCATGTTATTTCTTCTAGAGGGATAGAGGTTGATAAATCTAAAATAGATATTATGCATTCTTTACCACCTCCTACAAATGTGATAGAGGTTCGTTCTTTTCTTGGACATGCAGGTTTCTATAGGAGATTTATCAAAGACTTCTCAAAGATCACATTACCTCTTTGCAAGCTACTACAAAAAGATGTGGTTTTCCACTTTGATGATAAATGCAAAGTGGCGTTTGAAACATTGAAGGGACTCTTGACATCAGCTCCTATCATGCAACCACCAAATTGGAATGTACCTTTTGAAATCATGTGTGATGTTAGTGACTACGCCGTTGGAGCTGTTTTGGGCCAACGGGTTGGCAAAGCCTCACATGTCATTTATTATGCCTCCCAAACTCTTAATGATGCTCAATTAAACTATTCCACTACGGAAAAAGAACTTTTGCCTATTGTATTTGCTTTAGAAAAATTTCAATCTTATTTAATTGGTACTAAAGTAATTGTATTTTCTAACCATGCAGCCCTTAGGTACTTACTCACTAAGAAGGAGGCCAAACCAAGGTTGATTAGATGGATACTTCTCTTACAAGAGTTTGATTTGGAGATAAAAGATAAGAGAGGTAGTGACAACTTGGTTGCGGACCATCTTAGCCTTTTAGTTCATGAAGAGGATGCACTACCCTTGAATGAGAACTTTTCGGATGAGCAACTTCTTTTTATAAGTACAACAACTCCTTGGTATGCCGATATTGTTAATTACTTAGTTACCAAGAAGTTGCCACAAGAGTTGACACGAGCTCAAAGAAATAAGATCAAAAGTGATGCCAAATACTACATATGGGATGATCCTTACCTTTGGAAGCATTGCTCCTATCAGATTATAAGAAGGTGTGTACTCGGATCTGAATTTCAATCTATTCTCATCTTTTGTCACTCTTATGCATGTGGAGGACACTTTGGATCCAAAAGGACAGCCATGAAAGTTCTTGATTCTGGATTTTATTGGCCTACTATGTTCAAAGATGCATACCTCTTTTGCAAGTCATGTGATCGTTGCCAAAGAACAAGAAACTTAGGTGCTAGAAATCAAATGCCTCAAACTCCAATACTTATTGTTAAAAATTTTTAATGTATGGGGCATGGATTTTATGGGGCTTTTTCCTTCTTCTTTTGGTAATCTTTATATTTTACTTGTCGTTGATTATGTTTCAAAGTGGGTGGAAGCAAAATCCACTAGGATTAATAACTCTAAAGTTGTTTCAGATTTTGTCAAGACTAACATCTTTGCTACGTTTGGAACACCAAAGGCCATAATCAGCGATAGAGGTACTCACTTTTGCAATAGGACTATGGAAGCACTTTTGAGGAAGTATAATATCACACACAAGGTCTCCACCTCATATCATCCTCAAACTAGTGGGCAAGCTGAAGCGTCAAACCGAGAAAAGTCCATCCTTGAAAAGACAGTTAATCCAAATAGGAAGGGTTGGAGTTCACGACTTGATGATGCACTTTGGGCTTATAGGACAGCATATAAGACACACATTGGTATGTCTCCTTATCGACTTGTTTATGGTAAGCCTTGTCATCTTCCGATTGAGTTGGAACATAAATCATATTGGGCTATCAAAAAATGCAACATGGAGATGGATGAGACAGGTAAGCAAAGAAAACTTGACCTACAAGAATTAGAGGAGATAAGGAATTATGCCTATGAGAATTCTAGGATTTACAAGGAAAAGACTAAGGCATTCCATGACAAGATGATATCAAGAAAGGACTTTGTTGTTGGACAAAAAGTTCTTCTCTTCCATTCACGCCTTAAGTTATTTCCAGGTAAGTTACGTTCTCGTTGGGTTGGACCTTTTGTTATTACTAATGTATTTACTCATAGTGCAGTTGAAATCCAAAGTCCAAAAACAGATAAGGCATTCAAATTGAATGGTCATAGATTGAAGCCTTACTATGAGAACTTTCCAATACAAGATGTGGAGGAGTTACCACTTTTTGAGCCAAATTATGTTGAATAATAATGGCATGGGTCTAAGTCAGGCTGAGGACAATAAACCAAGCGCTTCTTGGGAGGCAACCCAAAATGATGGAAAGCATCCATTATAATCAGATTTGCATATTCCATACTCTCCATCATTCTATCCTTTATTGTTTTTCTTTAGTTTGTTTTGTTTAGTAGTTCTTTTCTCTTACATATAATTCTTGCATTGGGGATAATAGCATTACATTGAGGACAATATAAAAATTAAGTGTGGGGGGGAGAATTTGGGATTTTCTTTAGTGTGTTTTGTTTTTGATTCTTTTTATGTTGTTTTTGGTGTGATTTAGTTACTTTCAATACTATGATGAGATATGAATTGCATAAGTATAAAACTGATTTATTAATGAGAAGATTTTCATGAGAATTGAGCTTGATATCATTGTTTTTTTGAGACAATGTTAATATGATATGTTGATTGAGAAAGAAGCATGTTTAGACTTAAATCTGACTTGTATAATCATCCTTGTGAGTTTTTGAGCCTATATGATTAATGCATTATACATATCAATCTAATTTCTTTCTTGAGTGCTCTTATCATTACATGATTCTCTAGAACTTGCTTTAAACCTTGTTGAGACTATATTGATGCATGTGACAACATGAATATGATAGAGGCATTAGGATTTTTAACCAGGGCCAAACAGCCATCCCTTATTGATGTTCCAAGAGAACATCCCCCTTAGTGAGCCAATTTGAGCCTACATTGAATAAGCTATTTATTTGGTAACCATATCTTGTCCCTAACCTAAATATACTTATTTATATCCTTACCCTTGTTTTAAAGATGAATTAGCATGTTTTGAGACATATTGCAAAGACAAAGAAGATCTATTCAAATTTTGGGTTAGAAACAAGAAATAAGTGTGGGGGAGGAGAAAGGCAAAAGTCAAGAGAAAAATAGAGAGAATATTTCCAAATACATTACCATGTGAAAAAAAATTTGAATAATCTCTTGAACTTCTATTTAAAGAAAAGAAAAAGATGTTACAAAGTTGTTTAGAATAAAAAAAAGGCCCAACTTGAATATTCGGCCTATGTATTATGTGATTTGTAAAGAGTTTTGAGAAGTTTTCTTTGTATGAATCTTATTATGTCTCTAAACTCTATGAAATCTTTGGAACCTTTGTAATATCCTTTTCCTTTTATTCTTTAACCAAATTTATTACCCCTTGACCCCATTACAACCTTCAATAAAGACCTCTTGTTTTATGAAGTTGCATGATCTAAATAGTGGATATTAGGTGGACAAGCAAGCATATGGTAGAACTATTTTCATGAGATTGATTGAGTGTAAACACTTTACCACTACTTTAAAAAGTGAAAATCATGAGAGTATCCCATGTGAGAAGTTGAGATTAAGTTTAAACATGCACTCTTTTGATTGAGATATGTTATGTTAACTTAACTCAAGCCCTTTACTATCAAGCTTGATTCTTTGGGAAACTCTTTAAGCTATTGATTAGTTTGTAAGACATGTTCAATGATTATCTATAAGTTGTATTGAAAGTGAACTAGATTCGGTTTTCTTACCTTGTGTCTATTTAATTTTGCTCGAGGACTAGCAAAAGATTAAGTCTGGGGGAATTTGATAAGTGCTTAATTTCATACATTTTCCTATTTAATTTCTTTATATTTTGTTCTTTGATTCTTACTTCCTTGACATTTTACTAGGTTTTTATGCTTTGTAGGTATTTTGGAGGAGATGAAGTCAAAACCTGTCAATTAGGATGTTAAAGAGCTTACAAATCACAATCACAATATGGAAAAAGACTTAGGAGTCAAAAAGATCAAATTCTTGGTGCAAAGCAAGAAGACAGATTTGACCTCTGGAGCTTGTTGCTAAGAAAACATGATGTTAGACTCTTTATTCGAAGAAACATCCTTCTTGACTTTTGAATATCACTTGATTACCTTTCCAACGGTTGGTCATGGGCCTAAATCGGATAAGAAACGGTCATCCAAATCGGCATTGGAATATCTCCCTAAATAACCGTAGCGGCAGAAAATACCCTAGCCGCAAATCACATTTTTTTTCTTAATACCCTAGCTGAATTTATGTTTATCCTTGTCAAAGAAGGATCAGTGGCTGTCAACTTGCATTAATTGCATTAATTGCAAGTATATTTCCTTAAAGCTAATCCTAGTCAAAGTAGGAGAATTAAATCAGCCAAGACTTTCCTTCCTTACATTTACTTTGGCTGCAAGTTTGTAATCTCTCTTCATTAAAGAGTGCTTTGACTAAAACTTTCCTACTTTATTTAAACTTGGCTGCCAAGGCTTATATCTTTCCTTAAAACACAAAAGTCAGCCACTTTTCCTTTACTTTAGCCAAAAGTCGGCATTTATTGAAGGGAGAGAGCTGAAATTCACTTGTTTGATGCCCCAGCTATTGCCTATAAATAGAGAACAAGGGGGCAAACGAAAATAGACTTCTCCAAGCATCAAAGTTCTGATTTCTTCTTTGCTTCTTTGTTTTTGAGAGAGCAAGAGGATGGATAATTAATATTTTTCTTATTCTTCTTTCTTTCTTTTATTTTCTTCTTAGATTCTCTTTAATTTTATGTTTATGTTTATAATGCCTATGCTATGCTAAACTTTTATATGGTTAAGGGTGATTTCAAAGCCCTAGAGATGTTATGTAATTAATTTTCAGAATCTATCTATCATTGTTTTCTATCAAAGTTGCTTATGTTCTTCATTAAAATTGTTCATGATGATGTTTTGATTTGTTTAAGTGGCCAACTAGATAAATCTTGATAATTTTCTAATGCTAGTTTAGGAGTCTTGATCCGTGTAATTGTCTTGATTTCCTATTCAGAAGTAGCAATTTGTGATTAATGATTATGGTCAAGTTTTCAGTAATTGCAAAGTGGAACATAACCTAAGTTGAACAATCCGAGCTTATGTGTTTGTTGCTAGATCAACCTATCTTTCTCATCATAAAGCTGCTATTAAATTGAACTTAGAGAGCTTATTCTAGGTTGTTTGATAGTTAGAGGTTAAATAGAGAGCTTGTTCTATTTAACGACAAACTAAGGAAATATTGGGGTAACAGAGCTTGTTGTTATATACGGTTGTTAACTTTGATAGCTAATTAATGTTGATAGATATGAAATTGATTCTTAATGATGTCTAGTGGTGGAAAATGAAACCTTAACCATATTTTTCATATTTGATTCTTCTTAATTACTTGTTTTCTCATTCTTATTATTAACTTTAGTTTAAATCTGATTTCAAAATCCCCTTTACTTTTGTTTACCTGTTTTTAAGTGATAAACTATTAACTTATAAACTAAAACACAATCCCTGAGGACTCGACCCTTGCTAATCACTATACTCTACAATTGATTCTTTTTAAGTGCAAGGTTAAATAAGATACACTCTTTTGAGTGCATCACAGCCCATACTTCATTTTTTCAATTGCAAGAAAGGCCATTTTTGATTTTTTCGATAAAATGATCTTTTTGACCCCCAAAACTAATTAAATAGAAAACGGACTCCAAATCAAAATTTTTTTTAATACCTCCAAAACAATAAAAATTTAAATTCTGAAAGTTTTCAAAAATTTTCGAGCCCATTTGCTATTTTTTTTTTTTGGATTTTTTCTTCCGAAATTGCCCCTTTGTGCACTTGGGATTTTCCACTTTGCAAACGAACTCCGAATCCAGATTTTATTTCGCCAATATCTTCCAAATAATTTAAGAATGATATCTGCAAATTTTCAAAATTTTTGGAACTCATTTGCTATTTTTTCGGGATTTATCTTCTTGAATTTCAGCATAGTGGGCCCGAGATTTTTCATTTTGCAAACAAGCTCCGAATCCGAATTTTTTTTTTCGCCAATCTTTTCCAAATGGTTTAAGAATGAGATCTGCAAATTTTCAAAATTTTTGGAGCTTATTTGCTATTTTCCCAAATTTTCCAATTTTGCCTTTTTGTCTCCAAAGCCCGTTTTTGCTCAAAACAAGTCCGATTTTTAGATTTTCTTTTTTTGTACCTTTGTTATATGGAATTGGAGTTGGTCCGAAAATGCCCAATTTTTACGATCAAATTCTCCTCCTGTTGATTTTTCCTTTTTTCACAATCAGGAATTTCTTCGTTTTTTCGTTTTTCCTCCAATCAGCTCTTTTCTTGGAATTACTTCAACTGAGCCTTGGGCTATCCTTGTTTAATCACTCCTCATCAATTAGGGATTTTATTTTTACCGAATCGGGTCATTTCTGTAATTTTTCCCAATTTCACCAAAATCCACCAAAAATTCTAATTCTCGGTTTTCTTCCAAATTGACTTTTCCTTCAGTTTTTCTTCCATGTAGCCTTTCCGTTACATGTAGTTTGTGCTTATCTTTCATTTGGAACCTCTAATTTCGACCAATTTGATCGTTAAAGTACTTTTCCCCAAATTTTCCGAACTAGGGTTTTCTTTCTACTAAATCTCCGTAACCCATATTCTGGACTCCATATCTTTTGTTGTAGAACTCGGATTATCAAAATTCTTTCACCATTGTTCAATTGAACTTTGAATCTAGATTTTGAAAGTTGGTTGACTTTTTTAGTAGTTGACTTTTGAAGGTTGACTTTTTCGAGATTGATTTTTTCAAGATTGACTTTTTATGTCTGCTTTCTTAAACTAAGTCTTGGAGTACCACCTGCAGGATGAGAAAAGTATTTTTGCATTCTAAAATATCATTTTAGGAATAAAACATATCTGATTTAGTGGTCCGAACAAAATTAGATGTCTACATATTTATTTCAAGCTCACTGAAAATATATCTTTCACAATCTCAAACTTGGTTTTGCCATTTTCAATTGTATAAACATGCCATACCACCTCTTAGAACACCGCATAAAGTCAGCACACTTAGGTATAGTAGGTAGGCACTACAAGAATACTTCTCCATTCATAACCATTAAAACCCTTCAAGAGGCACCTGTCTCGCATCCAAACATCAAAACTATTATAACATTGATTGATTACATGGCAGGGGACACAGAATTTCAACTGTTGCTACCATTCAAAAAGAGGTCTCATTTATTTACATATAGTTGAAGCTACTGTAAGTATGCTCTTCTCGTGTAAAGATGAGGAGATGGTGAGGTCAATGAATACAATATTGCTTTGCTTGTAAACCAACTACTGGAGTAGATGAGCTGAGAGTTGCTTCTCAAAGTATGGTTTGACTGGTAATACTAAAGGAAATTTCCATAAATATTTTTTTATTAGATCATTTAATAATTACTTTACTGTTTATGGCATGTTTTCCAAATTGTCCCTAAAAAAATGAGAGAAAATAAAAAAGTAAATTTGAAAGAGAAGAGAACAAACTGACAAATTACTATCGAAGATTCCTGTTGAATCAAAAACAACTAACTCCACAAAGTCGAATACAAGGGAAATGGATTTTTTATTCAAATATAGCTAAAAATAATAATTTCCGAAAATACCGTTCCTTTTAGATTATTTCCCAAAATCCGCTGGTTTTAATACTAGCTGGGAAATCGCCACCCCCCATGGCGATTTTCCAGCGTCAAAAAACTCATTTTGGCTAAAAATACCAAGGGAAATCGCCATAGGGGTGGCGATTTCCCTTGGTGTTTTTTGCAAATTTTGCTAAAAATACCAAGGGAAATCGCCACCCCCCATGGCGATTTCCCTTGGTATTTTTAGCCAAATTTGCAAAAAAAAATGAGGGGAAATCGCCATGGGGGTGGCGATTTCCCTTCATGTATAATTTTTTTTTTAATTAATAAACAAATTTTAATTTTTTTTTAATTTGTAAATTTTATTTTTTAAATTTAAAAATTATAAATTAAATTAAATTTCTTATTAAATTTAAATATGGAAAAAAAAATTTCTTATAAAAATTAAAAAAACAAAATAATATTTCTTCTTAAATTTGTATATCAAAAATTTTATTTGTAAGTTTTGTTTTAATTTTAAAAATTTGTAAGTTTTGTTTTTTAATTTTAAAAATTATAAATTAAATTAAAATAATTTTTTTATAATTTAAAAAAAAAAAAAAAGAAATTTCGTAAGGTATATTTTATTATTTAAAATTTATGAACAAATTTTTTTAAATTTTGTTAATTGATTTGTATTAGATAAAAACAAAAAACAAAAAACAAAAAAAAACAAAAACAAAAAAAAAAACAAAAAAACTTGCATTACATTTTCCCTCATATGTACAATAATAATCCAAAGTACATGATAAGTTGACAAAAACATGTAATTCATTTATTGTTGATGTGAAGTCTCCCCCAATGTGCCAAATCGATGCGGACAATTTCGATGGTTATGACCTTCATTTCTGCATAATCCACAACGTTTTGGTTGGCCTTTCTCCATGAAGTCCATTTCATTACGAATACGACTTGATTTTGGCCGACCATGTGGATTTCTCCGCATTTCTTGATTGGGACACACTTCTGGACCATCATATTGAGGCCAGTAACTTTCATTTCCAACAGCTTCGAACTCATGTCTATAAACATTCAATATAGTTTCCAGTCTATAGACTTTGTCCACATATTGCATGCAATCTACATGGACATGTGCACAGGTAGCAACTACATGTGAACAAGGGAACCTTTGTGCTTGAAACTTTCCACAATCACACCACATGCCACTAAGGTTGACTTTGTACTTCATTGCAGAAACACCCTCTTGTGGATCAACTAACTTTTCAACCAGAAAAGATTGATTTGCTCGCGTAAAATTACGAACAATGTGGGAGTTAGCTTTCCTGCGATTTTCTTGCATAGCTTGTGTGACTGTTTCACAATATGTGTGCCCTCCCTCCATCATGGCAATTTGCTTGTTCCCCATCTTAACAAAAAGTGCAGCCAACCTATAATATGTTGATTGCACTAAAGCAGTAATGGGAAGATGACGCGTTCCCTTCAACACCGAATTGATAGGTTCAGCTAGGTTGGTTGTCATATGGCCATAACGTCTTCCTTGATCATATGACTGCGCCCACTTCTCCTTGGGGATCCTATCAAGCCAATTAGCCGCCTCTGCATTTTCCCCAAGAAGATTGTCATACATGAAATGAAAATTCGGTCGCCTCAACTTGTATCCTAATAAATTTTAAAACAAAAAACTTGTGAATTTCAGTATTATTTTATATGCTAAACGAAATATAAGAGATAAAATAACTATGATTTGATTCCATACCCATGTTAACAATTTGTCGACGCAATTCCTTATTGTTAAACTTTTTCATAAAGTTCGCTGCAATGTGTCGAATGCAGTACACTGAATATGCATGTGAAGGATTCCATCCACCATCGCGTCTAATCGCAGCTTTGATGGCTTCATGTCGATCAGACATCAAGCAAATGCCAGGTTGTTTTGTCACGTGTCTGCGCAAGTTACTGAGAAAGAATGGCCAAGCCTCTGTTGTCTCACCCTCCACAATGGCAAAGGCAATTGGCAGTATGTTTCGGTTGCCATCTTGTGCAATAGCTAACAATAATGTGCCTTTGTATTTTCCATATAAGAAAGTACCGTCTATTTGCACAATAGGTTTACAATACGGATACCCTTCAATGCACGACTTAAATGTCCAAAATAGTCGATGGAATATTCTCTTACCCTGGACCAGTCGATCACCGTGATATGCAGGTACCGTTTGCAATTCCACAATTGTACCAGGCACGAAATGTTGCATTGCACCTAACCATTTAGGTAGCTCATTGTACGATCTTTCCCAATCGCCAAATACTCGAACAATTGCCTTTTGCTTTGCTTGTCGTGTTTTCTTGTAGGAGGTGATGTATCCATACCGGATTCGCATCTCAGCGATCAAAACTGAAACGAAAATCTCCGGATTTGCTTGGACCAATGACAAAATGCATTAACAGATCATGTTACAATCTAACTTGCAATGATCTTGTGAAATCCTCCCCGATGTGCAAGTATGAGGCCCTTCATATTTTCTAATCTCCCATAGCTGTTTCTTCTTCATAAAAGTTGCCCTTATTCTCCAATTACACCCATTCCCATACATTACGCACTTGGCATAATATTTCGTCCGCTCAGATTCAATTACTCTGTAATCTACAGAGTTTTTGATGTCATAGTGCTTGATAGCTGAAAGCACAGCCTCTTTCGTTGGGAATTGTAACCCAACACACAGATCAACTGCAGATGGATCAAATGTCAGAGGCATAGCTAATGTATGAGCATACTCTAGAAATTCCGGCACATGCATTGCCTTCAGATCCAGTGTATGCATATGGGATGCAGCCTGATATGGGGGAATATCTCCATGAGTGTTGATATCTCCATGAGTGTTGATCTCAGCAGGGACGACGTCTGGGTCAGAATCAGTATTGTCATCACTTGCGAATTCAGCATCCTCTTCCTGCTCACTAAATTCACCAACATCTTCACCATGGACTCCATGTGGACGAACAGGATCAACACCAGGTGGCTCATCTTCGAGGGTAGTAGGAATTAGGGTTTGTGAGACTAATGAAGTCTGAAAAGTTGTAGCTTGAGATAAGGGCACGACTTCTTCTGTGGGAACGTCGTATGTAGTGTGAACATAGAACGACCCAGAATCATAATCTTCTATGGGAAAGTTTTCTGTTGTGCGAACATTTGAAGGGCCGCAATCATCGTCAACATCATCTATGTCAGCATATAACTCAAGGACACCAACATTTGCAAATGTCTCATGAGCATAAAACATGCATCTGACATCATCATCATCTTCAAGTGGAAATGTTCTATATCGGACACATCCTTCACCAATAGAACGAGGATGCCTGTACTTAACCTCTGAAACTCTTTTTCTATTTCCAGCTTTAATTTTTGTATGAATTTGCAGCTTCAGTTCCTCTAATGTGACGTCGTCTTCAGCACGAAAACTTTTTGGACGTTCACAATCAAAGATAGCACCTTCGTCAGTATTATGAATTTGGCCATTATAGTAGACCAATGCGATCACTCTATTGCTCATGTTGTGTAGTAATGAAACTAAGAAAGATGAGAATGTAGATATTATCACTCCGCAAAAGAAAGAAGAAATATAGAAGGATGAGAATGAGAATGAGGAGGTTTTAGCACTCAGGAAAAATCTGATTGAAAAACTGTTGTAGGGGGTATTGTAAACCTTCATAAGTATTATGAATTTATAATGGTTCATTATGTTGTACCAGATGACAAATCCCATCCTTTGTATAGGATGGAATCTGATTCTGATATTCTGCCTAGGACTATTTGACTGAAAAAGTTATAACTTATTCAATGCAAAATGTGATTGATAAATCCCATCATTTGTCTCATCCATTGCAGAAAGAATCAAATTCCAATATTTTCTGCAGCATTTGATGGACTGAAATATAGCTGAAACCTGTCTAAAACCCTATATCATCAGTCTTATCCATTGCAGAAAGAATCAAGTTCCAATATTTTCTGCAGCATTTGATGGACTGAAAAATAGCTGACACCTGTCTAAAAACCTATATCATCAGTCTTATCCATTGCAGAAAGAATCAAGTTCCAATATTTTCTGCAGCATTTGATGGACTGAAGTATAGCTGAAACCTGTCTAAAAACCTATATCATCAGTCTTATCCATTGCAGAAATAATCAAGTTCCAATATTTTCTGCAGCATTTGATGGACTGGAAAATAGCTGAAACCTGTCTAAAACCCTAAATCATCAGTCTTATCCATTGCAGAAAGAATCAAGTTCCAATGTTTTCTGCAGCATTTGATGGACTGGAAAATAGCTGAAACTTGTCTAAAACCAGAAATCATCAGTCTTATCCATTGCAGAAAGAATCAAGTTCCAATATTTTCTGCAGCATTTGATGGACTGAAATATAGCTGAAACCTGTCTAAAACCCTAAATCATCAGTCTTATCCATTGCAGAAAGAATCAAGTTCCAATATTTTCTGCAGCATTTGATGGACTGGAAAATAGCTGAAACCTGTCTAAAACCCTAAATCATCAGTCTTATCCATTGCAGAAAGAATCAAGTTCCAATATTTTCTGCAGCATTTGATGGACTGGAAAATAGCTGACACCTGTCTAAAACCCTAAATCATCAGTCTTATCCATTGCAGAAAGAATCAAGTTCCAATATTTTCTGCAACATTTGATGGACTGAAAAATAGCTGAAACTTGTCTAAAACCCTAAATCATCAGTCTTATCCATTGCAGAAAGAATCAAGTTCCAATATTTTCTGCAGCATTTGATGGACTGGAAAATAGCTGAAAATTTTGTTCTTGAATTAAACAATTTGATAATGAAAAATACTTAGACTATACTGCAATCTTATTTGATGCTTTAAATCAATTAAATGTCAACTAACAATTGAGCAGTGTCTTGAAAACTAGGTTTTATTATTATTTTTTTTTTATAAAAGAGGTTATAATTTAAGAATAGGGAATGGATTATAGATGTTTGGATTCGAGTTCTAAATTTATTGGATGCAATTTCTTAAGAATGACTGCATGAATCAATTAAAAAAAACCCTGGATTTAACCAGGTTTGATTTTGGTATGATACTTATCAATCCAAATGTAGATCTTAAAATCTAAGGTTTATGTGATATAAATTGATCATTCATTTTCTATCAATAATCCGGATATTAAATTGATCATTCACCCTAAGACCATTTGAGCAAAACAAAAATGGTGGAGTTTCCTTATTGGACTAGTTAGCCTAACCCAAGAGAAGTTAGAACCTTTTAGGCCTAAACCGAGCAGAGCCCAAAGTTTTTTTCTTTCATTTGTCTCTTTCCTCCCTTTCTTATCACCAAAGTCGCGAATAGGGGTTTCGATTTCAGGTTTGAAGTTTCAAGTTCCATCAAGTTAAAGAAGAACAGGGAGAGTTGCAGAAACATATGGGGGATCCTTATTACAGATACCCTGCTGCAGCAGCAGAAAGAGGTGCTCACTCTTGTCTTTATTTACCCATAATTTTCACTTTTTTTTTTTTGCTTTCCAGAATTTCACTTGTTTGCTTATGAAAATGTAATGCAAGTTTTTTTGTTTTTTTGTTTTTTTGTTTTTTATCTAATACAAATCAATTAACAAAATTTAAAAAAATTTGTTCATAAATTTTAAATAATAAAATATACCTTACGAAATTTCTTTTTTTTTTTTTTAAATTATAAAAGAATATTTTAATTTAATTTATAATTTTTAAAATTAAAAAACAAAACTTACAAATTTTTCAAATTAAAACAAAACTTACAAATAAAATTTTTGATATACAAATTTAAGAAGAAATATTATTTTGTTTTTTTAATTTTTATAACAAAATTTTTTTTCCATATTTAAATTTAATAAGAAATTTAATTTATAATTTTTAAAATTAAAAAATAAAATTTACAAATTAAAAAAAAAAATTAAAATTTGTTTATTAATTAAAAAAAAATTTATACATGAAGGGAAATCGCCACCCCCATGGCGATTTCCCCATCTTTTTTTTCAAATTTGGCTAAAAATACCAAGGGAAATCGCCATGGGGGATGGCGATTTCCCTTAGTATTTTTAGCCAAATTTGCAAAAATCACCAAGAGAAATCACCACCCCCATGGCGATTTCCCTTGGTATTTTTAGTCAAAATGTGTTTTTTTACGCTGGGAAATCGCCATGGGAGGTGGCGATTTCCCAGCTAGTATTAAAACCAGCGAATTTTGGAAAATATTCTAAAAGTAACGGTATTTTGGGAAATTTTTTTTTTTGACTATATTTAAATAAAAAAACCCAAGGGAAATCCCAAATAACATGATCCAGAGCACGCATATCCAAATATTTGGTTAAAAATAGATAAAAAAATAAAAAATTAACAAAGATGATATCCAAACCAATTTGTTTCCAGGCAACCTATTAACTGAAACTCATCAGGTGTCAGGGTTTCCTAGAATACAACTGTAAAGGGTCATTCCATTTAAATTGGAATGATAGTCAGCACATCATGAGTTATACGGTGGATGCCTGAATTCAGGAAAAGGGATACCTTAGTGTCCTCAGCGGAGATGTTCCAGATTGAACATGAAAAGGGCTCCACTGGGGACTCTCAGGTAATCAATGAATGTAAAAAGATAAGTGAAGCACTACATGAATGGCTACAAAAGGTGGAACCTAAATTATATAAACATTGTTGCCATCATCGTTTTCTTGTTATTTACTTTATAAACATATATAATATAATAATATCTTTTGATGTTTGTTCCTCACCCCTAACCTGCTCATCCCTCCTTTACCTATCAAACAATGCGATAGTCATATAAAAACTATGTAGAAGTTTCTTATTAATTATTTATAATCAATAGAAAATCTGGAAAAATAAAAAACAAGGGACTATCAAAATTTGACCATAATGGCCATTACAATATTACAGAATAGTCAGACAATAAAGAATCCCCTCTCTCCCCTTTTTCCAATTACACTTTTCTCCTATCTAAAAAAAGTTGAAAGGATGAATAAATACAATACAATTTTATCAGATATTTAATTTTAAACAACTTGATACAGTACTGAATCTCATCTGTATACCTGTTGTTGACTCTTCGCAGCCTAGTTTGGCCTCTTTTACAAATGTGTAATGTTTGTTCCAAAGACTGATCTCAAGTACTCCCAAGTTGCAGCCGGCCGCAAATAAAAGACGAGGATAACAAGGAGATCTGTAGATTCAGCTGACTGACAAAAACATAGCTCTGCTCCATAATCCACCTATAAACAGCAGAAGTGAAAATTGTAAAATTAATAATAACTCAGAAAGTATACCTGGAGCATATATATGCTGTCAACAACACCCCCCCCCCCCCCCCAACACACACACAAAAATAATAATAATAATAAGAAGAAGAAGAAGAAGAAGAGAGAGAGAGAGAGAGAGAGAGAGAGAGAGAGAGAGAGAGAGAGAGAGAGAGCAGATGAAGCTTACTTGATGTACTATCCAAGGGAATTTAGACAATGATCATTGGAGTCACTTTAATTTGAATGTGACAATTCCCCAAGAAACAAGTATGTGTCAATCTCACCAATGACATCAGAAACCCAAAACTCTTTTAAAGGCTATCAAGCCTTAGCACTGCAAGATTCTTCACATTCTAGAATTAAAGTGTCAAGGTGACGAACAGCATGCAAATTAAAGTCTTTGTCAAGTTGCTTCAAGAGTGCACTGTGTGTACAAGAATCAGGAAGAATTTCTCTATCTAGCATTTCTTGGTACAATCTCAAGGACTCTTGCCAATTGCCAATGTCACAGTTCTCATTTATTAATATGGTGTAGCTATACTTATTAGGAAGTACTCCTTTCGCTTCCATTTCAGCAAAAAACTTGTAAGCTTGACCTATTCTCCTCATTTTGCAAAGACCGTTTATCATAGCATTGTAGGTTATAACATTTGGCAAAACACCTTTCTCCTGCATCTCTGAGAAATACATAAATGCCAATGCTAAAAACCCCTTAGCTGCGTGTGCATGAATTAACACAGTGTAAGTTACAACTGATGGGGATAAGCCTTTGCTCAGCATCTCATAGAATATTTCTCTAGCTTTCCTCAGATGTCCACTTTCTAGGTAAGCATGAATGATGGTAGTATATGTTACATGATCTGGAATAACACCAATGCTAATCATCTTGTGCAACAAATCACTGGCTTCTTTGAAATCACGCAATTTAGAATGCCAATGCACAAAAACATTATAGATGATCAAATCAGGAGGCAATTCCTTTGCTACCATTTCTTCTTGCAAACTAAATGCTCTTGCAGGATCACCAAGCTTCAGTTCACCTACTATTTGAGTTGTATATGCAAAACGATCAGGCTCCAAACCGATATGCAACATCTCATTGAAAAATTTCTTCGCCCCAGATAGATTGCCCAGCTTGCAGGATCCATTTACCAAAATCGTATAGGTAAAAACATCAGGGAAAAGTCCTTGACTGATCATGGTATCCTTGAGATGCCGAGCAAGGTCCAGGTCCCCCAGTCTACATAGACCATCAATGAGAGTATTATATGTAACAACTGTAGGAACAAGGTTCCGACATCTTAACTCATCGAACAAGAGAAAAGCCTCCCAAATGTCCCCTATCCTACAATACCAATATATTAAAGTATTATATGAAACAACATCTGGTATCATATTCCTCTTCAGCATATCATTAAACTGCTGTCTGGCATCATTCATTCTCCCCCACCTACAAAGGCCATACATGAATGTATTATATGTTGCCACTGTATGAGCAGCTCCATTATTTACCATCTCTTGCCCAAGGCTTAAGGCCTCAACAAGCAAGCCTTTCTTAAAATACCCACAAATCAAAGGATTATATGTGTATGCAGAAACTTTAAGCCCCAATTTCAACATCTCCCTAATAAGTCCCTCGGCTTGCTCTAATTTGCAATTCTTTGTTAAACCATTAATTAAAACATTATAAGTCACCTCATTCGGAAAACACCGTATCCTCTGCATTTCCGATAAGAGCTCAATCGCTTGTTGCACTTCCCCTTCCTTGCAAAAGGAATCCAACATGGTATTATAGGTAACAATAGTTGGCTTAATCCCAAATTCCTTCATCATCCTATACACTTCGCTTGCTTTAGCTACAAGAGATTTATCCCTAAGCATAGTAAGAATTCTATTACAATTCTTCACATCCGGCAACAACCCATTTCTAACCATCTTATCAAATATCCAAAAACATTGGTCAACCATCAATTTCTTGGAATAAACAAACAATAAAAGATCAAGTAACTTAACTGAAACCTCCAATTCCAGGTAGCCACAAATCAAAACGTCAACAATACCATGCATATGAAACGTAATGACCCTTTCCATGACCCAATAAGCTGATCTCATCAAATTATTCTCAACCAAAATATCAAGCATAACGGAAAACACAAGCTCAGATCTTTTAACACCAGGTTGCATCTCAACCCACCTAAAAAACCTCAAAGCAATTCCGGGTTTTTCTCTAATCGAATTGAGAACTTTGATAAACAAATGGGGATCAACAATAACAGCATGGAATTGATTAGAAACACAGCTGGTGTTACAAAAAGCCCAAGGCTTTTCTTCAATGGTGTTAAAGATGAGTTGTTTGTAATGGGTTTCAGAGGACGAGTCGGGTTCAGGGGGAGAGTTGGGGAGTGAGGAAGGGCAACTGTGGATGAGAGAGAAAGAGAAAGGAAAGAGGAAACGTACCTTTAAAGTGAGAGAGAGAGGGGTGGTGGCCAAAGATTTTGAAACTCGTCTTATGCAGAGGGTCATCGAGGATACATACGGAGATTGTTGTAACCACAATACACTCTCTCTCTCTCTCTCTCTCTCTCTTTGTCCTTCAATGTGAGAAAAGGTTAATAATAATATAAGTAAAGAAAGTGCTGTTGTTGATGTTGATACAGGGAAGGGAAAGGGAAAGTTGAGGTGGGTTTTGGGTTTAGAGAAAGTGCCATTGGCGGCGTAGGTTAGGCTCTCACCGTTTGTTTGTGTGGCTAAACTAAGGCCGCACAAGGCACTCACTGATTGGACTAGATTTGTTAAAATTTTAGGGAGAATTTAATGACATGCTATTCATTGAGAATAATTATAATTTAATGGAGAAAAATAATTATAAAAAAATATTATAAAAAATTTTTGTAAAGATAAAATTATCCTTAAACTATAATTTTATTCTACTTTCATTTATTTACTTAGTCGTTCCTTTCTCCCTCGTTTTGTTCCTCTCTTTTTCAACTAATATCAACAGTCTCATACCTTCTTTCACAAACTATTTCTAGTCGATCTCTTTAAAGTAAATTATTTTTTTTTGAAAAAAAAGATATTTCCTTTGACAGAAGAAATGGCGTCTACGAGCATGACAGCTGTCGTAACGATCTCGCGACCGCTTAGATGTTAGGGGTTAAAAAGATAATAGGTCCTCGATAATAATTTTGGTTTTTTGTAAAACCTCGAAAAAGAGAATCGCTATCGATCTTTTTGGCTAGGTGTGATTGGTCACCTATTAAAATCGATTTTTGTAAAAAAAAAAAAAAAATTAAATCCTTTTTTAAAACAAACTTTTAAGTCTGCGTTTTAAATCAGAGAAAAACAAATGCGGGTTAGGGAATCGATTACGTGTATGAAAGGTGTTAGCACCCCTACAACGCCCGTATAAAACGCTACCTATTAATCATATGTTATATTTGGTCTTGATGAAAGTTGATTTTAGTTTCAGTATTTAAAATAATTCTCGAAAAAAAAAAAAAAAAACAATCACATTATTTAAGAATGATTCAAAATTTATTATCACAAAATTTTCTATATTCCCTGGTAAACCCGACAGAATATAGATGTAAGACCCTCGTAAGACAGAGATCGACTCGGGTCTCTTTAAACGATTCATAGATGGTGGATCAAGTATATATATGCTTGTACACAAAGCACACTACCATGTGGTCTTATTGTTATATTAATAATTTTTACAGTAAGGGATTTAATCGGCTATTGGGTGATTTAGCCTTAAATTGACCATGAGTCAGGAATCGAAATTGGCACAATGTAAAGTCCGTAAAATTTTACAATTTAACTTCACATAGTGTTAAAATGTGATATAATGCCGATCAGGATTATTGGAAAATCTAATCAGCATAAAAACCAGTAAAACATGAACCAGGGGTATTTTGGTCATTTTATCTAAAATTTTATTTTTGATTCGTATATGGTACCTATAGAATTTAGAGGATCACAATATAATGTTTAGATTGAAAATTTGACATTTAAAATAAAAAACTAAGTGGAAATCGGATACGTCCTTAATTAGCTTAAACGAGTGAAAATCGAGAACTGGCTGTGGGAAGGTCCGAAAAAGGTTTTAAATGAATAAATGGATTCATATAGAAATAAAATGATGTTAGAAAGCTAATGGTGTAATCAGAATGAAAATCGGAGCTAAAATCGTAAAAGTCAAAATATTGACCCGTGGGCGATCCGAGGCCCGAATTTAAAGTTTGGAATACTGAAAAATTACCCGAACCTCTAGATCTGTATATTTTGATATTTTGAACATGTTCTTGAAGAAAAAAAATCGAAAAAGGAACAAAAATCGATAAGGCCCGATAATGGCCCGTAAACGATCCAAAGCTCGTATTTGATGTTCGGAATATCAAAAAATTACGAAAATTTACGTACTAATGTAAAATAATATTTTAAATATATCCGTGCCGAGAAAAGTGAAAAAAGAGCTTTCGAACGTAAAAATTTCATGAGCACCCGTTTAGACACTAAAAGACAAAAAATGGGCCATATGCTCTTTGCTTGACACTTGGCACAGGGGAAATGGCTACAAAATGCAGCCAATACCCATGTTCTACCGTGGGTCTCATTTCCTTATGCCTTAAGGATTTGCTTAATCTTATTCCTTGAGAAAACTTAACCAAAGTGAAAAACTCCATAGCCAAAAGCTTAGTAAGCTTGATCTCTTGATTCCTACTCATCATCAAGCCAACAAAATACATAATCTTACTATATAGAAGGTGAGGATCACTTATTTGGTGTTAGTTTTTCAAGAAACCAAGAGAAACTATGTGTTTCTCTTTATGGCCATTTTGCCTTAAATGGTTTCCAACATAGCCACCACCTTAAACCACCACCATGGGTGGTCCTAAATCAACCTCTACATCTATTATTTGCGTTGGTTGATAGAAAAAGTGGCTTGGAGATTGGCCGAATGCATCATGGTGGTCAACCACCTTGTACCGCCACTTCCACCACCACAAGAGGTGTTCCTCCTCTCCGTTAAGTCGTATACTAGTGTTATACGGCATTGGAAGTGAAAGGAGGCCAAGATATAGCCTTGGCCAAACCTCTTTAGTAGAGGAGTGGTGGTGCCGCCACCTACCACCACCATCCGAGGCCACCATTGGCTTTGCTAGGCTTGGGGGAGCAACTTTCCATTTGATCATTGCTTTAGATTTCCATCCGAGCTAGGTGTAAAAATTATAGAGCTGAAATAGCTAATCTGTAAAATTTTGGATTGTAGCTAATTAGCTACAATTTGGACAATGTGAATGTTTCATAATTATAAAATATTTATAAAATGACTATTTATGTGCTAGGAGCGTGGATTAGCTGAGTTTGTGGTTGGAAGAGCTCCGGAGCACGAGGATCCAATTTCTCCCGCTAAGCGCACTGTGAGTAAACGTGTAGCGATAAACGTAGGATCGCTAGATTATTTTATGACATACTGATTGTGATTGTATGAATGAATCGATGATGGACTGTAATGCACTCGAGTTGGTAAATGGTAATGTGCATGACGTAAAATTACCTTACGGTATCAAATTCTCGTAAAGAAGCAGAAAAAGGTCCAAGGAATGGATAAGTGATGATTATGTAATAATCTGGAATAGATGGATGATATTAGTAAGACTTTGGTGATTTAGACAAAATACTAAGTTTAGAAAATGTTATGAAAGCGTAGGCGGATTAGTAAGGTAGAAAAGGCTCACATCGAATGAAATGGATTCCAATAGCACGAATTTCATTTGGTAACAAGTTGCATTTGGATTGATGTATGAGTGGTCGACCGTATGGCGCCACATCGTTTCCTTGCTTGTATGCTTATTTAAATGCTATGTGATACATGTTTATTGAAATGTTGAGCTATGGTCGGATTTGTAGGCTGCCATTGTGCCCTACGGGATTGTAGGCTGCCTTCGTGCCCTACTGGATATGTAGGAGCCTTCGTGCCCTACCGGTTTTGTAGGAGCTTTCTAGCCCTACAGGTTTTTAGGAGTCTACGGTCCCTACCGAATGTTATGGATGGTGTGATGTTGGATATGAACATCAAGGTGGTATTGGTTAATATGATTTACGAGCCTTTTTTCCATAGACTTTACTAATCCTGCGTTTGCTCACTGGGTCCTTATGACTCACACTTTAATTATTTATCTTTTTCAAATACTAATCGACCCGGTCCCTCATCAGCCTCGCCAGCTTAGCTCGTGATCGATAGTCGGTGAGCATGACATATCGTTTTGACGAGGTGATCCGTTGCTTGATGGAGGAGCCGTGCACAGTCACCTAGGGATGTCATATATTATTTTGTCTATATATGTTGTATTATGTGTGATGTAGTTATCCGGTCGGATACCGAGATTGTTGTTTGCATTTTGGTATTGCATATATATGTGCATCATGGTTCACTTTGTGTGTCTGCTGCGGGTCATCTCGGTTACTCCCTAGTTGGAGGTGTCCTAACCGAGATGTCATGTGTTATTATTATTATTATGCATGTTTTGCAGGTTCGATAACCCCCTATCGGGTGAGGTCATGCCAAAATTTCGTTAGGTAAATGAATGGTTACGGCTTCGGAGGCAAGGGCACATACTTGTCTCTGGCTGGTCACACTCCCGAATTTGGGATGTGACAAAGATGGTATCGGAGCATTGTCTAGAGGTCAGTGACTGCACACCATCATGTAAAGGATCACTTGTCGATTATAGTTGATAGTACGGGGTTGGATAAATGAGGGTATCTAACGATTAAGTTATGTCTTAGGTTACTATGCCCCCGGTACTAAGAATATGGGATAAGCAGAGGGAACAACCACATAGGGTTCCCGATCAAGCCTCCACGGGACGTCGAGATCTCGCTCTTGGATAACTAGACCAGACCGCTATATCTGCTAGGGGGTCAACAACAGAAGATAAGGTAGAACAGTTAGCTGCTGAGGTTGGTGAGATACGTCAGGAGGTTAGGACCCTGATAGATCTACTAGCATATCAGAGGCAGCAGAGGTAGGACCAGGCTCCTCCAGTTCCTCCACGGCCACAGAATCCTCTTGAGGGACAGCAGCCCGCCTAGTAGGGGCCGTATCTCCCAGTGACATTATATGAGTTTCGATGGAATAAGCCACCGGTATTTTCTGGGATTGAGCTTGATTCAGATCCACAGGACTTTGTGGATATATGTGATCGGTTATGTGCGGCTCTCGGATGCTCACCAGCTAGAACCATGAAGTTGACTAGTTATCAGTTGATAGGTGTGGCCTATGAGTGGTATAAGACCTTATTGAGGAGTCGGCCAGCGAGTAGCCTTCTATTAGAGTGGTCTGAGTTTTATAATGCTTTTATTGAGCGATTTAGGCCTGAGAGTCTATGGGATGCTAAGGCTCGGGAGTTTGAGTTACTGAAATAGGCTGAGGGCATGTCAGTGTTGGATTATGATACTAAGTTTAATCAGTTGGCAAGGTATGCACCACATATGGTGATGATTGAAACTATGAAGGCCAAGCGGTTTTCTCGACCCACGTATATCACAGTTGCACCGCCCCTAGTTGTTACACCAGCTGTTACTTTTGGATTAGTGGCCTAGTCAGTTGGCAAAGGCATAGCAGGCAGAGGTAGAGGACAGACTATAGGGGGTCGAGGACAGGCCAGGGCATTTGTGATGAATCCTTAGGACGCGCAGGAGTTCAATGCAGTCATGACAGGTACATTAGATATTTGTTCCAAGCAGGCTGTAGTATTATTTGATTCAGGTGCTACGCACTCCTTTATATCCCCTTTCTTTGCTTCATGTTTGAGCATGGATTTTGATATGTTGGATGATCCATTGATAGTGCTTACATCGGTAGTGGAGGTTTACTCTATGAGAAGGGTATTGAAAGGATGTGAAGTGCGGATCGAGGATAAGATATTTTTGGTAGATCTAGTTGAGCTAGATATACTTGAGTTTGATGTGATTTTGGGCATGGCTGGTTGTCTACCCATCATGCGGTATTGGATTGCCACGATAAGGTGGTAGTGTTGAGTATACCAGGTAAACATGTGTTGAAGCATCAAAGGGATTGTAGAACGACTTCGCCTCACTTGATCTCGGTAATTAGTGTCGGGAAACTGTTAGTGAAGGATTGCCAAGGATTCTTGGCGTATGTATATGATGCTGAGATGGAGTCTCAAGATTTGAGAGGGATTCTTGTGGTAGAGAATTTCCTCGATGTTTTTTCGGAAGAGCTGCTAGGACTTCCACCGGATAGGAAGATCGAGTTTTGCATAGATGTACCCCCTGGAACACAGCCCATATCCATTCCTCCTTACCGTATGGCTCCATTGGAGCTAAGGGAACTAAAGGTTCAGTTGCAGGATCATCTTGATAAAGGCTTTATATGCCCGAGTACTTCTCCTTGGGGTGCTCCGATTTTATTTGTTAAGAAGAAGGATGGATCGTTACGATTGTGTATTGATTACAGGCAGCTAAATAAGGTGACGACAAAGAATAAGTATCTATTGCCTAGGATCGATGATTTATTCAATCAGCTGTAGGGAGCTTAGTGCTTTTCTAAGATAGATCTTAGATCGGGGTACCATCAGCTTCGCATCAAGAGGGAAGATATTCCCAAAATGGCCTTTCGCACTCGATATGGACACTATGAGTTTTTGGTCATGTCATTTGGACTGACAAATGCACCGACAACTTTCATGGATTTGATGAACAGGGTGTTCAAACCCTTCCTTGACCAGTTTGTGATTGTGTTCATCGATGATTTCTTGGTGTATTCGCGAGGCGATGAGGAAAATAGGGAACACCTCCGCATAGTCCTCGAGATTCTTCATGCACACAGACTGTTTGCCAAGTTCTCCAAGTGTGAGTTTTGGCTATCGAGTGTGAGCTTTCTTGGCCATATAGTTTCGAGGGAAGGTATTTCTGTGGACCCAGGAAGATTGAGGCAGTGCGAGATTGGGAGAGGCCGACTACTGTAACAGAGATCAGGAGTTTCTTAGGGTTGGTCAGATATTACAGGAGGTTCGTGGAGAACTTCTCGAGGATAGCCGCACCACTAACCAGGTTAACACAGAAGAATGTTAAGTTTGTTTGGTTAGATGCGTGCGAGAAGATCTTCAATGAACTTAAGGAGCTCTTGACTTCAGCACCGATGTTAGCATTTCTAAATGAGACAGATGGCTTTATGGTGTATTGTGATGCTTCTCGCATAGGTTTGGGCTGCGTATTGATGCAGAAGAACAAGGTTATTGCTTATGCGTTGAGACAGTTGAAAAGGCATGAGCAGAATTACCCCACACACGACTTGGAACTGGCAGCCATTATCTTCGCATTGGAGATATGGCGACACTATTTGTATGGCCAATCATGCAAGATTTATACGGACCACAAGAGTCTCAAGTATATATTTGATCCTTTATAATTGTACCATCCTTTATAATCCCAGCAAAGCCAATGTTGTCGCTGATGCCTTGAGTAGGAAGTCCATGGGTAGCTTAGCTCACATAGCAGTGCAGAGGAGAAATATGGTCCGGGAAGTGAGGGATTGCCTCAATGATGGTGTGGTACTTAATGTTACCAACACGGGGGAGATGTTAGTCCATGTGCAAGTACGATCATCATTAGTGGAGGAGGTAAAACGGTTGCAACATGATGATGTTTTTGCATAGGAAAGAAAGCTCAGGTTGGACAAGGATTGTCCGAGGAGTTTCGTATAGACGATGATGGAACTTTATGGTTACATGACCGCCTCGTGGTACCGTTGGTAGGAGATATACGACATAGACTCCTCGAGGCAGCACATAGCTCATCCTACACTATGCACCCTGGTTCCACCAAGATGTATCATGATCTACGAGTACATTATTGGTGGGAAGGCATGAAGAAGGATGTAGCAAACTTTGTGACTAGATGCTTGGTGTGCCAATAGGTTAAGGCCGAACAACGAAACCGCCAGGTACACTTTAGAGTTTGGATGTCCCTGAACGGAAATGGGACAAGGTTACGATGGATTTTGTCATAGGGTTGCCTAGGTCAACCAAAGGATTTGACTCGGTATGGGTAATTGTCGATAGATTGACCAAGTCCGCATGTTTCTTGCCAGTGCGCACTACATATATGGCAACCCAGTATGCCAGGCTATATTTGGATCGGATAGTGCCTTTGCATGGAGTGGCTATTTTTATTGTGTCAAATGGAGGCACACAGTTCACATCGAGGTTTTGGGAATCATTCTAGAGGGCACTGGGCACTCAGTTGAGGTTCAGCACCGCGTTCCATCCCTAAATCGATGGTCAGTCTGAGAGGACCATCCAGACTTTAGAGGACATGCTACAGGCATGTGTTTTAGATTTTGAGGGTAGCTGGGATCAACACTTGTCTTTGATTGAGTTTGCATATAATAACAGTTATCAGAGTACCATACAAATGGCACCATATGAAGCATTGTATGGCCGGAAGTGTAGATCTCTAGTGGGATGGTTCGAGGTGGGTGATTGTCTATTATTAGGTCCAGATATGGTTCAGGATGCATTGAGAAATGTGGAGTTGATCCATGACAAAATGCGAGCGGCACAGAGTCGGCAAAAGTCTTATGCCGATAATAGACATCGGGAACTAGAGTTTGATGTGGGGGATCATGTGTTCTTGAAAGTGTCTCCGTTTTAGGGTGTCATGAGATTCGGCAAGAAAGGGAAGCTGAGTCCAAGGTACATTGGACCATTTGAGATACTTTGGCGACATGGGGCAGTAGCATATGAATCGGCCCTTCCTCCTGAGTTAGCCGCTGTACACCCGGTATTTCATGTGTCGATGCTTCGAAAATACCTCCTCGATGAGTCCCATGTGTTGCACCCGCAGGCGGTAAAGGTATATCCACGCATGTCATATGTAGAAGAACCCATAACCATAGTAGAACGGCAGGTACGGATGCTCCGATCGAAAAAGATTTCTTCGATGAAGGTTGTATGGAATCATCATGGGGAAGAGGAAGCTACTTGGGAACTTGAAAGGGACATGAGGAGACAGTACCCCCAGTTATTCCGAGAGTAGTTACGTAACCCTTTAAATGAATTATTCAATAAGTTCACAGTTAGGAAATTCGAGGATGGATTTTCTTAAAGGGGAGAATTGTAAGACCCTCATAAGACAGAGATCTACTCGGGTCTCTTTAAAAGATTCATAGATGGTGGATCAAGTATATATATGCTTGTAGACAAAGCAAACTACCATGTGGTCTTATTGTAATATTAATAATTTTTAAAGTAAAGGGTTTAATCAGCTGCTTGGGTGATTTAGCCTTAAATTGACCACGAGTCAGGAATCGAAATGGAGACAATGTAAAGTTCGTAAAATTTGATAATTTAACTTCACATAGTGTTAAAATGTGATATAATACCGATCAGGAATATTGGAAAATCTAATCAGCATAAAAATCGATAAATATGAATTAGGGGTATTTTGGTCAATTTATCCAAAATTTTATTTTTGATTCGTATACGATACTAATAGACTCTGTGATCATAGATGATCACAATATAATGTTTAGATTGAAAATTTGACATTTAAAATAAAAAACTAAGTGAAAATCGAATACGTCCTTAATTAGCTTAAAGGAGTGAAAATCGGGAACTTGTCGCGGGAAGGTCCGAAAAAGGTTTTAAATGAATAAATGGATTCATATAGACATAAAATGATGTTATAAAGCTACTGGTGAAATCAGAATGAGAATCGTAGCTAAAACTGAAAAAGTCAAAATGTTGACCCGTGGGCGATCCGAGGCCCAGATTTAGAGTTTGAAATACTAAAAAAATACTCGAACCTCCAGATCTATATATTTTGATATTTTGAACATGTTCATGAAGAAAAAAAAAAATGGAAAGAAAATTAGTAAGGCTCGATAATGGCTCGTAAACAGTCTGGAGCCTGCATTTGATGTTCGGGATATCAAAATATTACGAAAACTTACGCACTAATGTAAAATAATATTTTAAACATATCTGTGTCGAGAAAAATGAAAAACGAGCTTTCGAAAGTAAAAATTTCATGAGTGCCTGTTTAGGCACTAAAAGATAAAAAGTGGGCCATAGGCTCCTTGCTTGACACTTGGCATGGGAGAAATGGCTACAAAATGCAGCCAATACCCAATGTTCTCCCGTGGGTCTCATTTCCTTATGCCTTAAAGATTTTCTTCATCTTCTTCCTTGAGAAAACCTAACCAAAGTGAAAAACTCCATAGCCAAAAATTTAGTAAGCTTGATCTCTTGATTTCTACTCATCACCAAGCCAACAAAATACATATTCTTACTATCTAGAAGGTGAGGACCACTTATTTGGTGTTAGTTTTTCAAGAAACCAAGAGAAACTATGTGTTTCTCTTTATGGCCATTTTGCCTTAGGTGGTTTCCAACATAGCCACCACCTTAAACCACCACCATAGGTGGTCCTAAATCAACCTCTACATCCATTATTTGGGGTTGGTTGATTGAAAAAGTGGCTTGGAGATGGAAATCCAAGCTTGGTAGAATGCATCATGGTGGTCAACCACCTTGTACCGCCACTTTCACATCCACATGAGGTGTTACTCCGCTCCATTAAGTCGTATACTAGTGTTATACGGCATATTAAGTCGTATACTAGTGTTATACGACATTGGAAGTGAAATGAGGCCAAGATATAGCCTTGGCTGAACCTCTTTAGTAGAGGAGTGGTGGTGCCGCCACCTACCACCACCATCCGAGGCCACTATTGGCTTTGCTAGGCTCGGGGGAGCAACTTTCCAGTTGATCGTTGCTCCGGATAGGTGTAAAAATTATAAAGCTTAAATAGCTAAGCTGTAAAATTTTGGATTGTAGCTAGTTAGCTACAATTTGGACAATGTGAATGTTTCATAATTATAAAATATTTATGAAATGACTGTTTATATGCTAGGAGCGCGGAGTAGCTAAGTTCGTGGTTGGAAGAGCTCTGGAGCACGAGGATCCAATTTCTCCCGCTAAGCCACAGTGAGTAAATGTGTAGCGATAAACGTAGGATCGCTAGATTATGTTATGACATACTGGTTGTGATTGTATGAATGTATCGATGATGGACTGTAATGTACTCGAGTTGGTAAATGATAATGTGCATGACGTAAAATTACCTTACGAAATCAAATTCTCGTAAAGACGCAGAAAAAGGTCCAAGGAATAGATAATTGATGATTATATAATAATCCAGGATAGATGGATGATATTAATAAGACTGTGGTGATTTAGACAAAATACTAAGTTTTAGAAAATGTTATGAAAGCGTAGGCGGATTAGTAAGGTAGAAACGACTCACATCAAATGAAATGGATTCCGATTGCACGGAATTAATTCAGTAACAAGGTTGCATTTGGATTGATGTATGAGTGGTCGACCATATGGTGCCACATCGTTTCCTTGCTTGTGTGCTTATTTAAATGCTATGTGATGCATGTTTATTGAAATGTTGAGCTATGCTCGGATTTGTAGGCTGCCATTGTGCCCTATGGGATTGTAGGCTGCCTTCGTGCCCTACTGGTTATGTAGGAGCCTTCGTGCCCTACCAATTTTGTAGGATCTTTCGAGCCCTACCGGTTTGTAGGACTCTACGGACCCTATCAGATGTTATGGATGTTGTGATGTTGGATATGAACATCAAGGTGGTATTGGTTAATATGATTTACGAGCTTTTTTTCATAGACTTTACTAATCCTGCATTTGCTCACTGGGTCCTTATGACTCACCCTTTAATTATTTTTCTTTTTCAGATACTGATCAACCCAGTCCCTCATCCGCCCTGCCACTTAGCTCTTGAACGATAGTCGGTGAGCATGACATATCGCTTTGACGAGGTGATCTGTTACTTGATGGAGGAGCCGTGCACAGTGACCTAGGGATGTCATATATTATTTTGTCTATGTATGTTGTATTATGTTTGATGTAGTTATCCGGTCGGAGACATAGATTGTTGTCTGCATTTTGGTATTGTATATATATGTGCATCATGGTTCACTTTGTGCGTCTGCTGCGGGGCATCTCGGTTACTCCCTAGTTGAAGGTGTCCTAACCGGGATGTCATGTGTTATTATTATTATGCATGTTTTGCAGGTTCAGTAAACCCCCTATTGGGTGAGGTCATTTTGAAATTTTTTAGGTAGATGAATGATTAAGGTTTCGGAGGCAAGGGCACATACTTGTCTCTGGCCGATCACACTCTCGGATTTGGGATGTGACAATAGAATTTTTTCTTCATTTATAAATCATCTGTATCATTCTTTTTTTCTTCCAAAAGTATATTCCATTTTTAATGATAATTGATGAAATTCTCCCCAGCAAACCCGGTGGAGAACTCATAAATTCTTTTAACTCAGGAACATTGCCTTGTTTCAAAATTTAAAAAAAATCAAAATCGATTTTCATGCACTAAAAAAATCAATAATTATGAATATAAATATGCTGAGCTATAATGTACAAAACATGAAAACTAGATAGAACGACAAACATACAGAAAAATGTATTTCCCCTTTCCACGAGGGACATCCGAATATCCATAAGGAGTATATCCGACTATCCTAGAGAAAACTTCAATCGGACTTGAAAGCGGACCTAGAGGTTTAAAAATGATACTCGAAGGTTTTGAAAAACGATAACCTAGAGGTTTTAAAAATGGTGCTCGGAGGTCTTGAGAAAAACGGTGGTCGGAGGTCTTGAAAAAGGTAACTCGGAGGTCTTGAAAAAGAGTAACCCGAAGGTTTTTTTTTTTTTTTTTAAAAAAGTATCCGGAGGTCTTACAAAAACGGTGCCTGGAGGTCTTAAAAAGTTGCTTTTGGACTTAAAAACATTTTCGGGAAAACAAAGGGTGGTTAGGAAACTTTAGTCCATAATCACGTAACCCGATTAGAGAGAATTTGATATGCCCCGGTATATCAAGAGAATAAAAGACGGACTTCGTTACTGACTATTACATAATCCGAACCAAGTATTCTCAGGGGGGTTTTAAAAAACTATTTTTAGGTGATAACAAGGCGAAATGGAAAAAAGCTCGTAATCACATTATCCAACCCAAGAATAAGTTTAGTATACCCGGTATATCATGAGAATACAAAAACATCTTGGTTACAGACCACTGCTTAATCTGAACCAAGAATTACCAGGAAAATTTTTCACAACCTATTTTTTGGTAACAAAGTGGTTGACTCAAAGTAGGCCTCATGGATTGTTAATCCGGCTCAACTATCACCTAAAATTGAAATGGCCAAGAATTATCAAGCTCATAACCATTTTTGTGTTCAAGAAAAGATCAACAAATCAAAATAAACATGCACCACAATAAACCATATCCAAGGCAAGCATATAAGCATGAAAATGAACTTTTGAAAAACCATTTACTCTACAAAAATCGAAAGTCCCCCTTTTTCTTAAGAAAAAAAAAATCCAAAGATGGAAATAATGGAAAAATATTTTGAAGGAAAAATGTAGAGAGTAGAAAAACAGGGAAAATTAACTTGAAAATGAAAAAAGTCATACTACATTTTATTTGAAATATAAAAAAAGAAAGAACTTTTTCTCAACACTTTTTGAAAATCTTTTTCTCCTTTTTTTTTTTTTTTTTTAAAAAAAAACCTTTTGAAAATTTCCAAAGAGAAGAAAAAAGAGTAGTAACTAAAACAAAATCAAAAAGGAAAACTAAGTTTTTGAAAACCCATTTTTTTCTCTACAAAACCAAAAATCCCTTTTTTAAAGAAAAAAAAATCAAAAGATGAAAAATAATGGAAAAACCATTTGAAAGGAAAGATGAAGAGAAAAAAATATAGAGAACCACGATCAAAGCAAGAAAATTAACTCTATTTTTTTTCCTTTCTCTTTTTTTTTTCTCCCATGGCCAAATGGCCTCTCATGCTCTCCCTATTGTCTTGGCCGAATAGCCCTCTTCATTCCCTCTAGATTCTTCTTTTTTTAGCCACTTGGCCTCCTCTCTTTCACTAGCCAATGGCCTTCAAGCCTCATTTTGATGACTCATGTCCTTCCTTGATGAGTCATGTCCTATCTTGTGTGATTCATTAAACTATTTACCAAGTTGTCATTTGGCCTTCAAAGAGCATCCTTTACTCCTCCATTTTATTAAAACTTTACCTTATGCTTATTTCCATATTTTTCCTTCAACTTCTCACTTGTTTCTAATTTCACCCCTCTTTTTTTTATCCATTTTTTACTTGGACTCCAACATTGGGCCTTCTACCAAATTCCTACATATTGGGCTTCCAACTTCCACCCAACTTCCTATCCATTGGATTTTTTGTTGGGTTTCGTCCAGGCTCATGCATATAACTAAAATTAAATACATAACAGCGAAAGCAAAACATAGAATCATCCGGACGTCTGCAGGATCTCGGATCATGATTTACATGCGATACATGGTATTTAAAACATTAAATCACCAATAAGATCATATTCGTACCTACTTGAGAACTCGTAATCCCGAGTGTGCCGATCCTTGCAATAAGGCAGCAACTTGACAGTCAATGAACGGCTTCTCTCAGGCCACGAGCAACACATGTGTCTTGCCTCCAACGGTGATCCACACGGACGACTGTGGCACCTTCACAAGGTCTCGGGGATTCCCTTGTGCTAGCAATTTGATCTCACGATTAGCAATCGAAAGGTTCTCCTTGTACTTTCTCACTTGGCCAAAACTAGCAAGAACTATTCTCCTTGTTTTCGGCAATCAAGAAATCGACAAGATGAGGAATAATGGAGGAGGAGTCTTGGCCGAATGTGTCTTACATAAAAAGGAGGAAGAACATTTTCTTCCCTTGTTCTATCTTTAGAAAACCGATCAGCCACAACCCCTAAGAATTCTTTTCTTTTTCACACTTTCGGAAAAATAAAATTCCCTTAGGTTAGACACACTTGGCCGGCCACTAGAGAGTTAGATTAGGAAGAGTTTTCTTTTTGTTTATACTCTTATGTTGATAGGAACTCTTCTTATCACTTTGTTAGGTTATGCTACTGTCGGGCTTATGCTTAAACAAAATTATCAAAGTGCAGCGAAAGTAAACAAAGAAGCACCCAAAGTACAACAGGATCTTAGGCTTGTATTTAGCATTGGTTTATGACATTCAAAACAAATTAAATCACCCATATGATATAGAAGTTACCTACTTAAGATATCGTAACCTTAAGTTAGAGATCCAAATCGTAAATTGCTCTTAAGTCCAAGATCCAATTCGAGCAAGATCACAAGAAGTACAATTGTCCTTCATCTAGAGTGTCGTAACCTAAAGAAAATAACGATAACATAACAAGTCTCATCGCAAGACTTTATTATTCGTTAGGCGTGACATTAAAAAAATAAGGAAAAGTCGACTTAATTCCTCTAGAAAAACGAAGGTGTCGATACGTGATCCCGATCGCGGGGAACCCATTCAAGTGAGGGGGAAAACAAAAGCAAAGGAAAAGACGACTTAATTCCTCTCGAAATTGAAATAAAATAAACGATCGAGGGTATGAAAACGGCCTCGTAAAAGGACATGGAGTCGCTACCAATCTTTTTTAGCTAGGTGTGACCGGCCACCTATTAAAACCTATTTTATAAAATATTTTAAAATTAATTAAAACATTTTTAAAACCAATTTCAAGTTTGCGTTATAAACCAGAGAAATCAAAGAAGCGGGTTCGCGAGTCGGTTACGTGCGGGGAAGGATTAGCACCCCCACAACGCTCATATAAATCGGTATCTTATAATCGTGTCTTAACTCAAGTCTCGGTAAAAAGTTGGTTTTTAATTTAGTGTTTCAAGTTAATTCCTAATTTTAAGAAAAACAATTCCATTTTTAATTCAAAATGATTCGGGATTTATTAATTCAAAAATTTCCTATATTCCCCGACAAAATCAACATAATATCGAAATTTTTATTCATTTGGAAAAATTTCCGAATCATTCTCATTTTTTTTTGAAAGAAAGATATTCCTTTATTAATGATAATTGATGATATTCCCTCCAGCAAACCCGGTAGAGAACTCATGAATTATTTTAATTCGGGAATATCTTTATTTTTATTGAAAATCATTGTCCTTTTCAAATATTTAAAAATATGAACATGAACATGTATGACATAAATAAAATGACATGGCAAATCTAGATAATATAATGCAGCCTAAATGATATGACATAATTCAAATGACATAGTATATTCTAGGTAAAATGAAAAAAATCCTAAGTATCATGGTATATTCTAAATGAGATAAAATGATTTAAATGACATGGCAATTTTAAATGATATGGCATAGTATAAACGACATGGCATGCTATAAATAAAATAACCTAAGTGACATGGAATATGATCTAAATGACAAGAAATGACATGAAATTAAAATAATACTAGCATATAATTTGCATGAAAATGAAAATAAAAATAATAATGCATGAACATAGTATATGCTAAATAATATGACAAAAGTAACTAAATAAAAAGCATAGGATATCATGGAACATTCAAAATCATATGGAAAACAAATATAAGATCATAAAATGTGAATTAAAATAATAATAATATCATGGAAAATATCATAGCAAAAATCACACATTTAAATAAAATGCATGAACATGAAAAATGCAATGCATGAAAATGTATTTTTTCCTTTAATTAAAGAAATCCATATATCTAAAAAGATATCCGGCTACCTTAGGAAAATATGTCAAATTATATTTTCTAAAAAACAAAACTTAGTGCTTGTTTGAAAATAATTTAGAAGAAAAACTTGAATAAAAATTAAAACTCTTACCAAACCCTTTAAAAAAATGGCTCTAATTTCCTAAGTTTAAAATTCCGGACTTAACTACCCTTAACCGGAGATTTATAAAATCATTTTTAATGTTTAAAAAGGCTTAGAAACTACCCTAAGACAGGAGCTAAATCTTCTAACCGACCCCCTCTAAGTGCCTTAGCCAAATTCAACCATTATTCCTCTTTTGATTTCAAATCTGCCTCTACTGTCCGGTTTTGCCACACAATTTTTTAGCCTATTTTTAAAAAATCAAAAAAATCTATACAAAATACTGGAGACTTAGAACATGTAAATCTACACGAAAAACAATTGGCTTAATTTTCTAATTAAAGATGACTACCCAGAAAAATTGGAGATGTTCGAGTACTGGGTGGAAAAAACTGTTTGTCAAAACACATTTTTTGCCTTCGATAAATTCATTAAAAAACCAAAGTATAAATTGTTGGAAATCATCCTAAAGACCTAAGAACAGTAGCTAAACATTTTAAAAACCTTGGACAAAAATTGGCTAAGTAAAAAAAATCACAAAGGTAGAATAATCAATTTGACAATTGCTGAATTTTCCACAAGTATGCTCAAGGAGCATGACTTTGAGCCATTAATTGGCCTAAGTCATAAAATCAAGTGGCAATGACATGGAATGCATGAACATACAGCAAATGAAATGTATGAAATGCATGGTCTAAATATCTAAATGGTAAAGGAAATGCATGACAATTCAAGAGAACCTAAATGCCTAGCATGAATTTGCATGGCAATAAATGCTATCCTAACTCTATATGCATGCAATGCTTGATAATGCAAATGTGACTAGGACCTAATATGTTATGAATATGCATGAAAATGCTAATGTGACCTAATACCTAAATAGCATATTAATGCATGACAATACCAATGTGATTTAAGACTCAATATGCATGGCAATACCAATATGGCCTAGACCTAAAATGTAATGAACATGCATAGCAATACTATGAACATACAATGACTCATGAAACTATTGTCAATTCTGGAACAAACAGAAACTAATACACAATTTCAAGATATGATAATGCAAAGCATGTTACCTAAACAAAATGCACATGCATGACAAGGCAAGGAGTGCATGAAGAGGCCAAATGATCACATGAGACTCTAATGCAATCCTATTTAGTAAATGACATAAGTACATGACAAATCATATTAAAATGCATAATGTCATGACATTTTCAATAGCATATAACATACCAAAATCAAAATGCACAAGCTCATGGCATGGAAATGCAAACAAGTTAAGAAACAAAAGGAAAATGCACATGCATTACAAACAAACATAGGATTGTCGAATAGTCATGGAACAATATGGTGGCATTTTTATCATAGCATTTTCATAAGCACATGGCATACTAAAATCAGAATATGCAAGTTCATGGCATGGAGATGCAAACAAGTTAAGAAGAAAAAGAAAAATACACATGCAAGGCATACAGAATGGATTGGCCGAATGGTCATGAAACAAAACCATGAAAATGCAAACATGTAAGACATGATACATGAAAAAAATGCACAACATGAGCATATGAACAACAATGGCCGAATATGCAACGATGCAATATCAAGCATGGAAATGAAATATATAAGTAAATATAGCATAGAAAATGATGTAAAGAACATATATACAAAAGATTTAACATAGACATGCAAAACAAATAACAAGCAAAACTAGTAAGTAGAACAAGGAAAGTTAAGCTCCATGGTTTGTATCAAATGGGCATAGCCTCTCACCAAACCATAATCACTTGGTCTTGCCAAGATCATGAAGCCTTTCCATTTCAATAAAATAGAAAATAAACCATGTAAATCAGAAAATAAGGTGAGCTTCATGGTAGGTAAAAATGGGCATAGCCTCTCTCCTAAGTATGGTCACTTGGTCTATCCAAGATCATGTAGCCATTTGCTTCATATTTTGCAAAAAAATCAGAACCTTAGAATACTCTAAAAAACTTGTAAAAATAAAATTTTCACAACAACATGCAAGGAAGAAAAAAATGAAAAACAAGGTAAATAAATGTGCTATTTTCGGCCATAGCATGAAACCATAGAAAAAAATTGTTTTCCACCATTTTAAAGAAGAAGAAGAAATGAAAACATAAGTAAACATTAAAAAATTTTATTTCTATGAAAAATGTAGTAGGAAAACATGATAAAAAAATCAAGAAAACACCGTGGAAATGAAGAAGAAAGCTACGCTAGAGCTTGGTAGAGATGACTACCTTCAAGCTTTCTATTGAAAACCTTTTTTTTTTTCTTTCTTTCAAAACCTTTTTTTTATACAAAATTAGCTACTGTTTCCAGCCAAAAAACTTCTGAAAAAATGAAATCCTCCCCCTCCCTTTAGCCTTGGTCGAATGGCCCTCTAGCCCTTGGATGGGAATTGCACTTTTTCTCCTCCAATCTTGGCCTTTAGATTTAGATATTTTGATGACAACATAAAAATGTAATATTGCCAATTGATAGAAGCCCTTAAGATGTGTACTCAGCCCTTGTAGTAACCTTAGCCATTAGATGCAAAAGAGGACCAATCCCATGCACTCCTTTGCTTGCCCCTCTTGAGTACCTACCCTTGGATGAGTTGTGCTCTTCCTTTCTTGGTCATTGGATAAGGACAACATAAAAATGACATCTTGTAGATTAAATCTAGCCCTCAACATGTATACTCAGCCCTTGTAGATGGCCTAAGCCATTGGATGAAAAGAGATAATCCCATGCACTCCCTTGCTCAACCAAATGGATGCTCACCCTTGGATGAATTGTGCTCATCTTTTTTCTTCCATTCTTGGCCATTAGATGAGGGTTCTTTTATGACAAATAAAAAAGTCATTTTGGCATTTAAACTTGGCCATTGGATGGTGCATTCAATTTTCCTACAAGGCACCTAAGCCATTGGATGAAGGGGGGACCATTTGCAAGGTGTTAGTGGTAGCATGTGGCTTGATAGTGACTAGGGAATTAAATTGTTCAAGCTTCCTTCTTCTCCTCTATGTTGGCTGACCAAGGGAAGAAAAAATCCCAGCAATTCCTTCTTCTTTCATATTTTTCTCAATTTTAAATTTTCCCTTTTTGGTTTCCTTAGTGAAATGACCTTTTTGCCCCCCGAACTTAAATAAATAGCAAACGGACTCCAAATTCGAATTCTTTTTTTCAATACTTCCGAAATAATAAAAAATTGAATTTTGGAAGTTTTCAAAATTTTTCGAGTCCATTTGCTATTTATTTCAGATTTATTTTCGAAATTACCCCTTTTATGCACCCGAACTTTACCATTTTTTAAACGAGCTCCAAATCCATATTTTTCTTCACCAATCTCTTCCAAATAATTTAAAAATGTGATCTGGAATTTTCATAATTTTTGGAGCTCATTTTCTATTTTTTCGAGATTTATCTGCTTGAATTACGACATAGGGGACCTGGTGTTTGGCCATTTTGCAAACGAACTCCGAATCAAGATTTTATTTCGCCAATCTCTTCCAAATAATTTAAAAATGAGATTTGCAAATTTTTAGAATTTTTGGAACTCGTTTGCTATTTTTTCGGGATTTATCTGCTTGAATTACTACATAGGAGACCCGGTATTTGGCCATTTTGCAAACGAACTCCGAATCAAGATTTTCTTTCGCCAAACTCTTTGAAATGATTTAAGAATGATATTTGCAAATTTTTAGAATTTTTGGAGTTTATTTGCTATTTTTCCCAAATTTTCCAATTTTGCCTTTTTGCCTCCGAAACCCGGTTTTGCTCAAAACAAGTTCGATTTTTAGATTTTCTTCAAACTGAGCCTTGGGCTGTCCTTGTTTAATCATTTCTCATCAATTAAAAGCTGTAGATCTTCCGAATTGGGCCATTTTTGTAATTCTTCCAAATTTCACCGAAATCTAACAAAAAACCCTAATCCTCGATTTTCTTCCGAATTGACTTTTCTATCAGTTTTTTCTTCCAAATGGCTTCTCCATTACTCGTAGTCAGTGCTTATCTTTCATTTGACACCTTCAATTATGACCAATTTGATCGTTTAAGCACTTTTCCCTAAATTTTCCGAATTAGGGTTTTCTTTCTACTGAATCTCGTAACCCAACTTTCGAACCCCATATCTTTCAATTTAGACCTCGGATTATCAAAATTCTTTCACCGTTTTTCAATTGAACCTCAAATCTTACTTTTGAAAGTGGGTTGACTTTTTTAGTAGTTGACTTTTTTGGGGTTGACTTTTTTTGAGGTTGACTTTTTTTGAGTTTGACTTTTTTTGTATGCTTTCTTAGACTAAGTCTCGGAGTACCACCTACAGGATGACAAAAGCCTTTTAGCATTCTGAAACATCAATTTAGGAAGAAAATGTACCTGATTTAGGGGTCCGGACAAAATTAGGTGTCTACAGCTGCCTCTCTTTGGCTATTGCTAAGAATCAGGAATCAGGCAAAGATAAACAAACACTAATTTTGTACGATTAGTGAAATCACATGTGAAGAAAGGGAAAAGGGTTTTCTTTTTCATCATTTTTCACTTTTTTTTTGTTTTGTTTTGAAAAAGCTATAAATTGAAGATTTTCTCCTTAAATTGAATTCCCTGACTAATCAAGGCTCGACCCGTCTTAAGGAAACGGGTTCGATTTCAAAAGAAAAAATTATGCCCGAATGTCTTAAAATGGTGCGTGAAGGTCTTAAAAATGGTGCCCGAAAGTCTTAAAAATGGTGCCCTAAGGTCTTTAAAAATTGGTGCTTGGAGGTCTTTAAAATGGTGCCCAAAAGCTTTAAAAATGGTGCTCGAAGGTCTTTAAAATGGTGCCCGGAGGTCTTTAAAATCGTGCCTGGAGGTCTTTAAAATGGTGCCCGGAGGCCTTACCTGTGATGAAAAATTATGCCCGAAGGTCTTAAAAATGGTGCCCGAAGGTCTTTAAAATGGTGCCCAGAGGTCTTTAAAATGGTACCCGGAGGCCTTACCCGTGATGAAAAATTATGCCCGAAGGTCTTAAAAATGGTGCCCGAAGGTCTTTAAAATAGTGCCCGGAGGCCTTACCTGTGATGAAAAATTATGCCCGAAGGTCTTAAAAATGGTGCTCCAAGGTCTTTAAAATGGTGCCCGGAGGTCTTAAAAATGGTGCCCGGAGGCCTTACCTGTGATTTGAAAAATTATGCCCGAAGATCTTAAAAATGGTCTTAACAATGATATTTTAAGAATTGTTTAAAATTAACCCGAAGATTTTGAGAAGATGCGAATGCTTTTTGATGCTGGTGCAATTGATTAACAGGATGCACATACCTCATATTGCACATGTAAATGTTTTGAATTGATGCAAATGTTTCTTGATGCTGATGTTGGATAAGATGCAAATGCTTCTAAATGCAACTGCAAATGCTCTCAGATTGATGCAACTACTTCATGGAATGATGCAGATGCAAAGATTGACATTATGCAAATTCTTCTAAATGATGCAAATGCGAGGATTGACAACGTGTAGAATGCTTCTACATGACGCAAATGCAAAGATCGATAATGATGCAAATGCTTCATGAAAAAATGCAAAGGCCAAGATTGACATTATGCAATTGCTTGATAAAAATATGCAAATGCCCCCGATCATTTTCTAAACTTTGGCTTAGGCTTTCCAATTCATTTTTCCTCTTCAAATCAGAGTATAACTTCTAATCATTTTGGCTATTCTCCTTGCCCCAACAGTCTTCAAATTCTTATTGACAGAAATATGCTTGCCGGGTTCTATTTCTTCTTCTCATATTTGGAAATCAAGATTAACCCTAGTAGTTCCACACCTTTGGGTTAAAAAAAAAAAACTTTATCTCATGTCAACATCAAAAATGGGTATTTCAAAAAATGTCTTTATTTGTTTTCTTATTTTTAAAACTTCTGAACAAGAATATTAACCCCACAGCATGTGAGGTACAAATCTTTTGAAGACTAATGATCATTGTTAAAAATTTCTCTAAGTGTCAATCTGGTTTTTTCTTTTTTGGTGATTGGCAAGGCTTGATATTACCAGATTTTGGTTGATCAATGAAAATTTCACAACAAAATGTATGTCCCTTCTAGGCTCACGAATGGAATAGGTTTTATAAATCATGAATTCCTTGAGAATCAAACAAATTCAACATTCTTTTAGTTTTCATATCAAGGCATTTTGACAAGCGTCAAGATTGGCTAGGATGTTTAGATCGGAAAGTTTAATCTTGGAACGAAAAAGTCTCAGTTTTGAACATAATCCTCCGAATAAGAGCTGACAATTTGAGAGGTTCAGGAATTCGTAGATGTTCCTCGATGACCACTTTTTCTTTTTCATTGTGGTATTGGTACTAACATAAATGGCATCGAAAATTCTCATTTTACTCTAGAGCGCCCATTTTTTGGTTTTTGCCCTAGAGTCCCATTCTTTCCATTTTTTTCTTTTTCATTATTTTACCATGTACTTGAGAATTCGTTCTTCCTTAGTGAAATGATAATTCGATGAGATGGGATAAAACCTGGGGAAAAACCCTTCAAATTAAATATTCATGCTTGATCAAAATGGACTTTTAAAGCACGTAATGTAGGCCACAGTTCAGGGTTCAGAAAGAAAGGATAAATTGGCCCAAAATATGTGTTTGAGGGTAATCAGATCAAGGATCATTTCTTGAGGAGGATTTTCTTTGAAGCATTTGTCCATTTTGGATTTTTCATTCCTCTTGACTTCGCTTTTTTCCTTATTTGCTTTTGGCTTTCATTTGCCATACTTCTTCACACACTTTTTTTTGTGTGTTTTTCTTGGCTTTCATTTCGCCATCTTTTCCTTTTTCTTTGACACAGTGAGCCCATATTTATTCGGGCCTCAATTTGCTTTGTATTTATGTTTGAGTTAGGACTCATTTTTTCGTGATCTTTGGGAAAATCTTTCCTCGCATTTGCCCCCCAGTGTAGAGGGTGTTCCTTGATTAGGGTTCAAAAAAGAAATAATTCTTTTGGCTCAAAAGGGTGACTATGGATAATTTTCTCTTTGTGGGAGGGATATGAAAGATGGCCATTTATCATATTAATCACGAATATTATGATTGAAAAGCGATCCCTAGGGGGAATAGATAATCAAAATTTCATTTTGCACTTTGGAATCATCCGAATTCTCATATGCATGATATCATTATTATTTTTTTCACATGCCCCAATGATTCATGCGTTAGTCCATCCTTTTTCACCATATAACCATCATTTCCACATATGATGCCCCAGTTTGATTAACCATGAGAATTTGTATCAACGAGGAACATAGCAAGTCTAGGTCTATTTTGAAAAGGCTGAGTTTCAATTCTGAGTTCTTTCAAAGGACAAGAAAGTATGATCCAAAAACGGGTTTTATCTGGGACATGGGATAATCTAGTTTAGTCATTATGCCCCAGGGTGTCAATCATGAAGTGATGTTTGGGGTAATTAGTGTTTTGTGGTTGTTGAGAATGTCATGAATGGTTTTGGCACAACCTTGACACACACCAAATTACCATGATCTAAATTCTCGAAAGAATGTCTCATTTGTTTAAATTTCAAGGAGTTCAAATTTTTTTTTTAAAAAGTTTGTTCCTTTGTCCATAGCCTAGACTAAGATCTACGTCTTTGCTTATTCTGTGATGACAATAGTTTTATGAAGTTCAATCATTCATATTCCTTGAAGCATTAGGTTTTTCAAGTGGTCTTGGTTCAAGGGATTTAGACCTAGGAAAACCTAAAAGAGAGGGGAGAGGGTATTGGGTCATTTGTAACAATGATCATCAATATTCTCGAGACTATCCATTATTAAAACTTCCTTAATGCTTGTTTTTGCAATCTCAAATTATTGTTAAAACAACAAACACAAAGCATTTAAATTTCAAAATTCATTTAATTGATATGAATGTCGACATGAGACAAGTGTTTTCATCCTAATGGTCTGAAACTACATGCATCAAAATGCTCCTATTGACATCCTTCAAAGGTAGTAATTCTCCTCCTAAAACCCTGAAAGAAACTGATTTATAGCAAAATAGCCTTTCACAGATTGATAAGCTCAGGTGTCAAAATACCATTGCGGATAAGACCTTCAATCCATTCCCTCAATTGTCTACATTTTTCAGTTGAATACCCAATTATCCCCAGGTGATAATCACACTTGCTGTCAAGGTCATAATTCCTTGCTGATGGATTAGGAGCTATTTTCAAAGGTACCGGAGTAAGGTACTGATTCTTTATTAGTAATGGCAGTAGGTCAGGGATTAGGATTGGAATTATTTCTTGGTTACCCGCTGTCGTTTTCTGGAAGTAGGCCTTGTTGCAGGAACTGGTATGGATTAGGTGCTTGGGTGGGTGGGTAAGGATAAAGGCTTGGAGATATCTCAGTAGGATAACATGATTGGTATGAGGAAAATTGGGAATATGGGACGAAATCTTCCATAGCTTAGACATCTTCCTCTTTCTTTCTAGGTACCCTATTTCTCTCGGCATTGGATATTCCTTCTCCTTCAAGTTTCCCATTCATGATAGCATTCTCAATCATCTCCCCTGAGGCTACCATATCAGCAAAATTCTTCGAGCCATTGTCGACGAGTCTATCATAGTACGGGGCCTATAGTGTACTCACAAAAAGGACGATGATTTATTTTTGTGTCAAAGGTGGTTGTACTTGGGTGGACATGTTCCTCCACCTCTGAGCATACTCTTTGAAGCTCTCAGTACCTCTTTTCTGCATATTTTGCAAAGTGAGACGATCAGGTGTCATGTCGGTCATATGCTTGTACTGGTTTAGAAAAGCCATGGCCAAATCATTCCAAGAGTGAATCTGATCCTTCCTCAACTGACCATATCACCTAATTGCAGACTCGCTGAGGCTATCCTGAAAGTAGTGAATCAGAAGCTTATCATTATCTACATGACTTATCATCTTTCTGCAGAATATAGTGATGTAGGCTAACGGATCAGTCATCCTGTCATATTTCACAAAGTCAGGGACCTTGAATTTAGGAGGACTGACTAAATCGAGGACCAAGCATCGTTCTTTCCCATTCACACTCTCGAATATATCTGAATTTTCTACTGCCCGGAGCCTTTCATCTAACAACTGATGTTTCCCTTGGGAATCTGCCAACTCTACCTCTTTTACTGCAACCATTTTCAACTTTTCCCGTTCTGTTGGGTCGTCTAAGTTCAGGGTGTTGCTGGGGTTAACTGTGTTCTGGTCATCCATCATTACGACCTCATTCTGACCCTTTTGTGCCTCTTACCATTCTTTGGCTGTAAAGTTTTCTATGTATCCTTTTTCCTTGATTACGGCGGACATCAACTCCATCAATTTAGTCATCTGATCCTTAGATTCTGCTTGAGACTTTTCCAGTTGTTCTCGCAATTCTTCATGTGCCCTTTCCATTCTTTCCACTCAGGCAACTTGTTCATTCTCCATAGCTCTAGCCTGTATTGGAAAGGTACTCAGTACTTCTTATACCTCTGATTTGAAATGGAAAATCTTTCAAAGACTTTTAAAGACAAGCTAACTTCTGTTTTATTCCCCCTAAATGTATGTCATGATGAATGAGCCATGATTGTCATTTGATGCATGTAAAGAATAAACAAAATGATGTATGGACATATATAATGGAAACATGCTGACTATAAATGCAATAAATACAATCACGATGCCAACATGCTGCAAGCAAAGAATAAACAAATCAATCTATGGATATATGTAATGAATGACCATGTATATTTCAGCATATTTTCCAATGAATGATCGTATACATTATGAATGCAACATGATGTCAATTATGATGCATGTAAACAATGAATGATTGACACAGAGTATATACAAAGAAACTCATTCTGACCATGTGTGTTATGAATGTGACCTAATGCTAACATGATGTATGTAATAAACAAATTAGTGCATAAACATATAGAAAAATCATGCTGACTATGTTTATCATGAATACCACCTGATGCTACTAAGATGCATGTATGAATGTATGGTATAACAAATAATTGATCTGATGCAAAATGCAAAGGGGAAGATATCACGAAGAAAATAAGAATCGGAGGAACTTAATCATCAATATCTCAAAAATTGAAGCACAACCAATTCATTCCCAAATCAACATTCACAATGGTATAAACCATGTTTACAAAATCATGAGCATTGGTTAAAATTGTCTTTACAGGCACTTTATTCTTCCTAGCATCCTAAGGCTATAAGAGCCGGCTACTGAAAAAGTGAAATCCTACTACATCCTATAAGACCGAAGTCCTTCCACATCATTACCGTAAATCTCCCAATCCTAATTACCCTTTCCTGGTCCTCTATCAATCAGCATCGTTGGATCCAACAACTTGGCATCTATAAGAGATTGTACTTTGTTCTTGAGTGCATTGCAGTGCTCAATGCTATGCCCAACAGTTCCACAATGATAATCACATCTTTCATTCGGGTTATACTACTGGGGGTATGGTGGTGACAGGGGTTTTAACGGTACATAGGCAACTAGGTGATTTCTGACCAACATTGGGAAAAGCTCTTCATAGCTGATTGGAATAGGATCAAAATGCCTTTGGGTTTTATCCCAAGGTTGTTTCTTAGTCACACAGGGCCTAGGAGTTGGGGCATTTGGTGCTGGCGCTAAGGCTTGCATCGGAGTGTTTGCATGGGGAGATGGTGGAATAATAAGGCAAGGGTATGGATTTGGACACGAGACCCTTTGAGGTTGTATATAACTCGAGGTTCCTATCCTGGATGCTTGATAAGGTGATTGATGAGGGAAATGGTACGAACTGCCAGTTGGTGGTGATGGAGTGGAATTTAGGGGTCTCGTAGTGATCATCCCAGTGGACAATTGAGCCATAGTAGGATAGGGATACTGGTTTAGACTTAGAGCAATTTGCAAGTATGGTACAGGATCCGTGATTTCTGTCTTTGGTATCAAGCTCCCTAGTTTAATCACTTTCATGATTTTGTCCATAATTTCATCAGAGTTGCACCCTTTGTAACACTAGCAAGCGCAAGATCTAGCAAGTATTGTATGTTCTGGACCTGAAGGTTTTGGTTGATCCAAAAGTGATGAAGAACCCTTATCCTTTTGAGTTCTCATCACAAGCTCAAGCACCTGTTCCAAAAACGAATCCTTCATTGGAAGAGATGTTTATGCAGTTCATGGCAAGAACCGACACTATCATTCAGGAGCAATCAACATTACTTCAAAGTCAAGAAACAGAACTTCAAAGTCAAGAAGCATAACTTCAAAAGCAAGAAGCATTACTTCAGAGTCATGCAGCAACACTTAGGAGTCTTGAAACACAAATGAGCTAGCTTGTCAATGCCTTTAACAATTATCCTCAAGAAACTCTTCTAGGTGACATTGAATCTAACTCCAGACCAGGTGAATAAGAGTATTGTAATGCCAACACATTGGGTTTGAATAAGAGATAGGTGAGGGTAGCAAAGAGTTTGAATTGCCAACTGAGCTTATTGAAGAAGAATTTGTGAAAGCTCAAGAAGAATGGATTCAATTTGACCCACCACCAAACAATCCTATTGAAGAAGAAAAAGTAGGTGAAAAAGAAGTTGAAAAAGTTCAAGAAGAATGGATACAATAGACTCACCACCACAGCCTGTTCCCCAATGCATCCAACAGACAAAGCTAATCGATGGGATAGATAAAGTTAAGAACGAGGAATTCATAGAGATTTATCCCATTGATCCACTTAAGGCACTAATAAATTCTACCACTGAAAGAGATGAATTTTGCTTTCATGCCTCCAAGAAAGCGAAGTTGTTTAAAGAAAGGACAGCCAAATGGCATGAATCAAAAATCATCAAGTAGTTGGATACCAGATGATAAACATGAGATAGTCAAGCCGATGACTATAAATTAAGCACTTCTTGGGAGGCAACCTAAGTTCTAAACTTTTTCTTTTTCTTTTAATTCTTAGAGTATTTTTATTATTATTAATTTCTTTTTACTTTGTTTTCTTTTGCAGTGACTACTCACACAACTTGGACAAGCATGATGAAGTCTAAGAGGAAAACTGGAGCTTCTCCTACATTGCTTTCATCGATAGGGGAGTTTTCTTGTTCTTACTCTTTTTATTTCTAAACATTGAGGACAATGTTTGTTTTAAGTTTGGAGGCGTGTCTTTAGATTTATTTTAGTTTGTGTGATTGTCTAATTTTATTATTAGGAGTCTAAAAATTAAAAAAATAATTGTTTTTGCTTGAGATATTTTGCACTTATTATGATGGAATTCTTATCCAATGATGAATTTTAGTTATTGATTTATCTTGATTTTTGGGAAAACATAAGCATGAGAAGAATGTGTGTTAAATTCTTTTGTTAGTTTCATGTTAGAATGTGATTTTCACAAATTGAGCACTTAATCTCTTGCTTAGATTTGCATTGCTTATTTAAAGACTGATTATATTGATGTGAATTGCAATTATGTCTAGACCCTAGAATTTGTTTGATTCTCTCTCAAGGCGAAATCCTAGACAACACTAAGTTAAGGAAGTGATTTAGGCCATCTTTGGATCGTTTGAGCCTTTCAAGCTTACCTTTATATATATGATATCCTTAGTCTACCTCTTTGTGCCTAATTGATATATCTCTTTTCTTTGATTGCCACATCTTTTAGCCTAGCCAAATAAGAAAAACCATGATTAACCCTCACTACATAGGCATGTGATGAAATTACAGGAAACAATTACGAGCCATGTCAAATTTGGGTGAAATGGTGTTAAAAAAAAAGTTATGGTTCTTCGAAAATGAAGAATAGAAAAAAAAAGTGAATAAATTAGTGAAGCAAAAAGGAAATGCATTCAAAGAAGAAATAAAGTATGTAATTTGAGGAAAAGACTATGGCTCTCAAAAATCCTAAAAAAAAAAATGTAAAGTGTCTATGGGTGAACTTAAACCAAAATATATCCTTTATCCTACCTTGACCCTAGCCTTACATTACAAGCTTAATAAAGACCTACTTGATCCTTGATGAAGTGTTAGTCTACATTACTGGAGAGAGAGAGAGAGAGATGAAAAGCAAACATATGAGAATCTAGTACTAATTAGTATTTTGCATTGGTATAAACTTATTTAGATTGCATGTGATGATTTTCAAAGAGATTATTCACACACACACTGAAAATCCATTCAAGCATGAAGTTCACGATTGAATTGAATCATGGATTTGAATTATGTTTATGTTCTACTTTGAATTAGGATTTTGAGGTAACTTTTGAGGAAAATTAAGAAATCATTGTTTGAGTGTATTTATCTTGAGTGATATGTTGAGTCATTTTATTTAGTTAGTTAGTTTAGTTTTGTTTTGCTCGAGGACTAGCAAAATATTAAGTTTGGGGTTGTGATAACTCTAGGAAATATAGTTATTTTGCCACCTTTTATGTTTTTGAATTGGCTAAGTCCTTGAGGATTTTATTAGGATTTGATTAGTTTTAGATGTTTTTATATTTATTCATTTTATGATTAAAATAGTTATTTAGTTGTTATTTATGTGTTTTTATAGGTCCAAGGTGATCTAGAGCTTCGAGGTGCAAAACAATGAAAAACGATGCAAACCAATTAGCAGGCAGATTCGACCTCCGGAGCTTCTTTCAAGAAAAACGTAATCTCAAAGACTTCAAATGAGAAAAATACCTTCTTGACTTTTGAATATGACTTCCATACCTTTGCAACGGTATAAGGCGCGTTAAAATCAGACAAGATTTTCCTAGTCAAAACAGTTGCAAAGTTTGTAAAAATGACAGAATCTAGAGACCACGCAGAATTTTGGTGCCGCGGCGCCCAGCTATGCAACTCGCAAAAAAACCTATAAAACGCAAAAACTTACCTGTTTGCTTGGGAGTGAAGTTTCAAACTCTAAGTGGCATTGGACACTTTAAATAAGACTCTTTTAGGTCAGAATAAAGAGGATGGGATATCTAGAAACCTAATTCTCTCTAAAGAAGATAGTTGCCATCAAATTCTCTCAAGAAGATTGGAAGATTGGAAGATTCAAGATTCAAGAACTGACAACTCTTTGTTTTCTCTTTTCTCTTCTTTGTTTTTCTTGTGTTGTTGATGATGGTGAAACTATTTGATTATTTTTTTTAATTAATTATCATGAACTAAATCTCTTTTACTAGGATTTCAATGGAACTCAACACATAGTTTGAATTTACTTTCTCTCTCTAGCTTGATTTAATGGTTTTTGAGTTGTTTGTTCAATCTTATTCTTAATGCTTCTAGTTGATTGGCCACCAATTAGATTGATTTGTTAACCCAAATACAACTAGACATAGGGAGTTTAGTGTTAGACATGGATTGAATGACACATGTTTCATATTCATTTATTTGGATGAATTGATCTCTAGGTAGGGTAGGAATACACTTACTTGTCATGTGTAATCATTGTTAGAGCCTAAGCTTAATGAGTTCTTCTTTAATTCAATTATCATAGACATATAGTTAATTGGTTAGAAAGGATATTTTTACAAGACTATCGACAGATACTTATAAATAAGATAGAACTCTAGGTTAACAACTCAGGATCATTAATCAAGTGAAGAGGTAGAGAGAGATTCAAGCGAAGTGTTGAGGGAAATTGTAATCCTAGGATTTTATAATTAATTGAATTCATCTTTTTAATTTACTTGTTTTCAGTATTAGTTTCTTTTAATTTTAGATTTTAAGTACCATCTTTATTTAATTGTTTAGATAAGATTGAGTGTGTTAATTTTAGTACTTAGAAAAATTAATAACAATTCCTCGTGGGTACGACACTCTACTTCCACTTTATTACTTGTTTGCGATACGTGCACTTGCATAGTGAAATCTGACAACAAGTTATTGTCACCCCTTTCCCCCTGGACTTCACTTCTCCCTCTGAAACCATGGCCACTTTTAGATTCTTTGATAATAAAGTCTGATCAGCAGATCGAAGACCCATGTAACTAGCATTGCGATCCTGATCCCCATTATTCGACGCTTCTCCCTGGTTTACACCTACCTCCATCCTCTGGCTAGTCATTCTATGCTTTTTCCCAACTCCCTAAATTATTGGCCAATAAGAGGCTAGAAAACCCTTAATTTAAGGAAAGCATCATGCAAAAAGGGGGACAAGAACCCTTAATTTAAGGAAAGCATCATGCAAGGAGGGGACAAGAATTAGCCTTGTGGCAAGGATGTTGGGAGAGCTTGAAAAGCAAGACAAAGGCTAAAAAAAATAAAACACTCTCATATACTGTAAGGGGTGGTCGGCATAGGCACTAGAGAGAAGGAAGAGGATTTCATTTTTTTCAAGGGGCCATTCACTATATTCTTGAGAAAAAATGAGAAAAAGAAGAAACCTCTCAAAGGAAAAGAGAAGAAGCTTGGAAGGAAAACTTAGCTAGGTAGCTATTTCTTCCTTTCTTTTCCATTTATTTACTTGGATTTCATGTTATTTTTCTCTTCTTCTTCATGTGATTGTTAACTTTTTTTTTTTTGAATAAAAGGTTTTCAAAACCAATTTCTAAAGGTTTTCTTTCCTTTATTCTTTATTCTTTACAAAATAAAAAGTTGATAGAATTTTTTAGCATATTTCCATTTTGGAAGAAACCTAGAGGGATTTATTGTGTTTGTCTATGCTTGATTTTCTTGCTTGCTTGTTGATTGTGGGTTTCATCATTGTGGTGGGATAGATTTTCTCCTTTGGTTTTTCTTTTCAAAAATCAAATAAAAAGCTTGAAAAGCTTGAGGATCTTGATTTTTATCAAGTGGTTTTGGTTAGGTGGGACTATGTGTTGGCGTAAGCCCTACAAGCCAATCTAGTTAGGCTTGTAAAACACTATTTATATATTCATGTATTGCACATTATAGTTTATTAATTATAATTGAGGTATTTCTTTATCCGTAAGTATTGTTATAATTGTTATAAATAACTTGTGAAGATAAAGCCCATGAAACACAAAGGCATTGCAAAGGAATTGTATGGAGTTACAATTATGAGGATCCTTATGCATCAATGTCGTGTTTCTAAAACTGTTCATGGTCATTGTACTGTCAAGACAGGGCATTGACAATGCTCAAAGACTGGCATATGTTAAGCCTTCATGCACTTGATGCATGCAACTAATCGCATAGGTTGAAAGTATAGAGATACTTGGGGATAATATATGGGTGCTTGTTAGTTGAATAAGTTCACTGAACCCGCTATGAGAATTCTATTTGGTATTCCACTCAAGTGTCTATGGAAAATACTCTCATGTGTCAATAGTATAAGTAATCCTTTGACTTGTGACACTAGGTCATCTTGTAAGTGAATTGTCATACTTAGATTTCATCACGAACGGGTCCCAATCATGAGGATGCTTATAGTAGGGTGTTATTGGGTATGACATGCAGCATACGAAGATGAATGAGTGGTCCAGAGAGGATTCATCACCCCAAGTGATATGAGGGGACATATCTCACATGTATCTGGCTTATATTAACTTATGGAATCCTTGGCCAAGGTGATACTTAAAGAGTTAATATCAACTTATGGGCTTTAGTGCAGTTAGCCCAATAGTTGGCATACACTTAACCTACTTATATATATGCTTATGTTGTTGCCGCATCCCCCTTAAGGATATTACCTGATTCAGTGCCTCTCACTAATACTGGTAAGATTTGGCTGAATAGCATATGTGAAGGAGGAATACGATTCTTCTTTTTACTTTTGGCTATCTATGATAGAGGAGGAAGGTTTCTCACAACCTAGACTACTAGCATTGTGTTGGCAAAACATAATCTCAACCTTGCGAAGGTTTTCAGATCACCTGTGTGGATTACTATCAGAGGTCGGACAATTGGACGACTTTGGTTTTCGACAAGCGAGATTTATGTACAAGAACAAGAACGTCAGGAATCTGTTTTGAGGTTTCGGCAATCTCCAATTTAGAGGTATGAGATTTTGATTGTTATCTTTTGTTGACAGCCTGATCATTTTGAATTCGTAGGCAGATCCTTGGAGGGATTCGATTTTCTCTATGTTTTATTTTATTCCGCTGCGTTGTATGTTTAACTTGATGATTAAATTATACATTATCTCTATTTGAGCATGAGCCGAATCCCAACAGTGGTATCAAAGCCTCGCTTATGTTATTCCTATACGATCTATGCTTTGATTGTTACCTTTAACAAAACTATTTTGTTCTTTGAGTTATTTTGATCCGATTGTCACTAACCGGAGTTGCGAGAAGTTGCACTTGTAGTGTTTCGGTGAAGGCAGCAGTTAATCATGGTGAATTCTTATTGATTAATTGGTTTAAAATTGTTTTAAACTAATTAATGCAACTGGCGAAAGTTTGGCAGCAATTGAGAACTGTTTTGCCTGCTTTGCGCAAATTTGGTGATTTTAGTGAGGAAAACTTGTAGATTTTTCTTGGCTGATTTTAATGCATGGTTTAATGATTTTTAGGATTTAAAATTGCTTAGAATTGTTCTTGGCAAGCCTGAAAAATCATAAAACTGATTTAGCATTGAAAAGTTTGAAGCGGTGAAAAACGGATAGACAGCCTGTAGGGAGATAGAGGGGCGACAACTATATCTAGTAACCAATGCCTGCGCCTCCCTTTCTAGGGTTTTTCTCTTCTATCAGATTCTCACAGCTTATGGATTTTAGCAATACTGATTTACTAATGTTGTAGTGTCTTAGTTGAGATACAACACTAAAAATTAGTAACCATGGTAATATTATTAAATTAATTAAATTACCAAAAAATAAGAATTTACATGAATATTCAATTAAATTATTTAATTGGATAATAATTTAATTTAATTAAAGTAAATAATCCTAATTGGATTAGGATTTATTCTAATGAGATTAGAATAAATGTTTATTATTTTCTTTGAATTAAATTATGGATCAAATATAATCATTGAATGGTAACTAGAGATTAAAGCATGATTTATATGTTCATAAATTGTTTGTGAATGTATGGGATGATTATGGACTTAGACCCAATATGATTGTGGATGGTTGAATTTATTTTTATGGTTTTTATTAAATTAAATAGGGACTGCGTGCCCTGCCATATATCTCATATTCTGGAGTTGTAAAAATTCTTTCCTCACCTAACTCCCCTCAAATGTAACTTGAGGTTTCTTTATTACAAATGTAATAAGTTACATTAAAATGTAAAACTAGGATTAGCTAGGAATAATTTTTGTAACTTGAAGATGAAGATAGGCGCCATGAAGATAAGGAGATTACAAGCAAGCTTTGAAGACTATGTTTGTAATCACCTAGGAATTTGACCAACTAATTTCCTTTGATGGCTCAAGGAAATTAGATTAGAAAAGTCCATAATCATCCAAGTAGAAAGCATGTTATAGATTTATTTTATGCGATATTATAAATGCTATGAATGTTTGATATGATGAGACTTATAAAGAACAAGGAAATCCCTCTTTATAATATTGAGTCACATGTTTCGCATAATAAAGTTGCCTTCCATCATCATAACAAGATAACCAGAGTTCTTCCAGTAAGAGGCTTATTGAGTCACTCAGAGTCAAACTACTATACGAATATGTTTGAGTTATGAAGTTGGGTCTTACTTAACTAATGCCATGTTGTCCGGATGCGTAAAACTTGACCGCATGGTGTTAGAGGCATAGTTAGGCAAAGTACATATGATGTGCTTAGACAAAGAGTTGTCACCTACCTGATCTGGGAGTTGCATAGAGATGCAATTGATAAGCTATGTTATCTACCCAACTAGGCTTGTTATAATTTGTTGAGGCACTCAAGGTTGCAACATGTTGAAAGGGATATCAGCCCACTAGAAATACCATGATGAGATTTTCGAATAATAGTGAGGTCTATTATCTTGAAAAATTAGTTGGAGAACCAATAAGAGATTTAATACCTCATCTTGAATTGGTATAAATGCATGAATACAACTGATATATACTTTTTCCATATTAGGTTGTTGAAAATGGTTAATATTTTAACTGCACTGCGCGGCATTATGAATGCTATTAGTCCAAATTGTTTGGATTGGTAGAAAATATTGAGAAGCGTTCTCAATGAAATGAAGGTTGTTCACTTGACAAGTCAAGAAGAACTTATAGAAGTTTCTGGGTTGACTGTGTTTGTGATTGAACTGAATCTTTCTACTGTTAAATCCAATTCCTGGATAATTGATTCAGGATGCGGTTCACATCTATGTAATGACATAAGGATGTTGAAAGAAAGTAGAAAGTTAAGCAAAGATGAAGTAATTCTAAGAGTAGGCAATGGTGCAAAAGTTGCAGCATTGGCCGTTGGAACTTGTACTTTATCTCTGTTGTCTGGCATGAAATTGGAACTGAAAGATTGTTACTTTGTTCCAGTATTGTCTAGAAACATCATTTCGGTTTCATACCTCACTGTTAATGATGATTTAGAGATAAGAATGAAAGGCAATAGTTGCTCCATCATTCTTAAGAGATTCACTATGGATCGACAACATTACATAATGGATTATATGTTTTAAATCCAGAGATGCTTGTGTTCAATGTAAATGTCAAGAAAGCAAGAAAGGATGATCTAAGTAAGACTTACATCTAGCATTGTAGACTTGGTCATATCAATGAGACAAGGATTTCCAAATTGCATAAACATGGTTATTTGGAACCCTTTGATTATGCATCATATGGGACTTGAGAATGTTGTCTCCTTCGTAAGATGACCAAGACTCCCTTTACTGGAAAAGGGTGAGAGAGCTGGTGTTTTATTGGGCTTAATACACTCAGGATGTATGTAGGCCACTAAACACAGCTGCTAGAGGTAATTACTCATACTTCATAACCTTTATCGATGATCATTCTAGATATGGTTATGTGTATCTGATGAGATACAAGTTTGAAGCTTTTGAAAAGTTCAAAGAGTTCAGAGCTGAAGTAGAGAAACAGACTTGGAAAAATATTCTACCTCTTAGATCGGATTGAGGAGGAGAATATTTAACCCATGATTTCCTGGATCATTTGATAGAAAATGGAATTCTGTCACAATGGACTACACCTGGAACTCCTCAGGATAACGGAGTGTCCGAGATGAGAAATCGAACCTTGTTGGACATGGTTTGATCCATGATGTCTAAGGCTGACCTTCCGATATCCTTTTGGGGATATGCCTTAGAAACTGTAGCTTACCTTCTAGATAGGGTTCCAAGCAAATCGGTAGATAAGGTACCATATGAGATGTGGTATGGCATGAAGCCATACTTATCTTATCTAAAGATTTGGGAATGTACTGCTTATGTGAAGCAAGTACCTTCTGATAAGCTGGGAGCTAGATCAGAAAAATGTAAGTTTGTGGGATATCCTAAAGAGACTGTTGGATATTACTTTTATAGTTCTACTGAACAAAAGGTGTTTGTATCAAAACATGCTGCTTTTCTAGAGAAAGAGTTTCTACTAAAAGGATTTAATGGGAGTAAAATAGAACTTGAAGAACTTTTAGAACCACAACCTAACATTCCCTTAGAACCTGAGCCATTGGTCGAGGCATTGGATGCTTGGACTAATGCTCAAGAAACACATGTACTCCGAAGGTCTAGTAGGGAGAGGCAAACTCCAATAAGATATGGATTTCTTTTGTAAAGAGATGGTTTGCCTATTGATAATGAACCTACTACCTATAAGGAAGCGATGTCGGACATTAATTCCAAGAAATGGCTAGAAGCCATGAAATTCGAAATAGATGCCATGGAAGTTAACCAAGTTTGGTCTTTAGACATGGATGGCAACATACAAACGTATAAGGCCAAATTGGGTGCAAAAGGTTATAATCAAGTTGAAAGCATTGATTTTGAAGAAACCTTTTCACCAGTTGCCATGGTAAAGTCCATTAGGATTTTGCTTGCTATTGCTGCATACCATGATTATGAGATATGGCAGATGGATGTAAAAACTACATTCCTTAACGGGAATTTGCAAGATGAAGTGTATATGACACAACCTGATGATTTTTCATCCAAGGCCACTTCTAATAAGGTATGCAAGCTACAAAAGTCCATTTATGGACTAAGGCATGCATCTCGAAGTTGGATCATTAGGTTTGATGAAACAATTAAAGAATTTAGTTTTATTAAGAATCCTGATGAACCATGCGTTTATGAGAAGGTAAACGGGCATGCAGTTGTGTTCTTAGTGCTATATGTCGACGACATATTGCTAATAGGAAACGATGTACCTATGCTTCAGACCACCAAGATCTTGCTGTCCAAACAATTCTCCATGAAGGATTTGGGACAAGCAGCATATATTGTGGGAATTAAGATCTGTAGAGATAGATCGAAAAGGCTGATTAAATTATCCCAATCCATTTACATAGACAAGGTGCTAAAAAGGTTTAGCATGGATATCTCCAAAAGAGGTAACTTGCCTATGGTACATGGTGTATAACTCTCGAAAGAGATGTGTCATAAAACTTATGAAGAAAGGACACAGATGGACAGGATCCCGTATGTTTCGGTAATAGGATCTATCATGTACGCCATGTTGTGCACAAGACCAGATGTATCATACACTCTGAGTGTCACGAGCCAATACCAAAGCAATCCTGGTGAAATTCACTGGACTACTGTGAAGAATATCCTCAAGTACTTGAGAAGAACTAAGGATAATTTCTTGGTCTATGGAGGGGCTAAACTCCAAGTTAGGGGTTATACAGATGTTGGATTCCAAAACTGATAGGGATGACGGTAAATCGAAGGGCGGTTATTGTTTTACCTTAAATGGAGCTGCACTCAGTTGGAAAAGTTCCAAACAGACTACAACTGCAGATTCAACAACAGAGGCTGAATACATCTCCGCGTGTGAGGCAGCGAAGGAGGCTGTTTGGATTAAGAAGTTCATAACTGAACTTGGTGTAGTTCCAAGCATTGTTGATCCAGTACCACTTTACTGTGATAACAATGGAGCTATAGCGCAAGCTAAAGAACCACGGTCTCATCACAAATCCAAACATGTATTACGACAATATCACTTGATTAGAGACATAATTCAAAGAGGTGATATAAGTATGGAAAGGGTACCCACAGAGGATAATATAGCTGATCCTTTCACTAAGGTTTTGTCCCAGCAGAAACACAATCGTCACATGGAAGGTCATGGGCTTAAGTACATGGGCGATTGGCTTTAGTGCTAGTGGGAGATTGTTGGTGCAAGCCCTATAAGCCAATCTAGTTAGGCTTGTAAAACACTATTTATATATTCATGTATTGCACATTATAGTTTATTAATTATAATTGAGGTATTTCTTTATCCATAAGTATTGTTATAGTTAGTATAAATGACTTGTGAAGATAAAGCCCATGAAACACAAAGGCATTGCAAAGGAATTGTAAGGAGTTACAATTATGAGGATCCTTATGCATCAATGCTGTGTTTCTAAAACTGTTCCAAGTCATTTTATTGTCAAGACAGGGCATTGACAATGCTCAAAGACTGGCATATGTTAAGCCTTCATGCACTAGATGCATGCAACTGATCTCATAGGTTGAGTATAGAGATACTTGGGGATAACATATGGGTGCTTGTTAGTTGAACAAGTTCACTGAACATGACCCGCTATGAGAGATCCATTTGGTATTTCACTCAAGTGTCTATAAAAAATACTCTCATGTGTCAATAGTGTAAGTAATCCTTTGACTTGTGACACCAGGTCATCTTGTATGTGAACTGTCATACTTAGATTTCATCACGAACGGGTCCCAATCACGAGGATGCTTATAGTAGGGTGTTATTGGGTATGACATGAAGCATACGAAGATGAATGAGTGGTCCAGAGAGGATTCATCACCCCAAGTGATATGAGGGGACATATCTCACATGTATCTGGCTTATATTAACTTATGGAAGTCATTGGCCAAGGTGATACTTAAGGAGTTAATATTAAAGTTGCAGATCTAATAGGAATGGGATTAAGAGTAGATACTGAACCATGCTCTTTTCTATCCTGGGATATTTGATAAAAGGATCGAATTACACATACATATTGTACATGAAAGGCTAGTCGAAGCTTGATGACTCTCTTGGCATTTGGGTGGTCATGATGCATTGCTAGATGCCGCTCATGATCTATAAATATAAATAGGAAATTCTTAAATTTAATTAATAATATTTATTGCCAACATGTTAAGGGCCTAATAATTCACACACAAAAGATGATTAATGAAATTAAAATGAGATTGGGCTAGATTAAATATTCATTAAGTGTTGTGGGCTTAGCATGAATATTTAATAATATGTATAAGGGCTTTAGTGCAGTTAGTCCAATGAGTATTTATTGAGCGTGATAAGGTCTCTAACCAAATTTCTCTTGTGTATACTAGTTGGGAGAGTGATAGTTTAAGTTGGATATTATGACTTTGAGCATTTTTTTTACTAAGATATTTTTGTCAAAATAAAAGGATTCTTTTACCACATTTAGCAGACCCTTAGAGCATGTCCTGGTATTTTTTCCAAGATTTTTAGAATTTTTTATCAAGGTTGATAAAATGGTTTTCGATAGAACAGTTTTTAGTCTACTGTTTTGACTTTAGTGTAATTCCGGTCAAGGAACACTTAGTCCAAAATTAAGCCGATTTTTTCCCATATATACCATCATGTTTCAAGTCTATACCGATTTTTTCAAAAAATTTTGAATTTTTTATAAAGGGAAAAAATAGTTTTTCAAAACTGGTTTTGGGAGTCATAAATGTTTTTTCTAAACTAATAATTTTCTGATTTTTATTTGTAAAAAGAAGGGGCCGATTTGAGTCATTAGCTACTGTTTCAGGTTGATTTCCATGTCATCTCAAGAATAAAAATTGATTTTACAAAAATTGGGCTAGATAATAAAACCGGGTTTCAAAAATAGGAAGCTAGATTTGTTTTAAATAGGGGTATTTGGCCATGAGGCCTTTTTCATCCCAAAAATTCTATTTTTTTTTTTTTTAAATCTGAGCCCAAAGTCATTTGATTTTTGAAAATCCAATTTAAGTTTCTTTCAAAGGTAGTCAGGTACCTTTTTAGGTATACAGATGTCCTTACTTCAAGAGAGAAGTACACCTTCATGCATTGCATGTTTTAAATATTTTTCATTTTAATTTGACATAAAACGTATGTTTCGGTTTCTTAAACATTTGGCGAGAATTAGTTCCTAATCTTTGTCGGGTTGCCGACAAGGTTAGGAAATTGTTCAACACACGTGTTTATGGAATCAAAAGATATTGGATTTTGTTTTATTAGGAATCATATAAATGTTATAGGAAAGAATTACTTTCCAAGCTTTGTCGGGTTTACCGGGGAGTGCGATAATATTTTTCGACATATGCTATTTGTATGATTCCTCACATGGAAATTCCATGTCCATGAATATTCCATGTTGATGTCATTTTATATTCATGTTGCCATAATAAGATTTTGCCATGTCAAGCATGCCATGTCATGCATGCATATCCCATATCATTTAGATTATGCCATGTCATTCATATGCCAAGTCATTCATTCATATGCCATATCATTTAGATTATGCCATGTCATGCATGCATATGCCATATCATTTAGATTATGCCATGTCAAGCATGCCATGTCATTCGTTCATATGCCAAATCATTTAGATTATACCATGTCATGCACGCATATGCCATATCATTTAGATTATGTCATGTCATGCATGCATATGCCATATTATTTAGATTATGCCATGTCAAGCATGCCATTTCATTCATTCATATGCCATATATTTAGATTATGCCATGTCATGCATGCATATGCCATGTCAAGCATGCCATGTTATTCATTCATATGCCATATCATTTAAATTATGCCATGTCATTCATTCATATTGCATATCATTTAGATTATGCCATACCATGCATGCACATGTCATATCATTTAGATTATGCCATGCCATGTCATTCATTCATGTGCCATGTCTTTCAAATTTTGCCATGTCATATTCCATGTCATTCATTCATGTACCATGTCATATGCCATGTCATTCATTCATGTGTTATGTGATAACTCTAGGAAATATAGTTATTTTGCCACCTTTTATGCTTTTGAATTGGCTAAGTCCTTGAGGAATTTATTAGGATTTGATTAGTTTTAGATGTTTTTATATTTACTTTATTTATCCATTTTATGTTTAAAATAGTTATTTAGATTGCATGTGATGATTTGCAAAGAGATTATTCACACACACACACTGAAAATCCATTCAAGCATGAAGTTCACGATTGAATTGAATCATGGATTTGAATTATGTTTATGTTCTACTCTGAATCAGGATTTTGAGGTAACTTTTGAGGAAAATTAAGAAATCATTGTTTGAGTGTATTTATCTTGAGTGATATGTTGAGTCATTTTATTTAGCTAGTTTGTTTAGTTTTGTTTTGCTCGAGGACTAGCAAAATATTAAGTTTGGGGATGTGATAACTCTAAGAAGTATAGTTATTTTGCCACCTTTTATGCTTTTGAATCGACTAAGTCCTTGAGGATTTTATTTGGATTTGATTAGTTTTATATGTTTTTATATTTATTTATCCATTTTATGTTTAAAATAGTTATTTAGTTGTTATTTATGTGTTTTTATAGGTCCAAGGTGATCTGGAGCTTCGAGGTGCAAAACGATGAAAAACGGTGCAAACCAATGAGCAGGTAGATTTGACCCCCGGAGCTTCTTTCAAGAAAAACTTGATCTTAAAGACTTCATATGAGAAAACTCCCTCTTTACTTTTGAATCTGACTTCCATACCTTTACAACGGTATAAGGCGCGTCATAACTGGACAAGATTTGCCCAGTCAAAATAGCTGCCGAAGTACGAGAAAATGATGGAACCAACCTAAAAGGGACAAAAAGTTGGGGCCGCGACGCCGAGAAGACAGAAAGTTGGTACCGCGGCGCCGAATCATGAATAGTACCTGCAAAATCATGAAAAAATGCAAATTTTCTAATTTTTACCTGGTTGCTTGGGCACGAAGTTTCGGACTCCAGGAGGCCTTGAACACTTTAAATAGGACTCTTTTAGGTAAGAATAAAAGGATTAGAGACCTAGAAACCTAATTCTCTTTCAAGAAGATAGTCGTCATCAAATTCTCTCTCAAGAAGATTGAAGATTTGAAGATTCAAGATTTAAGAACTGACAGCTCTTAGTTTTCTCTTCTCTCTTCTTTATTTTTCTTGTGTTGTTGATGATGGTTAAACTATTTGAATATCATGAACTAATTTTCTTTTACTAGGATTTCAATGTAACTCAACAAATAATTTAAATTTACTTTCTCTCTCTAGGTTGATTTAATGGTTTGTTGAGTTATTTGTTCAATTTTGTTCTTAATGCTTCTAATTACTTAGCTACCAATTAGATTGATTTGTTAACCTAAATACAACTAGACATAGGGAGTTTAGTGTTAGATATGGATTGAGTGACACATGTTTCATATTTATTTATTAGGATGAATTAATCTGCAGGTAGGGTAAAAATATACTTACTTGTCATGTGTAACCATTGTTAGAGCCTAAGCTTAATGAGTTCTTCTTTAATTCAATTATCATAGACATATAGTTAATTGGTTAGGAGGAATATTTTTATAAGACCATCGACAGATGCTTATAAATAGATTAGAACTCTAGGTTAACAACTCAGGATCATTAATCAAGTGAAGAGGTATTGAGAGATTCAAGCGAAGTGTTGAGGGAAGTTGTAATCCTAGGCTTTTATAATTAATTGAATTCATCATTTTTAATTTACTTGCTTTTAATATTAGTTTCTTTTAATTCAGTTTTTGATTATCATCTTTAATTAGTTGTTTAGATAAGATTAAGTTGTGTTAATTTTAGTACTTAGCAAATTTAATAGCAACTCTTCATGGGTTCGACACTCTACTTTTCATTATATTACTTGTCAAGGATACATGCACTTGCGTGATTAAAATCGACAACAAGTTTTTGGCACCGTTGCCGGGTAATGGTTTATTATTTTTGTTAATATTAATACCAAGCAACCTTAGTCTTAATTTAAACTTTTTTATTTATTTTAGGTTTTGTTGATTTGGATGCAATATATAGGATTATAAACGGGATGCAATCAATGCTTTATCTGCACAGATGGCTGCTTTGTCCAAGAAATTTGACACTATAAGTGTGCATTCAGTCTAAAGCCCATTTGTAACTTGTGAATTTTGTGAGGAAGGACACACAAGTTATAGATGCCCAACCTATGCTGAATCAATGCAATATGTTGGAAACTATAATATGCAGCTGAATAATTTCTATTCCAACAATTACAATCCAGGTTGGAGAGATCACCAAAATTCTTCTTGGAACAACAATCAATGGTCCTCATATTCAAACAATCAAGCATATCCTTTTGAGTTCTCATCACAAGATCAAACACCGGTTCCAGAACCGAATCCTTCATTGGAATAGATGTTTATGCACTACATGGCAGAACAGGAAGCTATCAATCAGAGTCAAGTAGTGACACTCAGGAATCTTTAGACACAAATAAGCTAGCTTGCTCATGCCATTAACAACCAACTTCAAGAAACTCTTCCAGGTGATACTGAACTTAATCCTATGAGCGAAGAACAAGAGAATTGCAACGCCAATACACTTGCGATTGAACAAGAGATAGAAGAGGATAGCGAAGAGCCTCAATTTCCAACCGAGCTTATTGAAGAAGAATTTGTGAAAGCTCAAGACGAATGGATTCAATGTGACCCACCACCAAACAATCCTATTGAAGAAGAAAAAGTGAGTGAAAAAGAAGTTGAAAAAGTCCAAGAAGAATGGATCCAGTGTGACCCACCACCACAGCCTGTTCCCCAACGCATCCAACAGCCAAAACTAATTGATGGGATAGATAGTTCTAACAACGAGGAATTCATAGAGATTTATCCCATTGATCCACTTAAAGCATTCTTGAATTCTATCACGAAAAGAGATAAATTTCGCTTTCAAGCCTGCAAGACTGCTAAACTGTTCAAAGAAAGAACAGCCAAATGGCATGAATCAAAAATCATCAAGTGGTTGGATATAGGATAATGGGCATGAGATCGTCAAGCCGATGACTATAAATCAAGCGCTTCTTGGGAGGCAACCCAACTTCTAAACTTTTTCTTTTATTTTTAATTTTTTTTTAGGATAGTATTATTAATTTCTTTTTACTTTGTTTTCTTTTGTAGTGACTACTCATCCAACTTGGACAAGCATGATGAAGTCTAAGAGGAAAACTAAAGCTTCTCCTACATTGCTTTCATCGATAGGGGAGTTTTCTTGTTCTTACTCTTTTTAGTTCTAAACATTGAGGACAATGTTTGTTTTAAGTTTGGAGGTGTGTCTTTAAGTTTATTCTAGTAAAAAAAAAATTGTTTTTTCTTGAGATATTATGCACTTACTATGATGGAATCCTTATCCAATGATGAATTTTAGTTATTGATTTATCTTGATTTTTGGTAAAACATAAGCATGAGAAGAATTTGTGTTAAATTCTGTTGTTAGTTTCATGTTAGGATGTGATTTTCAACAAATTAAGCACTTACTCTCTTACTTAGATTTGCATTGCTTATTTAAAGACTGATTATGTTGATGTGAGTTGCAATTACATCTAGAACCTAGAATTTGTTTGATTCTCTCTTGAGGCGAAATCCAAGACAACACTAAGTTAAGGAAGTGATTTAGGCCATCTTTGGATCGTTTGAGCCTTTCAAGCATACCTTTATATATGATTATCCTTAGTCTACCTCTTTGTGCCTAATTGATATATCTCTTTTCTTTTGATTGCCACATCTTTTAGCCTAGCCAAATAAGAAAACCATGATTAACCCTCATTACATAGGCATGTGTTGATATTACAGGAAACAATTATAAGCCATGTTGAACTTGGGCGAAATGGAGATGTGAAATATCTCTAAAAAAAAAAGAGTTATGGTTCTTCGAAAACGAAGAACAGAAAACAGAAAAAAGTGAATAAATTGGTGAAGCAAAAAGGAAGTGTATTCAAAGAAACAATGGAGAATGTAATTTGTGGAAAAGACTATGGCTCTCAAGAATCCTGATAAAAATGTAAAGTGTCTATGAGTGAACTTAGACCGAAATATATCTTTATCCTACCTTGACCCTACCCTTACATTACAAGCTTAATAAAGACCTACTTGATCCTTGATGAAGTGTTAGTCTACATTAGTGGAGAGAGAGATGAAAAGCAAATATATGAGAATCTCGTACTAGTTTGTATTTCGCATTGATATAAACTTATTTAGATTGCATGTGATTATTTGCAAAGAGATTATACACACACACACTGAAAATCCATTCAAGCATGAAGTTTACGATTGAATTGAATCATAGATTTGGATTATGTTTATGTTCTAATTTGAAACAAGATTTTGAGGTAACTTTTGAGGAAAATTAAGAAATTATTGGTTTGGGTGCATATCTTTAGTGATGTTTTGAGTCACTTTATTTATTTATTTATTTAGTTTGTTTAGTTTTGTTTTGCTCGAGAACTAGCAAAACATTAAGTTTGGGGGTGTGATAACTCTATAAAATATAGTTATTTTGCCACCTTTTATGCTTTTGAATCGGCTAAGTCCTAGAGGATTTTATTAGGATTTGATTAGTGTTATATGTTTTTATATTTATTTTATTTATCCATTTTATGTTTAAAATAGTTATTTAGTTGTTATTTATGTGTTTTTATAGGTCCAAGGTGATTTGGAGCTTCGAGGTGCAAAACGACAAAAATCGGTGCAAACCAATGAGCAAGTAGACTCGACCTCCGGAGCTTCTTTCGCGAAAAACTTGATCTTAAAACTTCAAATGAGAAAACTTCCTTCCTGACTTTTGAATATGACTTCCATACCTTTTTAACAGTATAAGGCGCATCAAAATCGGACAAGATTTGCCAAGTCAAAACAGCTTCCTAAGTGCGGAAAATGACGAAACCAACCTGAAGTGGACAGAAAGTTGGGGTCGTGGCCAGGAAGACAGAAAGTTGGCACTGCAGCGCCAGGCTATGGTGTGGACTTGTGAACAGAACGTGCAAAATTGTGAAAAAACGCAAATTTTCTGATTTTTACTTGTTGCTTGGGCATGAAGTTTTGGACTCCAGGAGGCCTTGGACACTTTAAATAGGACTCTTTTAAGTCAGAATAAAAGGATTAAAGACCTAGAAACCTAATTCTCTCTCAAGAAGATTGAAGATTTGAAGATTCAAGATTCAAGAAATGACAACTCTTAGTTTTCTCTTTTCTCTTCTTTATTTTTCTTGTGTTGTTGATGATGATTAAACTATTAGAATATTTGTTTTCATTAATTATCATGAACTAATTTTCTTTTACTAGGATTTCAATGGAACTCAACACATAGTTTGAATTTACTTTCTCTCTCTAGCTTGATTTAATGGTTTGTTGAGTTGTTTGTTCAATCTTGTTCTTAATGCTTCTAATTGCTTAGCTACCAATTAGATTGATTTGTTAACCTAAATATAACTAGACATAGGGAGTTTAGTGTTAGACATGGATTGAATGACACATGTTTCATATTCATTTATTAGGATGAATGGATCTGCAGGTAGGGTAGAAATATACTTACTTGTCATATTTTAACCATTGTTAGAGCCTAAGCTTAATGAGTTCTTATTTATTCAATTATCATAGATATATAGTTAATTGGTTAGGAGAAATATTTTTATAAGACCATCGACAGATGCTTATAAATAGATTAGAACTCTAGGTTAACAACTCAGGATCGTTAATCAAGTGAAGAGGTAGAGAGAGATTCAAGCGAAGTGTTGAGGGAATTTGTAATCCAAGGCTTTTATAATTAATTGAATTCATCCCTTTTACTTTACTTGCTTTTAATATTAGTTTCTTTTAATTCGGTTTTTGATTATCATCTTTAATTAGATAAGATTAAGTTGTGTTAATTTTAGTACTTCGAAAATTTTATAGCAATTCTTACTGGGTTCGACACTCTACTTTTCATTATATTACTTGTCAATGATAAGTGCACTTGCGTGATTAAAATCGACAACAAGTTTTTGGGTCATTCAGATTATGCCATGTCAAGCATGCCATGTCATTCATTCATGTATTATGTCATTCACTCATATGTCATGTCATTCATTCATGTGCTATGTCATTTAAAGCATGTCATTCATTCATATGCCATGTCATTCATCCAAGCATGCCATGTCATCCATTATTTTTTTGCCATGTTATAATAAAATGTTTGCCATGCCTTGTTAATTATGCATATTTTTATACTCATGTTTTAATGATAGTTTATACATTCATGATCATTTAAACTTTTGAAAATTGATATTTTTAATAAATAAGGCAATATTCCCGAGTTGATATAGTTCATGAATCCTCCTCTGGGTTGCCGGGGAGTCTCAATCAATTATATTGACAAAGGAATATTCTTCTAAAACAGGATGATGCGGAGATTTTCAAAAACAATAAAAATTCCGGATCATTTCCAAACAAAATAGGATTGTTTTTAAAATGGGAATTATTTTCAAATACCAAATCTAAAACCGACTATTCACCAAGACTCGAGATAACACATGACTAATAAGGTACCGTTTTATACAGGCGTTGTGGGGGTGCTAATCCTTCCCCACACGTAACTGACTCCCGAACCCGCACTTTTTTTTTCTCTTGTTCAAAGTGCAGAATTCGAAATTGGTTTTAGAATGTTTTAATTAATTTCAAAACATTTTTCAAATTCGATTTTAATAGGTGGCCGATCACACCTAGCAAAAAAAGATTGGTGGCTACTGCATTTCTTTCACGAGGTGATTTTCAAACCCTCAACCTTTATTTCAAAAGAAATTAAGTCGTCTTATCTTCTATTTTTTCCAATGTCACACTTTAACGAGCTAACATCCCGCGACTGGGCATTTCAGACTTTTTGAGGTTGCGACACCAAGTAGCAAATAAATTAAAGAAAACAATCCCCGGCAACGGTACCAAAAACTTGATGCACTCAAAAGAGCGTATCTTATTTAATCCTTGTACTAAAAAGATTGATTGTTAAGTATAGTAGTTAGCAAGGGTCGAATCCTCAGGGATTGGGTTTTAATTTATAAGTTACTAGTTTATTACTCAAACTTAAAGACAAGAAAAGAAAATGGGGTTTTAAGATGTTTTAAAACTAAGGAAAATAATAGAAGTAAGAAGCAAATAAGTAAGAGAATATCAAATATGAGAAATCTGGTTAAGGTTTAATTCTCCACCACTAGACATCATTGAGAATCAATAATCAGATCTATCAACATTAATTAACTATCAAAACTATCAACTGTAGATAACAACAAGCTCTGTTACCCCAATTTTTACTTAGTTCGTCGTTAAATAGAGCAAGCTCTCTATTTAATCTCTAACTATTAGACAACCTAGAATAAGCTCTCTAGATTTAATGTAATAGCAGCCTTATGATGAGAAAGATAGGTTGATCTAAGCAACAAACACATAAGCTCGGATTGTTCAACTTAGGTTATGTTCCACTTTGCAGTTAGTGAAAACTCTAGCATAATCATTAATCACAAATTGCTACTAATGAATAGGAAATCAAGACAATTACGGATCAAGACTCCTAAACTAGCTTTAGACAATTATCAAGATCTATCTAGTTTGCAACCTAAACAAATCAAGACAACATCATAAACAATTCTTATAGAAAAACATAATCATTTTTATAGAAAATTAATGATAGATAGAATCTAAAAATCAATTACAAAACACGTCTAGGGCTTTGAAATCACTCTTAACCAAAAAAGAGTTTAGCCTTGCATAGGCATAATTAACATAAACATAAAAATAAAATAAAAGAATGGAGAAGAAGAAGAAGAATAATGATGATCCTTGAGTCTCCTCAAAACATGTTTAGTTTGTGGCTCAAAAGATGGTATTTATAGAGCCTGAAAACAAGTCCTTGCCACATAAGTCAGCTAGGAGGTAGAAAATTGCATTTTTTTCTATTTTTGGTAAGTTTAGTTTTGCTGCCCAGCGCTGCAGCGCTGACTTTCGGACTTTTGGGCGCCACGGCACTGGTCGCTGATTTTTTTGATGCACCTTCTCACACCTCTTTCGATGACCATTTCTTGTCCGATTTGGACGTAGTAACTACTGTTGGAAAGATATTCAAGTCATATTCAAAAGTCAAGAAGGACATTTCTTTAAATAAATAATGAACCTTATGTTTTCCTTGCAACTAGCTTCGGAGGTCAAATCTGCCTTCTTGCTTTGCAACCAGAAATTGATCTTTTTGACTCCCAAGTCTTCTTCCATCTTGTAATTATGATTTTGTAAGCTCTTTACCATCATTATTGACATCTTTTTACTTCATTCTCCTAAATATACCTAGAATTCAAAAACATAACATAAGTAATCAAGATAAAGATCAAAAACGTAACTAAAACTAAGAGTAGAAAGGGCATAAAATGTGTATTTTATGAACTTATCACTAAACTTACTCTTGGGATGGATAAAGTGATTATGGGCTAAATTTTTCTTTCTGCCTATTATCATCCAAAAATAGTTTTTTTAACCCCCCTCCAGGGAATTCTTGATTCGGATTAAGTAATAGTCTGTAACCAAGTCCGTTTTTTGTTCTTTTGATATACCAGGGCATATCAAACTCTTTCTGGTCAGAATACGTGATTATGGACTAAAGTTTCCTAACCACCCTTTATTTTTTCGAAAACGTTTTTAAGTACAAAAGCAACTGCTCAAGAACTCCAGGCATTGTTTTTTCAAGACCTTCAGGCACCATTTTTTCTAACACCTCTGGATTACCGTTTTTCAAGACCTTCGGGTACAGTTTTTCTAAGACCTTCGGACACCATTTGTAAAAAAAATCTCCTGGTTACCTTTTTCAAAACCTCTGATTTACCATTTTCCAAGACCTCCTGGCATTGTTTTTCTTAAGACCTCCGGGAACCATTTTTAAAACCTTCGGGTTACCGTTTCTCAAAAACACCTGGTATCATTTTTAAACTTCCAAGTCCTTTTTCAAGTCCAATTGAAGTTTCCTCTAGGATAGTAGAATATCCTCCCTATGGGTATTCAGATGTCTATCGTGGAAAGGGGAAATACATTTTTCCATTTGTCTATCTCATTTTCATGTTTTTATTTCGTTTTCATATTTGTTATTACATTATAGCTTTGCATATTTATATTCATAATTATTGATTTTTTTTAATGCATGAAAATCGATTTTGATTTATTTAAAATTTTGAAACAAGGCAATGTACCCGAGTTAAAATAATTCATGAGTTCTCTGCCTGGTTTGCCAGGGAGAATTTCATTAATTATCATTAACTACGGAACATCCTTTTGAAAATAAAAGAATGATATGGATGATTTAGAATTGAAAAAAAATTATATACTTTGCTGAGTTTGCTGGGGAATATAGAAAATTCTAAATCATTCTTAAATAATGTGATTGTTTTTTTAGGAAATTATTTTAAATATCGAAACTTAAACCAACTTTCATCGAGACCAAAGATAACACATGATTAATAGGTATCATTTTATATGGGCGTTGTGGGGGTGCTAACACCTTTCCCACACGTAACCAATTCCCAAACTCGCCTTTGTTTTTCTCTAGTTTGAAACGCAGACTCTAAAATTGGTTTTAAAAAAGGGTTTTAATTAATTTTAAATTTCTTTACAAAAATCGGTTTTAATAGGTGATCGACCACACCTAGCCAAAAAGATCGGTGACGACTCCCTTTTTTCAAGGTTTTTCAAAAAACCAAAATTATTATCAAGGACCTATTATCTTTTCAACCCCCCAATGTCTTAGCAGTTGCGAGATCATTATGACAACTTGGTGACTCCACTGGGAAAATTAGAGAGTCAAGCCTAAAATTAATCATGTATTATCAAAAGTCTTGATTTGTTGGTTTTAATCGGAATTTAACTATAATTCTATTTTTTTTTAAATAAAGAGGACTTTCTTAAAAGGTTGTTTGTGAATAAATCCATTTACATGTATATTATAGTTTCTCCCTTATTAATTGATGTTGTACTTTATTTGATTTTTATTTTAATAAGGGTTGTCGAATAGGTGGTGAAAGGTTTGTTTTTTACTCTTCACACACTATGCACGTGCATTTGCATAACATGAGCTTTATACTCGGGCTCCATTCCTTAAGGTGGAAGTAAAGTAGCTACGCTCCCTTGATGATCCTCCGCATGGGCTAGAAAAACACTTCCGAAGTTTTAAAGTACCTAAGCTCATGTGATGATCATCCCCATAGGCTAGGAAAATATACTCTAACAAATTGAACCCTTTCCTTTGGATTGGGGTGCCTTACTAGTCCTCGCGGATAACAGTGAGGAGCAATTTGGGGCCTTTTGGAACTCAACCAAACCTCATGTAATAAACTGTAAGAAGCCAGCCTAGATAGAGCCATGCCGATTTTCTTAGAAGTCACCCTACTAGGGACACACGGCGGAACACCTCTTGCTTTTTATTGATTACTTTGTGATTAAATAAGATTTTTAGGCCAGTGGTGTTGAATAAACATTTGGATACCCATGGCATAATAGACCCACTGCCCCAAGATTTTCTTTGATGAAAATTTTTTGTTTTGAAAATAATATTTTTGACTAAGTTTTAATTTTTACGGGGAAAACGTGTTTCAGAAAAAATCGTGGATCAAATTTGGGGGAAAATCTTGCATAATGAAATTTTTGAATAATTAAAGATTGGTCCCTCTAATTTTATTTAATTATTGTATAATTTCTCTGTGTATTCTTGTGTATTAATTTGTTTATTCTTTACATGCATCATGTTGGCATCAAGTTGCATTCATGACATACATGGCTCATTCATCGTAGAATGCATTTGTGAGGCGAAAAAGAAGGCATACGAGGTTAAAAGAAGCATTGAGGAATAGCTAGTTTTGAATAGAGGAATTTCTACTGACTTCACGATGAAAGCAATTGTCTCATGTCAACATCCTTTTGAAATAAATAAGTTTTGAGTTTTAAAGACTATGTGTCATATTGTGTTTTAGCCATAATTTGAATTTGCAAAAAACAAACATCGAGGAAATTTTTTATTTTGAACAATAATAATGTGTTTTAAAAGAAAATTCTTTTTTTTTTCAATTAAGAAATAATGGAGAGTCTCGAGAATATTGATGATCATTGTTAGAAATGAGCTAATACCCTCACATTTTTGTTTCGGGCTTTCCCATGCCTAAAATTCTTTGAATCGAGACCACTTGAAAGATCTAATGCTTAAAAGAATATAAATGTTGAATTTCATAAACCATAGTCACTACAAAATAAGGAAAGATGGAATTCTGGCCTAGGCAATGAACAATGGAAGGAACTTTTTGAAAAAAAATTGAGCTCCTTGGAAAATTAAATAAATGAATATATTTTTTTAAGAATCTAGATCGTGGTGATTTAACGTGCATCAAGGTTATGCCAAAACCATACACATCTCTTCCAATAACCACAAGACACAATTGCCTAAACATCACTTTTGATTCACATCTTGGGGCACAATGACTAAACAAGATTATCTCATGTCCCCAGAAAAATCTATTTTGGGCCATATTCTTTCTTATCACTTCAAACAACCCAAGATAAAAATTAGCTGTTCCAAACCTCGAGGGAAGGAACTTGAAATACTCTTTGCAACATGAATTGCACTATCATATGAATTCCTATTTGTATGGCTAATCAAAATGGGGTATCTTTTGTAGACATGGTGGATAGAAATGAAGTAATGCATAAATTTTTGGGGCATGCATTAATCAATAAAGAAGGGATAAAAAAGACAAAAATGCAAAAATTGAATGCGCCATCTTGTGTTTAAGACGCTCAAAATGATTTCAAGAAGGAAAAAGAATGTTTGTTCTCGAGGAAAAACTCTTCAGTATAAGTAGTCATGTTCAAGATGAAGAATGGCCATCTTTCATCATCCTTTCACAATTATGAAATTTATTCCCTTTGTTACCCTTTTTTGAGCCTAATGAACTCTTTTTTTCTTTGAACCTTGATCAAGGATTACCCTCCATATTGGGGGGCAAATATGAGGAAGGATCTTTTTAAAGATCACGGATAATTGAGCCCTGGTTCAAAGACAAATAAAAGAATGCCTTGAATCAAATAGCAAATTGAGCTCCCAAATAAGTATGGGCTCACTCTTTCAAAGTGGAAATAAACAAAAAAAAAGGGAAAAAAAGAGAAAGAAAAAATGTGGAAAAGATGGCGAAATGAAAGCCCAAGGAAAAAAAATGAAAAAATGAAAAGAGAAGCTCAAAAAGGACAAAATTTTCGAAGGGAATCTTCTTCATAAAATGATCCTTGATTCGATTACCCTTAAACACATATTTTTGGCCTATTTATCCTTTCTTTATGAACCCTAAACCTTAGCCTACGCTACATACCTTGAAAAGACCATTTTGATCAAGCATGGCTATTTGAACTGATAGACTTATTCCTGGAGAAATGGATGAGGCTTCGATCTCCTTTCTTGGCTAAAACTATTCTTTCTGGATAACTTTTGAATTCTTAAATGCATGATGAAGCAATCAAGGAAAAAATGGAAAGAATGAGACTCTAGGGTGAAAACCCAAAATGAGAAGTCTAGAGTAAAATGGTAGAATTTTCGATGCTACCCATGGTATTGTCGGGGCCATGACAAAGGAGGAAATCATCTTAAAGAAATTGAGGAACGTCTAGGAATTCCTAAAAATCCCAAACTATTAGCTCTCATTTAGAGAATTGACTTTAAAATTGACCTTCCAACGTTGAACATCTCGGCTAATTTTGACGCTTGTCAAAACGCCATGATTTGGAAGCTAAAAGAATGTCAAATTTGTTTGATCTTCGAGGAATTCATGTTTTATAAAATCTGTTTCAATTGTAAGCCTAGAAAGGACATACATTTTTCTTGTTGTGAAGTTTTCTTGGATCAACCAAAATTCGATTGCACCAAGCCCTTCAACTCAATTTGAAAAGGCCAAATTGACATTCAGAAAAATTTCTAACAATGATCATCAAGCTTCAAGAGATTTGGATGTCATACACTGTGGGAAAAATATTTTTTGGCTCAAAAGTTTTCAATAAATGAGAAATTTTACATTTTTCTTATTGTGAAGTTTTCTTGGATCAACTAAAATCCGGTTGCACCAAGCCCTTCAACTCAATTTGAAAAGGCCAAATTGACATTCAGAAAAATTTCTAACAATGATCATCAAGCTTCAAGAGATTTGGATGTCATACATTGTGGGAATAATATTTTTTGGTGCAAAAGTTTTCAATAAATGAGTAATTTTGTAAAAGGGGGAAAACAAAGAAAATAATGAAAATATTTTTGAAGCAACTATTTTTGAATAAAAATGATGTTTTGACATGAGACAAGGGTTCTTCTAACCCAAAGGTATGGAACTACTAAGGTAGATCTTGATTCCAAAAAATAAGAAGAAGAAATAGAATTTGGCTCAGAGTTTTGCTGATAAGAGTTTAGAAATTGCCGGGGCAAGGAGATAACAAAGGATTTGAAGAGGAATGATCTCTTATGGTGCACGAGTGTTTAGGATACACTCTGATTTGAAAAAAGAAAAAATAATTGGAAAGGCTAACCAAACTTAAGAAAACCAATCGGGGAATTAAGAGATAGTGATCATCATGTGCATCATTCGTGGTCGTATACATCATTTCAATCATTGCATTTGCATCATTCATGAGCATTTGCTGTTGGGAAAGTCCGGGCTCATGCATAAACACATTGTCTTATTAAGACATCCTTATTTGGATTTCCCAAATCCAAATTATGTCTTAACCTTCCAAAATTGAATCTTATTCAATTAGGTCCTCCAATTTAACCTTTTTATTCAATTAAGTCATTACTTAATTAAATCCCAAGTTTTAGCCAACAATTTCGTCTTTATGTGTGAACCATTAGGTTCCCAACATGTTGGCAATGCCAATAAATTAATCTCATTAATTTATACACATAGATCAAGAGCGGGATCTACCAACCCATCATGACCACCCAAATGTTGAGAAGTTAACATGACCTCATTCAAACCTTTTAGTAACCAGCCTATCAGTGTGATACGGTCCTTTCACCTAATATCTCGAAAAGCCCATAAGCATGGTGCAGTGTCTACTCATGTTCAATCCACATTAGTTCTTGCAACTTATGGTTAACCTTGTGAATTTAGAGAAATGATTTCTCCTAAATTCATCATGCTTTGGCCAAAGACTTCATTAAGTTAACCGAAGCCAAGAACATACGAGATATGTCGCCGAAGTCACTTGGAGTGGTGAATCCTCTCTAGATCATTCATCCATCTTCGTATGGTTCCCAAAACCACCCTACCATAAGCATCCCCTCATTTTGAACCCGTTTGTGATGGAATCAAAGTATGACACTCTCTATACAATATGACCTGGTATCACAAGTCCGAGGACTAATTTACACTACTGGCACGTGAGAACGTTTCCATAGACACTTAAGCGACAATACCAAATGGAGTTCTTACAGCGGGCCAAGTTCAGTGAACTTGTTCAACAGACAAGCACCTACATGTTATCCCAAGTATCTCTCATACTACAAGATGTGAGACCAGTTGCTTACTTCATAAGTAAGTAGGCTTAACATGTACTGGTATTTGAGCATTGCCAATGCCCCGTCTTGGCAATACGATGACCAAGAACAGTTATAAGAACATGGCTTTGATGCACAAGGATCTCACAATTATAAATAATTCCTTTGCAAGGCCATTATGTTCCATGGGCTTCATCCAATTAGTACTTAATAACTTCTTATTATCGTACTAACATGAAGGAAAACCCTGTATCACTAATGTATAGTGATGGGTTTGCATTATTAACTGTATATCCCTTGTCCAATCTGATTGGCTCCAGGGCATATACTAACATTTGCATCTTTGTTGATATCTGCATCTGCATCATTTCATGAAGCATTTGCATTATTCGAGAATATTTGCATTTGTATCTTTTCATATGCATTTGCATCAGTCTTAGTCTCTGCATTTTTTCATGAACAATTGCATCATTTCTAAGACCATTGCATCTTAATTATTGCTTGGTAACTGCGGTTACAGCATCCATGGATCATTTACATGAACACGTAAATGATTAAAGACAATTTATAGGGGCATCTGCATCTTTTCATGCAGCATTTGCATTATTCAAGGATATTTTGCATCTGCATCTTTTCACGAGCATTTACATCATTATTGATCTTTGCATTTGCATCATTTCATGAAGCATCTGTCTCATTCGAGGGTATTTGCATTTGCATCTTTGCATGAAGCATTTGCATTATTCGAGGATATTTGTATCTGCAGCATTTTACGAGCATTTGCATCATTATTGATTTCTGCATTCGCATCATTTCATGCAACATCTGCGTCATTCGAGACTACTTGCATCTGCAGCTTTTCATGAACATTTGCATCATTCGAGGGTATTTTCATATGCATCTTTTCATGAAACATTTGCATCATTCAAGGGAATTTACATCTGCATCCTTTCATGAGCATTTACATCACTATTGATTTCTATATTTACATCATTTCATGAAGCATCTGCATCATTCGAGGGTATTTGCATCTGTATCTTTTCATGAAGCATTTACATCATTTGGGATATTTATATTTGCATCATTTCATGAGCATTTGCATCATCGTAGGCATTTGTACATACATATTTTCACAAGCATTTGCATCATTTATAGGCATTGGCATCCAAGAAATTTTGCAAAAAATGAAGATGTGACCAAAAGAAAAAGAAGCAAATTTACAAAATTATCAAATGTTTGTAAATTTGACTATTGGTATCGCCCTAGTCACTTCCTCGTGGAAATTCTTTTTGGTTTTGCCCATATCACTTTTCGACTATTGGTTCAGCCCAGGTCATATCGTGGAAATTATTTTTGGTTTCGCCCAGATCACTTTTTGAATTTTGGTTCCGCCTAGGTCAACTTGTGGAAATTATTTCTAGTTTCGCCCAGATCTCTTTTCGACTATTGATTCCGCCCAGGTCATCTCATGGAAAATATTTTTGGTTTCACCCAGATATCTTTTCGACTATTGGTTCTGTCTAGGTCATCTCGTGGAAATTATTTTTGATTTCACCCAGATCTTTTCGACTATTGGTTTCGCCCAGGTCATCTCATGGAAATTATTTATGGTTTTGCCAAAATCTCTTTTCGACTATTGGTTTCGCCTAGGTCATCTCATGAAAATTATTTTTGGTGTCACCCATATCACTTTTTGACTATTGCTTCCGCCCAAGTCATCTTCCAGTGGAAATTACTCCTGGTTTCGCCCAAGCTATTTTCTGGTTTCTCCCAGAGCACATTTCAATTTTTGGTTTCACCCAAAGCCTCGGGATTGTTGCCGAGGTATTTCTTTCTTCCAAAAATTGAACTCGTTTCCTTAAGACAAGTCGAGACTTGGTATTATAGTCAAGGTATTCTTCTTAAGGCAAATCCTTGTATCACAAGTTTTTTTTTTTTTAAATGAATAAATAAAATATTGCAATGAAAAAAGAACTCTCTCTGTTGATTCTGAAAAACTGTTCCTCCCTAGTATAATCCCCACACTCGGACAAAATTGTTGTTTATTTGTCTTTGTCTTTGTCGCAACCTAAAAAATAACGAGTCTCATCACAAGACTATATTATTCGTTAAGCGTGACATTAAAAAAAATCGAGGAAAAGTCGACTTAATTCCTCTAGAAAAATGAAGGTTTTGAAAATGACCTTAAAAAAGACATGGAGTCGCCACCAATCTTTTTTAGCTAGGTGTGATCGGCCACCTATTAAAACCGATTTTATAAAATATTTTAAAAATTAATTAAAACATTTTAAAAACCAATTTCAAGTCTGCGTTTTAAAACCAGAGAAATCAAAGAAGCGGGTTCAGGAATCGGTTACATGTGGGGAAGGATTAGCACCCCCACAACGCCCGTATAAATCGGTACCTTATTAATCGTGTGTTATTTCAAGTCTAAGTAAAAATTGGTTTTAAATTTAGTATTTCAAGTTAATTCCCAATTTAAAGAAAAATAATTCCTTTTTTTTATTGAAAATGATCCGAAATTTATAAATTCAAAATTTTCCTATATTCCCCAACAAACGTGGAAAAATATAGAAATTTTTATTAGTTTTGGAAAACTTTTCGAATCATTCTCTTTTTTGAAAGAAAGATATTCCTTTATTAACGATAATTGATGATATTCCCTCCAGCAAACCCGGTAGAGAACTCATGAATTATTTTAACTCGGGAATATCTTTATTTTTTATTGAAAAATCATTATCCTTTTGAAAATATTTTAAAAGATATGAATATGTATATGCATGACATAAATAAAATGACATAGCAAAATCTAAATAATATAATGCTTCCTAAATGATATGATATAATGTAAATGCCTTAGCATATTCTAAATGAAATGAAATAAATGCCTTAGCATATTCTAAATGAAATAAAATATCCTAAGTTATATGACATATTATAAATAAAATGAAATGACCTAGGTAACATAGTATATTCAATATGAGATGCAGTATCCTAAGTCATATGATATATTCTAAATGAAATAAAATAACCTAAGTAACATAACATATTCTATATGAAATGAAATAACCTAAGTAACATGATATTTTCTAAATGAAATAAAATAACCTAAGTAACATAACATATATATGAAATGAAATAATTTAAATGACATGGCAAACATGAATGATATGGCATATAAATTAAATGAGATGGAATATGAAATAATGCTATAATATAATATGCATGAAAATCAAAATAAAAATAAAAATAATAATGCATGAACATAGTATATGCTAAATAATATGACCAAAAAAAAAAAAAACTAAATAAAAGCATAGGATATCATGAAATATTCCAAATCATATAACAAACCATATAACATTAAAAAATATAAATCAAAATAATAACAATATCATAGAAATTATTATAACAAGAATCATATATTATATAAAATGCATGAATATGAAAAATGCAATGCATGAAATGTATCTTTTCCTTTTATTAAGGAAATCCGTATATCTAACAAGATATCCGGCTACCTTAGGAAAATATGTCAAATTAAATATTCTAAAACCAAAATACTTTGTGATTGTTTGAAAACAATTTTGAAAAGCTTGAATTAAAAATAAAAACTGGGCTAAATCTTTTTTTAAATGGCTCTAACTTCCTAAGTTTAAAAATCCGGACTTGACTACCCTTAACCCGAGACTTGAAAAACCAATTTTAGAGTTTAAAAAGGCTTGGAAACTACCCTAAGTAAGTAGCTAACCCTCCTAATCAGCCCACTCTAAGTAACTTAACCAAAACAGAAAAATGATTTTTCTTTAAATTCAATTCTGACTCCACTGTCTAGTACTTTAGTTTTAAGTCACGATTTTTATCCTATTTTTAAAAATTCAAAAAATTCTGAAAAAAGTACTGGAGACTCAGGACATGTAAAACTACACGGAAAAAAATAGGCTTAATTTTATGATTAAAGACGAATGCCCAGAAAAATCGGAGATGTACGAGTTTTGGGTAAAAAAAAAACTGCTTTGCCAAAACACATTTTTGCCTTTGATAAAATCATTTAAAAATCAAAGTAAAAATATTTGAAACTCATAACATGACTTACAAAAAGTAGCTAGGAATTTTTGAAAGTTAGATAAAAATTGGCTAAGTAAAAAAAATCACAAAGGTAGAATAATCAATTTGACAAACATAATTTTCCACAAGTGTGCTCAAGAGAGCATGACTTTGAACCATTAATTGGCTCAAGTCATTATTCAAGTGGCATGAACATGAAATGCATGAAACAATACAGCAAACATAATGCATGAAATGCATGGATTTAAACCTAAATGTCATGAAAAAATGCATGGCATTCATAAAGTGACCTAGACCTAAATGAACTTGCATGGCATTTAATGCAACCTAGACCTAAAATGCATGAACATGCATGGCAAATAAACCTAGCTTAATAACTAAAATATGCATGTCATTTTCACAAACACAAAGCATGCTTAATCCAAAAACTCAATCAAATATCATGCAAATGCTAACCTATCAACTAACATGGCAAGAATGCACAAAAAATGCAAAAATTCCAATGTAACTAGCAAACATGGCATTTTCACAAACACTTGGTATACTAGCATGCAAAACTAAATCAAATGTCATGCAAATGCAAAAACCTACCAACTAACATGGCAAAAAATGCAACACACAATGCAAAACACATGGAGTTGCCAAATGGCCTCAAGCTCCAACAAGCATGGCATTTTCACAAACACTTGGTATACTAACATGCTCAACTAAAATATAACACTTAAATCATGCAAAAACCACACAAGCATTTTCACAAACACTTAATATACTAAATCTAAAACATGCTCAACTAAGATATAAAACTCAAATCATGCAAAGACCACACAAGCATTTTCACAAACGCTTGATATACTAAATCTAAAACATGCTCAAATTTAAACATCATGAAAATAGAAAATTAAAAATGCAAAAACATGATATTTAAAACATAAATGGCAACAAACAAAGCAACCAAATTAAAATATAACTCAAGAATATGAAGTAACATAACATTTAAAACATCAAAATCAAAGAAAATAACATAAACAATATGGTAAAATAAATCAAAACAGCAACTTAACTAAATAATGTAGGCCATTTGGCCGTGGTGAGTTTATTGTAAAAATAAAATGTAAAAAATATACTTAAGAAAAAGATGAAGGAAGAACTTAAAAGAACAAAAAAAACATTTATTGAAAATGGAAACTCACCAAATAGAAATCAAAATAGCAAAAACAAGAATGGAAAATCAAGAAAGTGCAAGAGTTGGTGCTCAAGTGCAACCTCAAGAAGCTATATTTCAAGCTTTATCTCTTCAAACTTTCCTTGCTTTTCTAAACTTTTCTTTTTTGCTTTCAACCAAGAAGAGAAAAACTAAGTAAAAACTCTAAGAACTCAGCAAAATGAGGATCCAAAATGAATTTTCTCACCTCCCCTTAATGCTGGCAGAATTTTACCTCTTTCCTCCCCTAGGATGTTGTCATTTTTTGTGTAACCAATTTTCCATCAAATGGCTAATAATTCAAGGTGAAAAAATCATAAAATTACCACCTTTAGATTAGCATATCAGCTCTCTCAAATTACAGCTGTTCAAGAATATTGTTGACATCTCTCTTGGCCTATGTGGCTTAATCACCATGGCTTGATCAAAGAGAATCTCTAACTAACTCTTGATTTTAGCCATTTGATTGAAAAATCAGAAGCTTCCTCCTTCCTTTGGGCCTGGGCAGGCCAGCACTTCTCTTTTCCAGCCCAACTCTGATTTTTTGAAAGGCCCAAAGAAGCCCTTTCGTTTGCTTTAGTGAAATGATCGTTTTGCCCCCGGATGCAAATAAATATCAAACGGACTCCAAATTCAAATTTTATTTTTTTAATACTTCCAAAATAATAAAATATTGAGTTCTTGAAGTCTTCAAAATTATCCGAGTCCGTTTGCTATTTATTTGGATTTTTTCCTTCAAAAATGCCTTTTTATGCCCCTACATTTTACCATTTTTTAAACATGCTCCAAATCAAGATTTTTCTTCACCAATCTCTTCAAAATAATTAAAAAGTGTGATCTGGAAGTTTTCATAATTTTTGGAGCTCATTTGATATTTTTTCGGGATTTATTGGCTTGAATTACTGCATAGAAAGCCCGGGATTTGGCCATTTTGCAAACGAACTCCGAATCAAGATTTTCTTTTGCCAATCTCTTCCAAATAATTTAAAAATTATATTTTCAAAATTTCAGAATTTTTGGAGTCCATTTGCTATTTTTTCGGGATTTATCTTCTTGAATTATTGCATAGGAGCCCCAGGATTTGGCCATTTTGCAAACGAACTGCGAATCAAGATTTTATTTTACCAATCTCTTACAAATAATTTAAAAATGATATTTTCAAAATTTTAGAAGATTTGGAGCTCATTTGCTATTTTTTCAGGATTTTCCTTTTTGAATTACTACATGAGAAGCCCGAGATTTGGCCATTTTGGAAACGAACTCCGAATCAAGATTTTCTTTCGCCAATCTCTTCCAAATAATTTAAAAATGATATTTGCAAAATTTCAGAAGATTTGGAGCTCATTTGCTATTTTTTCGAGATTTTCCTTTTTGAATTACTACATAAGAAGCCCGGGATTTTGGCCATTTTACAAACGAACTCCGAATCAAGATTTTCTTTTACCAATCTCTTTAAAATGATTTAAGAATGAGATTGAAAAATTTTCATAATTTTCGGAGTCCATTTGCTATTTTTCCCAAATATTCCGATTTTGCCTTTTTGCCTCCGAAACCCGGTTTTGCTCAAAACAAGTCCGATTTTCAGATTTTCTTCAATCTGAGCCTTGGGCTATCCTTTTTAATCATTCTTCATCCATTGGGGGCTTTGGTCTTACCAAGTCGGGCCATTTCTGTGATTCTTCCCGATTTCATCGAAATCTACTAAAAACCCTAATTCTCGATTTTCTCCCAGATTGACTTTTTTTCGGTTTTTCTTGCAAGTGACTTCTCCATTACCCTTAGTCAGTGCTTATCTTTCATTTGGAACCTTCAATTTCGACCAATTTGATCGTTTAAGCACTTTTCCCCAAATTTCTCAGATTAGGGTTTCCTTTCTACTGAATCTCTAAATGCCAACTTCCGAACTCCATATCTTTCAATGTAGACCTCGGATTATCAAAATTCTTTCGCCATTTTTCAATTGAACTTGAAATCTTGATTTTCAAAGTGGGTTTACTTTTTCAATAGTTGACTTTCTGGGGTTGACTTTTTCGGGGTTACTTTTTTTGGGGTTGACTTTTTTCAAGTTTGACTTTTTATGCTCGCCCTCTTAAACTAAGTCTTGGAGTACCACTTGCAGGATGAAAACAGTCTTTTTACACTCGAAAACATCAATTTAGGAAGAAAACATACCTGTTTTAGTGGTCCGGACAAAATTAGTCGTCTACAGTCTTATTCTTGATTCTCAAAAATAGCCAAAGAGGGGTAGCTGTAGACACCTAATTTTGTCCGGGCCCAACAAAAAGTATGATTTTCCTTTAATCCCTCGGGCTTCTAAAACTTCCCCTAATCCCGTGATCCAGTTTTGACGCTTTGGGTTGAAAAAGTCAACGTGGAAAATGTCGACATGGAAAAGGTCAAAGTTGAAAAAGTCAATGTCAAAGTCAAAGTTGAAAAAGTCAAAGTCAAAATTGAAAAGTCAACTTTGAATAGTAGAATGATGAAATTAAAGAAGAAGAATGATGGAAAGAAATTGGATGGAAAACTTAAGACAATTTTGGAAGACCAATTTATTTGTGAGAATTTGTTGGAAATTGGAAGCTTAATTTATTTATAAAAAATTGGTAGAAAAATGGGAGCCCAAATATTGGAAATCAAAGAAAATGGAAAAAAGGCTTAACTTTGGAATCCATGCAATTGAAGTTGGTGGAAATTAGAAGACCAATTTATGTGTAGGAGCTTGGTGGGAATTAGGAGTCCAATTTAGAAGTCCAATTGGTAAAAATTGGGTGGAAAGTTGGAGGCCCAATTTTGAGATCCAATTGATGAGAAAGTTGGATGAAAAGTTGGAAGCCCAATTTTGAGATCCAAGTGGTGGGAGAGTTGCTAGAGGATGGAAGCCCAACTTAAAAATATTAGTATATGCCCTAGAGCCAATTAGATTGGACAGGGGATATACAGTTAATAATGCAAACCCAGTCACTATACATTAGTGACACAATGTTTTCCTTCATGTTAGTACGATGATAAAGAGTTATTAAGTACTAATCGGATGAAGCCCATGGAACACAACGGTCTTGCAAAGGAATTATTTATAATAGTGAGATCCTTATGCATCAAAGTCGTGTTCCTAAAATTGTTCCTGGTCATTGTATTGCCAAGACGGGGCATTGGCAATCCAGAAAGACTAGTACATGTTAAGCCTACTTACTTGTGAAGTAAGCAACTAATCTCACGTCTTGTAGTATGAGGGATACTTGGGATAACATGTAGGTGCTTGTCTGTTGAACAAGTTCACTGAACATGGCCCGCTGTGAGAACTCCATTTGGTACGACCACTCAAGTGTCTATGACAATGTTCTTGCGTGCCAGTCGTGTAAATCAGTCCTCGGACTTGTGATACCAGGTCATCTTGTGTACAGAGTGTCATACTTTGATTCCATCTAAACGGGTCCCAAAAAAGGATGCTTATGTTAGGGTGGTTTTGGGTATGACATGAACCATACGAAGATGGATGAGTGATCCAGAGAGGATTCACCACTCCAAGTGATATCTGAGACATATCTCATCTGTTCTTGGCTTAGGTTAACTTGATAAAGTCTTCGGCCGAAGCATGATGGATTGAGGAGAAATTCTCTAAATTCATAAAGTTAACCATAAGCTGTAGGAACTAATATGGATTGAACATGAGTAGACACTAAACCATGCTCATGGGCTTTCAGGGATATATGGTGAAATGACCGTCTTACACTGATAGGCTGGTTACTGAAGGGTTTTAATGAGGTCGTGTTGACTTCTCAACATTTGGGTGGTCATGATAGGTTGCTAGATCCCTCTCTTGATCTATGCGTATAAATTATTTGGATTAATCTATACACATTGCCAACATGTTGGGAACCTAAAGGGTCACACACGAAGACGGAATTGTTGGCTAAAGCTTGGGATTTAATTAAGTGATAACTTAATTGAATGAAAAGTTAATATGAAGGACTTAATTGAATAAGATTCAAATTAGGAATGTTAAGACATAAATTTGGATTTGAGACATCCAAATAAAGATGTCTTAATAAGACAATATGGATAAGGATGTCTTAACAAGTCAATATGGATAATGTTATCTTAAGCGGATCATATCTTAAGACAAGGTTGTCTTGATATGACAAAATAGATAAGCTTGTCTTAAGCAGATCATGTCTTTATTTAGGTCTTTAGGATGACCTCCAACAATTTTTACTTTGATTTTTAAATGACTTTATCGATGGCAAAAATGTGTTTTGGTAAAACAATTTTTTTCACCTAGTACTCGAACTTCTCTGATTTTTTGGGCAGTCATCTTCAATCAAAAAATTAAGCCAATTTTCTCTCGTGTAGTTTTACATGTTCTAAGTCTCTATTTTTTGTTTTAGATTTTTTTGATTTTTTAAAAATAGGCTAAAAAATCGTGTGTCAAAACCGGACAGTAGAGGCAGATTTGAATTCAAAAGAAAAATAATGGTTGAATTTGGCTAAGGCATTTAGAGGGGGTTGGTTAGAAGCTTTAGCTACAGTCTTAGGTTAGTTTCAAAGCCTTTTTAAACTTTAAAAATGATTTTATAAATCTCGGGTTAAGGGTGGTCAAGTTTGGGATTTTAAACTTAGGAAATTTGAGCCATTTTAAAAGGGTTTGGTAGAGATTTTAATCTTCATTCAAGTTTTTATTCAAAATTGTTTTCAAACAATCTCAAAGTTTTTTTTTTTTTTTTTAGAAAATCTAATTTGACATCTTTTCCTAAGGTAGCCAGATATCTTTTTAGATATATGGATTTCTTTATTAGAGGAAAAAAATACATTTTCATGCATTGCATTTTCCATGTTCATGCATTTTATTTAATATGTGAATTTTGCTATGATATTTTCCATGGTATTATTATTACTTTGATTTACATTTTATGATGTTGTATTGTTTGCCATATGATTTTGAATATTTCATGCTATCCTATATTTTTTATTTGGTCATTTATTTTTGTCATATTACTTAGCATATACAATGTTCATGCATTTTTTTATTTTATTTTCATGCATATTTTATGATAACATTATTTTATGCTTCATGTCATTTCTTGTCACTTAGATCATATTATATGTCATTATATATTATTTATAATATGCCATGTCATTTAAAATATGCCATGTCATTTAAATCATTTTATTTCATTTAGAATATACCATGATACTTAGGATTTTTTTATTTCATCTAGAATATACTATGCCATTTAAATTATGTCATGTTATTTAGGTTGCATTATATTATCTAGACTTTGCCATATCATTTTATTTATGTCATACATGTTCATATTCATTTTTAAATGTTTTTTTTAAAAAAAAAAGGATAATGATTTTCAATAAAAAAATAAAGATATTCCCGAGTTAAAATAATTCAAGAGTTTTCTACCGGGTTTGCTGGAGGGAATATCATCAATTATCATTAATAAAGGAATATCTTTCTTTCAAATTTCTATATTTTGTCGATTTTGTCTGGGAATATAGGAAAATTTTGAATTGATAAATTCCAGATCATTTTCAATTAAAATGGAATTATTTTTCTCTAAATTGGGAATTAACTTGAAATACTAAATTAAAACCGACTTTTTTATCGAGACTTGAGATAACACATAATTAATAAGGTACCGTTTTAGATGGGCGTTGTGGGGGTGCTAATCCTTCCCCACACGTAACTGAGTCCCGAACCCGATTCTTCGATTTTCTTTGTTTTATAACGCAGAATTAAAATGTTTTAATTAATTTTAAAATGTTTTATAAAACCATTTTTAATAGGTGGCCGATCACACCTAGCTAAAAAAGATTGGTGGCGACTCCATGTCTTTTTACGAGGCCGTTTTCATACCCTCGACCTTTTATTTCAATCTAGAGGAATTAAGTCGTCTTTTCCTCTGCTTCTGTTTCCCCCTCACTCGAACGGGTCCCCCATGATCGGGATCACGTATCGACAGCTTGGCGACTCCACTAGGGACTATTAGAGAGTTAGGCCTAGAATTAGTCGTTTGTTATCAAAGTCTCGGTTTTGTTGGTTTAATTGGTATTTAACATTAATTCCCACATTCTTTTAAAAATAAAGGAGAATTTTGAAAATACTAAAATGTTTTAAATATGTTCATATTCATCCACATGCATTTTATTATTGTTTTCTAGTTATTTAATGTTGTATATTACTATTGCTTGTTGGTTAATGCGTTACACTATTCTTGATCGTTGTTTTAATAAATTGTTGAGGTATTTAGGATAAGGGGTGTAGAATAGGCGGTGAAAGGTTTATTGTTCCTCCGCACACACTATATTTGCATTTGCATAACATGAACTCTTTACCCAGGTTCCGTCCTCTTAAGTGGGAGTAAAGTAACTATGCCTTCGTGATGATCCTCCGTATGGGCTAGTGAAACACTTCCGGAGTATAAAGTAACTAATGCCTTCGTGATGATCCTCCGTATGGGCTTAGGAAAATATACTCTAACGAATTGAACCCGCTTTTATCGGGGTGCCTTACTAGCCTTCACCGACGACAGTGAGGAGCAATTTGGGGCCTTTAGAACCGATTCACCCTCATATAGTGAACCTAGGCGAAGCCATGTCAGATTTTCATTAGATACATCGAAGATAGGAACACATGGAGGGACATTTCTAAACCTTTTGTTACCTATTTTACACTCTGAATAAGGGTTGTAGATCGGGAAACGATGTACGCACATCGCCCATAATAAGTTTTATATCCTGCCCTGAAGGCATCGTGATGCCTAGATGAGTCAATAATATTAGGGCAAGTGTTCACTAGCTTTTTAAAATTGAAAATATCAGAACATTCTTTTTCAAACATTTTTGCATTTTGCACATTTCATGAATATGTGAATAGAGCATGTACATTTATCGTTGTATTTTTGATCTCATTCTTTGCAATAAACAGTTGATAATAATAATCTCATTTGGTGATTTCATAAACCGGTAGTGTTACATGAGCATTTGCATATTGTACCATAGTAGGATCCATTATTTCGAAATTATTTTGAAAATAATGTGTGGTTTTTCATAGAGAATACATGATTCAAAAAAATTTAGATTAAATGTGGAGGCAAATCTTGCATAATGAGATTTTTGAATAATCAAAATTTGGTCCTACCATTTTTGTGAGCCATTGATTTCTTTGTATATATCATGGTGCTAATTCATTTATTCTTTGCATATATCATTTTGAAATCATGTTACAGTCATAAGCATGTATGCTCATTCATTGTAGAATACAATCATAGTTAGCATAATTTTTTGTATATATCCATGCAGTAATTTGCTTATTCTTTACATGCATCATGTTGGCGTCAGATTGCACACATGGCATACATAGTCATCATAGTTTCTTTGAACGCTTCATGAATTAATCATTAATATATTCATGCAGATAGGAATAGAGCATGTACATTCATCATTGTATTCTTAAATCTCATGACATTTTCATTTGCATGAAAGGGGTTCGAGATATGAGGAAATAATTGGAGGAACAAGTGGGTGCTTTGGAACTAAATCAAGAGGAGTTTGGACATGAACTCCAGGAGTTGAAGAACAACTTGTCAAATTTATGAAAATGTTTGAGGATATGGGTAAGAGTAAAGGGGAATTTTCTTAGGGTTCTTCATCAATTCGGGTCAACCAAAACCTTCAGGTCCAGAACATACAATCCTTGCTAGATCCTGCGCTTGCCAGTCTTACAAAGGGTGCAACCCTGATGAAATTGTGGACAAAATCATGAAAATGATTAAACCAGAGAGCCTGATGCCAAAGACAAAAATCACGGATCCTGTACCATACCTGCAAACTGCTTTAAGTCCAAACAAATATCCCTATCCTACTATAGCTCAATTGTTTCCACTGGGATGACCACTACGGGAGCCCTGAATCCCACACCATCACCACCAACTAGCAGTTCATACCATTTCCCTCATCAATCACCTTATCAAGCATCTGGGATAGGAACCTCAAACTATGTACAACCTCCAAGGGTCCCGTGTCCAAATCCATACCCTTGTCTTGTTATTCCATCATCTCCCCATGCAAACACTCCGATGCAAGCCTTAGCGCCACCATCAAGTGCCCCAACTCCTAGACCCTGTGTGACTAAGAAATAAATCCGGGATAAAACCCAAAGGCATTTTGATCCTATTCTAATAAGCTATTATGAGCTTTTCCCAATGTTGGTCAGAAATCACCTAGTTGTCTATGTGCCGTTGAAACCCCTGTCACCACCATACCCAAGTGGTATAACCCGAATGAAAGATGTGATTATCACTGTGGAACTGTTGGGAGCACTGCAATGCACTCAAGAACAAAGTACAATCTCTTATAGATGCCAAGTGGTTGGATCCAATAACACTGATTGATAGAGGGTTGGGAAAGCGTCATTAGGATTGGGAGATTTACGACATTGATGTGGAAGGACTTCGGTCTTATATGATGTAATAGGATTTCACTTTTTCAGTAGCCGACTCTTATAGCCTTAGGATGCTAGGAAGTATAAAGTGCTTGTAAAGACAGTTTTAACTACTGCTCATGATTTTATAAACATGGTTATACCATTGTGAATGTTGATTTGGGAATGAATTGGTTGTGCTTCAATTTATGAGATGTTGATGATTAAGTTCCTTCGATTCTTATTTCCTCTAAGATATTTTCCCTTTTGTATTTTGCATCTGATCAATTTGTCATACCATACATTCATACATGCATCTTGGTAGCATCAGGTGGTATTCATGGCAAACATAGTCAGCATGATTTTTCTATATGTTCATGCACTATTTTGCTTATTACATACATCATGTTAGTATTACGTCACATTCATAATACAAATGGTCAGCATGAGTTTCTTTGTATATACTATGTGTCAATCATTCATTGTTTACATGCATCACAATTGACATCGTGTTGCATTCATAATGTATACTAACATTCATTGGGAAATACGCTGAAATATACATGGTCATTCATTGCATATATCCATGCATTGATTTGTTTATTCTTTGCTTGCAGCATGTTGGCATCATGATTGCATTTATTACATATATAGTCAGCATGTTTCCACTGTACATGTTCATACATCATATTGTTTAGGCTTCGCATGCATCAAATTGCATTCATGGCTCCTTCATCATGACATACATTTGGGGGGAATAAAATGGAAGTTGGCTTGGCTTTTAGAGTCTTTGAAAGAATTTCCATTTCAAATCAGAGGTATAAGAAGTATTGAGTACCTTTCTAATACAGGCTAGAGCTATGGAGAATGAACAAGCTGCCCGAATGGAAAGAATGGAAATGGCACATGAAGAATTGCTAGAAAAGTTAGCAGAATCTGAAGCAGAATCTAAAGATCAAATGACTAAATTGATGGAGCTGATGTCTGCCGTAATCAATGGAAAATGATACACTGAAAACTTGGCCTCTAGAGAAGGGTTAGAGGCACAAAAGGGTCAGAATAAAGTCATAATGATGGATGCCCAGAACACAGTTAACCCTGTCAATGTCTTAAATTCAGATGATCTAGCTGAAAAGGCAAAATTGAAAATGGTTGCAGTAAAAGAGGTAGAGTTGACAGATTCCCAAGGGAAACATCAGTTGTTAGATGAAAGGCTCCGGGCAGTAGATGCGAAAGAACGATTCTTGGTCCTCGATTTAGTCATTCCTCAAAAATTCAAGGTCCCTGACTTTGTGAAATATGATGGGACGACTGACCCGTCAGCCCACATCACTATGTTCCGCTAAAAGATGACAAGTCATATAGATAATGATAAGCTTCTGATCCACTACTTTCAAGACCGTCTCAGCGGGTCCGCAATTAGGTGGTATGGTCAGTTGAACAAGGATTAGATTCGCTCTTGGAATGATTTGGCCATGGCTTTTCTAAACCAGTACAAGCATATGACTGACATGACACCTGACCATCTCACTTTGCAAAATATGCAGAAAAGAGCTACTGAGAGCTTCAAAGAGTATGCTCAGAAGTGGAGGAACAAGTCCACCCAAGTACAACCACCTTTGACACAAAAAGAAATCACCGTCCTTTTTGTGAGTACACTAAGGGCCCCGTACCATGATAGACTCGTCGGCAATGCCTCGAAGAATTTTGCTGATATGGTAATCTCAAGGGAGATGATTGAGAATGCTATCAGGAATGGGAAATTTGAAGGAGAAGGAACATCCAATGCTGAGAGAAAGAGGGTACCTGGAAAGAAAGAGGAATATGTCCAAGCTATGGGAGATTTAATCCCATATTCCCAATTTCCCTCATACCGATCATGTTATCCTACTGAGGTATATCCAAGCCTTTATCCTTACCCACCAACCCAAGCACCTAATCCTATACCAGTTCTTGCAACAGGGCCTACTTCCAGAAAACGACCGCGGGATAACCAAGAAAGAATTCCAATCCCAATCCCTGACCTATTGCCATTACTAATAAAGAATCAGTACCTTATCTCGGTAACTTTGAAAATAGCTCTGAATCCATCAGTAAGGAGTTATGACTCTGACAGCAAGTGTGATTATCACCTAGGGGTAGTTGGGCATTCAACTGAAAAATGCAGACAATTGAGGGAAAGGATTGAAAGTCTTATCCGCAATGGTATTATGACACCGGAGTTTATCAATCAGTGGAAGGCCGCTTTGCCGTAAATCAGTTTCTTTCAGGGTTTTAGGAGGAGAATTACTACCTTTGAAGGATGTCAATAGGAGCATTTTGATGCATGTAGTTTCAGACCTTAGGATGAAAACACTTGTCTCATGTCGACATTCATATGAATTAAATGAATTTTAAATTTTAAATGCTTTGTGTTTGTTGTGTTTTAACAATAATTTGAATTTGCAAAAACATGCATTAAAGAAGTTTTAATAATGGATAGTCTCGAGAATATTGATGACCGTTGTTACAAATGACCCAATACCCTATCCCCTCTCTTTTAGGCTTTCCAATGCCTAAATCCCTTGAACCGAGACCACTTGAAAGACCTAATGCTTCAAAGAATATGAATGATTGAACTTCATTAAACCATTGTCATCGTAGAATAAGCAAAGATGTAGATCCTAGTCTAGGCTATGAACAAAGGAACGAACTTTTTGAAATTTTTTTTGAACTCCTTGAAATTCAAACAAATGAGACATTCTTTCAAGAATTTAGGTCATGGTAATTTGGTGTGTGTCAAGGTTTTGCCAAAACCATTCATGACATTTTCAACAACCACAAAACACTAATTGCCCAAACATCACTTCATGATTGACACCCTGGGGCACAATGATTAAACTAGATTATCCCATGTCCCAGAGAAAACCTCTTTTTGGGCCATATTTTCTTTGTATCTTCAAAGAACTCAGAATTGAAACTCAGTCTTTTCAAAATAGACCTAGACTTGCTATGTTCCTCGTTGATACAAATTCTCATGGTTAATCAAATTGGGGCATCATATGTGAAAATGATGGATATATGGTGAAAAAGGGTGGGACTAACGCATGAATCAGTGGGGCACGCGACAAAAAAAGAAAATAAAAAAAGAAAAATTGTGATATCATGCATATGAGAATTCGAATGATTCCAAAGTGCAAAATGAAAATTTGATTATCTATACCCCCTGAGGATCGCTTTTCAATGAGAATATTCGTGCTTGATATGATAAATGGCCATCTTTCATATCGCTCCCACAAAGAGAAACTTATCCATAGTCACCCTTTTTGAGCCAAAAGAATTCTTTTTTCTTTGAACCCTGATCAAGTATCACCCTCTACACTGGGGGCAAATGCGACGAAAGATGTCACACCCCAAATTCAGGGCATATGACCGACCAGAGACAAGGTATGCCCCTGCCTCCGAAGCTTGACTATACCCACGAAACCAAATCAAACAAAATTTCGACATAATCTCGCCCTACATGGGGGTTTGCCGCTCAATCATCAACATTTGCAATGTAATAATCATCAACACATGACATCTCGGTTTGGACACCTCCGATAGGGAGTAACCAAGATGCCCCGTAGTAGACTCAACCTTTATAAAATCTTATATAAACACATATAGTCATATTATATCATAATGGCATAAGCATCACCAGATCATAATACTAGGCCTCCGTGGCCGTTATACATCATACATCATTTGGATACACCAGTTTACAAAATATAAAGTACATATACATCATACACAAATTGCGTAGGACCCATGATACCCTAGTGACTGCAAAATGTATCCCACTATCGCCACTGCTTATCAAGTCCTGGGTCAATCCGCTTACCACAATTATATGAGCGGCTAGCTATCCGAAAACTGGGAAGAGCTGGGTCTATCAAGATCTAAAAAAGAATGAAAATAAACATAGTGAGCGGAAAGACTCAGTGAGCATAAGGTTACTAGGAAGAGTACTTGGAAGTTTTGTGTTTCATTTCTTAACTATTAAAGCATAAATATGACATATCAAGTATGACTAATTAACCGAAAAGTAATATTTAAAAATTGTTCTGGGACTTATAAAAATTATTTGTCCCTTATGAAATCTTCTATGCAGAGTGCTGAATATAAATAGGCCATTGGCCAGCCAAAATCGGTAGCCAAAAATATTTAACAATTGATTTTACGTGTATACCTCTATAATTATCATTTAGAAATTTTTCATGACTATAACATCAAAACATCCCGGACTTATATCAGTCCGTAATATTTGTCATCCCGGACTATCTTGTCCATATCATCCCGAACTTCATCCTGTCCGTACCATCCCGGACTCATCTTGTCCGTACCACAACAGCATCCCGGACATCATCCTGTCCGTAAAACAATAGCATCCCGGACATCATCTTATCCGTACAACAATAGCACCCCGGACATCACCCTGTCCGTATAATAATAGCATCCCGGACATCACCTTGTCCGTACAATAATAGCATCCCGGACTACACCTTGTCCGTACAATAATAGCATCCCGGACATCATCTTGTTCGTACAACAATAGCACCCCGGACATCACCCTGTCCGTATAATAATAGCATCCCGGACATCACCCTGTCCGTATAATAATAGCATCCCGGACATCACCCTGTCCGTATAATAATAGCATCCCGGACATCACCCTGTCTGGACAATAATATCAACATGATATATTAATTCTCTTATATCATGGAGTAATAATATATATGTATACACTATGCTAGGAAACAATCTCTACACTAACATATTTCTACTTATGTTTTTCAAAGCATTACAATTTTACTTAGATTTTTTTTATCAAACAACTTATGTGCATACCCTTTTAATCTACAATATGTAACTATCCTTAAATACTCAACCATCCTACACAAATATCATTCATCAACAAATTTCACAAATCAGTAACCATAATGCCTCAAACACAATTTCATACTATTGTTTCTTTGATCCGACAAGTACAACCATAATCCGTATCTTGCCCAACATCTCAATTAAGCATATCCGAGCATTTCAAATAGCTAACATTCATTATTATTCAACTCTACAACACTTACCTCATGTAACCATATTAACACCACACTTACGCCTTTGATCCGCGTAAGGTTCGAAACTTACCATTTTCGTAATTCGAGCAATCTTTCGTGTTTCAGTACCCATATCAATAAACAATGCATATAAAACAACAACAATCTCCTAGATTAACCTAAATACTCACAGTGTTATTTCGAGTATTAAAGCCGCACTTTCATGACTTTGTCGCGATCCCAGGCGAACTCCACGATACGGGTACCTACGACATCGTCAGGATATTCTGTAAATATTTTACAACTACGGGACACTCAAATTCCCATTATTTATAATAGTTAGCTGCTATCCAAAATTTTCCAGCTTAAGAATTTTTTTACAAATAAATTTTTACACTTAGCTCAGATTAAATTTTGGAGCAACAATCAACTAGAAGGTTGCTCACACGATGATAGCAAAGCTAACGGTGGCCTCGAACAACCAAGGAAGGTGGCGGCACCACCTCATGGGCAAGCTAGGGTTTCGGCCAAACTCGTTTTAGCCTCTAAATTTTGATTCAAAGCTATCCGATACTAATTTATGGTTTAAAGAGGCGGAGGAACACCTCCCGTATCGGAAAAAATGGTGGCAACATGGTGGTTCACCACCACCAATTTTTAGCCCACATGATTTCTCATAGATAAAGGCAAAATCTTCAAAATATAGCATCAAAATCAAGCTTAGAACATGAAGTTACCTTTGGGTTTGTAAAATCTTTGATAATTTTGGTGATCTGCCTAGTAAACGGAGGAGAGAGAAAGCTTGGAAGCAAGCTTCCATGGCTTCCCCTTTTTCTTTCTCATTTTTTCTGGTTTCTCACGTGAAATTGGGGGAGGAAGAAGTCTGATTTTCAGATTTAATAAGTGGGCTATGATCAAATGACCATTTTGCCCCTATTTTGCCTTTTAGTACCTTAGCAGGACAACATGAAATGTTAACGTTCGGAAGCCCGTTTTTCACTTTTCTTGACACGGATATGTTCCAAATATGATAATATACTGATCTACATGTTCGGATCATTTTTTTGATATCCCGAAACCCAAATTCGGCCCTCAGAGCGCCAACAGGTCAATATTTTGACTTTGTCGATTTTAGCTCCGATTTTTGTTCTGATTTCACCAGTAGCTTGATAACATCATTTTATGTCTATATTAATCTATTGATCCATTTAAAACCTTTTTTGGACCTTCCCGCGGTCAGTTTTCGGTTTTCATTCTTTTAGGTTACTTAAGGACTAATCCGGTTTCAACTCTGTTTTTGATTTTTCTTGACATATTCATAATCCTCATATTTTATAACATATGTCCATGTGTTCGAATCAGTTTCAAAAAATCCCGAACCATGTTTTCACGGCAATTTATGCCAGCGTCACTAAATGACGAATTAGACGATTTTAGCTATCAGATTTGATTTTAATGTCCAATTTTTGATCTAAACATCATATTATGATCCTATATGATCACTTAGTCCATTGGTACCATTTACGGACTAAAAACAAAATTTTGGGTAAAATTACCAAAATACCCCTGTTCACATTTTATCAATTTTTTTGCCGATTCATGTTCTAACACTTTCAAATAATGTTATATCACATATCAACACTATGTGAAGTTAACTTATCACATTTTACGGACTTTCTCCTATCTCGACTTTTAGTCAATTTGGGGTTAAATCACTTAATCACTCGATTAAACCCCCAACTCTACAATTTATCATACAACATTTGTACCACATGGTAGCCCATCCTTTCTGTAGGCATTTCAAAGTTTAACCTCGAGCCATCCGCATGTTATAATTGTCTCGAATTGATCTCGTACTTACGAGGGTCTTACAATTCTTCCCCCTTAATAAAATTCGTCCTCGAATTTTGCATAAAGTCAACTTTTATAAAAGCACAGGTACTATCTTTGGCTGTATCACATGAAAATCATCTGACATGAATCTCCACATCATAAGTACATGAAACACAGAGTGTACAACACTCATCTCAGGTGATAGTTCTCACTCAATATCTGAAATGGTCTGATATACCTTGGACTCAGCTTGGCCCATCCGCCAAAGCTCATAACACTCTTGAAAGGTGAAACTTTCAAGAATACTTAGTCACATGCTACCGGCATACGACTTCTGCCTACTCTAGCAGTTACTAATATATCTTTGATTAACTACACCTTTTTCTAGGTGTACCGTACCATACCATATCTGAACTGAACAACTGATATCCTCCTGTCTTAAATTAACTGACAGGATATTGGCACATCCGGCCATACAATGTCTCGGTCCTAGTTTTGCAATGATCAACAATAAATAAACTCGGATCGCAATCCCAAATAATCAATAAGATAAGCCTGAAACTATACCGAAATACCAGAAATGGTATTATTTGCATACTGTACTCAAAACTGTTAATATATACAAACTCAATCAATGATAGGTATCGATCCCGATTCTCCTCGGAATCTAGTATATTAACACATAACATGTCCTCAAGGACTGTTCATCTGTCCCTAAATGAAATACGGTACTAAATCGCAACTGTATTTCAGAAGCTACCTGGAATGATCTCCAGAATTTAACTATAAACTTGATGTCTCAATCAAGTACAAACACGAAAACTTCACAAAGACCCAATCTGGTCTAAATGGAGCCTAGCACACTGACTTATGTTATACGTAATTTACCCAGAATCAAGTGTGCTAATTTAGTCAGTCTATCGACAATCACTCAAATAAAATCACATTTCTTGCCTACCTTAGGCAAGCCTATATCTAGGCCCCATAATGACTTTATCTCAATCTCATTATTATGTATTCAACTTTATAACCTATTTGAATCTCGTTATTGTATATTAAACTCTGTAGCAATACTGTTGGCTTCTGATGCTCAACTTAAACCTGCTAGCACAGTAAACATTTAATCACCACTCCGTAACAATGTGTTCCATACTCTGTCAATATTAGAACTACTTGAGCTCACGATAAATCATAACTTTATCGAGGTACAACACATAAGAAAAATTGGGTGCCACTTCGAGGATTTTACCTCGAACACCTTCTATCTCGAGGACTACTAATCAATTATATAAATGGTGGGTTCCCCTTACTATTAACTATCAGTAATATTTTAAAACATTGCCACAATATTGGCTTTATCCAATTGTAGAAAAATAATACACTCATAGTCTTTTAATATTTTCAAAATCAATCCTGTTTCAATCATTTTTTTTCCTCTGATCACACTACAATTCCGCTACACAACTTTGACTCATTCTTTCAACTATACATGCTTAATAAATAACATTGTGTCTCGTATGTTCACTACATTCGTTCAATTAACTATTCATTTATACCATATCAATAGATGTAACTTCAGACCAACACTATTATCAAATGATACTCAAGTATGCCCTGCACCGTGTCCCGTATACTATACAATTTTAGACAAAGTCTATAGTATCTGTATAAATTTGCATACAGTTTGCGATATCAGCACCTCTCCCGGGCATAGCTCGTAATACCATTAAACATTTTGAATACAATCCAAATATTAAATAACCAGTACTAGGGCAATATGTCTCAATCAAGTACAATAACCAAAAAACTCCATATTTCACATAGTCTCGAGATTAATGTAATAATTCGTGATCAAATCCCTCGCATCTAGTTCCACGTGCTAGCACATAACCCGGACAAAGTTCGTGTGGTGATGATCTGCCAAACATAGCCCCTCAAGTCATCTAAGATATATGATGATCTCCGCCTGTTAAGGCCCATCATCTTAAACTCAGGAACTAGTGCGAGAATGAAATCTCAAAACCCCCTGGTGCACAGGGAAAACATAAACATCCACATCCGTATATTTATCCGTCTAGATTACCACTAGGCAACAACAACCATATAATCAATATAACCCACTTAGAAACTATACTAGGCTATCATGACTATACCATTAGGTTTATCTGCCTAGGTACGCTACTAGGCTAGCCACAATAAATATACATCTCTTACGACATTGGCATCCATGCCAAATCATATTCTTATCTTGGTTACGTAGGATCTTCCAAGGCTATATATTTTCATTCAAGCATTAAACCAAAAACCTTGTAGACATAATCACCTTCCTCCTAGGCATTTTCACAAGCACCTTGTGTGTGATTTATAATCCAATTTAAAATATATCCTTTAGTACTCAAATATTACCCAGTCTACAAGTTTAGTTTAATATCCAACCACCACCATTTCACAACATCCTCAACATCAATAACAAATCTCGAAACTAGGTCAAAATACTTCAAAGTTTCTTGAAATACAGCTGAGTATGTAGTGCTCAAATTAAATGAAATCAGTTTGCCAAAACCAGACTAAGGTTATACCTGTCACCATGGCAGTAGATGCAAAATCACGGGCTTGTCCTCTATTGCCCATAGTATGTTCTATGCCCACAGACTGTTGTTCCCTACCCTAGGAACCCTGACCCGTCTGTGATGCTACTAACCCTACTAAATTGCCTTGGATATGCTATAGCTAGATGTGGAGCTCGCACTGATGGGGATGAACCTGGACCTAATGGGCAATCTCTCCTGAAATGCCCTGGCCTGCCACATCTATAACATACACTAGTCGATCTCCTCCTCCGACTACTGACTTCTCTATCCCTCAACATCCATGCTTATAGGGTTGTTCTAACCATTAGTCCATATGGCCTTGTTTGCCTAGATGTTTGTCTTTCATATCTCACTCTCTCCCGTGACCTATCCTCGAATCGTCTTAACCTCTCGTATTCATGAATTCCTAAATCCCTTTCATTTTATGGTAAAAATTCTCGAAGAAGCTCAACACTAAATTCTGATCACTCGAGGGGAGGGTCATCAATCTGCCTTTTGGCTACTAAAGAAATATACCATGCATGTGCCCTACCATACAGTTGAAATCTCACTAATTGTATAGCTCTAGTCGGCGAGCACCCTAAGCCTACACACCGTTGGCCGCACTCTTATAAAAATTTTCTAGGATCAAAATCGAATTCCACCCCTACAAAACTAGGTAGTAACTTTCCTCCAAAGTAGGTAAGATTATATGCTGATAGGGTGTATGTTGTCACAACAACAACTCATTACTAACAACACCTGGTTCAAGGAATTTGGTCGAACAATTGTGGCTGTCATTGTTCTATCAACAGCCCTACCAGGGCCTGAATATATTAATATGTTCTGTTTACCCTATCCAACAGCTATTCATATGTTTCGTCATCTAATACTACTCCAGCAATCCTATCTATTTCCCTAGTAGTAGACCTACTACTATCGTCACTCTGGCCTCTAACCTCAGGGCCAATAAAAATATTATCCAGGACCTCAGGCTCTTGGTCCCCCAATACGTCTCTATATCTATGAGATCATGATCGTGATACCATTGTATTTAGAAAATGAATATATTGTTAGTAATTCCACAATATTCTCGACACAATTCTATATGTACTAGCTGCCTTATAGATTACCCGACGTAACCGCATGTGACGATGGACATCTGTAGGGGTAGTACACTACTTACCGATACCCTAAGATTACCTGTAAGCAATGCACTACTACCCTACCCTTTCTGTAGTCACTGACCTCTAGACCATGCTTTGATACCAACTTTGTCACACCCCAAATTCAGGGCATGTGACCGGCCAGAGACAAGGTATGCCCCTGCCTCCGAAGCTTGACTATACCCACGAAACTAAATCAAACAAAATTTTGACATAATCTCGCCCTACATGGGGGTTTGACGCTCAATCATCAACATTTGCAATGTAATAATCATCAACACATGACATCTCGGTCTGGACACCTCAATAGGGAGTAACCAAGATGCTGCGTAGCAGACTCAACCTTTATAAAATCTTATATAAACACATACAGTCATATTATATCATAATGGTATAAGCATCACCAAATCATAATACTAGGCCTCCGTGGCCGTTATACATCACACATCACTTAGATACATCAATTTACAAAATATAAAGTACATATACATCATACAAAAAATGCGTAGGACCCATGATACCCTAGTGACTGCAAAATATATCCTACCATCGCCACTGCTTACCACGTCCTGGGTCAATCCGCTTACCACAATTATATGAGCGGCTAGCTATCCGAAACCTGGGAAGAGCTGGGCCTATCAAGATCTGAAAAAGAATGAAAATAAACATAGTGAGCCGAAAGACTCAATGAGCATATGGTTACTAGGAAGAGTACTTGGAAGTTTTGTGTTTCATTTCTTAACTATTAAAGCATAAACATGACATATCAAGTATGACTAATTAACCTAAAAGTAATATTTAAAAATTGTTTCGAGACTTATAAAAATTATAAGCCCCTTATGAAATCTTCTATGCTGAGTGCTGAATATAAATAGGCCATTGGGCCAGCCAAAATCGGTAGCCAAAAATATTTAACAATTGATTTTACGTGTATACCTCTATAATTATCATTTAGAAAATTTTCATGACTATAACATCAAAATATCCCGAACTTATATCAGTCCGTAATATTTGTCATCCCGGACTATCTTGTCCATATCATCCCGAACTTCATCCTGTCCGTACTATCCCGAACTTATCTTGTCCGTACCACAATAGCATCCCGGACATCATCCTGTCCGTAAAACAATAGCATCCTGGACATCATCTTGTCCGTACAACAATAGCACCCCGGACATCACGCTGTCCGTATAATAATAGCATCCCGGACATCACCTTGTCCATACAATAATAGCATCCCGGACTTCACCTTGTCCGTACAATAATAGCATCCCGGACATCATCTTGTCTGTACAACAATAGCACCCCGGACATCACCCTGTCCGTATAATAATAGCATCCCGGACATCACCCTGTCCGCATAATAATAGCATCCCGGACATCACCCTGTCCGTACAATAATATCAACATGATATATTAATTCTCTTATATCATGGAGTAATAATATATATATATATATATATATACACTATGCTAGGAAACAATCTCTACACTAACATATTTTTACTTATGTTTTTCAAAGCATTACAATTTCACTTAGATTTTTTTTATCAAACAACTTATGTGCATAACCTTTTAATCTACAATATCTAACTATCCTTAAATACTCAACCATCCTATACAATATCATTCATCAACCAATTTCACAAATTATTAACCATGCCTCAAACACAATTTCATACTATTGTTTCTTTAATCCGACAAGTACAACCATAATCTGTATCTTGCCCAACATCTCAATTAAGCATATTCGAGCATTTCAAATAGCTAACATTCATTATTATTCAACTCCACAACACTTACCTCATGTAACCATATTAACACCACACTTACGCCTTTGATCAGCGTAAGGTTCGAAACTTACCATTTTCGTAATTCGAGCAATCTTTCGTGTTTCAATATCCATATCAATCAACAATGCATATAAAACAACAACTACCTCCTAGATTAACCTAAATACTCACAGTGTTATTCCGAGTATTAAAGCGGCACTTTCGTGACTTTGTCGCGATCCCAGGCGAACTCCACGATACGGGTACCTACGACATCGTCAGGATATTCTGTAAATATTTTTCAACTACGGGACACTCAAATTCCCATTATTTATAATAGTTAGCTGCTATCCAAAATTTTTCAGCTTAAGAATTTATTTACAAATAAAGTTTTACACTTAGCTCGGATTAAAATTTGGAGCAACAATCAACTAGAAGGTTGCTCACACGATGATAGCAAAGCTAACGGTTGCTTCGAACAACCAAGGAAGGTGGCAGCACCACCTCATGGGCAAGCTAGGGTTTCGGCCAAACTCGTTTTAGCCTCTAAATTTTGATTCAAAGCTATCCGATACTATTTTATGGTTTAAAGAGGCGGAGGAACACCTCCTATGGCGGAAAAAATGGTGGCAACATGCTGGTTCACCACCACCAATTTTTAGCCCACATGATTTCTCATAGCTAAAGGCAAAATCTTCAAAATATAGCATCAAAATCAAGCTTAGAACATGAAGTTACCTTTGGGTTTATGAAATCATTGAAAATTTTGGTGATCTGCCTAGTAAACGGAGGAGAGAGAAAGCTTGGAAGCAAGCTTCCATGGCTTTCTTTTTTTCTTTCTCGTTTTCTGGTTTCTCACGTGAAATTGGGAGAGGAAGAAGTCTGATTTTCAGACTTAATAAGTGGGCTATGGTCAAATGACCATTTTGCCCCTATTTTGTCTTTTAGTACCTTAGCAGGCCAACATGAAATTTTAACGCTCGGAAGCCTGTTTTTCACTTTTCCTGACACAGATATGTTCCAAATATGATAATATACTGATCTGCATGTTCGGATAATTTTTTTGATATCCCGAAACCCAAATCCGGGCCTTGGAGCGCCAATAGGTCAATATTTTGACTTTTTCAATTTTAGCTCCGATTTTTGTTCTGATTTCACCAGTAGCTTGCTAACATCATTTTATGTCTATATTAATCTATTGATCTATTTAAAACCTTTTTCGCCCGCGGTCAGTTTTCGGTTTTTATTCTTTTAGGTTACTTAAGGACTAATTCGGTTTCAACTCTGTTTTTGATTTTTCTTGTCATATTCATAATCCTCATATGTTATAACATATGTCCATGTGTTCGGATCAGTTTCAAAAAATCCCAAACCATGTTTTTACGTCAATTTACGCCAGCGTCACTAAATGACGAGTTAGACGATTTTAGCTATCAAATTTGATTTTAATGTCCAATTTTTGATCTAAACATCATATTATGATCCTATATGATCACTTAGTCCATTAGTACCTTTCACGGACTAAAAACAAAATTTTGGGTAAAATTACCAAAATACCCCTGTTCATATTTTATCGATTTTTTTTTGCCGATTCATGTTCTAACACTTCCAAATAATGTTATATCACATATCAACACTATGTGAAGTTAACTCATCACATTTTACGGACTTTATCCTATCTCGACTTTTAGTTAATTTGGGGTTAAATCACTTAATCACTCGATTAAACCCCCAACTCTACAATTTATCATACAACATGTGTACCACATGGTAGCCCATCCTTTCTGTAGGCATTTCAAAGTTTAATCTTGAGCCATCCGCATGTTATAATTGTCTCAAATTGATCTCGTACTTACGAGGGTCTTACAAAAGATCACTAAGAAATGAGTCCTAACTCAAAGACAAATACAAAGCAAATTGAGGCCCGAATAAATATGGGTCCACTCTGTCAAAATAAAGATGCAAGAGAAAGACAAAAACAAAAGAAAAAAAGTGTGAAAAAGTGTGGCAAATGAAAGCCAAAAGCAAAGAAGGAAAAGAGCATAGTAAAAAGTTAGAAAAATCCAAAAGGGACAAATACTTCAAAGGAAATCCTCCTCAAGAAATGATCCTTGATCTGATTACCATCAAGCACAGATTTTGGGCCTATTTATCCTTTTTTCTGAACCCCGAGCCATAGGCTACATTACATGCTTTAAAAGTCCATTTTAATCAAGCATGAATATTTAATTTGAAGGGCTTTTCCTCAGATTTTATCCCATCTTATCAAATTATCATTTCACTTAGGAAGAATTTAGAATTCTCAAGTGCATGGTAAAACAATGAAAAAAGGAGAAAAAAGATGGAAAGAATGAGACTCTAGGGCGAAAACCCAAAAATGGGCGGTCTAGAGTAAAATGGGAATTTTCGATGCCATCTATGATAGTGTCGATACCACAAAAGAGAAGGTCATCTTGAAGAAGTGGTCATCGAGGAACATCTAGTAATTCTTGAACCTCCCAAATTGACAGCTCTCATTCAGAGGATGGTCTTCAAAAACTGAGATTTTTTTCCTCCAAGATTAAACTTTCCAGTTTAAACATCCCAGCCAATCTTGACGGTTGTCAAAATGCCTTGATATGAAAACTAAAAGAAGGTTGAATTTGTTTGATTCTCAATGAATTCATGATTTATAAAACCTGTTCCATTCATGAGCCTAAAAAGGACATACATTTTGTTATGAAATTTTCTTTGAGCAACCCAAATCTTGTTATACCAAGCCTTGCCAATCCCAGTTGAAAAAAAAAACAGATTGACATTTAGAGAAATTTTTAACAATGATCATCAGTCTTCAAAAGATTTGTACATCACACACTGTGGGGTTAATATTCCTGTTCAAAATTTTTCAAAATGAGAAAACAAATAAAGATATTTTTTTGAAATACCCATTTTTTATGTTGACATGAGATAAGGGTTTTTCTAACCCAAAGGTGTGGAACTACTAGGGTTAATCTTGATTTCAAATATGAGAAGAACTCGACAAGCAGACTTCTGTCAATAAGAGTTTGATAACTGTTGGGGCAAAGGAAATAGCCAAAGATTGAAAAATCAATTGAAGTTATACTCTGATTTGAAGAGGAAAAATGAATTGGAAAGGCTAAGCCAAAGTTTAAAAAATGATTGGGGGCATTTGCATAATTTCATCAAGCATTTGCATAATATCAATCTCGGCATTTGCATTTTTTTCATGAAGCATTTGCATCATTATCGATCTTTGCATTTGCATCATGTAGAAGCATTCTGCAAGTTTCCAATCCTTGCATTTGCATCATTTAGAAGCATTTGCATAATGTCAATCTTTGCATCTGCATCATTCCATGAAGTAGTTGTATCAATCTGAGAGCATTTGCAGTTGCATTTAGAAGCATTTGCATCTTATCCAACATCAGCATCAAGAAAAATTTGCATCAATTCAAAACATTTACATATGCAATATGAGGTATGTGCATCCTGTTAATAATTTGCACCAGCATCAAAAAGCATTCACATCTTCTCAAAATCTTCAGGTTAATTTTCAACAATTCTTCAAATATCATTGTTAAGACCAATTTTAAGACCTTCGGGCACTATTTTTAAGACCTCCGGGCACCATTTTTAAGACCTCCGGGCATAATTTTTCAAATCACGGGTAAGGCCTTCGGGCACCATTTTTAAGACCTTCGGGCACCATTTTTAAGACCTCCGGGCATAATTTTTCAAAACGGGTAATGCCTCCGGGCACCATTTTTAAGACCTCCGGGCATAATTTTTCAAATCACGGGTAAAGCCTCCAGGCACCATTTTTAAGACCCCCGAGCATAATTTTTCAAATCACGGGTAAGGCATCCAGGCTATTTTTAAGACCTCCGAGCACTATTTTTAAGACCTTTGGGCATAATTTGTTCTTTTACAAATCGAACTCATTTCCTTAAGATGGGTCGAGCCTTGATTAGTCAGGGAATTCAATTTAAGGACAAAATCTTCAATTTATAGCTTTTGCAGAAAAAAAAAGAAAAAATGGAAAAAGAAAACTCCCTTTCCTTTCTCTTCACATGTGATTTCACTAACCGGACAAAATTAGTGTTTGTTTATCTTTGCCTGATTCCTGATTCTCAGCAATAGCCAAAGAGGGGCAACTGTAGACACCTAATTTTGTCCGGACCACTAAAAGCAGGTATGTTTTCTTCTTAAATTGATGTTTTAGAATGCTAAAAAGCTTTTCTCATCCTACAGGTGGTACTCCGAGACTTAGTCTAAGAAAGCATACAGAAAAAGTCAAACTTGAAAGAAGTCAACCCCAAAAAGTCGACTACTAAAAAAGTCAATCTTCTTTCAAAATCAAGATTTGAGGTTCAACTGAAAGATGGTGAAATAATTTTGATAATCTGAGGTCTACATTGAAAGATATGGAGGTCGGAAGTTGGGTTATGGAATCTCAGTAGAAAGGAAACCCTTGTTCGGGAAATTTGGGAAAAAATGCTTGAACGATCAAATTGTTCAAAATTAAAGGTCCCAAATGAAAGATTAGCACTGACTACGGGTAATAGAGAAGCTACTTGAAAGAAAAACTGAAAGAAAAGTCAATCCAGAAGAAAATCGAGAATTAGGATTTTTGGTGGATTTCAGTGAAATTTGGAAGAATTACGGAAATGGCCCGATTCGGTAAGACTAAAGCCCCTAATTGATGAGGAGTGATTAAACAAGGATAGCCCAAAACTCATTTTGAAGAAAATCTGAAAATCAGACTTGTTTTTAGCAAAATCGGGTTTCAAAGGCAAAAGGGCAAAATTGGAAAATTTGGGAAAAATAGAAAATAAACTCCAAAAATTATGAAAATTTTCAAATCTCATTCTTAAATTATTTGGAAGAGATTGGCGAAAGAAAATCTTGATTCGGAGTTCGTTTGCAAAATGGCCAAATCCCAGGTCCCTTATGAGTAGTTCAAGCAGATAAATCCCGAAAAAATAGCAAATGATCTCCAAAAATTTTGAAAATTTGCAAATCTCATTCTTAAATTATTTGGAAGATATTGGCGAAAGAAAATCTTGATTCGGAGTTCGTTTGCAAAATGGCCAAATCCCGGGCCCATTATGTAGAAATTCAACAGGATAAATCTCGAAAAAATAGCAAGCGAGTTCCCAAAATTCTGAAAATTTGCAGATCTAATTTTTAAATTATTTGGAAGAGATTGGCAAAATAAAATCTTGATTCGGAGTTTGTTTGCAAAATGGCCAAATTTCATGAGCTCCAAAAATGATGAAAGCTTCCAGATCACATTTTTATATTATTTGGACGAGATTGGTGAAGAAAAATCTGGATTCAGAGCTCGTTTAAAAAATGGTAAAGTTCGGGTGCATAAAAGGGGCAATTTTGGAAATAAATCCGAAATAAATAGAAAATGGACTCGAAAAATTTTGAAAACTTCCAAAATTCATTTTTTTTATTTATTTTGGAAGTATTGAAAAAAGAAAATTTGAATTTGGATTCCGTTTGCTATTTATTTAGGTTCGGGGGGCAAAAAGGTCATTTCATCGAAGAAATCGAAAAGGGCAAATTTATAATTAAGAAAAATATAAAAGAAGAAGGAATTGCTGGGATTTTACCTCCTTTGATCAGCCAGCATAGAGGGAAGGGGGATTCTTGAACAATTTAATTCCTTAGTCACTATCAAGCTCACATGCTACCACTAACACCTTGCAAATGTCCCCCCTTCATCCAATGGCTTAGGTGCCTTGTAGGAAAGTTGAATGCACTATCCAATGGCCAAGTTTAAATGCCAAGATGACATTTTTATTTTTCATGAAAGAACCCTCATCTAATGGCCAAGAATGTAAGAAAAAAGATGAGCACAATTCATCCAAAGGTGAGCAACCATTCGGCCAAGCAAGGGAGTGCATGGGATTATCTCTTTTCATCCAATGACTTAAGCCATCTACAAGGGCTGGGTACACATGTTAAGGGCTGGATTTAATCTACAAGATGTCATTTTTATGTTGTCCTCATCCAATGACCAAAAATGGAAGAGCACAACTCATCCAAGGGTAGGCACTCAAAGAGGCAAGCAAGGGAGTGCATAGGATTGGTCCTCTTTTGCATCTAAGAGCTGGGATTATTACAAGGGCTGAGTACACATCTTAAGTGCTGCTATCAATTGGCAAGATGACATTTTTATGTTGTCATCAAAATATCTTAATCTTAGGGCCAAGATTGGAGGAGAAAAAGTGAAAATTTCATCCAAGGGTTAGAGGGCCATTCAACCAAACCATTAGAGGGGGGAGTGAGTTCATTTTTTTAGAAGTTTTTTGGCTGAAGTCAATATCTAATTTAGAGAAAAAAAGGTTTTGAAAGAAAGAAAAAAAATGTTTTCAATAGAAGAGCTTAAAGGTAGTCATCTTTACCAAGCTCTAGCATAGGTCTCTTCTTGTTTTCCATGGTGATTTCTTGATTTTCTATCTTGTTTTCCTACTATATTTTTCATAAAAATAAAGTTTTTTAAATGTTTACTTAAGTTTTCATCTCTTCTTCTTCATCAAAATGGTTGAAAACAAGTTTTTTTACATAGTTCTTGCTTTGGCCAAATGTGGCATGTTTGTTTGCCTTGGTTTTTTCTTTTTTCTTCCTTGCATGTTGTTGTGAGAAAAATGATTTTTAGAAGGTTTGTTTAGATTATTTTATATTCTGATTTTTTACAAAAAGATGAAGCAAAAATGGTTGAAATGGCTACATGATCTTGGCAAGACTAAGTGACCATGGTTAGGGGAGAGGCTATGCCATTTTTACCTACCATGAAGCTCACCTTGATTTTGTTGTTTAGCATGGTTTATTTTTTTATTTTTGAAATAGAAAGGCTTCATGATCTTTGCAAGACCAAGTGGTTATGGTTAGGTGAGAAGCTATGCCCATTTTATACCAACCATGGAGCTTAACTTTCCTTCTTTTATTTACTAGTTTTGCTTATTATTTGCTTTGCATGTCTATGTTTAATTTTATATATGTTCTTTACATTATTTTCTATGCTATATTTGTTTCTATATTTCATTTCCATGCTTGATATTTTTTCCTTGTAGAATCGGCATTTGTGTTCATTTGAGTCATATTATGCATTTTTTTCATATATCATGTCTTATATTATAGACATGTTTGCATTTTAATATTTTGTCATATGGCCATTCGGCTACTCCATGTTGCTATGCCTTACATGTGCATTTTCATCTTGCTTCTTGGCTTGTTTGCATCGCCATGCCATGAGTTAGCATATCTTGATATATAGTATGCCTTGCATGTGCATGTGCATTTTCATCTTGCTTGTTGACTTGTTTCCATCTCCATGCCATGAGCTTGTGCATTTTGATTTTAGTATGTCATATACTTGTGAAAATGTCATGACATTATGCATCTTGATATGATTTGTCATATATATGTGTCATTTACTAGATAGGATTGCACTAGAGTATCATGTGACCATTTGGCCTCTTCATGCATTCATTGCCTTGTCATGCATTTGCATTTTGTTTAGGTAACATGCTTTGCATTACCATATCTTGAAATTGTGTATTAGTTTCTATTTGTTCCAGCATTAGCATTAGGTTCATTGGTCATTGTATGTTCATAGTATTGCTATGCATTTTCATTACATTTTAGGTCTAGGCCATATTGGTATTGCCATCATATTAGGTCTTAAATCATATTGGTATTGCCATGCATTGCTATGCTACTTAGGTCTTAGGTTACATTAGCATTTTCATGCATATTCATAACATTTTAGGTCCAATTCATATTTGCATTATCAAGCATTGCATGCATATTAAGGTATGATAGCATTTATTGCTATGCAAACTCATGCTAGGCATTTAGGTTATTTTGAATTGTCATTCATTTCCTTTACCATTTATGCTTTAGACCATGTGTTTCATACATTTCATTTGCTGTATGTTCATGCATTCCATGTCATTGCCACTTGATTTGTGACTTAGGCCAATTAATGGCTCAAAGTCATGCTCTCTTGAGCATACTTGTGGAAAATTAAAGAGTTGTCAAATTGATTATTCTACCTTTGTGATTTTTTTACTTAGCCAATTTTTGTCCAAGGTTTTTAAATGTTTTAGCTACTGTTTTTTAGGTCTTAAGGATGAACTCCAACAATTTTTACTTTGATTTTTAAATGACTTTATCAAAGGCAAAAAATGTGTTTTGACAAAACAGTTTTTTTCACCCAGTACTCGAACTTTTCCGATTTTTTTGGGAAGTCATATTTAATCAGAAAATTAAGCCAATTTTTTCTCGTGTAGTTTTACATGTTCTAAGTCCCCAGTATTTTTTTTATATTTTTTTTTGAATTTTTAAAGATAGGCTAAAAATCGTGTGTCAAAACCGGACAGTAGAGGCAGATTTCAATTCAAAAGAAAATAATGGTTGAATTTGGCTAAGGTATTTAGAGGGGGTTGGTTAGAAGCTTTAGCTACTGTCTTAGGGTAGTTTCTAAGCCTTTTTAAACTTTAAAAATGATTTTATAAATCTCGGGTTAAAGGTGGTCAAGTCCGGGACTTTAAACTTAGGAAATTTGAGCCATTTTAAAAGGGTTTGGTAGAGGTTTTAATCTTCATTTAAGTTTTTATTCAAAATTATTTTCAAACAATCACAAATTTTTTTTTTTCATTTTTAGAAAATCTAATTTGACATATTTTCCTAAGGTAGCAGGATATCTTTTTAGATATACGGATTTCTTTATTAGAGGAAAAAATACATTTTCATGCATTGCATTTTCATGTTCATGCATTTTATTTAATATGTGAATTTTTATATGATATTTTCCATGGTATTATTATTACTTTGATTTACATTTTATGATGTTATATTGTTTTCCATTTGATTTTGAATATTTCATGCTATCCTATATTTTCTATTTGGTCATTTATTTTTGTCATATTACTTAGCATATACTATGTTCATGCATTTTATATTTTATTTTCATGCATATTTTATGATAGCATTATTTTATGCTTCATGTCATTTCTTGTCACTTAGATCATATTCTATATCATTTAGATTAATATTATTTATAATATGCAATGTCATTTAAAATATGCCATATCATTTAAAATTGCCATGTCATTTAAATCATTTTATTTCATTTAGAATAGACCATGATACTTAGGATTTTTTTATTTCATCTAGAATATACCATTTAGATTATTATATGTCATTTAGGTTGCATTATATTATCTAGACTTTGCCATGTCATTTTATTTATGTCATATATGTTCATATTCATTTTTTAAATGTTTTTTTTTTATAAAAAAAAGGATAATGATTTTCAATAAAAAATAAAGATATTCCGGAGTTAAAATAATTCATGAGTTCTCTACCGACTTTGCTGGAGGGAATATCATCAATTATCATTAATAAAGGAATGTCTTTCTTTCAAAAAACGAGAATGATTCGAAAAGTTTTCCAAATAAATAAGAATTTCTATATTTTGTCGATTTTGTCGGGGAATATAGGAAAATTTTGAACTAATAAATTCCTGATCATTTTTAATTAAAAATGGAATTATTTTTCTTTAAACTGGGAATTAACTTGAAATACTAAATTAAAATCGACTTTTTTACCGAGACTTGAGATAACACATGATTAATAAGGTACCATTTTAGACGGGCGTTGTGGGGGTGCTAATCCTTCCCCGCATGTAACCGAGTCCCGAACTCGATTCTTCGATTTTCTCTGGTTTATAACGCAGACTTGAAATTGGTTTTAAAAATGTTTTAAATAATTCTAAAATGTTTTATAAAACTGATTTTAATAGGTGACCGATCACACCTAGCTAAAAAAGATTGGTTGTGACTCCATGTCTTTTTACGAGGCCGTTTTCATACCCTCGACCTTTTATTTCAATCTAGAGGAATTAAGTCGTCTTTTCCTCTGCTTCTGTTCCCCCTCACTCGAACGGGTCCCTCACGATCGGGATCACATATCGACAACTACACCTTGCTCATGCGCTATCTTGGATATATAGTGAAAGGACCGTATTACACTGATAGGTTGGTTGTTGAAAGGTTTCTAAAAGGTTACACTGACTTCACAATATTTGGGTGGTTACGATTGGTTGCTAGATCCCGCTCATGATCTATGAAAACAAGTTAATGAGATTAACTTATTTTCATTGCCAACATATTGGGAACCTAGAGGGTCATACACATAAGAACAGTTGTATAGATTAAACATGGTATTCTATTAAGGTAAAACTTAATGGAATAAAAGATCTATGTTGAGGACTTAATTGAAGAAGTTCAATTAAGAAAGATTAAGACATAATTGAGATTTGAGAAATCGAAAGACAATGTCTTAATGAGAAAAGAGGAATCAAGAAGTCTTATATAAACTAGTATAGTCGACTTTCACATAGTGATGTGCAAGGTGAATTTTGAATTACTATGCTATGTTGGATTAATGTCATGTAAATTTTGTTCGAACAACTAAAACAGGTATGTTTTCTTCCTAAATTGATGTTTCATAATGTAAAAAGACTTTTTTTCATCCTGCAGGTGGTACTCTAAGACTTAGTCTAAGAAGGCGAGCATATAAAGTGAACTTGAAAAAGTCAACCCAAAAAGTCAACTACTAAAAAAGTCAACCCACTTTCAAAATCAAGATTTGAAGTTGAATTGAAAAATGGTGAAATAATTTTGATAATCCTTGGTCTACATTGAAAGATATGTAGTTCGGAAGTTGGGTTACGGAGATTCAGTAGAAAGGAAATCCTAGTTCGAGAAATTTGGGGAAAAGTGCTTAAACAATCAAATTGGTTGACATTGAAGGTTCCAAACGAAAGATAAGCACTGACTACGGGTAATGGAGAAGCTACTTGGAAGAAAAACTGAAAGAAAAGTCAGTCCGGAAGAAAACTGAGAATTAGGGTTTTTGGTGGATTTCGGTGAAAATTGGAAGAATTACAGAAATGGCCTGATTCGATAAGACTAAAGCCCCTAATGGATGAGGAGTGATTAAACAAGGATAGCCCAAGGCTCAGTTTGAAGAAAATCTGAAAATCGGACTTGTTTTGAGCAAAACCGGGTTTCAGAGGCAAAAGGGCAAAATTGGAAAATTTGGGAAAAATAGAAAATGAACTCCAAAAGTTATGAAAAATTGCAAATCTCATTCTTAAATCATTTTGAATAGATTGGCGAACGAAAATCTGGATTCGGTGTTCGTTTGCAAAATGGCCAAATCTCGGGTCCCCTATGTAGAAATTCAAGAAGTTAAATCCCGAAAAAATAGCAAATAAACTCCAAAAATTCTAAAATTTTGCAGATCACATTATTAAATTATTTGGAAGAGATTGGAAAAAGAAAATCCAGATTCAGAGTTCGTTTGCAAAATGGCCAAATCTCGGGCCCACTATGCAGTAATTCAAGCAGATAAATCCCGAAAAAATACCAAATGAGTTCCAAAAATTATGAAAACTTCCAGATCATACTTTTAAATTATTTGGAAGATATTGGTGAAGAAAAATCTGGATTTGGAGCTCGTTTAAAAAATGGTAAAGTTTGGGAGCACAAAAGGGCAATTTTGGAAAAAAATGTCCAAATAAATAGCAAATGGGCTCGAAAATTTTTGAAAACCTCCATAATTCAATTTTTTATTATTTTAAAGCATTGAAAAAATAAAATTTAAATTTGGAGTCCGTTTGCTATTTATTTATGTTCTGGGGGCAAAAAGGTCATTTTACCCAAGAAATCGAAAAAAAATTTTCTTACCTTCTAAAAAAAATGAATCATGGGCTAGAAGATGAGGGGCCAGCCGGACAAGGCCCAATGGTGGGCAAATATTTTCTGATTTTTAATCAAAAGACCAACAATGAAGAGGAAGGTAGTTATTTTTTGATCAAGCCATTGTAATTGAGCCACATGGACCAATGCATGAAGAGGGAGAATTTCAACATAATGGATTAAGATTCTTGAAGAGCTGTAATTGTGGATAGCTGATTGCCTAATCTAAGGGTGATAATTTCATTTAAACATCTTGGATTAATAGCCTTTGGATCAAAATTGGTTGAAAGAAAAATGACAACATCCTAGTATTTAGAGGGCCATTCGGCCACTACAAGGAAAGGGGGTCTCTCTTTCATTTTCACTCTCTATTCACTCTTGTTTGGCTGATTTCTCTCCATTGTTGAAAGGCAAACAGAAAAGTTTAGAAAAGAAAAGAAAGTTAGAAGAGAAAAAGCTTGCAATATAGTTTCTAGAGGTTGCTTTAAACACCATACTCTTGCACTTTCCTTGATTTTCTATTCTTGATTTGCTGTTTTTGTTGATATTTGGTGAGTTTCTTTTGATTTCAATTTTAAAATAAGTGTTTTTAAGCTTTCTATTCAAGTTCTTCTTTTATACTTTCTTGAAAAAATTTTGAAAAACAAAATTTTCTCCATGTTAATGGAAGTGGCCGAATGGCCTAGGTTTTTTTTTTATTTTATTTTTTTATTTTATAGTTGATGTTTGCTTTATTTTCATGTTGCTTGTGATGCTTAACATGTTTTGTTGTTATATTTCTTTCTAAAAATAACTAAAGTGTGGATTTTGTTTTGATCTTTCTACTTTTCTTTAATGAGTTCATCTTGTATTCATGTTTGTTATCTTTGTTTACATTTTTTAATTTTCTGTTTCAAATTGTTTGAGTTTGTTCATGAGTTGCGTTTTACTATTTTATGTGTTTGTGAAAATTCTTAGTTGTACTCATGCCTTTATTTCATATTTTGCATGTTTTTAGCATGTTTCCATTTAGCCTTGCATTTTAGTATGTCATGCGTTTCTGAAAATGCCATGTGAAAATACCATCTTCATGAGCTAGGGACCATTCGGCTACTTCAATTTTTTTACTTTGCATGTGCATTTTCATCTTGCTTGTTGACTTGTTTGCATTTCCATGCTATGTTTTGTGTATTTTGGTTTAGAATGCCATGTGTTTGAATTATTGCCATGCATTCTTTAGGTCTAGGTTTTTCTTGTATTGCCATGCATTTCATGCATTTTAGATCTAGGTTTTATTTATTGCCATGCAAGTTCATAATAGGCCTAGGCCATATTATTCATGCCATGCATTTTTCATGTCATTTAGGTTTTAAATCATGCATTTTATGCATCATATTTGCTATATTTTCATGCATTTCATGTCATTGCCACATGATTTTACGATTTAGACCAATCAATGGTTCAAAGTCATGCTCATTTTGAGCATACTTGTGAAAAATTAAAGAGTTGTCAAATTGATTATTTTACCTTTGTGATTTTTTTTTACTTAGCCAAATTTTATCTTACTTTTCAAAAGTGTTAGCTACTGTTTGTGAGTCTTTATGAGAGTCTCTAACATTTTTACTTTGATTTTTAAATGATTTTATCAAAGGTAAAAAAATGTGTTTTGGCAAAACAGTTTTTTCACCCAGTACTCGTATTTTCTTGATTTTTTTGGGCAGTCATCGTTAATTAGAAAATTAAGCCGATTTTTTCCTGTGTAGTTTTAAATATCCTGAGTCTCCAGTATTGATTTTAGATTTTTTTTGAATTTTTAAAAATAGGGTAAAAAATTGTGCTTTAAAACTGGACAGTAGAGGCAGAATTGAATTTGAAGGAAAATCATTTTTCTGTTTTGGTTAAGTTACTTAGAGGGGGCTGATTAGGAAGTTTAGCTACTGACTTAGGGTAGTCTTTAAGCTTTTTTAATCTCTAAAAATGATTTTTTAAATCTCATGTTAAGGGTGGTCAAGTCCAGGATTTTAAACTTAGGAAATTAGAGCCATTTAAAAAAGGGTTTAGTTAAGTTTTTATTTTTATCTAAGCTTTTTAAAATTGTTTTCAAACAATCACAAAGTGTTTTGGTTTTAGAATATTTAATTTGATATATTTTCCTAAGGTAGCCGGATATCTTTTTAGATATACGGATTTTCATAATTAAAGGAAAAAATACATTCTCATGCATTGCATTTTCCATATTCATGCATACTATATAATATGTGATTTTTGCTATGTTAATTTTCATGATGGTGTTATTATCTTTGATTTAAATTTTTGATATTATATTAATTGTTATATGGTTTTGAATATTTCATGATATCCTATGTTTTTTATTTAGTTATTTATTTTTGTCACATTATTTAGCATATACTATGTTCATGCATTATTATTTTCATGCATATTATATGATAGCATTATTTTATGTTTCATATCATTTAGATTATATGCCATATCATTTATATTTGCCATGTCATTTAAATCATTTTATTCCATTTAGAATATATCATGTGACTTAGGATATTTCATTTCATTTAGAATATGCTAAGACATTTAAATTATATCATACCATTTAGGTTGCATTATATTATCTAGATTTTGCTATGTCATTTTATTTATGTCACACATATTCATATTTGTTTTTAAATGTTTTGAAAAAGGTAATGATTTTCAATAAAATAAAGATATTCCCGAGTTAAAATAATTCATGAGTTCTCTGCCGGGTTTGCTGGGGAAGATATCATCAATTATCATTAATAATGGAATATCTTCTTTAAAACGAGAATGGTTTGGAAAATTTTCCAAAATAATAAAAATTTTTATATTTTGCCACACTTGTTAAGAAATATAGGAAAATTTTGAATTAATAAATTCCGGATCATTTTCAATAAAAAAATATAATTATTTTTCTTTAAATTGGGAATTAACTTGAAATACCATATTAAGAATCGACTTTTTACTGAGACTTGAGATAACACACGATTAATAAGGTACCACTTTATACAAGCTTTGTGGGGGTGCTAATCCTTCCCTACACGTAACCGAGTACCGAACCTGCTTCTTTGATTTCTCTGGTTTAAAACACAGACTTGAAATTGGTTTTAAAAAATGTTTTAATTAATTTTAAAATGTTTTATAAAACCGGTTTTAATAGGTGCCGATCACACCTAGCCAAAAAAGATTGGTGGCGACTCCATGTCTTTTTCAAGGTTATTTTCAAAACCCTTGTTTTTCTAGAGGAATTAAGTCGACTTTTTCTCGGTTTTTTTTAATGTCACGCTTAACGAATAATAAAGTCTGGCGATGAGACTTGTTATTTTTAGGTTCCGACAGCTTGGCAACTCCACTAGGGACTATTAGAGAGCCAGGCCTAGAATTAGTCATGTGTTATCAAAGTCTCGGTTTTGTCGATTTAATTGGTATTTAATTTTAATTCCCATATTTAAAAAAAATAAGGATAATTTCAAAAATAATAAAATGTTTTTAAATATGTTCTTATTGAAGTACATAGATATTATAATTGTTCTCTGGTTATTTTGGTGCATATATTCATTTATTGATTAATTGATGACTTATGTTGTTTAATCTTGTTGGGGCATTTAGAATAACGGATATAGAATAGGTGGTGAAAGGTTTGTTATTTCTCCTCACACACTACACGTGCATTTGCATATCATGAGCCCTATACCGGGTTCCGTCCTTTTAGGTGGGAGCAAAGTAACTAAGCCTTCGTGATTAACAATCCGCATGGGCTAGTGAAACACTTATGGAGTACTAAATTACCTAAGCCTTCGTGATTAACAATCCGAATGGGCTAGGGAAATAGACTCTAACGAATTGAACCTGCTTTTATCGGGTTGCCTTACTAGCCTTCATCGGCGACAGTGAGGAACAATTCGGGGCTTTTAGAACTAATTCACCTTCATATAGTAAACCTAGACGAAGCCATGCTGGATTTCCAATTAGATATCCCGAAGTTAAGAACACATGGAGGAATATTTCCAATCTTTTTACCTTCTATTCTATTTTCCGAATAAGTTTATTTTTGAAAATCGGACAATGATGAACGTACATCACAATGCCCGTACATGTGTTGGTGTGTCATCTCAGGGGTGTTATAATGCCTAAATTTTGTTGGCATCCTCAGGGATAATTATTGTTTTGAATTATATGTTTTTTGTATTATTCAAATTTATTCCCGTTACTAATTCATTTTCTTTTTCTTTTTGTTGTTGTTTTTTGGTTGTTTTTGGTTTTTTTTTTTTTTTTTTTTTGCATTCTTGTCATCATTTTTTGCACATGGAAGGTTATTGGTCTTACGATAATATTCAACCAAAAGGGCTTCCATGGAGGGTCAAAATTTCTCAGTGGTCGAGAAGCATTTAGAGGTTAGGAAACAGTCCGAGAAAGGTTAGCAGGATAATGGGGATTGTTTGAAAATGGGATATGTGTCAGTATTTCCAGCCAAGGTTGATCTTACTATCAGGAAAAATGATCTCCAGGAATTGATGGATATATGGAATCAATGGAACATATCAAAAAAAAAAGCCTTCATTCAGACTTATGGGGACATAGCACTGTTAGTTCAGGTTAAGGTCAGTGGTGAGGTGATCCAGGCTGTGGTGCAATTCTGGAATCCCGCTTATCGGTGTTTTACCTTCAATCGAAAGGATATGACTCCAACCATAGAGGAATATTCGACCTTGCTGCATATTGAAAATGTTATTCTTGACTGTATTTATTTGAAGGATACAAAGATGTCGGGTTTCAAGAAAATATGTCTAAGATTCTGGAAGTGGAAAGAAATCGGGTCGAAAGTCGTATTGTCCGAAAAGAGGTAAGCTACTGTATATCATGGGATATTTTACGGACCTTAATCCATAGCCATTCAAGTAAGGAGACAGTTAGGAATATTTTTGCTTTGGCTATCTACGGTTTAGTTATCTTTCCAAAGACATTAGGGTATGTGGATGTAGCGGTATTTGATGTTTTTTAGAGGCTTGAGCAGAGGATAAACCCAGCCCTGGCAATTATAGCAGAAACAATCCGATCTCTGAATTTCTGTAGACGAGAAGGGAAAGGGCATTTTATAGGTTGTATACAGCTTCTTTACATATGGGTTTAGAGCCATTTTTTTAACAGGAGAATTTCCTTCTTCGCTCGAATTGGAAGTCTTTTGGCTTGAAAACAAAATAGGACTGAGGAACAATGGATCAACATATTCCGGAATATCAGGGCTGAGATGATAATTTGGAGAGTTCAATGGATAGCTCCTATGCCGACATTGTACAAATGCAGAGATAAAGCTTCGGTTCCATTATTGGGAGTATGGGGAGGAGTGAGCTATGCACCACTGCTGGTACTAAGACAATCAGAATTTCGTCAGTTTACTGCTACAACCCATGACCTTAGTAATTTGGAATTTGCTTATAGAGAAGATGGATACTCGGGAAAGGTACTTAAGATTGTAGTAGCATGGAAGGAAACTCATCAGGTGGAGGTAGCAAGATATGCCGACATCGTCACACTTGACTACCTGTATGGAGGGAATTGAGTGTTAATGATAGGTTGTTGACATCAGATGGAAAAGAGGTCCTGTTCATGAGTCCATCATTTAGGGAAGCGCCATCATAGTTAGAAATTGCAAGGGCAGAATTCGAAAAAGAAAAGGCCCAAATGAGCAAAGAAATTGCCCGACTACAAGAAGAGCTTGAGGACATGAAAAATAGGGAATCAGCTCGAGAAAGAGAAAAGGAAAAGATCAAGAGAGAAAGGGACACTGCTAAGAGTGATCTTCAGGAATTACACTTGGAGAACAAGAGGTACCGCTTCGAGCTCAGATTTGAGGGGACCTTCAAGACTTTTGGGTAATGGGAGCAAGAGGTCAAAAACCTCAAGAAGGAGAAGAACTATTGGAAATAGAGAGCAAATCATGAGGAAGCCCGAGCCAATCAACTGGAGAAACAAGCTAAGGAAAGCTTACACGGTGATGCTTCTGCTGACATGTCAAATGGATGTGAACAAGTATGGGTCAGATTGAAGAGCAAGGCAATCAAAAGAGTTTAGTAAAAAAGGTCCAAGATCCGAAGGAGTTACTACTTTAGGACCGGTGTTTTGTAATAGAATTTTTTAGGATAGACAGATTATCAGATTGTTTAAGCAGTTATCTTTTATCTTTGATGTATTTAGTTCCAGGAAATCAATGAAAGACCGTTTGGTTGGAATTATCCTGAGGCCACTACTTTTAAATATTTACCATCATTCATTTGTTCTTTCCCATATATATTTTGTTTGTTTGTTCATTCATTTATTTATATTTATAATCATTCATTCATTTATTCTTTATAAATTATTCATACACTTAGTCATTTATTTATTTGACCATTCATTTATTCTTTATAATTAGTTATTCATGTTAATACACTTAGTCATTTACTTATTTTTTCATTCATTAACATTTAGTCATTTATTCATTCATTCATTTTTATAAAATAAAATAAAAAATGTGTCAATAATCTCTAATTCATGGTTTTTAAAACTAAAGCTACAATTGGTCGCACTCATAAAGAATCAGACTTTTGACACCCTTACAATACTCGATCTCAAGCAAGAGCTATGGAGAATGATCAGCTTGCTAGAATTGAAAGGATGGAAAGAACTCAAAGGGAACTGCAGGAACAGTTGGCTAAGTCTCAAGATGAGTCACGAGAACAAATGGCCAAACTCATGGAGATGATGAATACCATGATGAGGCAGAAATAGCCAGTGAAAATTCAGTTACAGGAATGGGGGCAGTAAACCCGGAAGATAGAACAAAGGTGGTACAGAAGAATGGCCAGACATCCCAGCATGTGGGAAATGAACTTCCAACTGGGGCAGCATCTTATGTTTACATCCAACCAGCTATTGAAGCATAGAACTTTGGTCCTAAAAAGGGTAATATTGGGGTTGATCCAATTTATGTGGACGTTCTAGACTTTGAGGAATTGGCTGAAAAGGAAAGGGAAAAGATGACTGAGCTGAAGAGGGTTGAAACGGTAGAATCCCAGAAAAAATATCAGCTGCTGGAGGAAAGATTGAGGGCAGTTGAAGGGGCGGAGCTATTTGACAGTTTGGATGCCGAAGAAATGAGTTTAGTGCACGGTCTGGTGATTCCTCCAAAGTTCAAAGTACCAGACTTTGAAAAATATAACGAAACTACCAACCCATCAGCACATCTGACCATGTATTGCCGGAAGATACCCGAACATGATGAAGAAGACAAATTGCTTATCCTTTTTTTTCAAGATAGCTTGATAAGGTCCGCAACTCGATGGTATAACCAGCTTACCCGTACTAAGATCCGTTCCTGAATGGATCTAGCCAAAGCTTTCATGGAACAATATAAGCATGTGACGGACATGGTGCCTGACCGTCTAACTCTGCAAAACATGGAAAAGAAAGCTATTGAAAGCTTTAAAGAATATTCTCAGAGATGGAGAGACCTGACTACACAAGTACAACCTCATTTGACCAACAAGGAAACTACAATGCTTTTCATCAATACCCTAAAAGCACCTTATTATGATAAATTAGTGGGGAGTGCCACCAAGGACTTTGCAGATATGGTGATATCCGGGGAGATGATAGAGTCTGCCATTAAGAACGGGAAAATGGAAGGGGGTGAGTCTGCTACCCCGAAGAGGGTTTTCCCTGCAAAGAAGAAAGAGGAGACACATGCAGTTAGCTTCAATCAATACCCCTATGCACCTCCTACACCATACACACATCCCAAGCCCTATACTCCTCCTACATCTTATGCACCTCCTACACCCTACACACCTTATCCGGGGTATAATCCTTACCATCCCAATGTGAACCATCTTACCCAAAATCCATTTCCCTATACCAATATACCACAACAGCCTTTTCCAACTGGCATATCCCCACCAATAAATCTTCCCCGAAACATTGTCCCAAACACCCAAGGTGCTGGACGCAATGATCAACGTTCACCAAGGAATGATCAGAAATCCCAATTTGATCTGATTCCTACCACCTATGGTGAGCTATATCCTAAGCTGTTGCAGAGTCAACTTATTGCACCTGTATACCTCAAACCTCTGACACCACCATATGCAAGGTGGTACAATGCAAATTTTAGCTGTGCGTATCACGCAGGGATCCAGAGGCAATCGACTGAGGACTGTATTGCCTTCAAGAAAAAAGTCTAAAGTTTGATTAATACTGGGGTGGTGAAGTTCGGGACAAGGAATGGGCCAAATATAGCAGGAAATCCATTTCCCGATCTTGTTGAGAATCGGGTAAATACAGTATTGACAGGGGAAGAAAGAAGGTTGTAAAAACATGTCAGTGAAGTCAAGACTTCAATGATAAAAGTGTGGGTCGAAATGGTAAAAGCGGGAATGGTGGAGGATGGTGACAGTTTGAAAATGGTTGCAAACAGGGTGGAGGACTAGTGCCCGTTCCATGGATGTAAAGGTCATATCATACAGGAATACGAGGATTTTCTAGCTAAAGTCCAAAAGATGATGGATGAGGGGGAAGCCCAGTTCTATAAAAAAATAGAGGATGAAGTAGAGGTTATTGAGAATGCAACTGGCTATGGAATAGGAAGACCTTTGATCATCTATTATGATGAACCAGAGAAGACTACTTCGGTTGTTGAGGAAATTGCGCCTAAGCTAATCATAGATTTGCCTTCTTATTTTTCATACAAGGAAAACAAAACTGCACCATGGAAATATGACTATAGCATGGTTATGCTCGGGTCTTCAAGTCAGCAAGATATTACAGGTGTAGGGCACTCAACACGAAGTGGAAGGTGTTATGCCCCTGAGGTTGTTGAACAGGGATCAACAAGAAATGATGGAGGAATGGATAAAGGGAAGAAAGTAGCTGAATCAATCCATATTGAGATGGATTTGTCAAAAGAAGCAGAAAGGGGATCAGCCCCGACAAACAGGATAAAAGAGCCGATGAATGAGAATGAGGCCTGCGAGTTTTTAAAGTTCATAAAACATAGTGAGTATAGTGTGGTTGAGCAATTGCAGCATCAGCCAGCAAGAATCTCCATCTTATCTTTGCTATTAAACTCAGAGCCACACAGAAATGCCCTATTGAGAGTGCTGAATCAAGCATATGTGGCTAACAATATATCAGTAGAAAAATTAGATAGGCTGGTGGGAAACATTGCGACAGACGATCATATATATTTAAGTTATAATGAAATGCCATCCAATGGTATTGGGTCCACAAAGGCTCTTCACATAACAACTACCTGCAAGGGGCATATACTACCAAGGGTGCTTCTGGATAATGGTTCTTCATTAAATGTAATGCCCCAGGCAACCCTGTCTAAGTTGCCAATTGATATTTCTTATATGCTGCCAAGTTATATAGTAGTCAGGGCTTTCGATGGTACCGAGAGAGAGGTAATGGGAACTATTGAGGTTCCTCTGGAGATAGGCCCATGCACCTATACGGTGAACTTTCAGGTCATGGATATTAATCCATCCTATAATTGTTTGTTGGGAAGACCGTGGATACATTCAGCAGGGGCTGTACCCTCGTCTCTCCACCAAAAGCTAAAATTTGTGATGGAGGGTCGTTTAGTCACTATATCAAGAGAAGAAGACATAATAGCCTTTGCATCTAGTGAATCTCCTTATGTTGAACCCAATGAAGATGTCGTAGAATGTTCTTTTCGATCTTTGGAATTCGTAAATACGGTTTTCGTCGTTGAAGGATGAAAATTTCCAAAACCAAGGTTGTCCAAGAACACAAGGCTGGGAGTAAGAACCACATTGGGAAAAATGGTCTTGGAAAATATCTTCAAGGGATGGCCCGAGCAATGGAAGTAGTGGGAAAGAAAGATCGATTTGGCTTAGGGTATCTTCCAAAGGCCCATGAGAAGAGGAAACAAGTTGAAAGGAACCGACAAAGGAGGATGGCCCGTTTCGTGGGTATGGATATTGAATGGGAACCCATGACTTTCCCACCAATCCTTCACAACTTTCACTCTGCTGGTTTTCTATTCGGAGAAAAGGTTTCAGAGGATGTACTCATAATGATCGAGCAAGCTTTTGAAAAATTCCATGTGAATAAGGGTGGGCAGATTCAAGATATAGTGATTTGCATGACTGGGAAAAAAAGGGATGGAAAGTGATAGTGCGAACTGGATGGTGCGACCTTGTCCACCAGGATATAGACTGACCAATTGGAGTGCGACTGAGTTCCCATAGTTCTTAAGTCTATTCCAATGTAATAGTTTAAAAAACAATCTTAATTATCTTTACCCAGAGATATTAAGAGTTTTTTTTTTTCTGTAATGGACTTTTTGTTTAAACATTTTCATTCAATAAATAACAAGCACGATGCATTTTATTCATATTGATATGTCCATATTCTTTCAATTTTGCTATTTGTTTTGTTTTCATTATACATATTTTCCTATATTGTTTCTTTTTCACCTATTTAGAGGTGTACAGATACGGAATATGAGGACCTTCCTGTCAGTAATTCTGAAATTAATTTTGAAAGACCCATTTGCACGGGTGATTTTTAGGCTAACGAAGATACTGAGGATTATGGTCTACCTCCGGATCTATTAAGGAAAATAGAACAATAGGAGAAACAAGTACTTCCTCATAAGGAATTATTGGAAATGATAAATATGGGAAATGGTGAAGAGATAAAGGAAGTCAAAATCGGGACTTCATTGTCATCATCAATAAAGGGTGAATTGATAGCCTTGCTCCAAGAATATGTGGATGTATTTGCATTGTCTTACAAAGACATGCCAGGGTTGGATCCAGATATTGTGGTTCATAAGCTCCCTTTAAGGCCAGAATGCAAGCCAATTCAACAAAATTTGAGAAGAATGAGGCCGAACATGCTATTAAAGATAAAAGAGGAGGTGAAGAAGCAATTTGATGCTGGATTCTTAGAGGTGGCAAAATATCTAGAATGGGTGGTGTCGATACGTGATCTCGATCACGAGGACCCATTCGAGTGAGCGGGAAACGGAATCAGAGGAAAAGACTACTTAATTCCTCTAGATTGAAATAAAAGGTCGAGGGTATGAAAACGGCCTCATAAAAAGACATGGAGTCGCCACCAATCTTTTTTAGCTAGGTGTGATCTGCCACTTATTAAAACCGGTTTTATAAAACATTTTAAAATTAATTAAAACATTTGTAAAACCAATTTCAAGTCTGCATTATAAACTATAGAAATAAAAGAAACGGGTTCTGGAGTCGGTTACGTGCGGGGAAGGATTATCACCCCCACAACGCCCATATAAATCGGTACCTTATTAATCGTATGTTATCTCAAGTATAGGTAAAAAGTTGGTTTTTAATTTATTATTTCAAGTTAATTCCCAATTTTAAGAAAAATAATTCCATTTTTAATTGAAAATGATCCAAAATTTATTTATTCAAAATTTTCCTACATTCCCCTACAAAATCGGCAAAATATAGAAATTTTTATTCATTTGAAAAACTTTTCGAATCATTCTTGTTTTTTGAAAGAAAGATATTCCTTTATTAATGATAATTGATGATATTGCCTCCAGCAAACCCGATACAGAACTCATGAATTATTTTAACTCGGGAATATCTTTATTTTTTATTGAAAATCATTATCTTTTTCAAAACATTTAAAAATTTGAACCTGAACATGTATGACATAAATAAAATGACATGGCAAAGTCTAGATGATATAATGCAACCTAAATCATATGACATAATTTAAATGGCATAGTATATTCTAGGTCAAATGAAAAATCCTAAGTATCATGGTATATTCTAAATGAGATAAAATGATTTAAATGACATGACAGTTTTAAATGATATGGCATATTTTAAATGACATGGCATATCATAAACAAAATAACCTAAATGACATGGAATATGATCTAAATAACCAAAAAAAAATGAAACATAAAATAATGCTACCATAAAATATGCATGAAAATAAAATAAAAAATGCATGAACATAGTATATGCTAAGTAATGTGAAAAAAATAAATGACTAAATAAAAAATATGGGATATCATGAAATATTCAAAATCATATGGCAAACAATATAAGATCATAAAATGTGAATAAAAATAATAATAATACCATGGAAAATATCATAGGAAAAATCACATATTTAAATAAAATGCATGAACATGGAAAATGCAATGCATGAAAATGTATTTTTTTCCTTTAATTAAAAAAGTCCATATATCTAAAATGATATCCGGCTATCTTAGGAAAATATGTCAAATTAGATTTTTTTAAAAACAAAACTTTGTGATTGTTTGAAAACAATTTAGAAGAAAAACTTGAATAAAAATTAAAACCCTTACCAAACCCTTTTAAAATGGCTCTAACTTCCTAAATTTAAAATCCCAGACTTAACCACCCTTAACCTGAGATTTATAAAATCATTTTTAAAGTTTAAAAAAGACTTAGAAACTATCCTAATACAGTAGCTAAATCTTCTAACCAACCCCCTCTAAATGCCTTAGCCAAATTCAACCATTATTCCTCTTTTGATTTCAAATCTGCCTCTACTGTCCGGTTTTACCACACGATTTTTTAGCCTATTTTTAAAAATTCAAAAACATCTTAAAAAAATAATGGAGACTTTGAACATGTAAAACTACACGAGAAAAAAATTTCTTAATTTTTTGATTAAAGATGACTACCCAAAAAAATCAGATATATTCGAGGACTGGGTGAAAAAAACTGTTTTGGCAAAACACATTTTTTGCCATTGTTAAAGTCACTCAAAAATCAAAGTCAAAATTGTTGGAGATCATTATAAAGACCTAAGGACAGTAGCTAAACATTTAAAAACCTTGGAAAAAAATTGGTTAAGTAAAAAAAAATCACAAAGGTAGAATAATCAATTTGATAATTCCTTAATTTTCCACAAGTATGCTCAAGAGAGCATGACTTTGAGCCATTAATTGGCCTAAGTCACAAATCAAGTGGCAATGACATAGAATGCATGAACATACAGCAAATGAAATGTATGAAATGCATGGTCTAAAGGTCTAAATGGTAAAGGAAATGCATGACAATTCAAGACAACCTAAATGCCTAGCATGAATTTGAATGGCAATAAATGCTATCCTAACTCAATATGCATGCAATGCTTGATAATGCAAATATGACTTGGACCTAATATGTTATGAATATGCATGAAAATGCTAATGTAACCTAAGACCTAAATAGCATAGTAATGCATGATAATACCAATGTGATTTAAGACCCAATATGCATGGCAATACCAATATGGCCTAGACCTAAAATGTAATGAACATGCATAGCAATACTATGAACATACAATGACCCATGAAACTAATGTCAATGTTGGAACAAACAGAAACTAATACACAATTTCAAGATATGATAATGCAAAGCATGTTATCTAAACAAAATGCAAATGCTTGATAAGGCAAGGGATGCATGAAGAGGCCAAATGTAGCTACATGATGCTCTAATGCAATCCTATCTAGTAAATGACACAAGTACATGACAAATCATATTAAGATGCATAATGTCATGACATTTTCATATGCATATGATATACTAAAATCAAAAGGCACAATCTCATGGCATGGAGATGCAAACAAGTCAAGAAGCAAAGTGAAAATGCACATACAAGGCATATCAATAATGGAGTTGCCGAATGGTCATGGAACAAAATAATGGCATTTTATCATAGCATTTTCATAAGCACATGGCATACTAAAATCAAAATATACAAGTTCATGGCATGAAGATGCAAACAAGTTAAGAAGCAAAAGGAAAATGCACATGCAAGGCATACAAAAATGAAGTTGTCGAATGGTCATGGAACAAAATAAAGAAAATGCAAACATGTAAGACATGATACTTGAAAAAAATGCACAACATGAGCATATGAACAACAATGGCCGAATATGCAAGGATACAATATCAAGCATGGAAATTAAATATATAAGTAAATATAGCATAGAAAATAATGTAAATAACATATATAAAAAAAATTCAACATCGACATGCAAAACAAATAACAAGCAAAACTAGTAAGTAAAAGGAGGAAAGTTAAGCTCCATGGTTAGTATCAAATGGGCATAGCCTCTCACCTAACCATAATCACTTGGTCTTGCCAAGATCATGAAGCCTTTCCATCTCAATAAAACAGAAAATAAACCATGTTAAACAAAAAAAAAATAAAGGTGAGTTTCATGGTAGGTAAAAATGGGCATTTCAACCTTTTTCATGTAGCCATTTCAACCATGGTCACTTGGTCTAGCCAAGATCATGTAGCTATTTCAACTTTTTTGCTTCATCTTTTGAAAGAAAAATTAGAATATTAGAATACTCTAAAAAACTTTCTAAAAATCATTTTTCACAACAACATGTAAGGAAGAAAAAAAAAAGACAACCAAAGGCAAGTAAATATGCCATATTCGGCCATAGCATGAATCCATGTAAAAAAAAATTTGTTTTCCACCATTTTAATGAAGAAGAAGAGATGAAAACATAAGTAAACATTAAAAAACTTTATTTTTATGAAAAATGTAGTAGGAAAACATAATAGAAAATCAAGAAAACACCATGGAAAACGAGAAGAAAGCTATGCTAACGCTTGGTAGAGATGATTACCTTCAAGCTCTCTATTGAAAACCTTTTTTTCTTTCATTCAAAACCATTTTCTTTGCCAAATTAGCTACTATTTCCAGCCAAAAAAATATGAAAAAATGAAATCACCCCCTCCCTTTAGCCTTGGCCGAATGGCCCTCTAACCATTGGATGGGAATTGCACTTTTTCTCCTCCAATCATGGCCTTTAGATTAAGATATTCTGATGACAACATAAAATTGTCATCTTGCCAATTGATAGTAGCCCTTAAGATGTGTACTCAGCCCTTGTAGTAACCTTAGCCCTTAGATGCAAAACTGGACCAATCCCATGCACTCCCTTGCTTGCCCCCCTTGAGTGCCTACCCTTAGATAAGTTGTGCTCTTCCATTCTTGGTCATTGGAAGAGGAAAACATAAAAATGACATCTTGTAGATTAAATCCAGCCCCCAACACGTGTACTCAGCCCTTGTAGATGGCCTAAGCCATTGGATGAAAAGAGACAATCCCATGCACTCCCTTGCTTAACCGAATGGATGCTCACCCTTGGATGAATTGTGCTCATCTTTTTTCTTCTATTCTTGGCCATTAGATGAGGGCTCTTTCATGACAAATAAAAATGTCATCTTGGCATTTAAACTTGGCCATTGAATGGTTCATTCAACTTTCCTACAAGGCTCCTAAGCCATTAGATGAAGGGGGACCATTTGCTAGGTGTTAGTGGTAGCATGTGGCTTGATAGTGACTAGGGAATTAAATTGTTCAAGCTTCCTTATTCTCCTCTATGTTGGCTGACCAAGGGAAGAAAATATCCTAGCAATTCCTTCTTCTTTCATATTTTCATCAATTACAAATTCGCCCTTTTTGGTTTCTTTGGTGAAATGACCTTTTTGCCTCCCGAACCTAAATAAATTGCAAACGGACTCCAAATTTGAATTTTTCTTTTTTCAATACATCCAAAATAAAAAAGAAATTGAATTCTGGAAGTTTTCAAAAAATTTTGAGTCCATTTGCTATTTATTTCGGATTTATTTCTCAAATTGCCCCTTTTATGCACCCGAACTTTACCACTTTTTAAACGAGCTCCGAATCCAGATTTTTATTCACCAATCTCTTCCAAATAATTTAAAAATGTGATCTGGAAATTTTCATAATTTTTGGAGCTCATATACTATTTTTTTCGGGATTTATCTGCTTGAATTACTACATAGGGGACCTGAGATTTGGCCATTTTGCAAACGAACTCTGAATCAAGATTTTCTTTTGCCAATCTCTTCCAAATAATTAAAAAATGAGATTTGAAAATTTTCAGAATTTTTGGAACTCGTTTGCTATTTTTGCGGGATTTATCCTGTTGAATTACTACATAGGAGACCTAGTATTTGGCCATTTTGCAAACGAACTTCGAATCAAGATTTTCTTTCTCCAATCTCTTCAAAATGATTTAAGAATGAGATTTGAAAATTTTCAAAATTTTTGGAGTTCATTTGCTATTTTTCCCATATTTTCCAATTTTGCCCTTTTGCCTCTGAAACCCGATTTTGCTCAAAACAAGTCCGATTTTTAGATTTTCTTCAAATTGAGCCCTGGGCTATCCGTTTTTAATCATTTCTCATCAATTAAAGGCTTTAGATCTTCTGAATCGGGCCATTTCTGTAATTCTTCCAAATTTCACTGAAATCCACCAAAAAACCCTAATTCTCGGTTTTCTTCTGAATTGACTTTTCTATAAGTTTTTCTTCCAAGTAGCTTCTCCATTACCCGTAGTCAGTGGTTATCTTTCATTTGAGACGTTCAATTCTGACCAATTTGATCGTTTAAGCACTTTTCCCCAAATTTCCCGAATTAGGATTTTCTTTCTACTGAATCTCGTAACCCAACTTCTGAACAACATATCTTTCAATCTAGACCTCGGATTATCAAAATTCTTTCACATTTTTCAATTGAACCTCAAATCTTGATTTTGAAAGTGGGTTGACTTTTTTAGTAGTTGACATTTTTGGGGTTGACTTTTTTTGGATTGACTTTTTTTAAGGTTGACTTTTTTCGATGTTGACTTTTTTTGAGTTTGACTTTTTCTTTCTGCTTTCTTAGACTAAGCCTCTTAGTACCACCTGCAGGATGAGAAAAGCCTTTTAGCATTCTGAAACATCAATTTAGGAAGAAAATGTACCTGATTTAGGGGTCCGGACAAAATTAGGTGTCTATAACTGCCCCTCTTTCGCTATTGCTGAGAATTAGGAATCAGGCAAAGATAAACAAACACTAATTTTGTACGGTTAGTGAAATCACATGTGAAGGAAAGGGAAAGGGGTTTTCTTTTCTTCTTTTTTGTCATTTTTTCATTTCATTCATCTTTTTTTTTTTTTTTGAAAAAGCTGTCAATTGAAGATTTTGTCCTTAAATTGAATTCCCTGACTAATCAAGGCTTGACCCATTTTAAGGAAACGGGTTCGATTTCAAAAGAAAAAATTGTGCCCGAAGGTCTTAAAAATGGTGCTCGGAGGCCTTACCCGTGATTTGAAAATTTATGCCCAAAGGTCTTACAAATGGTGCCCGAAGGTCTTAAAAATGGTGCCTGGAGGTCTTAAAAATAGTGCCCGAAGGTCTTGAAAATGGTGCCCGAAGGTCTTTTAAAATGGTGCTCGAAGGTCTTTAAAATAGTGCCCGAAAGTCTTTAAAAATGGTGCCCGAAGGTCTTTAAAATGGTGCCAGAAGGTCTTTAAAAATAGTGCCCGAAGGTCTTTAAAATGGTGCCTGAAGGTCTTTAAAAATGGTGCCCGAATGCCTTACCCGTGATTTGAAAAATTATGCCCGAAGGTCTTAAAAATGGTGCCCGAAGGTCTTACCCGTGATTAAAATACCTTGACGACAGTCTCAAGGCTCGACTCATTTGATAAATAGAATGGATTCGATTTAAAACAAAAGAAATACCTCGAAGGTGGTCTCAAGGCTCAACTCATTTGATAAAACAGAATGAATTCGATATAAAACAAAAGGAAAAACCTCTACGGTGGTCTCAAGGCTCGACTCATTTGAGAAGTAGAACGAGTTCGATTTGGGAAGCCAAAGTTTTATTGATTCCTGCAATGTTAGCTAAATGCAATGATGAGAATGACATGCTTTGCAAATGCTTATATGTTTCCTGAGGTTGAATGCAGTCAAATGATTGTGTCATGATTTCTAATCCATGGTTTCTTTGAGGTTCATAAAGTATCCAACTTCATGGTGGAGTCTTCAATTGTTCACTGATGCCCCACTTAAAGAACCTTTTACTCAAGATAATTTGTCAAACAGTCCCAGTTTCTGACTTCGCTGAAATTCACACATTTTTGACTTCATGATGGCGTCTCCAACACATTCACTGTTTTCTTTACTTAGTGAATTTTCCATCAGGATTAGTGGTTTCCAAACTTTTTCTAAGATTTAGATCTATTCCTTAGTAATACCTTTAAACTCCTTTTTATTTTAAAAATTTATGTTTACTAATCATCATTCAATTTAATAACAAACAAAATGCAATCTCAAAAATGTATGAAAGAAAGTATGAAACAAGCAATTGTCATAAAAGAGGTAATAAAAATTTATTGCAACAAAATGTTTTAAGATGATAAAAGTGGATATCAAGGATATAAGACACAAATGTAAAGTTATACGTTGTTGATTGATGGTAACTCAATTAAGAGTTGTAAACCCAAGTGCAGGTTATGTTCAAGTAATAAATTCTCGGGTGTCCGAGGTCGAACCACAGGGAAGCGTATTAGTAAGTATAAGTTTATAAATATATAAGAAAAAGAAAATAAACAAGATATTAGGGAATCAATAACAAAGAAAGTAAACAAGATATTAGAGAACAAAATAAACAAAATAACATAAAAGCAATTAAACAAGATATAAAAAAAACAATAAGAAAAGATGTTGAGGTTAGAGAATCCACTCTTGGTGTTATGCTAAGATTAATCTTGTTTTATTACACAATTGAAATCCACACATAAGGGAGGTTCCAACCGGAAGGTTTAGCAATTCAGTCCAAATTGTCCAACGTCCATAGCATATGATATTATGTTCATTTGGTGTCCTCAAAACTCACAAAAAGAGTCCAAGCATTCCTTATGCCAAGGTATATGTCTACAACAAATCAAGGTTATGAAACCAAGCATTTACTGTGCCATTTTCATTGTCAATAATGAATCAAGATCTCTACTTTGCAAGTATGATTTTAAACCAAAAGAAAATATTATCTATACTAGTGTTTATAAATGATGATTCATTTTAGCTCATGTTTAAGAGACTAACCTTAGCATTTACCAAGAGCTTCACCTCATCACCTCAACAATATGATTAGCAACACATACTAAAAATGAATAAAATGAAAAGAAATGTAAGAAACATAAGTAAAGAAAAAGAAAACTAGAGAAAGGAAAGAAGAAGAAAACTTAGAGAATTTTATTACAATGGCAAATATCCTACCAATGTATCAATGTATCCCAATACTCATCCAAGGCCCTCTATTTATACACATTTTGGAGGGCTAAATGACAAGAGACAAGCTTTACAAATTTCAAAGGTAGGTATAATAGGTGGGTGCATTTTTCTAACAATTTTCGTCATATTGTATGACAATTCTGATCAGCCAGCTTGATGGTCGATTTTGTCAATGTTAGAGGCTCGATCTGATAAAATGGTCTTCTAGAAAAATATACCCCTATCAGTTACGGATCCATAGCCGTTGGAATCAGATCATTTGCGCACGTGGATCGGAAGATATGGTCAAAATACCAAAACGGTGCAGAACAGACGTCATTGCACATCAGCCAACTTGATGGTCGATTTCGCTAGGGAAAACGACTCCGTTTCAAGAAGTGTAAAACATGAAAAAGATAGATATGCCTCTTAGCTTTGCAGGGATACAAAGTTCAGCCTTATTGCTTCAGTGAAACTCGAGATATAGCTGATATGGCAAAAGGTGTCGGAACTGGAACTGAACTGGATTTGCCCTTAATTCTAGTAATCTGAAATCACTCAAAGAAACTTGTGAAAAACACCAAATTACATAAAAATATAAAAGATCATAAACACAATTAGACTAAACAATAATAACTCGTATTTGACACAAAACAATAATAAAACATAACTAAAAACTATATAATTATACGAGTTATCACACCCCCATACTTAGATTGTTGCTAGTCCCTAGCAACGACTCAATAAAAATAAAATAAGAAAATCTAATCTAATCCATTTTCGTAGGAAATCACGGTGGCACTTAGCATGTGACACAAGCCTTTAAACCCCTAGGTGTCCCTAGTGGACGAGTTTAGTCTCGTGAGGGTTTACTAGGACGATACCCACAAACATTGAAGACATAAGAAAAACTAAAAATAATAATTATAACTAATCCTTCCAATATAAATTAGAGATAATCATTGGACAAGTCTTAAAAACTAATCAATAGCTTAAAGAAATTCACAAAAAATCTTGCTTGAATGTAAATAGTTTGAGTTAAGCCAATAATAACATAACATATTTCAATCAAAATAGTGTATATTCAAACTTAATCTCAACTTCTCACATGGGATACTCTCTTGATTTTCACTCTTTAAAGTAGTGGTAAAGTGTTTACACTCAATCAATCTCATGAAAACACTTCTACCATATGCTTGCTTGTCCACCTATTCTCCACTATTTAGATCATACAACTTCATAAATCAAGAGGTCTTTATTCAAGGTTGTAATGGGGCCAAAGGGTTATAATGTGGTTAAAGAACAAAAGGATAAAGATATCACAAAGGTTCCAAAGAGTTCATAGATTTTAGAGACATAATAAGATCATACAAATAAAACTTCTCAAAACTCTTATAAAGCACATAATAACATAGGCTAAATATTCATGTTGAGCCTTTGCATCATTCTAACCAACTTTGTAACATCTTTTTCTAGAAGTTCAAGAGAAGATTTTTTTTTTTTTTTTTTTTTTTTTTTAATATGGGAATGTATTTGACAATGATCCCTTTTTTTTCTCTTGACTTTTTCTTTTCTTCCCCTACACTTATCTTTTGTTTCTAACCCAAATTTTCAAATAAAAATATCCCTTGTTTTTTTGCAATATGTCTCAAAATATAAAATTCATCTTTAGAACAAAGGTAAGGATATAAGCATATTTAGGCTAGGTGTAAGTTGTGGTTACCAATAAAACATCATATTTAATGTAGGCTCAAATTGGCTCACTAGTGGGGATGTTCTCGTAGAACATTAATAATGGATGGCTGTTTGGCTCTGGTTATAATCCTAATGCCTCTATCATATTCATGTTGTCACATGTATCAATATAGTCTCAAACGGTTTAAAGCAAGTTCTAGAGAATCATGTAATCATAAGAGCACTCAAGAAAGAAATTAGATTGATTTGTATAATGCATCAATCATTATAGGCTCAAAAACTCACAAAGATGATTATACAAGTCAGATTAAGTCTAAACATGCTTCTTTCTCAATCAACATATCATATTAACATTGGCTCATAAAAAGGTTGACATCAAGCTCAATTCTCATGAAAATCTTCTCACTAATAAATCTGTTTTAGACTTATGCAATTCATATCTCATCATTGTATTGAAAGTAACTAAAAAAAAACACACTAAGTCTAAACATGCTTTTTTTTTTGTTTTTTTGTTTTTTTTTTTTTTTTGTTTTTTTTTGAAGAAGAAGATTAAATCAAACTGACAAGGTATGTCTCAAGTCTCCCTTACTCAGACCTTGTTCAGAATGAATACTTCTAAATGTCTTAAAACACAACAAATTTTTTTTTTTTTTTAAGCAAAATATGTCCCTTACCCCCTACTAAAATATGACATTGTCCCCAATGTCAAATTTTAAAGGTAGAATTTAGGAGATATTACCTGCAGAGGTTGCTAACCACTTATTATAACTGAGACACAACAAGCAAAATGTTAGATAATGTCACAAAGACAAAGTGCAATCCACTCCTTGCTCGTCCATATCTCTTTTTCTTTTTCCGAGCGTTTGCGAAACAACCGTAGCAGATAAACACTCATAAGCTTGTAGCTTTTTGAGTAACTCTTCAATGGTTGTAGCAGAAATTATGGTTCTCCTTGCCTCTGAAAACATGAATCCATTATCCACAGCATTATCTAAATATGAAAGTAAATTACTAAAATAACCATTAATATTAAGCAAACCAATGGGTTTCTTATTTGTGACCAAAGATGACCAAGAAGCCACGCAAGCTATTTCTTCCAATGTACCCAGACCTCCTGGTAAGGCAATGAATGCATCGGCAGAATGGTACATGATTGTTATCCGTTCAGGGATACTCCAGACTTGTATTTCCTTACCCACGGTAGGTCCACAAAAATCTGTGAATAGTTTTGGCACGATTCCTAGAACTGGACTTCCTCCGGCGTGTGCTGCTGTAGCGACTGCTCCCATTAAACCCGTACTACCGCCTCCATAAATCAAGTGGATCTTTTGTTGGGCAAGTATTACTCCAACTCTTATGGCTTCATCAGCGAATATGTTATTTTTCCCTGGATAAGCACCTCCAAAGACACAAATTTTTTTAATGCGCTGGGACGAAGTGCTTTCCATTTTTTTTTCTTTTTCGAGTGCCTGAAAGAGAATGAGTACATGGTGTAATATATAGAGGACTGAGTAGTGAATCAGACAAGAGTAATAATGTCGCCGAAAGTGTATTTGACCTGTCAGAAGAAAATGTTAACCTAACAAAAGATTTTTGCATGATTTCAGGAAGAAAATCAAAAAGAGAAGAAAAATCAACCGTAAAAGTCAAAAGTAATAATGTCGCCGAAAGTGTATTTGGCATCTTCCTCTGGTTTTACCGTCAGAAACGGCTTAAACGCCTTCTATGAGTCGAGGATATGCTTCCCATCCAGTTTTCTTACAAGCTGGCAAACAGGGTCTTTTATCATCAGATTCCCAAGATGTTGCCATTCCCTTTGGAATTGCGGCCATAAATCAAGAATTTCTCTTTGTACGTCTCCACTAGGATGCGTCTCAAGAGAAAGTTGGATATTACCCAAATTCTCCTTACTCAGTCCATCCTTAATGAATTCAATTTTATCATCTCGATTAGAGGACGGAATCCCAATAGAACGACATTTACCGTTACACGTCCATCGTGCACACTTGTGGCAATTTGAACTCATGCGCTTTGCTCGTCGCTTCTTTGCATAAGTGCTTCTACCTGTACCTGGTAAATGCAAAACAGGAAGATATTCATCTTCACGTACCTTGGCTTCAATTATCCAACGTATGTCTTCAGGAATCCCTTTGTTCATAAGCATTCTTAATCTTTCTAATCGAACTTGGTAAAGCTTCAGTAAAATATTTCGAGGAAAAGGAGGAAATCGTTTCTGCAATCTTTTGAGAATATCATCCATCCTGAAAAAAAAAATGAAATAGAATAAAATGAAAGAGAAATTTATATACAATATCAGTTTTGTGGGTAGCTGATGGAACCGACTTAAATAATCACGGAGTACCGTTATCCGCCATTTAACCGGGGTAAAAAAAAATTATATTTACATCTAGTTATTTTCAAAATAAGGATCAGAAAGAAAAACAACCTCTTCTTGAGTAACATGATTTTCCAAAAAGAGTTTGAGTCTTTGTCCATTTACCTTGAATACGTTACCATTTTGAGGATTCTCAATGTCAACTGCTCCATAATGATACACATGCTTAACCACAAATGGGCCAGTCCATCTTGATCTCAACTTACCAGGAAATATGTGAAGTCTAGAATTATAAAGTAGAACTTTTTGCCCAACATTAAATGTTTTTCTTGAAATTAACTTGTCATGAAAGGCTTTAGTTCTTTCTTTATGAATTTTAGAATTCTCATATGCATCATTTCTGAGTTCCTCAAGTTCATTTATTTGTAATTTTCGTAAATTAGAAGCGTCATCAAGGTTTGAGTTGAACATTTTAATGGCCCAATATGCTTTATGCTCAAGTTCCACAGGTAAATGACAAGGTTTTCCATAAACTAGCCTATAAGGAGACATGCCCAATGCTGTTTTAAAAGCTGTTCGATAGGCCCATAATGCATCGTTAAGTCTAAGAGACCAATCTTTGCGATTTGGATTAACTGTCTTTTCCAAAATTTGTTTAATCTCCCTATTTGCTAATTCTACCTGTCCATTTGTCTGCGGGTGATAAGGGGTTGCAACTTTGTGTGTAATGGCATATTTCTTCATTAATGTTTCAAAAACCTTGTTGCAAAAATGTGTTCCCCCATCGCTTATGATAGATCGAGGAATTCCAAATCGACTCAAAATATTTTCTTTTAAAAATTTAATCACTGTTTTGTGATCATTATTTCGACATGGAATTGCCTCTATCCACTTTGAAACATAATCTATTGCAACTAAAATGTATAAGAAACCAAAAGATGGTGGAAATGGTCCCATGAAATCAATACCCCAACAGTCAAAAATTTCAATTACAAGAATTGGGTTCAAAGGCATCATGTTTCTTTTCGAAATGGAACCTAATTTTTGACAACTTTCACATGACTTGCAAAAATTATGTGCATCTTTGAACAAAGTTGGCCAGTAAAATCCACACTGTAAAATTTTTGCAGCAGTTTTCTTTGATGAAAAATGACCACCACATGCCTCGGAATGACAAAACTTAATTACACTACTTACCTCATTGTCGGGAATGCATCTTCGAAAAATCTGATCAGGACAATATTTGAACAAGTAAGGGTCATCCCAATAGAACTTCTTTACCTCATTTAGAAACTTCCTTTTATCTTGGGGGCTCCATTGAGAAGGAATTTTTCCCAAAAAGGAATATTTTAGCTCGGATGGCAATGGTTTTAAATCCAGCTTGGGCGGTTCAATAGTTGATGGTACAGTGACATTTGTGAGTGATTGGAGTTCCTCAAACTTTTGTTTCCAACGATGCTTATCCTGAAAAGAATTTAACAAAGAATCAGTGTGTGAAATTTCTGAAGCATTATCAAACTCACATTCAATTAAATAAGCTTCTAAAGGATCATGGAATGTGGTAGTGGTGAGATGTTCATGAACAAGTTCTTCAATGAAATCCACTTCATGTACTTCTGAATCATCACCAGGTTGCTTGCAAATGTTGAACACATTTAATTCTAAAGTCATATTTCCAAAAGAAATGTTCAAAATACCATTCCTGCAATTTATCAGAGCATTAGAAGTTGCAAGAAATGGACGGCCTAATATAACAGGAATTTGAACATTTGGATTTGAAACAGGATGTGTGTCCAAAACAATAAAATCAACAGGGAAGTAAAAATTATCAATTTGAACCAAAACATCTTCAACTATCCCTCGAGGAATTTTTACAGAACGATCAGCTAGTTGAAGTGTAACAGGTGTTTCCTTGAGTTCACCTAAACCTAACTGTTGATAAACAGAAAAAGGCAAAAGATTAACACTAGCACCAAGATCAAGCAATGCACGTTCTATTCTAGTGTTTCCAATGATGCATGAGATTGTTGGACATCCAGGATCTTTGAATTTTGGTGGAGTAAGGTGCTGAATGATTGAGCTCACACTTTCCGTCAAAAATGCTTTCTTTTGTACATTATGTTTCCTTTTAACTGTGCACATGTCCTTCAAAAATTTAGCATAAGATGGAACTTGTTTGATTGCATCCAATAAAGGAATGTTAATCTTAACTTGTTTGAAAAGTTCATAAATTTCTGCATTTTGATTCAAATTCTTTATTGTTTGCAACCTTTGAGGAAAAGGAGCAGGATGCATACCTTTTTCTTTGTCCAAATTTTCAAGAAGTTCAGACTTACCATCATCCTTACCATTACTTTTCGGAGGGGAAAGAGGATCTTGGTCTTTTGATGGAATCTTTTTGTCAATTGCCTTTCCACTTCGAAGAGTTGTGATAGAACTGGCATTTTCCTGTTGAGTTTCATTGGAGCAAGAAACAAGACATTGAGTAGAAGGGTTAGGCTGAGGTTGAGCAGGAAACTTACCTTTTTCTTGAGTGCGTAATGAAGCTGTCAATGTGGACAAGGTGTTTTTGATCTCATTGATGTCCTGTGAAGTCCGGCTATTCACATTTGCTTGTGTTTGCATGAATGCTTGCAATGTCTCTTCCAAGGTTTGTACACGTGAAGGTTGATAGGAAAAAGTGTTGCCCGGCTTTTGAGATTGTGGTACCTGAACATGATTATTATTCCGCCAACTGAAGTTGGGATGATTTCTCCATTCAGGGTTATACGTTTCAGAGTAAGGAGAAGGAAAAGGCTTTTTAAATGTGTTTATGGAATTTACTTGATCATGCAACGCTTCTTTAAGAATGGGAATGTTTGGACATTCAGAAGTGGGGTGTCCCATGATTTCACAAATTCCACAACTTTCTTCATTTTTAACCGTTTTGACTTCTTTTACTTCTCTAAGTTCCATGGCTTCAATCTTTCTAGCCAAATTAGCTACTTTAGCTTTTATCTCATCTTCTTGACTAAAATGATATTTTCCTCTGTTAGAAACAACATTAGATCTATTGGAACTTTCAGAGGAATTATCTGTGTGCCAGGCTTGAGAGTTATCTGCCAAATGGTCTAAGTAGTCAAAGGCTTCTTCAGGTTCTTTTTCTAGAAACTCACCGTTACACATTGTTTCAACAAATTGTTTAGTTTCGGGAGTTAAACTTTCATAAAAGAAACTAATAAGACGCCATTTTTCAAAACCATGATGTGGACAAGAACTTAACAAATCTTTAAAACGATCCCAGCACTGAAAAAATGCTTCATTTTGATTTTGATTGAAATTTTGAATCTGTCTTTTCAAAGCAGTAGTTTTATGTGCTGGGAAAAATTTCTTTAGAAACTCAGTTTGTAATTCTTGCCATGTGCCAATTGACCTTGGTTTTAAATTATGAAGCCAAATTTTTGCTTTATCTTTTAAAGAAAAAGGAAATAATTTTAGCTTGACAATTTCATTTGTACATTGTTGGTCATTAAAGGTGACACATACATCTTCGAAGTCTTTTAGAAACGAGTAAGCACTTTCCGATTCCAACCCATAGAAATTTGGAAGCAAAGCTATCATACCTGGTTTAAAACGAAAGTTGTTTGCATTGAGAGGAAAAATAAAACAAGAGGGTGATGAGCTTCGAGTTGGTTGCAAGTAGTCACGCATGGTGCGTACTTGTCTGTTCTCATCTTCAGCATGAACACTTTCATTGTCAGCCATGGTAGGAGTTGTATTAGAAAGATTACCTGAAAAAGTTTCACAATAAAATCTAACTAAACGACGAGATCTAAAATCACGTCGCCAAACAAGCATAAAACAAAGTTAATATATAAATTAGGCGGTATAACCAGCCAAACAAAATAAATATACTAAATTAGGCGGTATAACCAGCCAAACAAAATAAATATATACAAAATTAGGCGGTATAACCAGCCAATAAAAATAAATATACTTATAAACTTATATACTTAGTATTGCTTCCCCGGCAACGGCGCCAAAAACTTGATGGTAACTCAATTAAGAGTTGTAAACCCAAGTGCAGGTTATGTTCAAGTAATAAATTCTCGGGTGTCCGAGGTCGAACCACAGGGAAGCGTATTAGTAAGTATAAGTTTATAAATATATAAGAAAAAGAAAATAAACAAGATATTAGGGAATCAATAACAAAGAAAGTAAACAAGATATTAGAGAACAAAATAAACAAAATAACATAAAAGCAATTAAACAAGATATAAAAAAAACAATAAGAAAAGATGTTGAGGTTAGAGAATCCACTCTTGGTGTTATGCTAAGATTAATCTTGTTTTATTACACAATTGAAATCCACACATAAGGGAGGTTCCAACCGGAAGGTTTAGCAATTCAGTCCAAATTGTCCAACGTCCATAGCATATGATATTATGTTCATTTGGTGTCCTCAAAACTCACAAAAAGAGTCCAAGCATTCCTTATGCCAAGGTATATGTCTACAACAAATCAAGGTTATGAAACCAAGCATTTACTGTGCCATTTTCATTGTCAATAATGAATCAAGATCTCTACTTTGCAAGTATGATTTTAAACCAAAAGAAAATATTATCTATACTAGTGTTTATAAATGATGATTCATTTTAGCTCATGTTTAAGAGACTAACCTTAGCATTTACCAAGAGCTTCACCTCATCACCTCAACAATATGATTAGCAACACATACTAAAAATGAATAAAATGAAAAGAAATGTAAGAAACATAAGTAAAGAAAAAGAAAACTAGAGAAAGGAAAGAAGAAGAAAACTTAGAAAATTTTATTACAATGGCAAATATCCTACCAATGTATCAATGTATCCCAATACTCATCCAAGGCCCTCTATTTATACACATTTTGGAGGGCTAAATGACAAGAGACAAGCTTTACAAATTTCAAAGGTAGGTATAATAGGTGGGTGCATTTTTCTAACAATTTTCGTCATATTGTATGACAATTCTGATCAGCCAGCTTGATGGTCGATTTTGTCAATGTTAGAGGCTCGATCTGATAAAATGGTCTTCTAGAAACATATACCCCTATCAGTTACGGATCCATAGCCGTTGGAATCAGATCATTTGCGCACGTGGATCGGAAGATATGGTCAAAATACCAAAACGGTGCAGAACAGACGTCATTGCACATCAGCCAACTTGATGGTCGATTTCGCTAGGGAAAACGACTCCGTTTCAAGAAGTGTAAAACATGAAAAAGATAGATATGCCTCTTAGCTTTGCAGGGATACAAAGTTCAGCCTTATTGCTTCAGTGAAACTCGAGATATAGCTGATATGGCAAAAGGTGTCGGAACTGGAACTGAACTGGATTTGCCCTTAATTCTAGTAATCTGAAATCACTCAAAGAAACTTGTGAAAAACACCAAATTACATAAAAATATAAAAGATCATAAACACAATTAGACTAAACAATAATAACTCGTATTTGACACAAAACAATAATAAAACATAACTAAAAACTATATAATTATACGAGTTATCATTGATGCCCTGGATGCGGAATATCTTGGACCCTTCTTTTTTCAAATCATCTGAAATTTCTCTTGAATGGTCAATTTACTTGGGTAATCCCTCGGCTTCCGTAGTTACGTCAGACTGAGTTGTTCCCCTTTCCTCTGATTTTCAAATACTTTCTCCCCCTTTACACGAAGCATTGATTCAAACCTTAATCAGTACTTGAGCCGCCCTTTGCGGGTTTTCAACTCAAATATCCCTCATTCGGTATTAAGTCACCCTTTGTGGGTTTTCGGCTTAAACCTCTCCCTTTTTTTTTTCTTTTTTTTTTGTATTCTACCATGCATCTGAGAATTCTAAATGTTTCCAAGGTAAAAATGTCAATTCAAAAGATGGGATGAATTATGAGAAAAACCTTTCAAATTAAATACCCATGCTTGATCAAAATGGACTTTTAAAGTACGTAATGTAGGCCAAGGTTCGGGTTTAGAAGGAAAGGATAAAATAGGTCCAAAATGTGCTTAAGGGTAATTGGATCAAGGATCATTTTCTGAGGAGAATTCATTCTTGAGACATTTGTCTTTTTTTTTTTTTAATAATTGCTGGCTTTCATTTGCCATTCTTTGATTTCACAATTTCCAAATGGCTCTATTTTTTTGCCATGATTTTGATTATTTTTCCTCGTATTTGCCCTCCAGTGTAAAGGGTGATCCTCGATCAGGGTTCAACGAAAGAAATAATTCCTAAGGATCAAAGGGGTGACTAGGGATAATTTCTTCTTAGTGAAGGGAATATGAAAGATGTCCATTTATCACACCAAGCATGAATATTCTCCTTGAAAAGCAATTCTCAGGGAACATAGATATATAGAATTTCCATTTCTACATTTGGAATCATTCGAATTCCCATGTGCATAGCATTATATTTTTTTTAAGCATAATACTCGAGTTAGAATTAATGTTCCTCCAGAAAAAGCTCTTTTTACCACATAGGGTCCTTCCCAATTTGGAGCCCATTTTCCTCGCGGATCCTTCACTATGGAGAGAATTTTTCTCAGTACCAATTCTCCTTCTCAAAACTGTTTGGGTCGAACCTTCTTATTATGGGCTCGAATCATCCTTTTCTGATACAACTGCCTGTGACAAATTGCCTTCAATATTTTCTCTTTGATGAGATTCAGCTATTTCATAACGAGCTCTAACCCATTCTGCCTCTTCTAGGCCAACCTCCATCAAAACACGAAGTGAAGGAATCTCAACTTCAATGGGTAACACTGCTTCCATACCATATACCAAAGAAAATGGCGTTGCCCTTGTAGATGTGTGAACCAAAGTGCGATATGCGTGAAGAGCAAAAGGCAAAATCTCATGCCAATCCTTGTGCACATCAGTCATCTTATTGACACTCCTCTTGACGTTTTTGTTGGCTACTTCTACTGCCCCATTCATCTTTGGACGATAAGGTGAAAAATTGTGATGCGTGATCTTGAACTGAGTACATACCTCTCTCATCATTTTATTATTCAGATTGAGAGCATTATCTGAAATATTTCTTGCTGGCAATCCATATCGGCATATGATTTCCTTATTAACAAATCTGTATACCACTGACTTCGTTACATTCGTATAAGAAGCAGCTTCCACCTACTTTGTGAAATAGTCTATGGCCACCAGGATGAAACGATGCCCATTTGAAGCTTTCGGGGTAATAGGCCCAATCATATCCATTCCCCACATTGAAAACGGCCATGGTGCGGTCATGACATGCAATGGCGATGGCGGCACATGAATCTTATCTGCATATATCTGGCATTTATGGCACTTCCAAGAATAACTGATACAATTTCCTTCCATCATTAGCCAATAATATCCTACCCTCATAATCTACTTAGCAAGCATGTAACCATTAGCATGGGTGCCACATATCCCTTCATGGACTTCCTCTATGATTCTTCGAGCTTCGGCAGACCCGACACATCTCAATAGGACTTGACCTTTCCCTTTCTTATAGAGAATCTCCCCATCTAGAGCGAAACCCATTGCTTGCCTTCTCAGAGTTCTCTTATCATTTTTTGTTGCCTGTTCTGGATACTGTTGATTCTTGATGTACTGCAAGATGTCGTTATACCAAAGGAGACCATCTGTTTATTCTTCAATACTCAAGTAGTGGGCAGGAGACTCATATATGCTCATCTTGATTGGCACGACTTTCGCTTCTTCATTCACTTGAAACATTGATGACAAAGTAGCCAAAGCATCCGCCATCCGATTTTCTTTTCGGGAGAAGTAATTGAAAGTTACTTCTTCAAACTCCTCCAACAAACTCAGTATGAGTTCTCTGTATCCGATTAACTTTATATCCCGGGTTTCCCATTCTCCTCGTAACTGGTATATCACTAAGGCTGAGTCTCCGAAAACTTCCAAAACTTTGATTTTTTTGCCCACCGCTGCACGAAGGCCCATAGTACACGCCTCATACTGAGCCGTATTGTTTGTACAATCAAAATCCAATCTGGCGGTGAAGGGATAATAACCTTCTTCTGGGGATATGAGCACTGCACCAATTACGAGCCCCATGGCATTAGATGCCCCATCAAAGTACATCTTCCATATTTTCTTCTTCAAGGGAACCTCATCCGCTTGTGAAACATACATCAAATCTTCATCTGGGAAATCAAAGTTCAACGGCTCATAATCTTCCACCGCTCGACTTGCTAAAAATTCAGCCATTGCACTACCCTTGATAGCTTTCTGACTCACATATACAATGTCGTATTCTGACAACAAAACTTGCCATCTGGCCGTCCTCCTTGACAAAGAAGGTGCTTCCAACATGTACTTGATTGGATCTAGCTGGGCGATCAACCATGTCGTGTGCTACAGCATGTACTGTTTGAGCCTCCGAGTAGTCCAAGCTAAGGCATAGCACAGCTTTTTACCGACGAATATTTCAACTCATAATCTGTGAACTTCTTGCTGAGGTAGTAAACCGCCAATTCTTTCTTTCCAGTCTCATCAAGCTGCCCAGAACACAACCCATGGATCTCTCAAATACTGATAGATACAATATCATCGGTTTATCCGGAACCGGTGACATTAATACTGGCAGGTTTGATAGATAATGCTTAACCTTTTCAAAAGCAATCTGACACCCTTCATCCCACTCTCCTGGATCACGTTTTTGAAGTAACTTGAATATTGGATCACATTTATCGGTTAACTAAGAAATAAACAGAGCAATATAATTCAATCTCCCCAGAAAAGCCTCTTACTTCTTTTTGAGTACGTGGAGGTGGCAAATTCTGGATGGCCTTCACTTTATCTGGATAAATCTCAATTCCCCATTTGCTAACAACAAAACCCAACAATTTCTGTGAAGTGACTCCAAAAGTGCATTTTGCCGGGTTTAGCCTGAGTTGAAACTTTCTTAGTCTTTCAAAGAGTTTCCTAAGATTCGCAATATGCTCCTCTTCTCCTTGTGACTTTGCAATCATATCATCAACCTAAACCTCGATTCCCTTATGCATCATGTCATGAAACAAGGTCACCATGGCTCGCTGATACGTAGCCCCAGCATTCTTCAACCCAAACGGCATTACCTTGTAGTAGAATGTTCCCCACATTGTAACAAATATGGTTTTCTCCATATCTTTCGGTGCCATCTTAATCTGACTATACCCCGAGAATCCATCCATGAAAGAAAACAAGGAACTCTTCGCCGTATTATCCACCAAAGTATCAATGTGGGGCAAAGGGAAATTATCTTTGGGGTTGGCTTTGTTCAAATCTCGGTAATCGACGCACATACGCACCTTGCCATCCTTTTTTGGCACTGGAACAATGTTTGCCACCCATTCCAAATATTTTTCCACCTCTAAGAATCCAACATCAAACTGCCTTGTCACCTCCTCTTTTTCCTTTAACAGCATGTCCAGCCTTATTCTTCTCAACTTTTACTGAATTGGCTTGCACTCTGGCCTTAATGGGAGCTTATGAACCACAATGTTTGGATCCAAACCCGGCATGTCTTGGTATGACCATGCAAATACATCTACATATTCCCAGAGCAAGGCTATGAGTTCACCCTTTATTGATGACGACAATGTAGTCCCGATTTTAACATCTTTTATCTCCTCACCACTTCCCAAATTTAACAATTACAATAGGTCCTCATGAGGAAGTACTTGTTTCTCTTCTTGTTCTATTTTTCTTAACAAGTCTGGAGGTAGACCATGATCCTCAATATCTCCGTCGGCCTCAAAATCACCCATGCAAATGGGCCCCTCAAAATCAATTTCAGAATTACTGATAGGAAGGTCCTCATATTCCGCATCCGTACACCTGTAAATAGGTGGGGAAGAAACAATATAGGAAAACATATATACAATTGAAGTAAAATAAATAGCATAAATGAAATAATATGGACACATCAATATGAAGGAAATGCATCCAATTAGTTAAGATTTTTTTAGACAAAAGCCCATTACAAAAGAAATTCTTAATATCTTCGGGCAAAGATATTTAAGATTTTTTTAAAAGCATTACGTTGGAATAGATCTAAAAACTATGGGTAGCTCGGTTGCACTCCAATTAGTTTGTCTATATCCTGGTGTACAAGGTCGCACTATCCAGTTAGCATTCTCACTTTCAATTCTTTCTTCCCCAGTCGTGCAGATCTCCATATCATTCATCTGCTCATCCTTATTCACCTGGAATCTCTCAAAGGCTTGCTCGATCATTACGAGCACATCATCAGAATTCTTTTCTTCGAATAGAGAATCGGCTGAGCGAAAGCTGTGAAGGATAGGTGGAAATGTCATAAGCTCCCATTCAATATCCATGCCCGCAAGACGGGCCATCCTCCTTTGTCGGTTCCTTTCAACTTGTTTCCTTTTCTCATGGGCCTTCGAAAGATAACCTAGGCCAAACCAATCTTCCTTTCCCACTACTTCCATTGCTCGGGCCATCCCCTAAAGTTATTTTCTGAGACTTTTTCCAACCCTGCAGCCTTTTCCCATCGTAGTTTTTACCCCCAGCCTTGTGTTCTTGGACAGCCTCGATTTTGGATTTTTTCATCCTTCAGCAATGAAAATTGCATTTACGAATTCCAAAGACCGAAAGGAATATTCTACGACATCTTCATTGGGTTCAACATAAGGAGATTCAGTAGATACAGATGCTATTACGTCCTCTTCTCCTGATACAGTGACCAAACGTCCCTCTATCACAAATTTCAGCTTTTGGTGAAGGGATAGAGGTACAGCCCCTGCTGAATGTATCCACGGCCTTCCCAACAGGCAATTATAGGACGGATTAATATCCATGACCTGAAAGTTCACTGTATAGGTGCATGGGCCTATCTCCAGAGGAACCTCAATAGTTCCTAATACATCTCTCCTAGTACCATCAAAGGCTCTGACCACAGTGCAACTTGGCGGCATATAAGAAATATCCACTGGCAATTTGGATAGGGTTGCCAAGGGCATCACATTTAATGAAGAACCATTATCCAAAAGGACCCTTGGTAATATGTGCCCTTTATAAGTGGTAGTTATGTGGAGTGCTTTTGTTGACCCAATACCATTGGGTGATATCTCCTCATAACTGAAATATATATGGTCGTCTGCCGCAATGTTTCCTACCAGCCTATCCAATTTTTCTATCGATATGTTGTTAGCCACATATGCCTGATTCAACACTCTCAATAGGGCATTTTTGTGTGGCTCCGAATTCAAAAGCAAAGATAAGATTGAAATTCTAGCTGGTTGAAGTTGCAGTTGCTCAACCACGCTATACTCACTATGCTTTATGAATTTTAAGAACTCGCAGGATTCCTTCTCATTCACCGGCTCTTTTATTCTATTTACCGGGGCTGACCCCCTTTCTACTTCTTTTGACAAATCCATTTCAATATGGATTGGTTCAGCTACTTTATTCCCTTTGTCTGTTCCTCTATCTTTTCTTGTTAACCCCTGTTCAACACCCTCAGGAGCATAACACCTTCCACCTCGTGTTAAGTGCCCCACACCTGTGATATCTTGCTGACTCAAAGACCCAGGCATAACCATGATGCAGTCGTATTTCCATGGTGCAGCTTTGTTTTCCTTATACGAAAAGGAAACAGGCAAATTAATGATTAACTTAGGCGCACTTTCCTCAACGACTGGCATAACTTTCTCCTCTGGTTCATCATAATAGATGATCAAGGGTCTTCCTATCCAGTAGCTAGCTGCATTCTCAATAACCTCTATTTTCTTCTCTATTTCCTCATAAAATTGGGCCTCCCCATCATCCATCATCTTTTGAACTTTAGCCAGAAAGTCCCCGCAGTCCTGTATGATATGACCTCCACACTTATGAAATGGGCACCAATTCTATGCCCTCTTTGCGACCCTTTTTAAACTGTCTGCATCCCCCACCATTCCTGCCTTAACCATACTGTCAACATTAGAGTATTGACTTCCCTGGCATCCCTTTTTACCCTTCTGACTTCCCCTGTCCATACTGCATTTACTCGATTCCTCGCATGATCTGGCAATGGGTTCCCCGCTACATTCGACCCATTCTTTGCCCCAAACTTCACAACTTCGGCATTGATCAGGCTTTGGACTTTCTTTTTAAAGGCCATACAATATTCAGTCGAATGTCCTTGAATTCTTGCGTGGTACGCGCAGTTAGTGTTTGCATTGTACCACCTTGGATATGGCGATGTCAGAGGTTTGAGGTACACGGGTACAACAAGTTGACCCTGCAACAGTTTGGGATATAGCTCACCATAAGTGGTAGGAATCAGATCAAATTAGGGTTTTTTGATCGTTCCTTGGTGAACGTTGGTCATTGCGCCCGACTCCCTAAGTGTTTGGGATAGTGTTTCGGGAAATGTTTATTTGTGGGGATATGCAGTTGGAAACGACTGTTGTGGTATATTGGTATAAGGGAAGGGATTTTGGGTAAGGTGGTTCACAATGAGGTAATAAGTATTATACCCTGGGTAAAGTGTGTAGGGTGTAGGAGGTGCATAAGATATGGTAGGAGTATAGGGCCTTGGTGGTGTATGTGGTGTGGGAGGTGCATATGGGTATTGGTTGATACTAACTGCTTGGGTCTCCTCTTTCTTCCTGGAAGGGAATATCTTTTTCGGACTAGAAGGCTCACCCCTTTCCATTTTCCCATTCTTAATGGCCGACTCTATCATTTCCCCGGATATCACCATGTCTACAAAGTCCTTGGTGGCACTCGCCACCAATTTATCATAATAGGGTGCTTTCAAGGTGTTGACGAAAAGCATTGTAGTTTCTTTTCTAGTTAAAGGGGGTTGCACTTGTGTGACCAAATCCCTCCACCTTTGCGAGTATTCTTTGAAACTCTCAGTGGTCCTCTTTTCCATGTTCTGTAGCGACAACCTGTCAAGTACCATATCAGATACATGCTTATAATATTCCATGAAAGCCCTGGCTAAATTTGTCCATGAACGAATCTTGGTACGACTAAGTTGGTTGTACCATCGGGTTACAAACCCTGTCAAGCTATCTTGGAAACAATGGATAAGCAGTTTCTCATTATCATCGTGCCCCGTCATCCTTCTGCAATACATGGTCAGATGTGCTGATGGGTTGGTAGTCCCATAATATTTTTCAAAGTCTGGTACTTTGAACTTTGGGGGAATTACTAGATCATGTACTAAGCTCATCTCTTTGACATCCAGACTGCCAATTAACTCCGCCCCTTCAACGGCCTTCAGCCTCTCCTCCAGCAGTTGATATTTTTTCTATGATTAGGCCATTTCGACCCTTTTCAGCTCAGTCATCTTTGCCTTTTCCTTTTCAGCAAGTTCCTCAAAGTCTGGAATGTTAACATCATTTGGGTCAGCTCCTACATTACCCTTTCAGGGAACATAGTTCTGTGTCTCTGCAACTGGCTGGATATAAACATAGGAGGCTGCCCTAACTACCATCCTTTTCTCGGTGACCGAATTCTCTCCGGGCCCTTTTTGTGTCATCATGGCACTCATCATTTCCATGAGTTTAGTCATCTGTTCCCGAGACTTCTCTCGAGATTTAGCTAACTGTTCCTGCCATTCCCTTTGAGTTCTTTCCATTCTTTCAATTCTAGCAAGCTGATCGTTTTCCATAGCTCTGGCTTGAGATCGAGTATTGTAAGGGTGTCGGAAATGCGATTCTTTGTGAGTGCGACCAATTGTACCTTTAGTTTTGAAAACCATGAATTAGAAATTATTGACACATCTTTTTTTATGTTTTAAAAAAAATGAATGAATGAATGACTAAATGTGAATGAATGAATCAAATAAAATGACTACATATATGAATACAAAAGAATAAATGAATGAACAAGTGAAATGAACAAATAAGTGTTTAAGTGTATGAATATGAATGAATGAACAAGTAAAAGGAATAAATAAGTGGTTAAGTGTATGAACATAAACGAATTTCAAAAATGAATTATTATAAATATGAGTAAGTGTACAAATGAACAAACAAAACATATAAAATATGAATGCATTTGAATGTATTGGCCTCGGGATAATTTCAACCGAACAGTCTTTCATTGATTTCCTAGAACTAAATACATCACAGATAGAATAAAAGGATCACTACCTAAGATAAGTCTGTAATTTGCCTTTCAAAGTGCTATTACAAAATTAGTCCTATAGTGACATCCTCGGATCTTGGACTTTCTTTCACAGTCTCTTTTTGATTGCCCTGCTCTTCAATCTAACCCCTACTTGTTCGGCCCCTTGACGTGTCAGTAGAAGCATCACCGTGTAAGCTTTCTTTAGCTTGCTTCTCCAGTTGATTGGCTCGGGCTTCCTCATGCTTCGCTCCCTCTTTCTAGTAGTTATTCTTTTTTTGAGGTTTTTGACCTCATGCTCCCACTCCCCGAAAGTCTTAAGAGTCCCCTAAAACCTGAGCTCAAAGCGGTACCTCTTGTTCTCCAAATGTAATTCCCGAAGATCGCCCTTAGCAGTGTCCCTTTCTCTCTTTATCTTTTTCCTTTTCTCTTTCTCGAGTTGATTCCCTATTTTTCATGTCCTCAAGCTCTTCTTGTAGTCGGGCAACCTCCTTGCTCATCTGGGCCTTTTCTTTTTCAAATTCTGCCCTTGCAATTTCTAACTCTGATGGCATTTCCCTCGGGGGCGGATTCATGAACTGGACCTCTTCCTCATGTGATGTCAATAGCCTATCATTAACCCTTAATTCCCTCCATACCAGGTAATCAGGTGTGACGATGTTGGCATATCTGGCCACTTTTATCCGGTGAGTTTTCTTCCATGCTTCAATCACTGCCGCACCTTTCCAGAATATCCGTCTTCTCCATAAGTGAACTCTGATGATCCTAGATTATGAGTCAAGGGTCTGAATTGCCGAGACTCCACCTGTCTTTGCACCAACAAAGGCGCATACCTCACAGACCCCTAAATTTCGAGTAGTGGAACTCCCGAGTTGTCCCCACATTTTTACATAATCGGCATAGGAACCATCCATGGAGCTCTCCATGTCACCATCTCCCCTTTTAGATTCTGGAACATGTTGACCCATTTCTCTTCATCCCCATCTTCAGGCCAATCATTTTGAAGGAACTCCCTAATCGGAACAAAGACTTCATGTACGGTTTGAAGGAAACCTTTTCTATCTTCCAAAAGTGACTTTGAATCCAAATATAAAGGAGTTGTACTCACCCCTTGATTCTCCCTTGTCCTTCCTTTTTGCAAAAATTCAAAGATCGGATAGTTTCAGCTATGATGGCCGGAGATGGGTTGATCTTCTGTTCCAACTGTTCAAAGAAATCAAACACGGTTATATCCACATGACCCAATATCTTCGGGAATATGATTAATCTGTAGATGGCTAGAGCGTAAATGTCCTTGGCTTTTTCTTTGTTGCAATAACCCAATATCAACTGTCGAAGAGTTTCCCACGGAATGCATCCATTTTTCTTCTTTATATCCACATGACTCTCAACCCATGTTGTATCCATTCCTGTGATCCTAGCTACTTTCCTCTTAAAACCTGAAGGTTTCACTTCCTTCAAATATATCGATGAGGATTAGGACATTCAATACGTAACAGTGCTGAATATGCTTCAATCAGTGGATCATATCCTCTTTGTTAAAAGTGAAACATCTATAAGCAGGATTCCAAAACTATACCATAGCCTGAATCAACCGACTATTGACCCGAATCGAAATTAAGAGTGCTATATCTCCATATTTATGAGTGAAAGCTTCTTTCTCTGATATATTCCACTGATTCCAAATGTCGGCTAACCCTTGAAGATTATTCTATCTAGAATCCACTTTGACCCTTTCCGGCAATACTGACACATAATGTTTCTTTAGGCAATCACTATCCTCCCTCTGATCCTTTTTCGACCGTGCTCTGACTACTGCATGATCTTTTATCACTAAAATAACCTGACACTCCATGAAAGTCCTTTGGGTTGATGACTATCCCGAGGCCAATAAACTCCAAGAGTATGATGATGTCTACGATGCATGTCAAAGAAAAGAAAACAGAAAGAAATAGATTAGTAAATAAATGAATTCACAAATAAAACATAATGCTTTTTTAAAAATGTCCCGAAAATTTTAACAGAGCTTCGGCATTACGATGCCTTTGGGAGAAAACAATAAATTTATTATGAGCGATATGATGTTCGTTCATCATCATCCAATTTATAAAATCTAACATATAGAAAGATGGTAAAAGGTTGGAAATGTTCCTCCATGTGTTCTTAAACTTCGGGTATGGCTTCGCCTAGGTTCACTATATGAAGGTGAATCAGTTCTAAGGCCCCGAATTGTTCCTCACTGTCGCCTGTGAAGGCTAGAAAGGCACCCCGATAAAAACGAGTTCAATTCGTTAGAGTATATTTTCCTATGACCGTACATAGGATTATCACGAAGGCATAGGTGCTTTATACACCGAAAGTGTTTCACTAGCCCATATAGAGGATCATCACGAAGGCGTAGTTACTTTACTCCTACTTAAAAGGACGGAACCCGGGTAGAGAGTTCATGTTATGCAAATGCAAATATAGTGTGTGGAGGAACAAAACAAACCTGTCACCACCTATTCTACACCCCTTATTCTAAATAACCCACTAAAATCAAACAATGTAAAGCATCAGTCAAGCAAACATATAAATATACACAACAAAATAACCAGAGACGAATAATAATATGCATGCATATGAAGATGGACATATTTAAAACATTTTATTATTTTCAAAATTCTCTTTATTATTTTAAAAATATGGGAATTAAATTAAATACCAATTAAACCAACAAAACCGAAACTTAGATAACACATGACTAATTCTAGGTCTGACTCTCTAAAAAAAGTCCCCAGCGGAGTCGCCAAGCTGTCGATACGTGATCCCGATCGCGGGGACCCGTTCGAGTGAGGGGGAAACAGAATCAGAGGAAAAGACGACTTAATTCCTCTAGATTGAAATAAAAGGTCGAGAGTATGAAAACAACCTCGTAAAAAGACATGGAGTCGCCACCAATCTTTTTTAGCTAGGTGTGATCGACCACCTATTAAAACCGATTTTATAAAACATTTTAAAATTAATTAAAACATTTTTAAAACCAATTTCATGTCTGCGTTATAAACCAGAGAAATCAAAGAAGCGGGTTCGGAAGTCGGTTACGTGCGGGGAAGGTTTAGCACCCCCACAACGCCCATATAAATCGGTACCTTATTAATCGTGTTTTATCTCAAGTCTCGGTAAAAAGTTGGTTTTTAATTTAGTATTTCAAGTTAATTCCCAATTTTAAGAAAAATAATTCCATTTTTAATTGAAAATGATCCGGAATTTATTAATTCAAAATTTTCCTACATTCCCCGACAAAATCGATAAAATATAGAAATTTTTATTCATTTGAAATTTTTTTCGAAACATTCTCATTTTTTGAAAGAAAGATATTCCTTTATTAATGATAATTGATGAAATTCCCTCCAGCAAACCCGGTAGAGAACTCATGAATTATTTTAACTCGGGAATATCTTTATTTTTAATTGAAAATCATTATCTTTTTCAAAACATTTAAAAATATGAACATGAACATGTATGACATAAATAAAATGACATGGCAAAGTCTAGATAATATAATGCAACCTAAATGATATGACATAATTTAAATGGCATAGTATATTCTAGGTGAAATGAAAAATCCTAAGTATCATGGTATATTCTAAATGAGATAAAATGATTTAAATGACATGGCAGTTTTAAATGGTATGGCATATTTTAAATGACATGGCATATCATAAATAAAATAACCTAAATGACATGGAATATGATCTAAATAACAAAAAAAATGAAACATAAAATAATGCTACCATAAAATATGCATGAAAATAAATAAAAAACTGCATTAACATAATATATGCTAAATAATGTGACAAAAATAAATGACTAAATAAAAAATATGGGATATCATGAAATATTCAAAATCATATGGCAAACAATATAAGATCATAAAATGTGAATAATAATAATAATAATACCATGGAAAATATCATAGCAAAAATCACATATTTAAATAAAATGGATGAACATGGAAAATGCAATGCATGAAAATGTATTTTTTTCCTTTAATTAAAGAAACCCGTATATATAAAAAGATATCCGGCTACCTTAGGAAAATATTTCAAATTAGATTTTCTAAAAAATAAAACTTTGTGATTGTTTGAAAACAATTTAGAAGAAAAAACTTGAATACAAATTAAAACCCTTACCAAACCCTTTTAAAATGGCTTTAATTTCCTAAATTTAAAATCCCGGACTTAACCACCCTTAACCCGAGATTTATAAAATAATTTTTAAAGTTTAAAAAGGCTTCGAAACTACCCTAAGACAGTAGCTAAATCTTCTAACCAACCCCCTCTAAATGCCTTAGCCAAATTCAACCATTATTCCTCTTTTGATTTCAAATCTGCCTCTATTGTTCGATTTTACCACACAATTTTTTAGCCTATTTTTAAAAATTCAAAAAAATCTAAAACAAATAATGGAGACTCAGAACATGTAAACGTACACGATAAAAAATTTTCTTAATTTTCTGATTAAAGATGGCTACCCAGAAAAATCGAAGATGTTCGAGTACTAGGTGAAAAAACTGTTTTGTCAAATGCAATCCTATCTAGTAAATGACACAAGTACATGACAAATCATATTAAGATGCATAATGTCATGACATTTTCATATGCATATGATATACTAAAACCAAAAGGCACAAGCTCATGGCATGGAGATGCAAACAAGTCAAGAAGCAAAGTGAAAATGCACATACAAGGCATATCAATAATGGAGTTGTCGAATGGTCATGGAACAAAATAATGGCATTTTATCATAGCATTTTCATAAGCACATGGCATACTAAAATCAAAATGTACAAGTTCATGGCATGGAGATGAAAACAAGTTAAGAAGCAAAAGGAAAATGCACATGCAAGGCATACAAAAATGAAGTTGCTGAATGGTCATGGAACAAAATAAAGAAAATGCAAACATGTAAGACATGATACATGAAAAAAATGCACAACATGAGCATATGAACAATAATGGCCGAATATGCAAGGATATAATATCAAGCATGGAAATGAAATATATAAGTAAATATAGCATAGAAAATATTGTAAAGAACATATATAAAAAAATTTAACATAGACATGCAAAACAGATAAAAAGCAAAACTAGTAAGTAAAACAAGGAAAGTTAAGCTCCATGGTTGGTATCAAATGGGCATAGCCTCTCACCTAACCATAATCACTTTGTCTTGCCAAGATCATGAAGCCTTTCCATCTCAATAAAACAGAAAATAAACCATGTTAAACAAATAAAATTAAGGTGAGCTTCATGGTAGGTAAAAATGGGCAAAGCCTCTCTCCTAACCATGGTCACTTGGTCTAGCCAAGATCATATAGCCATTTCAACCTTTTTTCTTCATCTTTTGAAAAAAAATCAGAATCTTAGAATACTCTAACAAACCTTCTAAAAATCATTTTTCACAACAACATGCAAGGAAGAAAAAAAAAATAAAACCAAAGGCAAGTAAATATGCCATATTCGGCCATAGCATGAATCCATGTAAAAAAATTGTTTTCCACCATTTTAATGAAGAAGAAGAGATGAAATCATAAGTAAACATTAAAAAACTTTATTTCTATGAAAAATGTAGTAGGAAAACATGATAGAAAATAAAGAAAACACAATGGAAAACAAGAAGAAAGTTATGCTAAAGCTTGGTAGAGATAACTACCTTCAAGCTCTGTATTGAAAACCTTTTTTTCTTTCTTTCAAAACTTTTTTCTTTGCCAAATTAGCTACTGTTTCCAGCCAAAAAAATCTGAAAAAATGAAATCACCCCCCTCCCTTTAGCCTTGGCCGAATGGCCCTCTAACCCTTGGATGGGAATTGCACTTTTTCTCCTCCAATCTTGGCCTTTAGATTAAGATATTTTGATGACAACATAAAAATGTCATCTTGCCAATTGATAGCAGCCCTTAAGATGTGTACTCAGCCCTTGTAGTAACCTTAGCCCTTAGATGCAAAAGATGACCAATCCCATGCACTGCCTTGCTTGCCCCTATTGAGTGCCTACCCTTGGATAAGTTGTGTTGTTCCATTCTTGGTCATTGGATGAGGACAACATAAAAATGAAAATCTTGTAGATTAAATCCAGCCCTTAACACGTGTACTCAGCCCTTGTAGATGGCCTAAGCCATTGGTTGAAAAGAGACAATCCCAAGCACTTCCTTGCTTAACCGAATGGATGCTCACCCTTGGATCAATTGTGCTCATCTTTTTTCTTCCATTCTTGGCCATTAGATGAGGGTTCTTTCATGAAAAATAAAAATGTCATCTTGGCATTTAAACTTGGCCATTGGATGGTTCATTCAACTTTCCTACAAGGCTCCTAAGCCATTGGATGAAGGGGAGACCATTTGTAAGGTGTTAGTGGTAGCATGTGGCTTGATAGTGACTAGGGAATTAAATTGTTCAAGCTTCCTTCTTCTCCTCTATATTGGCTGAACAAAGGAAGAAAAAATCCCAGCAATTCCTTCTTCTTTCATATTTTCATCAATTACAAATTTGCCCTTTTTAGTTTCTTTGGTGAAATAACCTTTTTGCCCCCCCAACCTAAATAAATAGCAAACAGACTCCAAATTTGAATTTTCTATTTTCAATACTTCCAAAGTAAAAAAAAATTGAATTCTGGAAGTTCTCAAAAAAATTCGAGTCCATTTGCTATTTATTTCGGATTTATTTTTGAAATTGCCCCTTTTATGCACCCGAACTTTATCATTTTTTAAACTAGCTCCGAATCCAGATTTTTCTTCACCAATATCTTCCAAATAATATAAAAATATGATCTGGAAGTTTTCATAATTTTTGGAGCTCATTTACTATTTTTTCGGGATTTATCTGCTTGAATTACTATATAGGGGACCCGGGATTTCGCCATTTTGCAAACGAACTCTGAATCAAGATTTTCTTTCACCAATCTCTTCCAAATATTTTTAAAATGAGATTTGAAAGTTTTCAGAATTTTTGGAACTCGTTTGCTATTTTTTCGGGATTTATCCTGTTGAATTACTACATAGGAGACCCGGTATTTGGCCATTTTGCAAACGAACTCCGAATCAAGATTTTCTTTTGCCAATATCTTTGAAATGATTTAAGAATGAGATTTTCATATTTTCAGAATTTTTGGAGTTCATTTGCTATTTTTCCTATATTTTCCAATTTTGCCCTTTTGCCTCCGAAACCCGATTTTGCTCAAAACAAGTCCGATTTTCATATTTTCTTCAAATTGAGCCCTGGGCTATCCTTTTTGAATCATTTCTCATCAATTAAGGGCTTTATATCTTTCGAATTAGGCTGTTTCTGTAATTCTTCCAAATTTTACCGAAATCCACCAAAAAACCCTATTTCTCGGTTTTCTTCCGAATTGACTTTTCTACCAGTTTTTCTTCCAAGTAGCTTCTCCATTACCCGTAGTCAGTGCTTATCTTTCATTTGAGACCTCAATTCCGGCCAATTTGATCGTTTAAGTTCTTTTCCCTAAATTTCTCGAATTAGGGTTTCCTTTCTACTAAATCTTGTAACCCAACTTCCAAACTCCATATCTTTCAATGTAGACCACAGATTATCAAAATTCTTTCACCATTTTTCAATTGAACCTCAAATCTTGATTTTGAATATGGGTTGACTTTTTTGGGTTGACATTTTTTGGGGTTGACTTTGTTTGAGTGTGACTTTTTCTATCTATTTTCTTAGATTAAGCCTTAGAGTACCACCTGCAGGATGAGAAAAGCCTTTTAGCATTCTGAAACATCATTTTAGGAGGAAAATGTACCTGATTTAGGGGTCTGGACAAAATTAGGTGTCTACAGGTGGCAAATATTGTTCCAGTACCAAAAAATGATGGCAAAGTGCGGATGTGCGTTGATCATCGAGATTTTAACAAAGCCAGCCCTAAAAGATAATTTCCCTTTACCCCATATTCATACTCTGGTGGATAATACGGTGAAAAGTTCTTTATTTTCTTTCATGGATAGATTCTCAGGATACAATCAGATTAAGATGGCACCATCTCGTACTCAAAATTGAAGGCCATTCAGAATTTGCCACCATCTCGTACTCAAAAGGAAGTAAGAGACTTTATGGGAGATTGAATTACATTGCTCGATTTATTTCTCAATTAACCGACAAATGTGATCCAATATTTAAGTTACTCCGAAAACGTGATCCAAGAGAATGGGATGAAGGTTGTCAGATTGCATTTGGAAATGTTAACGATACTTGAAATTAATAAGGTACCATTTTCTACAGGCGTTGTGGGGGTGCTAATCCTTCCCCACACGTAACCAAGTCTCGAACCCGCTTCTTTGATTTCTTTGGTTTAAAACGCAGACTTGAAATTGGTTTAAAAAAATGTTTTAATTAATTTTAAAATGTTTTATAAAACCGGTTTTAATAGGTTGCCGATCACACCTAGCCAAAAAAGATTGGTGGCGACTGCATGTCTTTTTCAAGGTTATTTTTCATTTTTCTAGGGGAATTAGGTCGATTTTTCCTCAATTCTTGTTAATATCACGCTTAACGAATAATAAAATCTTGCGATGAGACTTGTTATTTTTTAGGTTGCGACAATAATATTAATAGATTAATGAAATGAATTGTTCATGAGGAGAAAGAAATTTAATTGAGAATTAAATTACTTTTGTTTAGAAATTAATCTATCCAATAAATAAGCATGAGAAATTAGAATGGATCCAAAGAGACTATTCTAATTTAAGACTGTCTACTAAGGATGGTTGGCCCAACTTAAGGCATTAAGGTTGATGGACCATTATTATTATTAGCTAATATAATGGGCCTATCGATCCATCTTAGAACTAAATTGTTTAAGTCCAAGTGGATTAATGAAAATCTTATGCAAGAAACTACACTAGCAAGACAAGCTTAGGGAGAGGGGGTCAGGGTTTGCGCTTGCATATATATCAAATGTAGAGGCTATAGCCGCAAAAAAAAAGGACATTCATTCTACTTGAGATATTTTGATTTTTGCTTGAGAAAAAGTTAGTTTCAAGAAGAGAACTCTAACCTAGCAAAATAGTGATATCGCCACCTCCATGCAAGAAAAGGGGTTGCCGCAATTTCTCTTTCTCTTGGTGTTTTTATGGTCACTTCTCTTCCTTGTTGAGTGAGATTGGTTTAGGGAGATAAACAAAAGAAATAGATATTTTAATTGTGATCTTAGGATCAACTTGCTAGCACAAGTGAATCATCATACCTTAGAGAAGGATCTATCAACTGTTCGTGTGGACTAGCTCTAGAGGAAGGACAATTGTGCTTCTTGTGATCTTGTTCGAATTGGATCTTGGACTTGAGAGAAATTTGAGATTTGGATCTGCAACTTAAGGTTACGATATCTTAAGTAGGTAACTTCTAAATCATATGGGTGATTTAATTTGTTTTGAATGTCATAAACCTATGCTAAACACAAGCCTAAGATCCTGTTGTACTTCGGGTGCTTCTTTGTTTACTTCCGCTACACTTTGATAATTTTTTTTAAGCATGAGCTCGACAGTAGCATAACCCAACAGTGGTATCAGAGTCAGGTCCTGTTGTTTAAATGAGGTTTGTGCATGTCAATTCTTGGTGATAAACAAGTTATTGTTTTGTGTGTTGATTTTGGTATGTTTTCGGTTCTTAAGGATTTAAAAGAAAAATAGTTTTCTTTATTGTGTTAAATCTGGATAGCAGCTATACAATGACTTTAATCATGTTTAAATTTGTTTAAGAGATAGATTAAAATTGTTTTAATCAACAAGGATTAAAGCCATGACATGTCTTAGTAAACCCGACAAGTTTTGCTGTCAAAAACATAGTTTTGAGTCAAGTTTTGTAAGCTGATTTGGGGTTGTTATAAAATTGATTTTTTAGATGTTTCAGATCTGGAAATTTTATATTACATGCTTCCATTGAAGTTACAAAATTGATTTGAGCTTAAAACGTTTAAGCAAAGTTGTTTTTGGGCATGAAACGTTGTTACTACAATGCTAAAAAAAATTTGGACTGCTTTGTAGGTGTTTGCGTGCCATAAAATTCGAGCATGAGTATGGAAACGTTCCATGTGTTTGCTAGGAATTTCGGACAGCATCTAAGTTGAATATGATTCATCTATGATGGCTGGTTTGAGCATGGAACATGACTAGATAAAGCGGCAATTGTTGCTGCAAGCTAGTAGGCCGAACCGCGACACCAAGGAGGCAATTGTTGCCAAATTGAGTGCAGCTGTAAGGGGTAGCCAGCAAGCTTTTTTTAGGGCATCCAGTAGCCACTGTAGATGGCATACAATAGTCTGATCACGGGCTAGCAGCGGCCATTCGATGGCCAAAGAGATTGCCTACGCCTAGGACACAAAGAGTTAGAGTCCTAATTCAACAAGGAAATTGTTTCCTACTGGGAGTGTGAATCCTAAATGTTAGAGGAGACTTTGTAGTATGATTAGGTAAGAGTTACCTAATGAGATATAAGTTCCTAAAGAGTTAGGATGGATTGAAAAATTAAAGACTCGGTATAAGACAATGATATGTCCTAAAATGTTTAGGATTTTGAGCATGCTAGAATATTTTGTCCTAATTAAGACAAGCAACCTAAAAGTTAGGTAAAGTTCAATTTCAAGATAGCTTTCTTAATTGTGAAGATTTTATTAAAAGTGTTTTAGTAGTTGGAACCAAAATTGCTAGAATGATTTGATAAACTGTCTCAAATTTATTTGGTGACATTTATGCAAATAGTACACAAGATCACTAGGTGATATTGACTATGCATGTTTTTAATTCATGCTTATAATATGATTATGTATGCATGAAGGATGGTTATGGACTAGACCTTAGTATGACTAGGGAATGTATGGTTGAATTTTCTTATTGGTATTTTATAATTTGGGTTTGCACACCCTGCCTTCTCTTTTTCATTCCGGAGTTGTAAATTCTCTTCTCTTTTAATAAGGATTTTTTAAAAAGTATTTTAGTAGTTGGAACCAAAATTGCTAGAATGATTTGATAAACTGTCTCAAATTTATTTGGTGACATTTATGCAAATAGTACACAAGATCACCAGGTGATATTGACTATGCATGTTTTTAATTCATGCTTATAATATGATTATGTATGCATGAAGGATGGTTATGGACTAGACCTTAGTATGACTAGGGAATGTATGGTTGAATTTTCTTATTGGTATTTTATAAATTGAGTCTACGCACCCTGCCTTCTCTTTTTCATTCCGGAGTTGTAAATTCTATTCTCATCTAACTCCCCTCGAATGTAACTTGAGGTTTCTGATAAAGTAATGTAATTGTTATATTCTTTATAGATTTAAATATAGGATATGAAGTTAAATTTATGTAAATTTTAAGTTTGTAAGGAGATATGGCACCAAGAAGAAGTAACCAAGGAGATCACTAGCAAAGCTTTCGAACACTATGTATGGTATCCCCTAGGAATTTGACCAACTAGTTTCCTAATGGCTCAAGGAAACTAGATTAGAATTAAGTCCATAATCATCTTAGTAGATTGCTTCTGATAGGTTTATTTTGAATTATGTATATATGTAATGCATGTAATTAAATGAATGCTATGCATGCCAATCAAATATGAAATCAATAAGACCTATATAAGAATTAAATGAAATCCCTCATTAAATTATATTGAGTCCATGTTACACATAATAAATTGCCTTCCACCATCATAACAAGATAACTAGAGTTCTTCCATTTGGAGGCTTGTTGAGTCACTCAAGGTCAAACTTATGTACGAACATGTTTGAGTTATTGAATGTGGGTCTTACTCAACTAAGTGTTATGTTATCCGGATGCTTTAAAACTTGATCACATGACATTTACAGGCAAAGTTAGGCGAAAAGCATATGATGTATTTAGGCAAAGAGTTGTCACCTAACTGGATCTTGGAGTTGCATAGAGATGTAATTGGTAAATTAAGTTACCTACTCAATTAGTTTCAACTTGGCTTGTTGAGTAACTCAATGTTATGCTAGAACAAAAGGGCTCCTAGCTCATTAGGAAGTTTAAGAGTTAAATTTCTCGAGATAGTAGTTAAGGTCTATTATTTTGTAAAAATAATGAGAATAATCATTTAAGTATTAAAGCCTGACATAAATGATTACTACTTGCTGTTGATTAACTATTAAATGTTTTGATTCATATAGGATATAAACGCTAAAATGGCAAATGCATTATCACTGAGAAGCATACTTGATGCTAATAAATTAACTGGGCAAAACTTCGTTGACAGCTTTCGCAATGTCAAGATTGTATTGACACAGGCAAAGAAGGCTTATGTTCTTGATGAGCCCATTCCAGATGAGCCTACTGCTGATGCAACAGAGGAGGATAGGGTCGCCTATAGAGTTCATAGAGATGATCTCATACAAGCAACACGTGTGATGTTGGCTAGTATGGCACCTGATCTCCAAAAGCAGCATGAGGCCATAAATGCTTAGGATATCATCCTTAACCTTAGATCTCTAAGGAGAATCGTACTGAGAGATTTGACATCTCAAAGGAATTGTTCCGAACAAAGATGTCAGAGGGAAGCCAAGTAAGCCCTCATGCGCTTAAGATGATTGGGTATATTATGCTTTTGGAGCAAACTGGATGAGTCATGGATCATGATCTAAGCATTAATCTAATCCTTACTTCACTACCGAAGAGCTATTCGCAGTTTGTGTTGAACTTCAACATGAACCACTTGGAGCCTACTCTTTCTGGGTTGCTGAATATGCTCACATAGGTCGAGCAAACCATTGTTAAGGACAAGTCATCTGTCCATTTAGTTTCTTCCTCTAAACCGAAAGGTAAGAAAAAAAGAAAGACTAGATGAGATGTACCTCCAGCTTCAAAGAGTTTGAAGCCCGATGATGGTAATGTGAAGGAAGCAAAGGATAAAGATAATGCTAACAAAGCTTGCTTTCATTGTGGGAAAACTGGTCATTGGAGGCGCAATTGCAAGGAGTACCTTGAGTCTAACAAGGGAAAGAAGTTGAAAGGAGTTTCAACTTCAGGTACACTATGACTCACTTCCTCTTGGTATATGATACCTAACATATGATACTAAATATGTATGACATATTGTAGGGACCAAAGGAAATGAGCAGTGAAGCTGGACCATGAAGATGGCAACCGAGTTTGATACTACATCAGAGCTTGCCGAACTTATGGATTTTTAATAAGACATTTATTTATGATTTATTTAGAAACATTTGATGTTTTATTGGCATTGTGGGCCAATGTTGAGGATATTTAATTTATGTTTTAGAAACATATCGCTTTGCTGGCATATGGATGCCATGCTTATTTAATTTCCTCTAAAATAAATCAGTTATAGAATTGTTCTATAACATAGTCTTATATTATACAACTTGCAAAGTATTATGAATACTATTTAGCTTAGTGATATGGAATTTGAACTGTTATTGAATTAATCTTTTAACATCTACATATGTAGGATTTAGTGGGAGCTATTAATAACTCTTTGAATGATAAAAGGTTATGATAAATTTCCATTTTTGAAAAATGCAATTAGTTGGAAACGTTCCAAACTTGAATGGATTGCACATTTATATTAAAGGTTTTTAAGACTAACTCTTTTGTTTTGGCTTGCAAAAGGAGTAATATTTGGATCATTAGCTATTTTCTAATAAGTAGATTCCAATTGTTGTTATAAAAACAACTGAGCCATTTGAATGGAATCTAGGTCTTGTTGTGATTCGAATTATTAACCTTGATAATGAGATTATCAGGAATAGGACAAAGCATATTCTCAATCCACTTAAGCTATATCCTTGAAGATACACAATTGCTAATCGAAATAGTTCGGCATTGGATGCGTTAGTGATTGGCTTAGTGCAAGTGGGAGCTTGTTGGTGTATGCCCTAGTGCCAATCAGATTGAGCATGGGATACACAGTCAATAAAGCAAACCCTTCACAATGAAGATAGTGATACAAGGTTTTCCTTCATGTTAGTACAATAATAAAGAGCTATTAAGTACTAATTGGATGAAGCCCATGGATCGTAATGGCCCTACAAAGGAATTATAAAAAGTTATAATTATGAGATCCTTATGCATCAAAGCCTTGTTCCTTAAATTGTTCCTGGTCATCGTATTGCCAAGACGGGGCATTGGCAATGCTCAAAGACTAGTATATGTTAAGCCTTCTTACTTATGAAGTAAGCAACCGATCTCATATAGGTTGAAGTATGGGATACTTGGGATAACATATAGGTGCCTGCCTGTTGAACAAGTTCACTGAACATGGCCCGCCAAGAGAACTTCATTTGGTAATATCACTCCAGTGTCTATGATAATGTTCTCTTAGTACCAGTTGTGTAAATTATTCCTCAAACTTGTGATACCAGGTCATCTTGTATGGAGAGTGTCATACTTAGATTCCATCATGAACGGGTCCAAAAAAGGGATGCTTATGTTTGGGTGTTATCGGGTATGACATGAAACATACGAAGATGAATGAGTGATCCAGAGAGGATTCACCACTCCCTGTGATAATGGAGACATATCTCATTTGTTCTTGACTATGATTAACTTCATTAAGTCTTTGGCCAAAGAATGATGAATTTAGGAGAAACTTGTTTCTCTAAATTCATAAGGTTAATCATAAGTTGCGAAGAACTAATATGGATTGATCATGAGTAGACACTGCACCATGCTCATGCGCTATCCGGGATATATGGTGAAAGGACTGTATTACACTGACAGGCTGGTTGCTGAAAGGTTTCTAAAAGGTCACGCTGACCTCACAATATTTTGGTGGTCATGATGGGTTACTAGATCCCGCTCATGATCTATGAAAACAAGTTAATGTGATTAACTTATGTTCATTGCCAACATATTGGGAATCTAGAGGGTCATACACATAAGAACGGTTATGTATGGATTAAACATGGTATTCTATTAAGGTAAAACTTAATGGAATAAAAGATCTATATTGAGGACTTAATTGAAGAAGTTCAATTGAGAAAAATTAAGACATAATTGAGATTTGAGAAATCCAAAGACAATGTATTAATAAAAAAAGAGGAATCAAGAAGTCTTATATAAACTAGTACAGTCGACTTTGATATAGTGATGTGCAAGGTGAATTTCGAATGACTATGCTATATTGGATTAATGTCATGTGCTGATATTAATAGATTTACGACATGAATTGTTCATGAGGAGAAAAAAATTTAATTGAGAATTAAATTACTTTAGTTTAGAAATTAATCTATCCAATAAATAAGCATGAGAAATTAGAATGGGTCCAAAAAGTCTATTCCAATTTAAGACTGTCTACTAAGGATGGTTTGCCCAACTTAAGGCATTAAGGTTGATGGACCAATATTATTATTAGATAATATAATGGGCCTATTGATCCATCTTAGAATTAAATTGTTTAATTCCAAGTGGATTAATGAAAATCTTATGCAAGAAGCTACACTAGTTGGCCAAGCTTAGGGTGAGGGGGTCAGGGTTTGCGCCTGCATATATATCAGATACAGAGATTGTAGCCGCGAAAAAAAAAAAAAAATAAGACATTTGTTCTACTTGAGATATTCTGATTTTTGTTTGAGAAAAAGTTGGTTTCAAGAAGAGAACCCCAACCTAGCAAAATAGTGATATCGCCACCTACCTGCAAGAAAAGGGGTTGCCACAATTCCTCTTCCTCTTGGTGTTTTTCTTGCCGCTTCTCTTCCTTGTTGAGTGAGATTGGTTTATGGAGATAAAAAAAAAAAGAAATAGATCTTTTGATTGTGATCTTAGGATCAACTTGCTAGCACAAGTGAATCACCATACCTTAGAGAAGGATCCATTAGCTGTTCGTGTGGACTAGCTCTATGTAGACACCTAATTTTTCTGGACCCCTAAATCAGGTACATTTTGTTCCTATATTGATGTTTCATAATGCTAAAAGGCTTTTCTCATCTTGCAGGTGGTACTCCGAGACTTTGTCTAAGAAAGTAGACAAAAAAAAATCAAACTAAAAAAAAAAAAAAGTCAACCCCGAAAAAAGTCAACTACTAAAAAAGTCAACAAACTTTCAAAAGCAAGATTTGAGGTTCAATTGAAAAACAGTGAAAGAATTTTGATAATCCGAGGTCTACTTTGAAAGAAATGGAGTTCGGAAGTTGAGTTACGAGATTCAGTAGAAAGAAAACCATAATTCGAAAAATTTGGGGAAAAGTGCTTAAACGATAAAATTGGTCAGAATTGAAGGTCTAAAATGAAAGATAAGCACTGACTACGGGTAATGGAGAAGCCATTTGGAAGAAAAAACTGATAGAAAAGTCAATTCGGAAGAAAATCGAGGATTAAGGTTTTTTGGTGGATTTCGGTGAAATTTGGAAGAATTATAGAAATGGCCCAATTCGAAAGATCTAAAGCCCTAAATTGATGAGAAATGATTAAACAAGGATAGCCCAAGGCTCAGTTTGAAGAAAATCTGAAAATTGAACTTGTTTTGAGCAAAACCGGGTTTCGGAGGCAAAAGGGCAAAATTGGAAAATTTGGAAAAAATAGCAAATGAATTCCAAAAATTTTGAAAATTTGCAAATCTCATTCTTAAATCATTGTGAATAGATTGGCGAAAGAAAATCTTGATTCGAAGTTCGTTTCCAAAATGGCCAAATCCCAGGCCCACTATGTAGAAATTTAACAAGATAAATACCGAAAAAATAGCAAACGAGTTCCAAAAATTTTAAAAAATTGTAGATCTCGTTTTTAAATTATTTGGAAGAGATTGGAGAAAGAAAATCTTGATTCAGAGTTCGTTTGTATAATGGCCAAATCCGAGCCCCCCATGCAGTAATTGAAGCAGATAAATCCCAAAAAAATAGCAAATGAGCTCCAAAAATTATGAAAACGTTCAGATTATATTTTCAAATTATTTGGCAGATATTGGTGAAGAAAAATATGGATTTGGAGCTCGTTTAAAAAATGGTAAAGTTCGGGTGCATAAAAGGGGCAATTTTGGAAATAAATTCGAAATAAATAGAAAATGGACTCGAAAAATTTTGAAAACTTTCAGAATTCAATTTTTTATTATTTTGTAAGTATTGAAAAAAGAAAATTCGAATTTGGAGTCGTTTTCTATTTATCTATGTTCGGGGGGCAAAAAGGTCATTGCACCAAGGAAACCAAAAAGGGCAAATTTCTAATTGGGGAAAATATGAAAGAAGAAGGAATTGCTGAGATTTTTTCTTCCCTTGGTCAGCCAACATAGAGAAGAAGAAGGAAGTTTGAACAATTTAATTCCCTAGTCACTATCAAGCCACATGCTACCACTAACACCTTGCAAATGGTCCCCCCTTCATCCAATGGCTTAGGTGCCTTGTAGGAAAGTTGAATGCACCATCCAATGGCCAAGTTTAAATGCCAAAATGAAATTTTTATTTCTCATAAAAGAACCCTCATCTAATGGCCAAGAATGGAAGAAAAAAGATGAGCACAATTCATCCAAGGGTGAGCATCCATTTGGTTGAGCAAGGGAGTACATGGGATTATCTCTTTTCATCCAATGGCCATCTACAAGGGCTGAGTACACATGTTGAGGGCTGGATTTAATCTACAAGATGTCATTTTTATGTTGGCCTCATCCAATGACCAAGAATCGAAGAGCACAACTTATCCAAGGGTAGGCACTCAAGACGGGCAAGCAAGGGAGTGCATGGGATTGGTCCTCTTTTGCATCTAATGGCTAATGTTACTACAAGGGCTGATTACACATCTTAAGGGCTGCTATCAATTGGAAAGATGACATTTTTATGTTGTTATCAAAATATCTAAATCTAAAGGCTAAGATTGGAGGAGAAAAAGTGCAATTCCCAATCCAAGGGCTAGAGGTCCTTTCAGCCAAGGCTAAAGGGAGAGGGAGGATTTCTTTTTTTCAGAAGTTTTTTGGCTGGAAACAGTAGCTAATTTGGCAAAAAAAAAAAAGAGTTTTGAAAGAAAGAAAAAAAAAAGTTTTCAATAGAGAGCTTGAAGGTAGTCATCTCTACCAAGCTCTAGCCTAGCTTTCTTCTTCATTTCCATGGTGTTTTCTTGATTTTTCTATCATATTTTCATACTACATTTTTCATAGAAATAAAGTTTTTTAATATTTACTTATGTTTTCATCTCTTCTTCTTCTTTAAAATGGTGGAAAACTATTTTTTTTCTATGGTTTCATGCTATGACCGAAAATGGCACATTTATTTGCCTTGTTTTTCATTTTTTTTTCTTCCTTGCATGTTGTGAAAAATTGATTTTTACAAGTTTTTTAGAGTATTCTAAGGTTCTGATTTTTTAAAAAATATGAAGCAAAAAAGGTTGAAATGGCTACATGATCTTGGCTAGACCAAGTGACTATGGTTAGGAGAGAGGCTATGCTCATTTTTACCTACCATGAAGCTCACCTTATTTTATGTTTTACATGGTTTATTTGCTATTTTATTGATATGGAAAGGCTTCATGATCTTGGCAAGACCAAGTGATTATGGTTTGGTGAGAGGCTATGCCTATTTGATACCAACCATGGAGCTTAACTTTCCTTGTTCTACTTACTAGTTTTGCTTTTTATTTGTTTTTCATGTCTATGTTAAATCTTTTGTATATATGTTCTTTACATTATTTTCTATGCTATATTTACTTATATATTTCATTTCCATGCTTGATATTGCATCCTTGCATATTCGGCCATTGTTGTTCATATGCTCATGTTGTGCATTTTTTTCATGTATCATGTCTTACATGTTTGCATTTTCATGGTTTTGTTTCATGACCATTCGGCCATTCGATTTTGTATGCCTTGCATGTGTATTTATCTTTTGCTTCTTAAATTGTTTGCATCTCCATGCCATGAACTTGCATATTCTGATTTTAGTATGCCATGTGCTTATGAAAATGCTATGATAAAAATGCCACCATATTGTTCCATGACCATTCGACATCCCATGTTTGTTTGCCTTGCATGTGCATTTTTCTTTTGTTTCTTAACTTGTTTGCATTTCCATGCCATGAGCTTGTACATTTTGATTTTGGTATGTTATATTCTATTGAAAATGTCATGACATTATGCATTTTAATATGATTTGTCATGTACTTATGTCATTTACTAAATAAGATTGCATTAGAGTCTCATGTGATTATTTGGCCTCTTCATGCATTCCTTGCCTTGTCATGCATTTGCATTTTGTTTAGGTAACATGCTTTGCATTTTCATATCTTGAAATTGTGTATTAGTTTCTGTTTGTTCCAGCATTGACATTAGTTTCATGAGTCATTGTATGTTCATAGTATTGCTATGCATGTTCATTACATTTTAGGTCTAGGCCATATTGGTATTGCCATGCATATTGAGTCTTAAATCACATTGGTATTGTCATGCATTAATATGCTATTTAGGTCTTAGGTCACATAAGCATTTTCATGCATATTGATAACATATTAGGTCCTAGTCACATTTGCATTATCAAGCATTGCATGCATATAGAGTTAGGATAGCATTTATTGCCATGCAAATTCATGCTAGGCATTTAGGTTCTCTTGAATTGTCATGCATTTCCTTTACCATTTAGATCTTTATACCATGCATTTCATACATTTCATTTGCTGTATGTTCATGCATTCCATGTCATTGCCTCTTGATTTGTGAATTAGGCCAATTAATGGCTCAAAGTCATGCTCCCTTGAGCATACTTGTGGAAAATTAAGGAATTGTCAAATTGATTATTCTACCTTTGTGATTTTTTTACTTAGCCAATTTTTGTCCAAGGTTTTTAAAATGTTTAGCTATTGTCCTTAGGTCTTTAGGATGATTTCCAACAATTTCTACTTTGGTTTTTGAATGAATTTATCAAAGGCAAAAAATGTGTTTTGACAAATAGTTTTTTTCACCCAGTACTCGAACATCTCCAATTTTTTTGGCAGTCATCTTTAATCAAAAAATTAAACCAATTTTTTTCGTGTATATTTACATGTTCTGAGTCTCCAGTATATTTTTTAGATTTTTTTGAATTTTTAAAAATAGGCTAAAAAATCGTGTGGCAAAATCGAACAGTAAAGGCAGATTTGAAATCAAAAGAGGAATAATGGTTGAATTTGGCTAAGGCATTTAGAGGGGGTTGGTTAGAAGATTTAGCTACTGTCTTAGGATAGTTTCTAAGTCTTTTTAAACTTTAAAAATGATTTTATAAATCTTGGGTTAAGGGTAGTTAAGTCCGGGATTTTAAACTTTATTCAAGTATGCATGATTTAAATTTTAAAAGGGATTTTAAACTTTATTCAAGTATGCATGATTTTTTAAAAGGGTTTGGTAAGGGTTTTAAATTTTATTCAAGTTTTTCTTCTAAATTATTTCTAACAGTCACAAAGTTTTGTTTTTTAGAAAATCTATTTTGACATATTTTCCTAAGGTACCCGGATGTCTTTTTAGATATACGGATTTCTTTAATTAAAGAAAAAATACATTTTCATGCATTGCATTTTCCATGTTCATGCATTTTATTTAAATGTGTGATTTTTGCTATGATATTTTCAATGATATTATTATTATTTTAATTCACATTTTATGATCTTATATTTGTTTGCCATATGATTTTGAATGTTCCATGATATCCTATGCTTTTTATTTAGTTATTTTTGTCATATTGTTTAGCATATACTATGTTCATGCATTATTATTTTTATTTTTATTTTCATTTTCATGCATATTATATGTTAGTATTATTTTAATTTCATGTCATTTCTTGTCATTTAGATCATATTCCATGTCACTTAGGTTATTTTATTTATAACATGCCATGTCATTTATACTATGCCATATCATTTAAAATTGCGATGTCATTTAAATCATTTTATCTCATTTAGAATATACCATGACACTTAGGATTTTTTCATTTTACCTAGAATATACTATGTCATTTGAATTATGTCATATCATTTAGGTTGCTTTATATTATCTAGATTTGCCATGTCATTTTATTTATGTCATACATGTTCATGTTCATATTTTTAAATGTTTTGAAAAAGACAATGATTTTCAATAAAAATAAAGATATTCCCGAATTAAAATAATTTATGAGTTCTCTACCTGGTTTGCTGGAGAGAATATCATCAATTATCATTAATAAAGGAATATCTTTCTTTCAAAAAAAAAAAAAACAAAAAGAACGATAATGATTCGGAAAGTTTTCTAAATGAATAAAAATTTCTATATTTTGCTGATTTTGTCGGGGAATATAGGAAAATTTTGAATTAATAAATCCCGGATCATTTTCAATTAAAAATGGAATTGTTTTTCTTAAAATTGGGAATTAACTTGAAATACTAAATTAAAAACCAACTTTTTACCGAGACTTGAGATAACACACGATTAATAAGGTACCGATTTATATGGGCGTTGTGGGGGTGCTAATCCTTCCCCGCACGTAACCGACTCCTGAACCCGCTTCTTTGATTTCTCTGGTTTATAAACAAGACTTGAAATTGGTTTTAAAAATGTTTTAATTAATTTTAAAATGTTTTATAAAACCAGTTTTAATAGGTGGCCGATCACACCTAGCTAAAAAAGATTGGTGGCGACTCCATGTCTTTTTACGAGGCCGTTTTCATACCCTCGATCGTTTATTTTATTTCAATTTCGAGAGGAATTAAGTTGTCTTTTCCTCTGCTTCTGTTTCCCCCCTCACTCGAACACGTTCCCCATGATTGGGATCACGTATCGACACCTTCATTTTTCAAGAGGAATTAAGTTGACTTTTCCTTATTTTTTTAATGTCACACCTAACGAATAATAAAGTCTTGCGATGAGACTTGTTATGTTATCGTTATTTTCTTTAGGTTACAACACTCTAGATGAAGCACAATTGTACTTCTTGTGATTTTTTGTTCGAATTGGATCTTGGACTTAAGAGCAATTTACGATTTGGATCTCTAACTTAAGGTTACGATATCTTAAGTAGGTAACTTCTATATGATATGGGTGATTTAATTTGTTTTGAATGTCATAAACCTATGCTAAACACAAGCCTTGATTGTCTGAATATGAGGACCATTGATTGTTGTTCCAAGAAGAATTATGGTGATCTCCCCAACATGGATTGTAGTTGTTGGAATAGAAATTATTTTACTGCATATTATAGTTTCCAACATATTGCATTGATTCAGAATAGGTTGGGCACCAATCACTATTTTTTCCACCCCTACAGAGTTCACAAATTTCAAACAGGCTTTTGACAGATTGTACACACAAAGTGTCAAGCTTCTCATTAAGTCAGACACTTGTGAAGAGAAAGCATTGATTGTATCTCGTTTATAATCCCACATAGTGCATCCAAATCAACAAAACCTAAAAATAAAGAAAAATAAAGTTTAAATTAAGACTAAGGTTGCTTGGTATTATTGTTAACAAAAATAATAAACAATTCCCCGACAACGGTGCCAAAAACTTGTTGTCAGATTTCACTACGCAAGTGCACGTACTGCAAACAAGTAATAGAGTAGAAGTAGAGTATCGTACGCACGATGAATTGTTATTAATTTTGCTAAGTACTAAAATTAACACACTCAATCTTATCTAAACAATTAAATAAAGATGGTAATTAAAAACTAAAATTGAAAGAAACTAATACTGAAAACAACTAAATTAAAAAAATGAATTCAATTAATTATAAAAGCCTAGGATTACAACTTCCCTCAACACTTCGCTTGAATCTCTCTCGATCTCTTCACCTGATTAATGATCCTGAGTTGTTAACCTAGAGTTCTATCTTATTTATTAGTATCTGCCGATGGTCTTATAAAAATATCCTTCCTAACCAATTAACTATACTTCTATGATAATTGAATTAAAGAAGAACTCATTAAGCTTAGGCTCTAACAATGATAACACATGACAAGTAAGTGTATTCCTACCCTACCTGCAGATCAATTCATCCTAATAAATGAATATGAAACATGTATCATTCAATCCATGTCTAACACTAAACTCCCTATGTCTAGGTGTATTTAGGTTAACAAATCAATCTAATTGGTGGCCAATCAACTAGAAGCATTAAGAACAATATTGAACAAACAACTCAACAATCAATTAAATCAAGCTAGAGAGAGAAAGTAAATTCAAACTATGTGTTGAGTTCCATTGAAATCCTAGTAAAAGAGATTTAGTTCATGATAGTTAATGAAAACAAATAATCAAATAGTTTCACCATCATCAATAACACAAGAAAAATAAAGCAGAGAAAAGAGAAAACTATGAGTTGTCAGTTCTTGAATCTTGAATCTTCCAATCTTCTTGAGAGAATTTGATGGCAACTATCTTCTTTATAGAGAATTAGGTTTCTAGATATCACATTCTCTTTATTCTGACCTAAAAAAGTCCTATTTAAAATGTCGAAAGCCTCCTGGAGTCCGAAACTTTGCTCCCAAGCAAACAGGTAAGTTTTTGCCTTTTTTTTACGTTTTTTTGCGAGTTGGAACCTGTTTTAACTAGGAAAATATTGTCTAATTTTGATGCTCCTTATACCGTTGGAAAGATATAGAAGTCAGCTTCAGAAGTCAATAAGGGAGTTTTCTCATTTGAAGTCTTTAAGATCGATTTTTTCTTAAAAAAAGCTCCAGAAGCGAAACTGCTTGCTCATTGGTTTGCACCGTTTTCCATCGTTTTGCACCTCGAAGCTCGAGATCACCTTGGACCTATAAAAACACACAAATAATAACTAAATAACTATTTTAAACATAAAATGGATAAATAAAAAAAATCTAAAATTAATCAAATCCTAATAAAATCCTCAAGGACTTAGCCGATTCAAAAGCATAAAAGGTGGCAAAAGAACTATATTTCCTAGAGTTATCAAGAACCACTATGAAGGTAGGTCTACCATTGTTCTAGAGCAACCTAATTTCTTTATGCGATCACGATCTACTGATCATCTCTTGTGTTCGAGGAAGAAAGGGTTGGACCTGGTTCCCACTTTAGAAGCAAGGTCTTGCAGACAGTTTGTCTAGGGAAGGTAGGTTAGGGCAACATCTAACTTGAAGGGACAGAAATAGTATCACGATGTGGATGAGAATAGGGAAGTAAAGCCCTTGACAGGTTAGTTGTTAAACCATGTTGAGTTCGAATCTGATTTTAATCAGTCTAGGACAAAAGATTTCAATGGGTCTCGGCGAACAATTTGGATTCTGTTATGGTTAATCTTGAACTAGGTGAGATAGTAAGAACGAATGAATGGCTGCAGTTGTCTGCCGTTTGTTTGCTTCATGAACTAACCAGTCCAAAATTACTAGAAGATTTCTTTCACGAACAAGGCTTCATTGGGTGTAGGGTTGCTATTCTAGATCATAAAAGGGTGTTAATTTCCTTTGAGACCAAGGAGGATTTACTCATGTTCTGTAGTGAAGCACACAAGTGGAGTAATTATTGGTTTGTTGAGGTTAGGGAAGTGAAACCTGTTGATGCAGCTCAGGATTACTATGTATGGATTCGAGTCGAGAGGGTCCCTTTGTTTTATTGGTGTCGCAACCTAAAAAAATAACAAGTCTCATTGCAAGACTTTATTATTCGTTAAGCGTGACATTAAAAAAAATCGAGAAAAAGTCGACTTAATTCCTCTTGAAAAATGAAGGTTTTCAAAATGACCTTGAAAGTCGCCACCAATCGTTTTGAGCTAGGTGTGATCGGCCACCTATTAAAACCGATTTTATAAAATATTTTAAAATTAATTAAAATATTTTTAAAACCAATTTCAAGTATGCGTTTTTAAACCAGAGAAATCAAAGAAGCGGGTTCAGGACTCGGTTACGAGTGGGGAAGGATTAGCACCCCCACAACGCCCGTAGAAAACCGTACCTTATTAATCATGTGTTATCTCAAGTCTAAGTAAAAAGTCGGTTTTAAATTTATTATTTCAAGTTAATTCCCAATTTAAAGAAAAAATAATTCCATTTCTAATTGAAAATTATCCGGAATTTATAAATTCAAAATTTTCCTACATTATCCAACAACGTGGCAAAATGTAGAAATTTTTATTAGTTTGGAAAACTTTCCGAATCATTCTCATTTTAAAGAAGATATTTCGTTATTAATGATAATTGATAATATCCTCCCCAGCAAATCCGACAGAGAATTCATGAATTATTTTAACTCGGGAATATCTTTATTTTATTGAAAATCATTACCTTTTTGAAAACTGTTTAAAAAATATGAATATGTATGACATAAATAAAATGACATAGCAAAGTCTAAATAATATAATGCAACCTAAATGATATGATATAATTTAAATGTCTTAGCATATTCTAAATGAAATGAAATATCCTATGTCATATGATATATTCTAAATTAAATAAAATATCCTAAGTGACATAATATATTCTAAATGAAATGAAATGACCTAGGTAACATAATATATTCTACATGAAATGAAATGACCTAGGTAACATAATATATTCTATATGAAATGAAATCATTTAAATGACATGGCAAATATAAATGATATGGCATATAATCTTTAAATGACATGAAACATAAAATAATGCTATTATATAATATGCATGGAAATAAAAATAAAAATAAAAATAATAATGCATGGACATAGTATATGCTAAATTATATGACAAAAATAACTAAATAAAAAGCATAGGATATCATGAAATATTCAAACCATATAACAAATAATATAATATCAAAAATTTAAATCAAAGATAATAACACCATCATGAAAATTAAACCTAGCAAAAATTACATATTATATAATATGCATGAATATGGAAAATGCAATGCATGAGAATGTATTTTTTCTTTTAATTAAGGAAATTCGTATATCTAAAAAGATATCCGGCTACCTTAGGAAAATATATCAAATTGAATATTCTAAAATCAAAATACTTTGTGGTTGTTTGAAAACAATTTTGAAAAGCTTAGATTAAAAATAAAAACTTAGCTAAACCCTTTTTTATATGGCTCTAATTTCCTAAGTTTAAAATCTCGGACTTGACCACCCTTAACCCGATACTTAAAAAAATCAGTTTTAGAGTTTAAAAAGGCTTAGAAACTACCCTAAGTCAATAGCTAAACTTCCTAATCAGCCCCCTCTAAGTAACTTAACCAAAACAGAAAAATGATTTTCCTTCAAATTCAATTCTAACTCCACTGTCCAGTTTTAAACCATGATTTTTCACCCTATTTTTAATAATTCAAAAATTTATAAAACAGTTACTGGAGACTCAGGATATGTAAAACTAAATGGGAAAAAATCGGCTTAATTTTTTTATTAAAGATGGTTGCCCAGAAAAATCGAGAAAGTACGAGTACTGGGTGAAAAAACTGTTTTGTCAAAACACATTTTTTTGCCTTTGATAAAATCATTTAAAAATCAAAGTAAAACTTTTAAAGACTCTCTAAATGACTCACAAACAGTAGCTAACACTTTTGAAAAGTTAGAAAAAAATTGGTTAAGTAAAAAAAAAATCACAAAGGTAGAATAATCAATTTGACAACTCTTTAATTTTCCACAAGTATGCTCAAGAGAGTATGACTTTGAACCATTGATTAGCCTAAGTCATAAGTCAAGTGTCATGGACATGAAAAATACAGCCAATATGATGCATGAAACGCATGATTTTAAACCTAAATGTCATGAAAAATGCATGGCATCAATAAAATGACTTAGACCTAAATGAACTTGCATGGCATTTAATGCAACCTATGTCTAAAATGCATGAATATGCATGGCAAAACAAATCAATCCTATATCTAAAATATGCATGGCAATAACACAAACACAAGGCATGCTTAAACAAAATACTCAACCAAATGTCATGAAAATGCAAACCTATCAACTAACATAACAAAAATACACACACAAAGCAAATAAAATCAGATGGCCGAATGGCCTCATGTTCAAAATGAGCATGGCATTTTCACAAACACTTGATATACTAATATACTTAACTAAAGAATAACACTCAAATCATGCAAATATAAAGTAGAGGCATGAAAACCAACAAGCATTTTCACAAACACATGGATTACAAAATATAAAACATAAACAAACTTAAGCATTTTGAAAACAGAAAATCAAAAATGCAAGAATAGTAAAATAAACATGATAATAGACTCATAAATGGAAATAAACAAGCAACCAAATTAAAACAAGCTTCAAGTCTATGTATTAGAAGAAGATTTAAAGCATCAAAACTTATTAAATATCAGAAATAACATGAAATAACAAAGCAAATAGCAACTTAAAAAAAAACTGGGCCATTCGGCCATATCCAAAAACTAAAGGAAAAAATTTTTTCAAGAGCTTTTTATAAGAAATGATGAAGAAGGAACTTAAAGAAGAACATTAAAAACACTTATTTAAAAAGAAAAATCAAAAGAAACTCACCAAAATAATAATCAAAACAGCAAATCAAGAATAGTAAAAGAAAGTGCAAGAGTATGGTGCTTAAAGCAACCTCTAGAAGCTATCTTTCAAGCTTTTTCTCTTCTAACTTTATTTTCTTTTCTAAACTTTGATTTTTGCTTTTCAACAATAGAGAGAAAATCAGCCAAAACCAAGAGAGAATAGAGAGTGAGTCTAGTTGAAAATGAAAGAGAGAGTCCCCTCCCCTTAGTGTGGCGGAATGGCCTTATTCACCTATGATGTTGTCATTTTTTCTTCCACCAATTTTGATCCAAAGGCTATTGATCGAAGATGTTTAAAAAAAGAAATTATCACCCTTAGATTAGGCTATCAGCTATCCACAATTACAACTGTTCAAGAATCTTAAGCCATTATGTTGACACTCTCCCTCTTCATGCATTGGTCCATGTGGCTTATTTGCAAAGGCTTGATCAAAAAATAACTAATTTCCTCTTCATTGTTGGCCTTTTGATTAAAAATAAAAAAATGTCTACCCATTCTTGGGCCTTGGCCAGCCAACCCCTTTTCTTCCAGCCCATGTTTCATTTTTTTAAAAGGCAAGAAAAGCCCTTTTTGATTTCTTAGGTAAAATGACCTTTTTGCCCACCAAACATAAATAAATGGCAAAAGGACTCCAAATTCAAATTTTATTTTTTCAATAATTTCAAAATAATAAAAAATTGAATTCTAGAAGTTTTCAAAAAATTTTGAGTCCATTTGCTATTTATTTAGATTTTTTCTTCCAAAATTGCCCTTTTATGCTCCAAAACTTTTCCATTTTTTAAACGAGCTCCAAATCCAGATTTTTCTTTACCAATATCTTCCAAATAGTTTAAAAGTGTGATCTGGAAGTTTTCATAATTTTTGGAACTCATTTGGTATTTTTTCGGGATTTATCTGCTTGAATTACTGTATAAGGGGCCCGGGATTTCGCCATTTTGCAAACGAACTCCGAATCCAGATTTTCTTTTGCCAATCTCTTCCAAATAATTTAAAAATGAGATTTGCAAGTTTTTAGAATTTTTGGAGTTGATTTGCTATTTTTTCGGGATTTATCTTCTTGAATTTCTACATAGGGGACCCGGGATTTGGCCATTTTGCAAACGAACTCTGAATCAAGATTTTCTTTCGCGCATCTATTCAAAATGATTTAAGAATGAGATCTAAAATTTTTGAGAATTTTTGGAGTTCATTTTCTATTTTTCCCAAATTTTCCAATTTTGCCCTTTTACCCTCGAAACTCGGTTTTGCTCAAAACAAGTCCGATTTTTAGATTTTCTTCAAACTGAGCCTTGGGCTATCCTTTTTTAATCACTCCTCATCCATTAGGGGCTTTAGTCCTACTGAGTTGGGCCATTTCTGTAATTTTTCCCAATTTCACCGAAATCCACCAAAAACCCTAATTCTCGATTTTCTTTCGGATGGACTTTTCTTTCAGTTTTTCTTTCAAGTGGCTTCTCCATTACCCGTAGTCAGTGCTTATATTTCATTTGGGATCGTTTAAGCACTTTTCCCCAAATTTCCCAAACTAGGGTTTTCTTTCTATTGAATCTCTGTAACCCAACTTCCGAACTCCATATCTTTCAATGTAGACTTTGGATTATCAAAATTCTTTCGCCATTTTTCAATTGAACTTCAAATCTTGATTTTGAAAGTGCGCTGAATTTTTTAGTAGTTGACTTTTTGGGGTTGACTTTTCGGACTTTTTCAAGTTTGACTTTTTATGCTCGCCTTCTTAGACTAAGTCCCGGAGTGCCACCTGCAAGATGAAAAAAGTCTTTTTACATTCTGGAACATCAATTTAGAAGAAAACATACCTATTTTAGTGGTCCGGACAAAATTAGGTGTCTACAATTGGAATTTGGAATTTGGAATTTTTCAAGGCTATAGCGGAACAATAGCGGTGTTTCATAGCGGTCAATGAGAAGACTTTATCACGAGAAACATTTGATGTGGCTAGGATTCTTATCTCTTGTTCTAAACCCTTTTACTTTTAATGGGTTGTGCTCTTGTATTATTAATGGAGAAATTTGTTTCTACAATATCGGGTGATTTTTCTTCATCATTACCGTTCCCAAATAATTTCAAACAATTTTGGGAAGCCAGTGAAGGTGGTGAATCGGATGCAGATAATAGATATGCCGAACTTGATAGAAACAACAAATTTTCAAGGATCGCTTTCGAAGCAGATAATTAGTAGTGAAATTGATGAAGAGAATGGGAATGAGCTAGTGGAAAAGTCAATAGATTTCGGCAATCAACAAGATGAGGAGGCAAGACATCAGAGTGAGGTTTTGGGAGCACCAAATGGAGATGATAGACATGAGGATGTGCTGATGACAGAGGTTATGATCACACCGAGAAAAAGAGGTAGGCCCAAAAAACTCTTGGGTTTGTTTACATTGAATATTAATAATAGCAATTATCCAAGAACGAGGTCTAGGGGTCTTATCAATAGTGATCTGAGAGAACAGGAGGATAGTGTTTATTTAAATGAAGGTCAATCACCATGGCTATAGGGACAGAAAATGGGATTACATAGCAATGGGTATGACAGTGATATTATAAGAAGACTATAAGAAATGGAGGAAAGAGATGTGGATGCAACTCGTAAAGAGAGCAAGTTTCGATAGGTTCTGAAACAAATACGGGTGTATTTATTTTGTTATGAAGATTATTTCTTTTAATGTTAGAGGGTTGGGAACAAAGGAGAAGGTGAGAATGGTTCGTTGTTTGGTTTCTAAACACAAACCTTGGTTACTTCTTCAGCAAGAGACTAAGTTGGAGATTATTCAACAAAGTCTAATGTGACAGATTTGGTATGATGGGTTCGGGTTGATAGAAACAGTAGCTTCAGAAGGCAGATCAGGTGGATTGATAACTTTTTGGGATGATAGAGTTTTTGTTGTGTCAGAGATCATTCAGAAGTTTAGGTATTTGATTTTATTGGGTGAATTTACACAGAAGAATACAAAGGTGACCATAGTTAACATCTATGCACCTAATGATGACGAGGGGAAAATGGAATTATAGGAAGAACTTCAGAACAAGATGTAAATTTTTACAGGACCTTGGTTGTTTGGAGGTGACTTCAATGCAATTCTACATATCGAGGAACATACAGATCGACATTGCAATGTACGTGCTATGTCTGATTTTTAGACCTTTGTTGCTCAAGCCTGACTGATTGAGATTCCTATGAAGGGGGAAATTTTACATGTTGTTCTGTTAGAGAGAGTATGTCTTAGAGAAAATTAGATCGCTTTTTATTTTCTTCGAATTTGTTGGTTCATTTTTCAGACATTTTTATTCAGAGATTGCCTAATTTTTTATCGGACCATAGTGCCATATGCTTAATGTCAAAAAATACGGAATGGGGTCCAATACCTTTCCAGTTCTATGATCATTGGTTCTTGGAAGATGGTTTTGACAAGGTGATAACGGATGCATGGGAGAAGGAAAAAACGGGTAGTGCTTGGGGAAAGTTTCGAAATCTGAAGATGGTTATAAAAGATTGGCAAAAAAAAATAAATAAAAGAAACACAATTGAGGACCAAATCAGAATAGTTGAGAACGAATTAGCAGAGATTGATGCTAAGCGGGTTCAGGGAGTGGTGATAAAGGAAGACAAGGACAGCAAGATTATTCTCACCTCCAAATTGTGGAGTTTATTTAGGATGGGAGAGATGCATTGGAAACAAAAATCGATGTTGAACTAGTTCCAATGTGGTGATAAAACACCAAAATTTTCCATGCAACTTCAAGAATACGGAAGAGGCATAATAATGTGGAGAAACTGGTGCACAATGGCTGTTTGGTTTGAAAGCCAAATGATTTTCGACAGGTAGTTTTTGACCATTGTTCTACTCATTTCAATTATAATCACACAGATCTGCAAATCACAATGCCAGGTTGTGAGTTCAAAATGCTATCCCCTGAGAGTAGACGGTTTCTAGAGAATGATGTCACAGAGGAAGAAGTATGGATGGCAGTGCAAGACTGCGGAAGTTCGAAGGCATCAGGCCCATATGGTTTTAACATGGGGTTCATCAAACAAGATTGGGAATTATTGAGGGGAGACATCCTCAATTTTGTCTTTGAGTTCTGGCGGACAGGAGTGATGGCTAGATGTGTTAAGGCATCCTTCATCGCTCTAATTCCTAAGGTACAATCTCCATCTGTAGTGTTAGAATTTTGGCCTATATGCATGGTAGCATGCTTGTATAAAATAATAGCAAAAATTCTGGCCAATAGATTGAGACAAGTTATGGCAGAAGTTATTGGGCAATCATAGTCTGCTTTCATTAGTGGACGTCAGATTCTTGATAGTGTGTTAATAGCAAATGAAACAGTAGACTAGGTCCGAAAAGAGAAAAAAAGAGCATGTGTCTTACAACTAGACTTTGCTAAAGCCTATGATTGTGTGCAATGGGATTTCTTAGACTATGTTATGGGAAGGATGGGGTTTGGTGACAAGTTGAGACAATGGATGAAGGGGTGCATTCAATCAGTTCCATTGTCTATTTTGGTAAATGGTTCTCTTACAGCTCAGTTTGATATGAAGAGAGGTCTAAGGCAGAGATGCCCTTTATCTCTTTTTCTCTTTAATATGGTTGCCGAGAGTCTCAGTGTGCTCCTGTGTAAAGCAAATGATTTGAATTTGATTAGAGGGCATGTGATTGGTAGTTAATGTATTGAAATCACACATCTACAATTTGCTGATGATACTATGATTTTCTATGAGGCGGTTGGTTCTTCATTGAGAAATGTCAAACGCACCCTTCGGTGTTTTCAGTTAATGTCGGGTCTTTCTATAAATTTTAAGAAAAGTTGCATGGCGGAGATCAATGTTAACATGGGAGACTTAAAAGAGTGGGGAGATTTGTTGGCATGTCGAATTGTGGATTGGCCTTTGAAATATCTTGGTTTACCGATAGGGATTGATAACAGGAACACTTCTATGTGGGAGCCAGTGATTAAAAAAATTGAGACAAGAATGGGGCATTGGAAGAAAAGATATTTATCCTCTAGAGGTAGATTAACTTTGATTAAGTCAGTAATGGCTAGCATGCTTTTATATTTTCTTTCGTTGCTTAAAGCTCCAATAGTAGTTGTTAAAAGGATTGAGTAGATACAGAGAGACTTTTTCTATGACGTGAACAAGGACAGGTATAAGTTACATTTAGTAAGTTGGCCAACAGTTTGTCGCAGCATTACAAGTGGAGGGTTGGGTATAATACCGATTGAAGTACAAAATAGGGCATTACTCAACAAGTGGATTTTTAGATTTACGGAGGAACATGAGAGCAATTGGAAAAGGGTGATATGTGCTAAATACAGAATGGAAGTTAGTTAACTCATTCCTAAATACCAGCCTCCGATCAATATTTCCACTACGTGGAAAGGAATCATTGACCCGATTAGAGAAGGGGGAAAAATTCATAGTGTTTTCACTAATAATACAGGGTTGCACGAGAATAGTGGCTCAATTTTATTTTGGGAGGATAGATGGTTAAATAGGGAGATGTTAAAAGATAAGTACCTGAGGATTTATGGTTTGTCATTGGTAAAGAATGCAGTGATTAATAGATTCGGGTGGTGGGATGGAGAAATTTGGAGATGGAGGATTAAACTACGAAGGGTTATTTTTGATTGGGAAGTTTCACAATGGGAACTTTTACTTGGATCAATTAAAAATATTCAGTTGGATGCTAATAGACAAGACAGGCTGATTTGGAAGCCAGCTTTGGATGGTAGTTACAAAACAAAGTTGTTCAGAAAAGCAGTTGAAGGAAATGTCTCGGATGAAGGTACTGTTGACATTCTTAAATAGCGTGGTTTAGTCCCTCCTAAAGTGGAAATTTTCTTATGGGCTCTATTTCGAAATAGGTTGCCTGTTTCTATGTATTTTTTAAATGCAAAATTTTATTTGAAGATCTTATTAAATGCCCTTTGTGTAAAGAATGTGTAGAAATAGTAGACCATCTTTTTTGTGGTGCAGATGTGTTTCGATACTATGGTCGCTTGTCTGTGCATTGTGGAGGATGAGTGTGGTGCAACTGAAATCAATCAATGATTGGTTTTCTCAGTGGATAGGATTATTGCCTAGTTCAGCAAATGAAAAGGTATGGTTTATGTTATTTGTTGATGTTTTGTGGACCATATGGTTGTGGGAAATAGTGTGATGTTCAAAGACGAAGCACTTGAAGTCAATTCTTCTTTGATATTTATGATTAAGAGCAGGTTAGCATGGTGGTGTTGGGCAAAATGGCCCAATGATTTTTTGTCTGTGTAGGAGTTTATTCATAATCCAAGGTCTTTTGTTATCAATAAGAAAGTCAAAGTTAAATGTTCTCTTCAATGGATAGCACCTGCAAAAAGATTGGTGGAAGTTTAATGTGGACGCATCTGTCGTTGGAAAACCAAAGCAGCTGGTATCAGGGGGGTTCTAAGGAACGACAGAGGTATAGTATTGGCCATGTTCTCCAAGTCTATGGGGGAGATGGATTCTAATGAAGCGAAAATTAGAGCTATTAAGGAAGCTTTCGATATTGTACAATCAAAAGAGGTTGCATCCATCAATTTAGAAGTTGAAAGCGACTCCACGACTACTGTTACTTTGTGTAAGTCTAGCAAGAAAAGACCTTGGCGTCTTAACTCTTTGTTTATAGTGATTGACTAGATTATGAGAAACTTAAAGGAGTATAGAGTGGTACATAAGGGGTGGTCGGCAAACTCTTTTGCGGATACTTTGGCTCGAGAAGGTGTTAGAAGAAAGGTGGACTTTTTGGCTTGGATTAATAAGTAACAATACTGAGAGGTGATTTGGAGGGTGATGTATGTTGTAGTGAGGAGAAGGGTTTTACTAATGTTTTGTTTCTTTTTGCAGGTATAAGCGAACTTTATTTCCATGTGGTGGTTTTCCGATTATGGTCAATTACTATTTTGGGGAAATAAGGGATCTTGTATGTTCTATACAAGACGGGTAGCGAACTCTTTAGGTTTCTTTCTGAATATTTAAATTTTGGGGATGGATGGATGATTGTTTTGGGTAGAAAATCAACAGGTTTTCTTATATATATACTTGGCCATCAAACAGATGCATAGGGTTTCATTATAGACATAAGGTCGTTTTTCAGTTCCAGGTGTAGCAAATGTTTGTGTTGCTATTATATTTAGTTTTGTGTTTTTGGTTAGACAGGTTTTGATCATCAACATTTCTGTCAGATTATCGTGTACAGATTTTTAATCCAGCAGTTTTGACAAAGTAACAGGTTCAAAATGTGGTCGGATTACAGAATGCAGCTTTCGATCATCAACTTCTTGGTACCAGTGATATAATTGAATATGTTGGTAATGCTTTATTTCAGATTAACTAAATGACCAAGTGTAATTTTTAGGGAGAATGGGAGTCTTGCATGTTATTGCAAGAAGGATAGTTTCATTATATACATCTTTCAACTTTGAATCTTCTTGGGAAAGGTTGGCTGAAAAGCATGTTTTATGCTTGAAGGGTAGAATCCTAGTAGGTTTTATTCCAACATGGTCTTGGTCATTATTGCGTTTTTGTTAGGGAATCCGGGGCATCAAGTCCACTTTTAGCTTGAAGGGTAGAACATGTTCTAGGCTCATTGTTTAAGTGCATTTCTTTTGGAACTATGCTCTTTTTATAACACAAGATACACCATATCAACAGTTCGTTGTTACTATAGCTTCTTACAATTATGGTATCATGCAGCAAATGGCGTATTCAAAAAATGAAGAAAAGGGATGTTGCGGACAAGACAGAATATGACTCATTTTGGTTGTAATGCTAACACATGACAGTGATTTTCGTATGGCTATCATTTAGCATGTTTGATTTTTGGCTCATGCATCAGAATGTGATGTGATTCTACTATTCAACAATCAGGATTACAATGGTAGTATTCATTATTGTAACACAGGGTTTAATCAGGGTGTCAAGCAAAACAGTTGCTTGAAGGGTAGTTTCTCTAGGAAAAATACAGGCGTTAATTTTACTGCAATTCGAGGGTTTAATTGGGATCAGGTTTCATGCGTGAAGGGTAGTTTCTTTCATAGATGTGTTTGGGCATTGATGTACTCCAATTTTTTCATTAATAATTACATTGCTGTTCAAAAAAAATTATTTTTGTCCCCTATCTCTACAAAATATCTAAGCCACTTGTCATGATCATATGGCTTACTATTAAAATATCTTCCTAGGTGGCATTTTTAATCCTATTTGGCATCATCTCATAACCTTCACATGCTCTTCACATGGCTTTCACATGGCTTTGCAATTTGGAGGCCTCCCTTTGGCCAAAAATGCCATGTAGGCAAGTAGCGGAGAATCTTGTCCTTTCTTAAAAATGTCATCTTGCTATTCAATCTTAGCCATTTGATTCAAGATGATCACACCCTCTCCTTCATCCCTGGGCTGGCCGAAAATGGTCTGGAATTTTCCAGGCATTCCTCTTTTTTATTTGCAAAATGGCCCTTTTCGTTTTTTTCGATAAAATTGTATTTTGGCCCCCAAACATAATTTAAATGCAAATGGACCCCAATTTCAAAATTTTCTTTTCCAATCCATCCCATCCAATATAAAACTCAGTTTTGGAGGTTTTCATATTTTTTCGAACTCGGATTCTAATTTTTCGGAGTTTCATCAAAAGTTTCGATTTAGTGCCTCCGAAACTTTGTCTTTTTCCATTTTTTTATCCAAGCCCTTCCATAAAATATAAAACTCAGTTCTGGAAGTTTTTATAATTTTCCAAGCTCGTTTTTTATTTTCCGCGAAATTTTTCTCTTGGAATTTCGGATTAGTGCCCCGAACTTTGTATTTTTCCATTTGAGCCTCGATTTCAGATTTTTCTTCTCCAATCCCTTCCATAAAACATAAAAATTAGCTCTGGAAGATTTATAATTTTTCGAGCTCGTTTTCTATTTTTTCCAAAAATTTTCGCTTGGAATTTTGGATTAGTGCCCCCGAACTTTGTCTTTTTCCATTTGAGCCCCGATTCTGGATTTTTTTTTCTCTAATCCCTTCTATAAAATATAAAACTCAGTTTTGGAAGTTATCATATTTTTTCAAGCTCGAATTCTATTTTTCTTAGATTTTCCAAAATTACCCTTTAACCCTCGAAACCTCGGTTTTACTCGAAAAATGTCCAATTTTTGGATTTTTTTCCACTTCCTTTTTCATATATTGAATTGGAGTTGGTTCGAAAATTCCAAATTTTTACATCCGAATTCCTCTCCAGTTTAGGTTTCTCCTTTTCCTCAATGTTGGGAATTTTCTCGTTTTTTCGTTTCTCCTCCAATCGGCTCTTCCTTGGGATCCACTTCAAATTGAGACTTGGGATATTTTTATTTATTTATCCTTTATCAACTGGGGGCTTCAATTTCACCGAATCAGGCCATCTCTACAGTTTTTCCCAAATTTATGGTTTTCTTATTCATTCATTAAATCCTTATTTTCCTTTTTCTCTTCAAACTACATTTTCCTTCAACTCCGCTTCAAAATTGGACCTTCCACTATCCATATTTTTGCAATCTGTCTTTCAAACTCTCTATCTTCAATTGTAGATCTCTGATTATCAAAATTCTTTCACCATTGTTCAAGTCAACTTCGAATCTTGATTTTGACTAAGAGTTGACTTTTCAATGGTTGACTTTTTGGGGTTGAATTTTTTAGAGTAAACTTTTTCCAAGTTGATTTTCCGTTTTTACCTTCGAATCAAAATCTTGGAGACCCATTTGCGGAATGAGGGAATATTCTTCGCATTTCGAGAAGTTGAAAGAAGAATTTGCCTCGTTTAGGGGGTTCGGACAAAATTAGGTGTCTACAGCTGTACCCTTTTAACTATTGCTAAGAATCAGGAATCAGACAAAGATAAAATAGACAATAATTTTGTTCGGTTAGTGAAATCACATTGAAGGACAGAAGGAAGAATTTTGTTCTTCATTTTTTATTCATTCATTTTTTTATTGTATTTTAGTTTTTTTTAAAAACAAATTGTAAAATAAAAGAATTTTGTCCTTAAATTGAGTTCCTTGACAAATCAAGGCTCAACCCACCTTAAGGAAACGAGTTCGATTTGCAAGAGAAAAAAATACCCAGAGGTTTTGAAAAACAGATGCCCGAAGGTCTTACAAAGTGTTGCTTCTTTGAAAAAAAAGGTGCCCGACGGTCTTATCCTGGATTTTGAATACGGTGCCTAGAGGTCTGATCCATGATTTTTGAAATAGTGCCTGGAGGTCTTGAAAAGATGTCTTTTCTTTGAAAATGATGCCCGGAAGTTTTATCCATGATTTTGAGAATAGTGCCAGGAGGTCTTAAATAGATGTCTTTTCTTTGAAAATGGTGCCCGGAGATCTTATACATGATTTTTGAGAATAGTGTCCGGAGGTCTTAAAAAGATGTCTTTGTTTTTGAAAGTGTGTTTAAAATTAACCCGAAGGTTTTGGGAGAGGATGCAAAAGCTTCATAAAATGATGCGAATGCATAGATTAAACAACATGCAAATGCTTCATGGTGCAAACGCAACTGTCTTGGATTGATGCAAATGCAGATGTCTTAGATTGATGCAAATGCTTCATAAAATGATGCGAATGTTAATATCCTCATGGTGCAAATGCTTCCTGATGCAAATGTTTGGGATTGACGTAAATGTTTCTTGATACAGATGCAGAAATTTACATGGATGCAAATGCTTCTTGACGCAAATGCATAGATTATCAATATGCAAATGCTTGATGAATAATGCATATGTAAAGATTAGCAATGTGCAAATGCTTCTTAACAATGCAAATGCAAAGATTAGCAATGTGCAAATGCTTCTAAATGATGCAAATGCAAAGATTACCAGTGTGCCAATGCTTCTAAATGACGCAAATGCAAAGATCCTCAAATAACGCAACTACTTCATGGAATGATGCAGATGCAAAGATCAACAACGGGCAAATGCTTCTGAATGATACAAATGCAAATATCCTCGAATGATGCAACTACTTCATGGAATGATACAGATGCAAAGATCAACAATGTGCAAATGCTTCTAAATGATGCAAATGAAAAAAGATTAGCAGTGCGCAAATGCTTTTAAATAGCGCAAATGCAAAGATCCTCAAATAATGCAACTACTTCATGGAATGATGCAGATGCAAAGATCAACAATGTGCAAATGCTTCTAAATTATGCAAATGCAAATATCCTTGAATGATGCAACTACTTCATGGAATGATGCAGACGCAAAGATCAACAATGTGCAAATGCTTCTCAATGATACAAATGCAGAGATTATCAATGTGCAAATGCTTCTATGATGCAAATGCAAATATCCTCAAATGATGCAACTACTTCATGGAATGATAAAGATGCCTAAGATGCAAATGCTTCTAAATGATGCAAATGCAAAGTCTTATCTTCTACCAACTTTACTGGGCTTATATCATATAATATGCCAATTTCACTGGGCTTAAATCACTTTTATGCCAGCTTACATTGGGCTTAATCTCATCTAACATGCCAACTTCACTGGGCTTAAATCACTTTTATGGTAGCTTACATTGGGTTAATCACATCTAACGTGCCAACTTCACTGGGCTCAAACCATAACTGCTAGCTTACATTGGGCTTAACCAAATTTGAAATGCCAAGTTTACTGGGCTTACTTCCTTTTGTGCTAGTTACATTGGGCTTAATCAAATCTAAAATGCAAACTTTACTGGGCTTACTTCCTTAACTGCCAGTATACATTGGGCTTAACCAGATTTAAAATGCCAACTTCACTAGGCTTACTTCCTTTTGTGCCAGCTATATCGGGCTTAATCGCATCTAACGTGCCAACTTCACTAGGATTAAACCATAACTGCCAGCTTACATTGGGCTTAAAATTCTTTCTTTTGAGAAATTCCTCTTTTGAGGCTTCACAACTTTTTTTAAAAAAAATTAAAAGTTCTTCTCAATAGAGGCTCCACAACTTTTGAAATTTTCTCATAAAAAAAAAAACATTTTCATTTTTCGAAAATTTTTATCATTTTGAAATTCTTCAACACTTTCTCGACTTCATTTTCTCCAAGAAATTCTCAAGACTCATATTTTTTCTTTTCAGACAAGCTTTTGCTTTTCTTTTTTCAGCAGATTTTTTTTCCTAAATCTAAAGAAGACCCTTCCTTCTCTAGGAAACCTATCTTCTTTTCCTTTTTATCTTTTCAATGCTTGGCGAATGCAATGATCAATTGTATTGATACAAAAGCCAATGCAACCTATGAGGATGCAGATGCAAAATGTTCATTATATGATGCATGAATGCTTGTGGAAAAGCATGACATTAATTCAAATTAGGAAAATGTTAAGAGAGTTTATCATCTCCCTTTTTCCTCGTGTCTTGTTAAGGTTTCCTCATTCCTTGCTATTTTGTCCTACTGGAGGGAATGATCTTTACCTCACATCTGCATTTTCGAAATCACCTTGTTGAAAGAAATCGCATGGTCTTGTATTCCCAATTTGGCCTTGTCCCGGCAGATTCTTTTTTTTCGGTTTCCTGGTCAAAACCAAAACACAGAGTCAGACTTCATAAGCTCAAAATTTCATACCCCTGCACAATATGAATTTTAACTTTTTGCTAAAGCATATCCATATCTCAATTTCAGTTTGTTCTTCCTAAGTCATGTCAATTTCATTTCTTCCAAAACATGTGAAATTGAAGTCTTTTAAAAATTGGTGATCACCATTAGAGACATTTCTAAGCGAGATGGGAAAGCAGCCTCACTTTTTCAGGTGATTTAAATGGTTTAATATAACAAGGTCAATGGGCTGATGCAATAAGGTCCAGATTTGTCTAGGGAAACTTTTCAATTTGACAAAGAGGAGAAGGTGAACATCCTTTTGTCTCATCTCATGAGTAAGTTTTCTCAAAACATGAATTCCTTGAAATCAAATGTTTTTTTCTGGAAAAAGTTTTAAATCTCCACAATCATCCAATCCCTAAATATGGCACTTTGATAAGTGTTAACCTTAGCCATGATAGGTTCAATGTTGGAAGGTCAATTTGGAAGGAAAAAGGTTTAGCTTTGAAAATCGATTCCAAAGAAAAGGCTGTCCTTTTGGTATGTCTAGGAGTTCTTTGATGCTCCTTGTATTCCTAAAACTGATGGCTTCGACAATACCAATCTCTAAATATGGCATTTTGACAAGTGTTAACCTTAGCCATGATAGGTTCAATGTTGGAAGGTCAATTTGGAAGGAAAAGGTTTAGCCTTTGAAATCAATTCCAAAGAAAAGGCTGTCCTTTTGGTATGTCTAGGAGTTCTTTGATGCTCCTTATATTCTTCAAACTAATGGCTTCGGTAATACCATGTGTAGCATCAGAATTTCTTCTTGTTCTACTCTAGACTTCCCGTTTTTGGGTTTTCACCTTAGAGCTTCATTGTTTCTCTTTTTTCTTTATGTTCCACCATGCATCTGAGAATTCTAAATTCTTCCATAATGAAATGATAACTCGATGGGATGGGATAAAATCTTAGGAAAAATTCTTCAAGTCAAATATCTATGCTTGATCAAAATGGACTTTTAAAGCACATAATGTAGGCCATGGTTCGGGGTTCAAAAAGAAAGGATAAGTAGGCTCAAAATATGTGTTTGAGGGTAATCAGATCAAGGATCATTTCATAAGGAGGATTCCTTTTGAAAAGCTTGTCCCTTCTGGACTTCTTTTTCCTTATTTTGACTTTTGCTTCTTTGTTCTTGGCTTTCATTTTGCCATTCTTTTCACATTTTGTTTCTTCATGCTTTTTATTCTTGGCTTTCATTTTGCCATTCTTTTCACATTTTGTTTCTTATTGCTTTTTGTTCTTGGCTTTCAATTGGCCATCTTTTCTACATTCTTCTTTTCTTTCTTTTTTGTTTTGTTCTTGGCTTTCAACTCACCATCTTTTCTACATCTTTTTTTTTCTTTTGCATCTCCATTTTGACAGAGTGAGCCCGTACTTATTTGGGAGCTCAATTTGCTTTGTTTTCGTCTTCGAGCTGGAACTCATTTCACCATGCTCTTTGAAAAAGATCTTTCCTCGTATTTGCCCCCTAGTGTAGAGGGTGATCCTTGATCAAGGTTCAAAGAAAAAACTTCCTTAGGCTCAAAAGGGGTGACTATGGATAATTTCTTTTCTTTTTGTGAAAGGGAAATGAAAGATGGCCATTTCTCATATCAAGTATGAATATTCTCATTGAAAAGCAATCCATAGGGGGAATAGATAATCAAAATTTCATTTTACATTTGGAATCATTCAAAATCTCATACGCATGATATCACAATTTTTTTCTTTTTTTGCTGCATACCTAAAAAATTCATGCGTGATTCATCTTTCGCCACAAATGATGCCTCATTTTGATTTGCCATTCAAGTGAAGGTATTTTGGTTTATGGGAATCTTGCTATGAAGGAACATCTCATGTTTTATTTTTAACCTTTTCGCTGGGTTTCAATTTCTTCAAAGTGTTTCCAACACATGGGGAGAGAAAAGAAAGGTGTTATGGTTTATTCTTTGGTTCAGGCGCTTATAATTCAAGGGTCTTGGAAAAGGCCTGGGGACTTGGCATTTGGAATCTTTCAAAGGGATTCAGGAGATTTTTTGAATCTTTGAGTTTTAATTATGATTGGTAGTATGGCGTAACTTTAACCCGTATCAAACTACCAAATCTAGATCTTTTGGAAGACGATCATGTTTGCTTGCCTTTCAAGGAATCCACGAAAGAATTTTCAAATATTCATTACTCATGGCCTAGATAAAGGTTATTCTTTGGGTCTTTTAGTGGTCTTTATTCAACTAGTCTATGATCTAGGTACATGTAGAGATAAGGTGTTTCCTAGGATTTAGTCCATCCCTCATGATGATCAACAATTCTTTCAAGTCTCATTTCACTTTTCAAATAACTTACTTTTTTATTTTCAAAATGGAAAATTATCTGTATGAATTTTTATTTTCAACTTTTTTGTTGTTGTTGTTGTTTTTTTTTTTCTTTCAAGAATCATAAAAACATAACTCAAGAAGAATCCATAACTTCAAATGAGATATGATGTATGATTCTTGGAATTTAAAGTTCATTTCAAACAAATTGAAAACATGTACAAAATTTAAAACAAGGTTAAGGATTGCCCCTAATTGGCATGCTACCCTGAGAACAAATGACATTTAGCCCCTTCGTCCTTGATAAGCATTCATGAGCTCTTTGAACTTTGCCGGGTTTGCATCAATTACGGCTTGAACTTTGTCCTTGAATGTAGTGCTGTTTTCAGTGGAATGCCCTTTAACCCTGCTATGATACTCGCATGTGGCATTAGGATCATACAAATTCGGGTAAGGAGACTTCCTGGGCTTTGCAGGTATGATGGAGATCATATGGATTTGGAAAAGTATTGGAAGAAGTTTTGTGTAGGTCATCGAAATTGAATGCTGCACTTTTACCTTCTTTCTCTTATTGCTCTGAGAACAGACCGAGTCAATCTCCGAATCGATTGGCATGACAAACCCTTGGGGTGGTGTGAAAGGCATTGGGGCATGATTACGACCGTGCTGAGGTCAATGGTTGACATAAGGTTGGGGATGTAAATAACCACCAAAAAGATCTTCTTGCATTGTGCTGCACCCTCTTTTGTTTTTGCCTTCGACATTTATGACTTAAACGTGCCCTTTGGCAACATCATCTTTCTTCTTGAGAGAAATTTCGGCTTTAGTATCCACAATTTTCCCTTTTTTATCCCATCCTCAATCCTACCCACTGCAAACAATATGTTCGCAAACTCTGAAGAAACGTTGCCGATCAACTTGTCATAGTATGGATGTGGAAGGGTATCCACAAACAAGGCATTCATTTCTCTATCAGTAAGAGGTGGTTGGACTTGCGAGGCTACATCTTTCCATCTATAAGCATATTCTTTGTACTTCTCATTGGGCCTTTTTTCATATTCTGGAGTGTCAATCGATCTGGAGCCATTTCTAACATGTGCTTGTATTGTTTCAGGAATGCCCGAGCTAAGTCTCTCCATGTACGCACTTGGAATTTTCTCAACTGATAATACCATTTAGATGCTCCCTCTGTCAGGCTATCTTGAAAAACATGGATAAGCAGTTTCTCATCATGCGGGTGCCCCGCCATCTTATTACAATATACAGACAAGTGTGTTTCAAGGCATTTAAGTCTATCATACTTTTCAAATTTCGGAACCTTGAATTTTGGCGGGATGACCATATCAGGGATCAAAAGAAACTCCTTTACACTAACTTTATCTCCACATTCAACAGCTCGAATCCTTTCCTCCAATAGGTCATATTCTTGTTGTGTCTTCGCTTTTTGGCTCAGATACAGCTGTGAATGAACCTGATCAGAAAACTGGCCTTGAGCTTTCTTACCCAGATTGCCATGTTCATGAAGTTGACTACTTTTTTGTGTAAAGTGTTCTCCCATAATTTCTCTCAGTCTTCCAATACCCTGGTTCATCTGAATCCCCTGTGAGACCCATTTTTTCCAATTGGGTAGTATGATCTTCTCCCATTCTACTTTTCTAGCAAAAAGGAAATCAAGGCTATCTTTAGACATGAACTCTATCATGGCTCTTTATTTTAGGGGTTTGAGGGAAACCCCTTTTCATTTGCCTCTAGAGATAAAAAATTATTGCTGATAATATTGACTTCTCTATCAATTCTCATTGATAGACCCATTGCCATGCATAAATAAACTCAATGCCAATGCATGGATGGATGAAATGTGTGGCATGACAAATAATTGATCGGATGCAAATGCAAAAAAGGGAGATACCACAGAGGTGTAGACACCTAATTTTGTCTGGACCCCTAAATCAGGTACATTTTCTTCCTAAATTGATGTTTCAGAATGCTAAAAGGCTTTTCTCATCCTGCAGGTGGTACTCCGAGGCTTAGTGTAAGAAAGCGGACACAAAAATTCAAACAAAAAAAAAGTCACCTCGAAAAAAGTCAACCCCAAAAAAGTCAACCCAAAAAAGTCAACTACTAAAAAAGTCAACCCACTTTCAAAATCAAGATTTAAGGTTCAATTGAAAAATGGTGAAAGAATTTTGATAATCCGAGGTCTACATTGAAAGATATGGAGTTCGAAAATTGGGTTACGAGATTCAGTAGAAAGGAAACCCTAATTCGGGAAATTTGGGGAAAAGTGCTTAAACAATCAAATTGGTCAAAATTGAAGGTCTCAAATGAAAGATAAGCACTGACTACAGGTAATGGAGAAGTCATTTGGAAGAATAACTGATAAAAAAGTTAATTCGGAAGAAAACTGAGGATTAGGGTTTTTTTGGTGGATTTCGGTGAAATTTGGAAAAATTACAGAAATGGCCCAATTCGAAAGATATAAAGCCCTTAATTGATGAGAAATGATTAAACAGGGTAGCCCAAGGCTGAATTTGAAGAAAATCTGAAAATCGGACTTGTTTTGAGCAAAACCGGGTTTCAGCGGCAAAAGGGCAAAATTAGAAAATATGGGAAAATAGCAAATGAACTCCAAAAATTCTGAAAATTTGCAAATATCATTCTTAAATCATTTGGAAGATATTGGAAAAAGAAAAATCTTGATTCGGAGTTCGTTTGCAAAATGGCCAAATACCGGGTCCCCTATGTAGTAATTCAACAAGATAAATCTCGAAAAAATAGCAAATGAACTTCAAAAATTTTGAAATTTTGCAAATATCATTCTTAAATTATTTTGGAAAATATTGGAGAAATAAAATCTTGATTCGGAGTTCGTTTGAAAAACGGCCAAATACCGAGTCCCCTATGTTGTAATTCAAGCAGATAAATCCCAAAAAAATAGCAAATGAGCTCCAAAAATTATGAAAAATTCCAGATCACGTTTTTAAATTATTTGGAAATTATTGGTTAAGAAAAATCTAGATTCAAAGCTCGTTTAAAAAATGGTAAAGTTCGGGTGCATAAAAGGGGTAATTTTAGAAATAAATCCGAAATAAATAGCAAATGGACTCGAAAAATTTTGAAAACTTTCAGAATTCAATATTTTATTATTTCAGAAGTATTGGAAAAAGAAAATTCAAATTTGGAGTCCGTTTGCTATTTATTTAAGTTCGGGGGGGCAAAAAGGTTATTTCACCAAGGAAACCAACAAGGGCAAATTGGTAATTGAGGAAAATATGAAAGATGAAGAAATTGCTGGGATTTTTTCTTCCTTTGGTCAGCCAACATAGAGGAGAAGAAGGAAGCTTAAGCAATTCAATTCCCTAGTCACTATCATGCCACATGCTATAACTAACACCTTGCAAATGGTCCCCCCTTCAGCCAATGGCTTAGGTGCCTTGTAGGAAAGTTGAATGCACCATCCAATGGCCAAGTTCAAATTTCAAAATGAAATTTTTATTTTTCATAAAGTAATGCTCATCTAATGGCCAAGAGTGGAAGAAAAAAAGATGAGCACAATTCATCCAAGGGTGAGCATCAATTCGGTTGAGCAAGGGAGTGCATGGGATTATCCCTTTTCATCCAATGGCTTAGGCCATCTACAAGGGCTGAGTACACATGTTGAGGGCTGGATTTAATCTACAAGATATCATTTTTATGTTGGCTTCATCCAATGACCAAGAATGGAAGAGCACAACTCATCCAAGGGTAGGCATTCAAGAGGGGCAAGCAAGTGAGTGCATGAGATTGGTCCTCTTTTGCATCTAATGTCTAAGGTTAATACAAGAGCTGAGTACACATCTTAAGGGCTGGAATCAATTGGCAAGATGACATTTTTATGTTGTCATCAAAATATCTACATCTAATGGCCAAGATTGGAAGGAAAAAAATGCAATTTTCATCCAATGGTTAAGGTTGAATTCGGCCAAGGCTAAAGGGAGAGGGGGAGTTTCATTTTTTCAGAGGTTTTTGGCTAGAAAACGGTAGCTAATTTGGCAAGAGAAAAGGTTTTGAAAGAAAGAAAAAAAAAGGTTTTCATTAGAGAGTTTGAAGGTAGTCATCTCTACCAAGTTCTAGTCTAGCTTTCTTCTTCATTTTCATGGTGTTTTCTTGGTTTTTCTATCATGTTTTCCTACAACAATTTTCTTAGAAATAAAGTTTCTTCATCTTTATTCATGTTTTCATCTTCTTCTTCTTCTTTTAAATGATGGAAACAAGTTTTTTCTTAGAGTTTCATACCACGGCCGAATGGCTAATTTTTTTGCCTTGTTTTTTTTCTTTTTTTCTTCCTTGCATGTTGTTGTGAAAAAAATGATTTATACAAGTTTTTTTAAAGTATTCTAAGGTTCTGATTTTTACAAAATATGAAGCAAAAAAGGTTGAAATGGCTACATGATCTTGGCTAGACCAAGTGAATATGGTTTGGTGAGAGGCTATGCCCATTTGACACCATCCATGAAGCTTACCTTATTTTCTGTTTTACATGGTTTATTTTCTGTTTTGTTGAGATGGAAAGGCTTCATGATCTTGGAAAGACCAAGTGATTATGGTTTGGTGAGAGGCTATGCCCATTTGATACCATCCGTGGAGCTTAACTTTCCTTATTCTACTTACTTGTTTTGCTTATAATTTTTGCATGTCTATGTTAAATCTTGTGTATACATTTTCTTTACATTATTTTCTATGCTATATTTGTTATATTTCATTTCCATGCTTGATATTGCATCCTTGCATATTTGGCCTTTGTTGTTCATATATCCATGTTGTGCATTTTTTCTGTGCCATGTATTTCATGTTTGCATTTTCATAATTTTGTTTCATGCATATTCGGTCATACCATGTTTGTTTGCTTTGTGTGTATATTTTTCTTTTGCTTCTTAGCTTGTTTATATCTCCATGTCATGAACATGCATATTCTGATTTTAGTTTGTCTTGTGCTTATAAAAATGCTATGATAAAAATGCCATCATATTATTTCTTGCATATTCGGCCATTCCATTTTGTTTTCCTTGCTTGTGCATTTTTCTTTTGTTTCTTAACTTGCTTGCATTTACATGCATGAGCTTGTGCATTTTGATTTTGGTATATTATATGTTATTGAAAATGTCATGACATTATGCATTTTGATAAGGTTTGTCATTTATTTAGGTCATTTACTAAGTAGGATTGCATTAAAGTCTCATGTGATCATTTGGCCTCTTCATACATCCCTTGCCTTGTCATGCATTTGCATATTGTTTGGGTAACATGCTTTGCATTATCATATCTTGAAATTGTGTATTAGCTACTATTTGTTCCAGCATTGACATTAATTTCATGAGTCATTATATGTTCATAATATTGCTATGCATGCTCACTACATTTTAGGTCTAGGCCATATTGGTTTTGCCATGCATATTGAGTCCTAAATCACATTGGTATCGTCATGTATTAATATGCTATTTAGGTCTTAGGTCACATTCATTTTCATGAATATTTATGACATATTAGGTCCAAGTCATATTTACATTATCAAGCATTGCATGCATATAGAGTTAGGATAGCATTTATTGCCATGCAAATTCATGCTAGACATTTAGGTTGCCATGAATTGTCATGCATTTCCTTTACCATTTAGACCTTTAGACCATGCATTTCATACATTTCATTTGCTTTATGTTCATGCATTCCATGTCATTGCCACTTGATTTGTGACTTAGGCCAATTAATGGCTCAAAGTCATGCTCTCTAGAGCATACTTGTGGAAAATTAAGGAATTGTCAAATTGATCATTCTACCTTTGTGATTTTTTTTACTTAGCCAATTTTGTCCAAGGTTTTTAAAGTGTTTAGCTATTGTCCTTAGGTCTTAAGGATGATTTCCAACAATTTCCACTTTGGTTTTTGAATGAATTTATCAAAGGCACAAAATGTGTTTTGACAAACAGTTTTTTTTCACCCAGTATTCGAACATCTCCAATTTTTCTGGGCAGTCATCTTTAATCAAAAAATTAAGCCAATTTTTCCTCGTGTAGATTTACATGTTCTGAGTCTCCAGTATGTTTTATTGAATTTTTAAAAATAGGCTAAAAATTATATGGAAAAACTGGACAGTAGAGGCAGATTTGAAATCAAAAGAGGAATAAGGGTTGAATTTGGCTAAGGCATTTAGAGAGGGTTGGGTAGAAGTTTTAGCTACTGTGTTAGGGTAGTTTCTAAGCCTTTTTAAACATTGAAAATTATATTATAAATCTCGGGTTAGGGGTAGTTTAGTCCGGGATTTTAAACTTAGGAAATTAGAGCCATTTTAAAAGGATTTGGTGAGGGTTTTAATTTTTATTCAAAATTTTCTTCTAAATAATTTTCAAACAATCACGAAGTTTCGTTTTTTAGAAAATCTAATTTGACATATTTTCCTAAGGTAGCTGGATATCTTTTTATATATACGGATTTCTTTAATTAAAGGAAAAAAAATACATTTTTCATGCATTACATTTTCCATGTTCATGCATTTTATTTAAATGTGTGATTTTTGCTATGATATTTTCCATGATATTGTTATTATTTTAATTCACATTTTATGATCTTATATTTGTTTGCCATATGATTTTTAATGTTTCATGATATCCTATGCTTTTTTATTTAATTATTTTTGTCACATTATTTAGCATATACTATGTTCATGCGTTATTATTTTTATTAGTATTTTCATGCATATTATATGTTAGCATTATTTTAATTCCATGTCATTTCTTGTCATTTAGATCATATTCCATGTCATTTAGGTTATTTCATTTATAACATGTCATGTCATTTAAAATATGCCATATCATTTAGAATTACCATGTCATTTAAATCATTTTCTCTCATTTAGAATATACCATGATACTTAGGATTTTTTATTTTACCTAGAATATACTATGTTATTTGAATTGTGTCATGTCATTTAGGTTGCATTATATTATCTAGATTTGCCATGTCATTTTATTTATGTCATACATGTCCATATTCATATTTTTTTTTAAAATGTTTTGAAAAAGATAACGATTTTCAATAAAAAATAAAGATATTCCCGAGTTAGAATAATTCATGAGTTCTCTACCAGGTTTGTTGGAGGGAATATCATCAATTATCATTAATAAAGGAATATCTTTCTTTCAAAAAATGAGAATGATTCGGAATGTTTTCCAAATGAATACAAATTTCTATATTTTTTTCGATTTTGTCGAGGAATATAGGAAAATTTTGAATTAATAAATTTTGGATCATTTTCAATTAAAAATGGAATTATTTTTCTTGAGATTGGGAATTAACATGAAATACTAAATTAAAAACCAATTTTTTACCGAGACTTGGGATAACACACGATTAATAAGGTACCGATTTTTACGAGCATTGCGGGGGTGCTAATCCTTCCCTGCACGTAATCGACTCCCAAACTCGCTACTTTGATTTCTCTGGTTTATAACGCAGACCTGAAATTGGTTTTAAAAAAATGTTTTAATAAATTTTAAAATGTTTTACAAAATCGGTTTTAATAGGTGACCGATCACACCTAGCTAAAAAAGATTGGTGGCGACTCCATGTCTTTTTACGAGGCCGTTTTCATACCCTCGACTTTTTATTATTTCTAGAGGAATTAAGTCGTCTTTTCCTCTACTTTTGTTTCCCCTCACTCGAACGGTTCCCCGCGATCTGGGATCACGTATCGACACCTTCATTTTTCTAGAGGAATTAAGTCAGCTTTTCCTCGTTTTTTTAATGTCACGCCTAAGGAAAACAAATAATGAAAGTCTTGCGATGAGACCTTTGTTGTTATATTTATTTTTTTAGGTTGCGACAGCTTGGCGACTCCACTGTGGACTTTTTTTAGAGAGTCAGGCCTAGAATTAGTCGTGTGTAATTTAAGTCTCGGTTTTGTTGGTTTAATTGGTATTTAATTTTAATTCCGATATTTTTAAAATAAAAGAGAATTTTGAAAATAATAAAATGTTTTAAATATGTCCATCATCATGTGCATTCATATTATTATTTGTTCTCTGGTTATTTTGTTGCGTATATTTATATGTTTGTTTGACTGATGCTTTACATTGTTTGATTTTAGTGGGATATTTAGAAAAAGGGGTGTAGAATAGGTGGTGACAGGTTTGTTTTGTTCCTCCGCACACACTGTATTTGCATTTGCATAACATGAATCCTCTACCCGGGTTCCGTCCTTTTAAGTGGGAGTAAAGTAACTACACCTTCGTGATGATCCTCCGTATATGCTAGTTAAACACTTTCGGAGTGTAAAGTACCTAATGCCTTCGTGATAATCCTCCGTACGGGCATAGGAAATAGACTCTAACGAATTGAACCCGCTTTTATCGAGGTGCCTTACTAGCCTTCACGGGCGATAGTGAGGAACAATTTGGGGCCTTAAAATCGATTGATCTTCATATAGTGAACCTAGGCGAAGCCATGCCGGATTTCTGTTAGATACCCAAAGTTTAAGAACACATGGAGGAACATTTCCAACCTTTTACCATCTTTCTATATGTTAGATACAAATTGGGTGATGATGAACAAACATCATATCGCTCGTAATAAATTTTTTATTTTGTCCCAAAGGCGTCGTAATGCCGAAGCTCTGTTTAAATTTTCGGGACATTTTTTTAAGCATGTTGTTATTTATGTTATATTTGTGAATTCATTCCTTTACTAATCTATTTCTTTATGTTTTCTTTTCTTTGACATGCATCATAGACATCATCATACACTTGGAGTTTATTGGCCTCGAGATAGTCATCAACCCAAAAGACTTTCATGGAGTGTCAGGTTATTTAAGTGATAGAAGATCATGCAGTAGTCAGGGCACGGTCGGAAAAAGATCAAAGGGAGGATGGTGATTGCCTCAAGAAAGATTATGTGTCAGTATTGCTGGAAAGGGTCAAAATGGATTCCAGACAGAATAATCTCCGAGGGTTAGCCGACATTTGGAATCAGTGGAATGTATCAGAGAAAGAAGCCTTCACTCAGAAATATGGAGATATAGCACTCTTAAGTGATTCAGGTCAATAGTGGGTTGATCCAGGCTATGGTACAGTTTCGGACTCCTGCTTATAGATGTTTCACTTTTAACAAGGAGGATATGACACCACTTATTGAAGAATATTCAGCACTATTACGTATTGAATGTCCTAATCCTGATCGGGTATATTTGAAGGAAGTGAAACCTTCAGGTTTTTAGAAGAAAATGGCTAGGATCACAGGAATGGATACAACATAGGTTGAGAGTCAGGTGGACACAAAGCAGAAAAATGGGTGCATTCCATGGGAAACTCTCTGACAGTTGATATTGGGTGGTTCCGACAAAGAAAAAGCTAGGGACATCTTCTTTCTCGCCATGTACGGGTTAGTTATATTCCTGAAGATATTGGGTCATGTGGATATAGCCATGTTTGATTTCTTTGAAAAGTTGGAACATAAGATCAAACCATCTCCGGCCATAATAGGTGAAACTATCCGATCTTTGAATTTTTGCAAAAGGGCAGGACAAGGGAGAATCAAGGGGTGTGTAAAACTCCTCTATATTTGGATTCAAAGTCACTTTTGGAAGATAGAAAATGTTTCCTTCAAACCGTACATGAAGTCTTTAGTTTTGATCTGGGAATTCCTTCAAAATGATTAGCCTGAAAAACGGGGATGAAGAGAAATGGGTCAACATGTTCCGGAATCTAAAAGGGGAGATGGTGACTTGGAGAGCTCTATGGATGGTTCCTATGCTGATTATGTACAAATATGGGGACAACTCGGGAGTTCCACTACTCAAAATTTGGGGGTCTGTGAGTTATGCGCTTTTGTTGGTACAAAGATAGGTTGAGTCTCAGCAATTCACACCCGTAACTCATAATCTAGGATCATCAGAATTCACTTATGGGGAAGACGGATATTCTGGGAAAGTACGGGCAGTAATTGAAGCACGAAAGAAAACTCACTGAATAAAAGTGGCCAAATATGCCGACATCGTCACACTTGATTACCTGGTATGGAGGGAATCAAGGGTTTATGATAGGTTGTTGACATCAGATGGGGAAGAGGTCCAGTTCATGAATCCGCCACCGAGGGAAATTCCATCAGAGTTAGAAATTGCAAGGGCAGAATTTGAAAAAGAAAAGGCTCAGATGAGCAAGGAGATTTCCCGACTACAAGAAGAGCTTGTGGACATGAAAAATAGGGAATCAGCTCGGGAAAGAGAAAAGGAACAGATCAAGAGAGAAAGGGACACCGCTAAGGGCGATCTTTGGGAATTACATTTGGAGAACAAGAGGTACTGCTTCGAGCTCAGATTTGAGGGGACTCTCAAGACTTCCGGGGATTGGGAACATGAGGTCAAAAACCTCAAGAAGGAGAATAACTACTGGAAAGAAAGAGCGAAGCATGAGGAAGCCCGAGCCAATCAACTGGAGAAGCAAGCTAAGGAAAGCTTACACGGTGATACTTCTGTTGACGCGTCAAAGGGCCGTGAACAAGTAGGGGTCAGATTGAAGAGTAGGGCAATCAAAAGGGGACTGTGAAAGAAAGTCCAAGATCCGAGGAAGTCACTATAGGACTAATTTTGTAATAGCACTTTGGAAGGCGAATTACGGATTTATCTTAGGCAATGATCTTTTTATTCTATCTGTGATGTATTTAGTTCCAGGAAATCAATGAAATACCGTTTGGTTGAAATTATCTCGGGGCCAATCTATTCAAATGCATTCATATTTTATATGTTTTGTTTGTTCACTTGTACATTTACTCATATTTATAATCATTCTTTTTTGAAATTCGTTTATACACCTAACCACTTATTTATTCCTTTTACTTGTTTATTCATTTAAACACTTATTTGTTCGTTTCACTTGTTCATTCATTTATTTTTTTCATATTCATATACGTAGTCGTGTATATATCCATTTTATTTGATTAATTCATTCACACTTAGTCATTCATTCATTCATTTTTTATAAAAAAGATGTGTCAATAATTTCTAATTCGTGGTTTTCAAAACTAAAGGTACAATTGGTCGCACTCACAAAGAAACGGATTTTCGACACCCTTAAAATACTCGATCTAAAGCCAGAGCTATGGAAAACGATCAGCTTGCTAGAATTGAAAGAATGGAAAGAACTCAGAGAGAACTGCAGGAACAGTTAACTAAATCTCAGGAGGAGTCTCAAGAACAGATGACTAAGCTCATAGTAATGATGAGTGCCATGATGAAGCAAAAAGGGCCAGGAGAGAACTAGGTCACCGGGAAAAGGGTGGTAGTTGAAGAGGATCAGCCTGAAAACTTACAGCAAAAGGGCCAAGAGGTGCCAATAGGGGCAGCCTCCTATGTTTACATCCAGCCAGCTGCAGAGACACAGAACTATGCTCCCGTAAAGGGTAATGTGGGAGCTGACCTAAATGATGTTAATGTTCCAGACTTTGAGGAACTAGCTGAAAAGGAAAAAGCAAAGATGACTGAGCTGAAAAGGGTCGAAATGGCAGAATCACAGAAAAAATATCAACTGCTGGAGGAGAGGCTGAGGGCCGTTGAAGGGGCAGAGTTATTTGGCAGTCTGGATGCCAAAGAGATGAGCTTAGTACATCATCTGGTAATTCCCCCAAAATTCAAAGTACCAGACTTTGAAAAATAAAATGGGACTACTAACCCATCAGCACATCTGTCCATGTACTGTAGAAGGATGACGGGGCATGATGATAATAAGAAACTGCTTATCCATTGTTTCCAGGATAGCTTGACAGGGTCAGCAACCCGATGGTACAATCAGCTGAGTCGTACCAAGATTCGTTCATGGATAGATTTAGCCAGGGCTTTCATGGAATATTATAAGCTTGTGTCCGACATGGTACCTGATAGGCTGTCACTACAGAATATGGGGAAGAGGTCCAATGAGAGCTTCAAAGAATACTCGCAAAGGTGGAAGAATCTGGTCACACAAGTGCAACCCCCTTTAACTAGCAAAGAAACCACAGTGCTTTTCATCAACACTTTGAAAGCACCATATTATGATAAATTGGTGGGGAGTGCCACCAAGGACTTTGCAGACATGGTAATATCTGGGGAGATAATAGAATTGGCCATTAAAAGTGTTAAAATGGAAGGGGGTGAGCCTTCTATTCAGAAAAAGGTATTCCCTGCCAGGAAGAAATAAGAGACCCATGCAGTTAGTATCAACCAATACCCATATGTACCTCCCACACCACATACACCAACAAGGCCCTATACTCCTACCACATCTTATGCACCTTCTACACCCTACACACCTTACCCGGGGTATAGTTCTTATTACCCCAATGTGAACCACCTTACCCAAAATCCCTTCCCTTACACCAATATACCACAACAGCCATTTCCAACTGGCATATCCCCACAAATAAACCTTCCCCGAAACACTATCCCAAACACTCAGGAAGCCGGGCGTAATGACCAGCATTTACCAAGGAACGATCAAAAACCCCAATTTGATCTAATTCCTACCACCTATGGTGAGCTATATCCTAAACTATTGCAGGGTCAACTTGTTGCACCCATGTATCTCAAACCTTTGACACCTCCATATCCAAGGTGGTACAATGCAAACACTAACTACGTATACCACACAGGAATTCAAGGACATTCGACCGAAGATTGCCTAGCCTTTAAAAAGAAAGTCCAAAACTTGATCAATGCTGGAGTTGTCAAGGTTAGGTCAAAAAATGGGCCGAACGTAGCAAGAAACCCATTGCCTGATCATGTTAGGAGTCGAGTAAATGCAATATTGACCGGGGAAGCCAGAAGATTAAAGAGGGACGTCAAGGAAGTCAAGACTCCAATGTTGACAGTATGGGCAGAGATGGTCAAGGCAGGAATGGTGGGAGATGCGGACAGTTTGAAAATGGTAGCAAAAAGGGTGCAGAATTGGTGCCCCTTCCATAAGTGTGGAGGCCATGTCATACAAGACTGTGGGGACTTTTTGGCTAAAATCGAAAAGATGATGGATAATGGGGAGGCCCAATTTTATGAAGAAACATAGGAGGAATTAAAGGTTATTAAAAATGCAACTCTCTACGAAATAGGAAGACCCTTGATCATCTATTATGATGAACCATAGGAGAAAGTCATGCCAGTCATTGAGGAAAGTGCGCCTAAGTTAATCATTGATCTGCCTGTTTCCTTTTCATACAAGGAAAACAAAGCTGCACCATGGAAATATGACTGCAGCATGGTTATGCCTTGGTCTTCGAGTCAGCATGATATCATAGGTGTGGGGCACTTAACTCGAAGTGGAAGTGTTATGCTCCTGAGGCTGTTGAACAAGGGTTAACAGAAAAAGATAGAGGAATGGACAAGGGGAAGAAAGTAGCTGAACCAATCCATATTGATATGGATTTGTCAAATGAAACAGAAAAGGGATCAGCCCCGGTTAATAGAATAAAAGAGCCAGTGAATAAGAAGGAAGCCTGCGAGTTCTTAAAATTCATAAAGCACAGTGAGTATAGCTTGGTTGAGCAACTGCAATGTCAACCAGCTAGAATTTCAATCTTATCCTTGCTTTTGAATTCAGAGCCACATAGAAATGCCCTGTTAAGAGTATTGAATCAGGCATATGTGGGGAACATCGGTAGAGAAATTAGACAGGCTGGTGGGGAACATCACGGCAGACGACCATATATATTTAAGCTATGAGAAGATACCACCCAATGGTATTGGGTCAACAAAAGCTCTCCATATAACTACCCTTTGTAAGGGGCACATATTACCAAGGGTCATTTTGGACAATGGTTCTTCATTGAATGTGATGCCTTTGGCAACCCTGTCCAAATTGCCAGTGGATATTTCTTATATGCTGCCAAGCTGCACGGTGGTCCGAGCCTTTGATGGTACCAGGAGAGATATGATGGGAACTATTGAGGTTCCTCTGGAGATAGGCCCATGTACCTATACAGTGAACTTTCAGGTCATGGATTTTAATCCATCCTATAATTGCCTACTGGGAAGGCTGTGGATACATTCAGCAGGGGTTGTACCTTCGTCTCTCCACCAAAAGCTAAAATTTGTAATAGAGGGGCGTCTAGTCACTGTATCAGGATGAAGAGGACGTGATAGCCTCTACATCTACTGAATCTCCTTATGTTGAACCCAATAAAGATGTTGTAGAATGTTCCTTTCGGTCTTTGGAATTCGTAAATGCAGTTTTCATCGCTGAAGGATGAAGAATTCCAAAATTGAGGCTGTCCAATAACACAAGGCTGGGGGTAAGAACTACCATGGGAAAAGGCTGCAGGGCTGGAAAAGGTCTCGAAAAATATCTTCAGGGGATGGCCCGAGCAATGGAAGTAATAGAAAAGAAAGACAGGTTTGGCCTAGGGTATCTTCCGAAGGCCCATGAGAAAAGGAAACAAGTTGAAAGGAACCGACAAAGGAGGATGGCCCGTCTTGCGGATATGGATATTGAATGGGAGCCTATGACATTCCCACCTATCCTTCATAGCTTTCCCTCAGCCGATTCTCTGTTCGGAGAAAAGAATTCTGATGATGTGCTTGTAATGATCAAGAAAGCCTTCGAGAGATTCCAAGTGAATAGGGATGAGTAGATGTATGATATGGAGATCTGCATGAATGAGGAAGAAAGAATTGAAAGAGAGAATGCTAATTGGATGGTGCGACCTTGTCCACCAGGATATAGACTGACCAATTAGAGCGCTACCGAGCTACCCATAGTTTTTAGGTCTATTCCAACATAATGCTTTTAAACAAATCTTAAATATCTTTGCCCGAAGATATTAAGAATTTCTTTTGTAATGGGCTTTTCTCTAAAACTTTTCATCCAATAAATAACAAACATGATGCATTTCCTTCATACTGATGTGTCCATATTCTTTCATTTATGTTATTTATTCTGCTTCGATTGTATATATGTTTTCCTATATTGTTTCTTCCCCACCTATTTATAAGTGCACGGATGCGGAATATGAGGACCTTCCTGCCAGTAACCCTGAAATTGATCTTGAGAGGCCCATTTGCACGGGTGATTTTGAGGCCGACGAAGATATTGAGGATTATGGTCTACGTCCGGACTTATTAAGAAAAATAAAACAAGAAGAGAAACAAGTACTTCCTCATGAGGAGCTATTGGAATTGTTGAATCTGAGAAGTAGTGAGGAGATAAAAGAGGTTAAAATCGGCACTACATTATCGTCATCAATAAAAGGTGAACTCATAGCCTTGCTCCGGGAATATGTAGATGTATTTGCATGGTCGTACCAAGACATGCCGGGTTTGGATCCAGACATTGTGGTTCATAAGCTCCCTTTAAGGCCATAGTGCAAAAGTTGAGAAGAATGAGGCCGGACATGCTGTTAAAGGTAAAAGAGGAGGTGAAGAGGCAGTTTGATGCAGGATTCTTAGAGGTGGCAAAATATCCGAAATGGGTTGCAAACATTGTTCCAGTACCAAAGAAGGATGGCAAGGTGCGTATGTGCGTCGATTATCGAGATTTGAACAAAGCCAGTCCCAAAGATAATTTCCTTTTGCCTCATATTGATACTTTGGTGGATAATACGGTGAAGAGTTCTTTGTTTTCTTTCATGGATGGATTCTCGGGATACAATCAGATTAAGATGGCACCGGAATATATGGAGAAAACCATATTTGTTACAATGTGGGGAACATTCTGCTACAAAGTAATGTCGTTTGGGTTGAAGAATGCTGGGGCAACGTATAAGTGAGCCATGGTGACCTTGTTTCATGACATGATGCATAAGGGAATTGAGTTTATGTTGATGATATGATTGCAAAGTCACAAGGAGAAGAGGAGCATATTGCGAATCTTAGAAAACTCTTTGAAAGACTAAGAAAGTTTCGACTCAAGCTAAACTCGGCAAAATGCACTTTTGGAGTTACCTCGGGAAAATTGTTGGGTTTTGTTGTTAGAAAAATGGAATATAGATCGATCCGGATAGAGTGAAGGCCATCTAGAATTTGCCACCTCCACGTATGCAAAAAGAAGTAAGAGGTTTTCTGGGGAGATTGAATTACATTGCTCGATTTATTTCTCAGTTAACCGATAAATGTGATCCAATATTCAAGTTACTTCGAAAACGTGATCCAGGAGAGTGAGATGAAGGGTGTCAGATTGCTTTTGAAAAGGTTAAGCATTATCTATCAAACCTACCAGTATTAATGCCACCCATTCCGGATAAACCGATGATACTGTATCTATCAGTATTTGAGAGATCCATGGGTTGTGTTCTGGGGTAGCTTGATGAGACTGGAAAGAAAGAAAAGGCGGTTTACTACCTCAACAAGAAGTTCACAGATTATGAGTTGAAATATTCGTCGATAGAAAAGCTGTACTGCGCCTTAGCTTGGACTGCTCGGAGACTTAGACAATACATGCTGTACCACACAACGTGGTTGATCGCCAAGCTAGATCCGATCAAGTACATGTTAGAAGTACCTTCTTTGTTAGGGAGGACGGCAAGATGGCAGGTTTTGTTGTCAGAGTACGACATTGTATACGTAAGTCAAAAGGCTATCAAGGGCAGCGCAGTGGCTGGATTCTTAGCAAGTCGGGCAGTGGAGGATTATGAGCCGTTGAACTTTGATTTCCCAGATGAAGATTTGATGTATGTTTTGCAAGCGAATGAGGCTCCCTTGAAGAAGAAAGTATGGAAGATGTACTTTGATGGGGCATCAATGCCATGGGGCACGGAATCGGTGCAGTGCTCATATCCCCAGAAGAAGATTATTATCCCTTCACCGCCAGATTCGATTTCGATTGTACAAATAGTACGACTGAGTATGAGGCATGTACTATGGGACTTCGTGCAGCATTAGATAGAAAAATCAAGTTTTGGAAGTTTTCGGAGACTCAGCTTTAGTGATACACGAGTTACGGGGAGAATGGGAAACCCGGGATACAAAGTTAATCAGATACAGAGAACTCATATTGAGTTTATTGGAGGAGTTTGAAGAATTAAGTTTCAATTACTTCCCCCGAGAAAAAAATCGAATGGCGGATGCTCTGGCTACTTTGTCATCAATGTTTAAAGTGAAGGAAGGGACGAAAGTTGTGCCAAGCAAGATGAGCATATATGAGTCTCCTGCCCACTGCTCGAGTATTGAAGAAAAAGCAGATGGTCTCCCTTGGTATAACGATATCTTGCAGTACATCAAGAGTCAACAGTATCCAGAACAAGCAACAGAGAATGACAAGAGGACTCTGAGAAGGCTAGCAATGGGTTTTGTTCTAGATGGCGAGATTCTCTACAAGAAAAGGAAAAAGCAAGTCCTATTGAGATGTGTCAGATCTGCTGAAGCTCAAAGAATCATAGAGGAAGTCCATGAAAGGATATGTGGCACCCATGCTAATGGTTACATGCTTGCTAAGCAGATTATGAGGGCAGGATATTACTGGCTGACGATGGAAGGAGATTGTATCAGTTATTTTCGGAAGTGCCATAAATGCCAGATCTATGCGGATAAGATTCATGTGCCGCCATCACCATTGCATGCCATGATAGCACCTTGGCCGTTTTCAATGTGGGGAATGGATATAATTGGGCCTATTACCCCAAAAGCTTCAAATGGACATCGTTTCATCCTGGTGGCCATAGACTATTTCAGAAAGTGGGTGGAAGCTGCTTCTTATGCGAATGTAATGAAGTCGGTGGTATGCAGAATTGTCAAGAAGGAAATCATATGCCAATATGGATTGCCAGCAAGAATTATTTCAGATAATGCTCTCAATCTGAATAATAAGATGATGAAAGAGGTATGTATTCAGTTCAAGATCACACATCACAATTCGGCACCTTATCGCCCAAAGATGAATGGGGCAGTAGAAACAGTCAACAAGAATATCAAGAAGATTGTCGAGAAGATGACTGATGTGTACAAGGATTGGCATGAGATTTTGCCTTTTGCTCTTCACGCATATCGCACTTCAGTTCGCACATCTACATGGGCAACGCCGTTTTCTTTGGTATATGGTATAGAAGCAGTGTTACCAATTGGAGTTGAGATTCCTTCACTTCGTGTTTTGATGGAGGTTGGCCTAGAAGAGGCAGAATGGGTTAGAGCTCATTACGAACAGCTGAATCTCATCCAGGAGAAAAGATTGAAGCAATTTGTCACGGGGAGTTGTATCAGAAAATGATGATTCGAGCCCATAACAAGAAGTTTCGACCCAGACAGTTCCTTGAAGGAGAGTTGGTACTGAGGAAAATTCTCCCCATAGTGAAGGATCCATAAGGAAAATGGGCTCCAAATTGAGAAGGACCCTATGTGGTAAAAAGAGCTTTTTGTGGAGAAGCATTGATTCTAACTCGAATGGACGGAGATGATTTTAGACATCCCGTGAATGCTGATGAACTGAAGAAATATTATGCTTAAAAAAAATGTGTGATGCTATGCACATGGGAATTCGAATGATTCCAAGTGTAGAAATGTAAATTCTATCTATCTACCTCCCCTAAAAATCGCTTTTCAAAGAAAATATTCATGCTTGGTGTGATAAATGGCCATCTTTCATATTTCCTTCACTAAGAAGAAATTATCCTTAGTCACCCCTTTGAGCTTTAGGAATGATTTCTTTCGTTGAACCCTGATCAAGGATCAGCCTCTACACTGGATGGCAAATAGGAGGAAAAATAATCAAAATCATGGCAAAAAAAAAGAGAGCCATTGGAAAATGTGAAATCAAAGAATGGCAAATGAAAGCCAGCAAAAAAAATAATAATAAAAAAAAATGGACAAATGTCTCAAGAATGAATCATCCTCAAGAAATGATCATTGGTCCAATTACCCTTAAACACATTTTGGGCCTATTTTATCCTTTCCTTCTAAACCCGAACCTTGGTCTACATTAAGTACTTTAATAGTCCATTTTGATCAAGCACGGGTATTTAATTTGAAAAGTTTTTCTTAGAATTCATCCCATCTTTTGAATTGACATTTTACATTGGAAGCATTTAGAATTCTCAAATGCATGGCAGAATGAAAAAACAAAAGAGGGTTTTAAGCCGAAAACTCGCAAAGGGCGACTTAATACCGAATGGGGGACACATGAGTTGAAAACCCGCAAAAGGCGGCTCAAGTACTAACTAAGGCTTGAATCAATGCTTCGTGTAAAGGGGGAGAAATGTTTGAAAATCAGAGAAAAGGGGAACGACTCAGTCTAACGTAACTACAGTAGCCGAGGGATTACCTAAGTGAATTGACCGTTTAAGAGAAATTTCAGATGACTTGAAAAAGGAGGGGTCCAAGATATTCCACATCCGGGGCATCAACAACCTATAACTTTACATTTGTTTCTTATATCTTTGATATCCACTTTTATCATTTTAAAACATTTTTTGCAATAAATTTTTGGCCCCTTTTATGACAATTTCTTGTTTCATACTTTCTTTCATACATTTTCGAAATTGCATTTTGTTTGTTATTAAAATTGAATGATGATTAGTAAACCTAAATTTTTCAATAAAAAGGAGTTTAAAGGTATTACTAAGGAATAGATCTAAATCTTAGAAAAGGTTTGGAAACCACTAATCCTGATGGAAAATTCACCAAGTAAAGGAAAACAGTGAAAGTGGTGGAGACTCTGTCATGAAGTCAGAAATTTGTGAATTTCAGCAAAGTCAGAAACTAGGACTGTTTGACAAATTATCTTGAGTAAAAAGGTTTTTTTAAGTGGCGCATCAGTGAACAATTGAAGACCCCGTCATGAAGTCAGATAATCTGTGAACCTCAAAGAAACCATGGATTAGAAATCATGACACAATCATTTGACTGCATTTATCCTTAGGAAACATATAAGCATTTGCAAAGAATGTCATTCTCATCATTGCATTTAGCTAACATTGCAGGAATCAAGAAAACTTTGGCTTCCCAAATCGAACTCATTCTGCTTCTCAAGTTAGTCGAGCCTTGAGACCACCGTCGAGCTATTTCCTTTTATTTTATATCGAATTCATTCTATTTTATCAAATGAGTCGAGCCTTGAGACCGTCGTCAAGGTATTTTAATCATGGGTAAGACCTTCAGGCATCATTTTAAAGACCTTCGGGCACCAGTTTTAAAGACCTTCGGGCACCAGTTTTAAAGACCTTCGAGCACCATTTTAAAGACCTTCGGGCACCAGTTTTAAAGACCTTCGGGCACCAGTTTTAAAGATCTTCGGGCACCATTTTTAAAGACCTTCGGGAACCATTGTTAAAGACCTTCGGGTACTAGTTTTAAAGACCTCCAGGCACCATTTTTAAAAGACCTTCGGGCACCGTTTTTAAAGACCTTCGGTCACCATTTTTAAAGACCTTCGGGCACCATTTTAAAGACCTCTGAGAACCATTTCTAAGACCTCCGAGCACCATTTTTAAGACCTTCTGGCATAATTTTTTCTTTTAAAATCAAACCCGTTTCCTTAAGACAGGTCGAGCCTTGATTAGTCAAGGAATTCAATTTAAGGACAAAATCTTCAATTTACAACTTTAAAAAAAATGAATGAAATGAAATGAAAAAATGAAAAAATGAAGAAATGAAAAAGAAAACCCTTTCCCTTTCCTTCACATGGGATTTCACTAACCATACAAAATTAGTGCTTGTTTATCTTTGCCTGATTCCTGATTCTCAGCAATAGCCAAAGAGGGGCAGTTGTAGACACCTAATTTTGTTCGGACCCCTAAATCAGGATATTTTCTTCCTAAATTGATGTTTCAGAATGCTAAAAGGCTTTTCTCATCCTGCAGATGGTACTCCGAGGCTTAGTCTAAGAAATCGGACACAAAAAGTCAAACTCAAAAAAAGTCACCTCGAAAAAAGTCAACCCCAAAAAAGTCGACTACTAAAAAAGTCAACCCACTTTCAAAATCAAGATTTGAGGTTCAATTGAAAAATGGTGAAAGAATTTTGATAATCCGAGGTCTACATTGAAAGATATGGAGTTCGGAAATTGGGTTACGAGATTCAGTAGAAAGGAAACCCTAATTCGGGAAATTTGGGGGAAAATGCTTAAACAATCAAATTGGTCGGAATTCAAGGTCTCAAATGAAAGATAAGCACTGACTACGGGTAATGGAGAAGCCATTTGGAAGAATAACTGATAAAAAAGTCAATTCGAAAAAAAAAAACCGAGGATTAGGGTTTGTTTGGTGGATTTCGGTGAAATTTGGAAAAACTACAGAAATGGCCCAATTTGGAAGATCTAAAGCCCTAAATTGATGAGAAATGATTAAACAAGGATAGCCCAAGGCTCAATTTGAAGAAAATATGAAAATCGGAATTGTTTTGAGCAAAACCGGGTTTCAGAGGCAAAAGGGCAAAATTGGAAAATATGGGAAAAATAGCAAATGAACTCCAAAAATTCTGAAAATTTACAAATCTCATTCTTAAATCATTTGGAAGAGATTGGACAAAGCAAATCTTGATTCGGATTTCGTTTGCAAAATGGCCAAATATCAGGTCCCCTATGTAGTAATTCAACAGGATAAATCCCGGAAAAATAGCAAATGAACTCCAAAAATTCTGAAAATTTGCAAATCTCATTCTTAAATTATTGGGAAGAGATTGGCAAAATAAAATCTTGATTCGGAGTTCGTTTGCAAAATGAAAAAATACAGAGTCCTCTATGTAGTAATTCAAGCAGATAAATCCCGAAAAAAAAGCAAATGAGCTCCAAAAATTATGAAAACTTCCAGATCACATTTTCAAATTATTTGGAAAATATTGGTGAATAAAAATCTGGATTCAGAGCTCGTTTAAAAGATGATAATGTTTTCATAATTTTGGAAAAAAATCCAAAATAAATAGAAAATTGACTCAGAAAATTTTAAAAACTTTCAGAATTAAATTTTTTATTATTTTGGAAGTATTGAAAAAAGAAAATTTGAATTTGGAGTCCGTTTGCTATTTATTTAAGTTTGGGGGGCAAAAAGGTCATTTCACCAAGGAAACCAAAAAGGGCAAATTGGTAATTGAGGAAAATATGAAAGATGAAGAAATTGCTGGGATTTTTTATTCCCTTGGTCGGCCAACATAGAGAAGAATAAGGAAGCTTAAGCAATTTAATTCCCTGTCACTATCATGCCACATGCTATAACAAACACCTTGCAAATGGTCCCCCCTTCATCCAATGGCTTAGGTGCCTTGTAGGAAAGTTAAATGCACCATCCAATGGTCAAGTTCAAATGTCAAAATGACATTTTTATTTGTCATAAAAGAATTCTCATCAAATGGCCAAGAATGGAAGAAAAAAGATGAGCACAATTCATCCAAGGGTGAGCATCAATTCGGTTGAGCAAGGGAGTGCATGGGATTATCCCTTTTCATCCAATGGCTTAGGCCATCTACAAGGGCTGAGTACACATGTTGAGGGCTGGATTTAATCTAAAAGATATCATTTTTACGTTGGCTTCACCAATGACCAAGAATGGAAAAGCATAACTCATCCAAGGGTAGGCATTCAAGAGGGGCAAGCAAGTGAGTGCATAGGATTGGTCCTCTTTTGAATCTAATGGCTAAGGTTAATACAAGAGCTGAGTACACATCTTAAGGGCTGGAACCAATTGGCAAGATGACATTTTTATGTTGTCATCAAAATATCTACATCTAATGGCCAAGATTGGAAGGAAAAAAGTGTAATTTTCATCCAATGGTTAAGGTTGAATTCGGCCAAGGCTAAATGGAGAAGGGGAGTTTCATTTTTTCAAAGGTTTTGAAAGAAAGAAAAAAAAGGTTTTCATTAGAGAGTTTGAAGGTAGTCATCTCTACCAAGTTCTAGTTTAGCTTTCTTCTTCATTTTTCATGGTGTTTTCTTGGTTTTTCTATCATGTTTTCCTACAATATTTTTCTTAGAAATAAAGTTTCTTAATGTTTATTCATGTTTTCATCTTCATCTTCTTCTTTTAAATGATGGAAACAAGTTTTTTCTTAGAGTTTCATACCATGGCCGAATAGCTCATTGTTTTTGCCTTATTTTTTTTTTCTTTTTTTCTTCCTTGCATGTTGTTGTGAAAAAATGATTTATACAAGTTTTTTTAAAGTATTCCAAGGTTCTGATTTTTAAAAAATATGAAGAAAAAAAGGTTGAAATGGCTACATGATATTGGCTAGACCAAGTGAATATGGTTTGGTGAGAGGCTATGCTCATTTGACACCATCCATGAAGCTTACCTTATTTTCTGTTTTACATGGTTTATTTTTTGTTTTGATGAGATGGAAAGTCTTCATGATCTTGGCAAGACCATGTGATTATTGTTTTGGTGAGAGGCTATGCCCATTTGATACCATCCATAGAGCTTAACTTTCCTTGTTCTACTTACTTGTTTTGCTTATAATTTCTGCATGTCTTTGTTAAATCTTGTGTATACATTTTCTTTATAGTATTTTCTATGCTATATTTGTTATATTTCATTTCCATGCTTGATATTGCATCCTTTCATATTTGGCCTTTGTTGTTCATATATCCATGTTGTGCATTTTTTTTTTATGTACCATGTATTTCATGTTTGCAGTTTCATAATTTTGTTTCATGCATATTCGGTCATACCATGTTTGTTTGCTTTGTATGTATATTTTTCTTTTGCTTCTTAGCTTGTTTATATCTCCATGTCATGAACTTGTGTATTCTGATTTTAGTTTGTCTTGTGATTATAAAAATGCTATGATAAAAATGCCATCATATTATTTCATGCATATTCGGCCATTCCATTTTGTTTTCCTTGCATGTGCATTTTTCTTTTGTTTCTTAACTTGCTTGCATTTCCATGCCATGAGCTTGTGCATTTTGATTTTGGTATATTATATATTATTGAAAATATCATGACATTATGCATTTTGATATGGTTTGTCATTTATTTAGGTCATTTACTAAGTAGGATTGCATTAGAGTCTCATGTGATCATTTGGCCTCTTCATGCATCCCTTGCCTTGTCATGCATTTGCATATTGTTTATGTAACATGCTTTGCATCATCATATCTTGAAACTGTGTATTAGCTACTGTTTGTTCCAGCATTGACATTAATTTCATGAGTCATTATATGTTCATAATATTGCTATGCATGCTCACTACATTTTAGGTCTAGGCCATATTGGTATTGCCATGCATATTGAGTCCTAAATCACATTGGTATTGTCATGCATTAATATGCTATTTAGGTCTTAGGTGACATTCATTTTCATGCATATTTATGACATATTAGGTCCTAGTCACATTTACATTATCAAGCATTGCATGCATATAGAGTTAGGATAGCATTTATTGCCATGCAAATTCATGCTAGGCATTTCGGTTAACATGAATTGTCGTGCATTTCCTTTACCATTTAGACATTTAGACCATGTATTTCATACATTTCATTTGCTTTATGTTCATGCATTCCATGTCATTGCCACTTGATTTGTGACTTAGGCCAATTAATGGCTCAAAATCATGCTCTCTAGAGCATACTTGTGGAAAATTAAGGAATTGTCAAATTGATCATTCTACCTTTGTAATTTTTTTTACTTAACCAATTTTGTCCAAGGTTTTTAAACTGTTTAGCTACTGACCTTAGGTCTTAAGGATGATTTCCAACAATTTCCACTTTGGTTTTTGAATGAATTTATCAAAGGCAAAAAATGTGTTTTGACAAACAGTTTTTTTTTCCCAGTACTCGAACATCTCCAACTTTTCTGGGCAGTCATATTTAATCAAAAAAATTAAGCCAATTGTTCCTCGTGTAGATTTACATGTTCTGAGTCTCCAGTATTTTTTTTAGAATTTTTAAAAATAGTCTAACAAATCGTGTGGCAAAACCGGACAGTAGAGGCAGATTTGAAATCAAAAGAGGAATAAAGGTTGAATTTGACTAAGGCATTTAGAGGGGGTTGGGTAGAAGTTTTAGCTACTGTCTTAGGGTAGTTTCTAAGACTTTTTAAACATTGAAAATGTTTTTATAAATCTTGGGTTAAGGGTAGTTTAGTCAGGGATTTTAAACTTAGGAAATTAGAGCCATTTTAAAAGGGTTTGGTGAGGGTTTTAATTTTTATTCAAATTTTTCTTCTAAATTATTTTCAAACAATCACAAATTTTCATTTTTTAGAAAATCTAATTTGATATATTTTCCTAAGGTAGCCGGATATCTTTTTAGATATACGGATTTCTTTAATTAAAGGAAAAAATACATTTTTCAGGCATTGCATTTTCCATGTTCATGCATTTTATTTAAATGTGTGATTTTTGCTATTATATTTTCCATGATATTGTTATTATTATAATTCACATTTTATGATCTTATATTTCATGTCATTTAGGTTATTTCATTTATAACATGCCATGTCATTTAAAATATGCCATATCATTTAGAATTGCCATGTCATTTAAATCATTTTATCTCATTTAGAATATACCATGATACTTAGGATTTTTTATTTTACCTAGAATATATTATGTCATTTGAATTGTGTCATGTCATTTAGGTTGCATTATATTATCTAGATTTTCCATCTCATTTTATTTATGTCATACATGTCCATATTCATATTCTTTTAAAATGTTTTGAAAAAGATAATGATTTTCAATAAAAAATAAAGATATTCCCGAGTTAAAATAATTCATGAGTTCTCTATCGGGTTTGCTGGAGGGAATATCATCAATTATCATTAATAAAGGAATATCTTTCTTCCAAAAAAGGAGAATGATTCGGAAAGTTTTCCAAATGAATAAGAATTTCTATATTTTGCCGATTTTGTCGGAGAATATAGGAAAATTTTGAATTAATAAATTCCGGATCATTTTCAATTAAAAATGGAATTATTTTTCTTAAGATTGGGAATTAACTTGAAATACTAAATTAAAAACCAACTTTTTACCGAGACTTGGGATAACACACGATTAATAAGGTACCGATTTATACGGGCGTTGTGAGGGTGTTAATCCTTCCCCGCACATAACCGACTCCCGAACCCGCTTCTTTGATTTCTCTAGTTTATAACACAGTCCTGAAATTGGTTTAAAAATTTTTTTAATAAATTTTAAAATGTTTTACAAAACCGGTTTTAATAGGTGGCCGATCACACCTAGCTAAAAAAGATTGGTGGCGACTCCATGTCTTTTTACGAGGCTATTTTCATACCCTTGACTTTTTATTATTTTTAGAGGAATTAAGTCGTCTTTTCCTCTACTTCTGTTTCCCCTCACTCGAACGGTTCCCCGCGATCCGAGATCACGTATCGACACCTTCATTTTTCTAGAGGAATTAAGTCGGCTTTTCCTCGTTTTTTTTAATGTCACGCCTAAGAAAAACGAATAATGAAAGTCTTGCGATGAGACCTTTGTTGTTATATTTTTTTTTAGGTTGCGACAAGAGGGAATAAGAATCGAAGGAACTTAATCATCAACATCTCATAAATTTGAAGCATAACCAATTCATTCCCATGTTAATTTCACAAGATATAAATCATGTTTACAAAATCTGAGCAGTGGTTAGAACTGTCTTTACAAGCACTTTATTTTTCCTAGCATCCTAAGGCTATAATAGCCGGCTACTAAAAACACGAAATCCTACATCATTAAGGAGTAATCTCCCAACCCTAATTAGCCTTCCCAGTCCTCTATCAATCAGTATCGTTGGGTCAAACCACTTGACATCTATGAGAGACTGCACTTTCCTCTTGAAGGCTTCACAGTCTTCAATGCTATGCCCAGCAATTCCGCAGTGATAATCACATCTTACATTTGGGTTATACCACTTGGGGTACGATGGTAGCAGGGGTTTCAACGGCACATGGGCAACCAAGTGATCTCTGATCAATATAGGGAGAAGCTCTTGGTAGCTGATTGGAATGGGATCATAATGCCTTTGGGTCCTATTCTTTGGCCGCTTCTTGGTCATACACGGCCTAGGATTTGGGGCATTTGATGGTGGCACTAAGGCTCGAGCCGGAGTGTTTGCAGGAGAGTTGGCAGAATAACAAGGCAAGGGTATGGATTTGGGCATGGGACTCTTACAGGTTACACACAGTTCGAAGTTCTTATCCCAGATGCTTGATGAGACAGTTGATGAGGGAAAAGGTACGAATTACAGTCAATTTGTGGTGATGGAGTGAAACCCAAAGGCCTCCTGTTGGTTGTCCCAGTGGATGAAGGGGTAATAGTAAAGTGAGGATATTGATTTAGATCTGGGACAGTTTGCAGGGGTGGTACAGGATTTGAGGTTTCTGTCTTCGGCATCTGGCTTCCCGATTTGATCACTTCCACCATTTTATTAAGGTTCAATACTTTATGACACTGACAAATGCAAGATCTAGCAGGAATTGTATGATCTGGACCTGATGGTTTTGGTTGATCCGAAGGTGATGAAGAGACTTGAGAAAATTCCCCCTTACTCTTACTAAGATCCTCAAACATCTTTATCAATTTGGCAACTTGTTCTTTCACCTCCCGGATTTCATGTCCAAATTCCTCTTGGTTATGCTCCAAAGCATACACTCGTTCCTCCAATTCATTCCTCATATCTTAAACCCCTTTCATGCAAATGAAATTGACATTATTATCATGAGATCAAGAATACAGTTATGAATGTACATGCTCTATTCTTATGTGCATGAATTTAATGATGATTAATGCATGAACTGTGCAAGATACGAAGATGCTTGAGGAGATAAATTTCCATATTTACAACTGCTTAAATAATATGCATGTTATACAAAAATACAAATGAAAAGATCAAGGAAAAGAAGATTCTAATATCACTTTTTATTTTCTTTGATTTTTTTGTTCTTTCTATTTTTTCTGAATTTTCTTAACAACTATTTTTTTGACACATTTTCCATATTTTCTCAGATGTCAAAACTAGGAGGAGATTTTTATTATTTTCACAACACTACTCCACTGCAAAAGAACTTTTTTTCATTATTCACCTCTCATTTTTCAATTTTTGTTTTTCCCTTTATTTTCTTTTTCAAAGAACAAATTTTTTTCATGGAATAAAAACTTTTTTTTCTTTTTTAGAAATACCTAAAAAGGTACAGGTATAAAAAGAAAAAATTTCAAAATAACCCAAAAACACTAGGTTTCGGTATTATTACAAATGACACATGGCAAGAATAAAAGAGTAAAATCATTAATACAAAGTAAAAGAAGTTAGTTAACATTTGCCACAACAATATCAGCTTATTTAGGCATCATGATGCCTTTAGGGCGGAAATTTAAATTTATTACAGGCGATGTACGTTCATCGTTGCTCGATCTACAATGCTTATTCAAAAAGGATAAATAAATTACAAAAAATCAGAAGCATTCCTCCATGTGTTCTTATCTTCGGTGCATCTAACGAAAATTCGGAATGGCTCTACCTAGGCTGGCTTCTTATGGCTCACTATATGAGTTTGAATTAGGGTCTAAAAAGGCTCCAAATTGATCCTCACTGTCGCCAGTGAAGGCTAGTAAGGCACCCCGATCAAAGCGGGTTCAATTTGTTAGAATATATTTTACAGGTTTATGCGGAGGTTAACACCTCATGAAGCGTAGTTAATTTGTATTCCGGAAGTGTTTCGTTAGCTTATGTAGAGGTTATCACCTCACGAAGCGTAGGTACTTCACTACACCTAAAAGGACGAAACCCGGGATGAGGGCTCATGCTATGCAAATGCAAGTGTAGTGTATGAGGAGGAACAACAAACCTTTTACCACCTATTTTACAACCCTTAATCTAAATGCCCCAACAATTTATTAAAGCAAAGATCAAGAATAGTATAACGCATTTACCAACTAGAGAGCAGTAATAATATAAAAGGTTAAATAACAGAAGAACAATAATAATATACAAGATTAAATAACCAGAGAACAGTGATAATATGCATGTACATGAACATGAACATATTTAAAAACATTTTATTATTTTTGGATATCCTCCTTGTTTTATGAAAAAAATTGGAATTATAATTAAATACCTGTAGACACCTAATTTTGTCCGGACCCCTAAATCAGGTAAAATTTTCTTCCTTATGATGTTCTAGAATGAAAAATAGCTCTTCTTATCCTGCAGGTGGTACTCCGGAACTTTGTTTAAGAGGTCAAGCAGAAAAAGTCAATTTGGGAAAAGTCAACCTCGAAAAAGTCAACCCCGAAAGTCAACCACTGAAAAAGTGAACCCTCATTCAAAATCAAGATTCAAAGTTTAATTGAATAATGGTGAAAAAATATTGATAATACGAGGTCTACAATGAAAGATATGGAGTTTAGAATATGGGTTATGGAGATTCAGTGGAAAGAAAACCCTAGTTCGATAAATTTGGGGAAAAATGCTCAAACGATCAAATTGGTCAAAATTGGAGGTTTCGAATGGAAGATAAGCAATGACTATGGGTAATGGATAGGCCATTTAGAAGCAAAACCAAAGGAAGAGTCAATTTGGATGAAAACCGAGAATTAGGGTTTCTTGGTGAATTTTGGAAAAATTAGAGAAAATTGCAGAAATGGCCTGATTCGATAAAATTAAGGCCTCTAATTGATGAGGAGTGAGTAAACAAAGATAGCCCAAGGCTCAGTCTGAAGTAATTTCGAAAAAAGAGCCGATTGGAGAAAAAACAGAAAAACAAGGAAAATCCTGATATTGGAAAAAAGGTAAAATAAAATCGGAGGGGAATTTGATCGTAAAAATTGGGCTTTTTGGACCAACTCTAATTCAATGTATAACAAAGGTCTGGAAAAAGAAAATCTGGAAATCGAACATGTTTTGAGTAAAACCGAGGCTTCGAAGGTTAAAGGGCAAACTTGGAAAATCCGAGAAAATTAGCAAATGAGCTCAAAAAATTACCAAAACTTCCAGATCTCAATCTTATGTCATTTGAAAGAGATCGGCGAAAACAAATTCGAAATCGGAGCTCGTTTGCAAAATGGAAAATTTCAGGCCCACTAAGTTGAAATTCCAGAAGATAAATCCCAAAAAAATAGAAAATGAGTTTGAAAAATTAAGAAAACTTCCAGATCTCAATTTTAAATTATTTGGAAGAGATCGGTAAAGAAAAATCAAAAATCGGAGCTCGTTTGCAAACTGGAAAATTTCGGGCCCACAACTTGAAATTCCAGAAGATAAATCCCGAAAAAATAGCAAATGAGCTCGAAAAATTATGAAAACTTCTAGATCTTAATTTTAAAGTATTTGGAAGAGATTGGACAAGAAAATGCTAGAATCGGAGCTCGTTTGTAAAATGGCAAAAGTTTGGGTGTACTAAGGGCAATTTTGGAAGTTAAATCCGGGAAAATAGTAAATAGGCTCGGAAAATTATGAAAACTTCTAGAACTCAATTTTATACTATTTAGGAAGTATTGAAAATGGAAACTTTGGATTTGGAGTCCGTTTGCTATTTAATTAGGTTTGGAGGCTAAAAGGATAATTTTATCGAAGAAACCGAATATGGCCTTTCTTGCATTTAAAAAAATAAAAATAGAGAGTGGGCTAGAATGTGAAGGGCCATTCGGCCAAGCCCATGAGGAGAATGATTTTTACTGAGTTCTTGCTTCCAAAGGCCAAAAGTGGATAGTAAGGTACTTATTTTTTTTTTATCAAGCCTTTGTAATTGTGCCACATGGTCCAATGCTTGAAGGGGAAAGATGTCAACATGATGGCTACATATTTTTTGAACAGCTGTATTAGCTAGGGGCTGATCACTTAATCTAAGGGTGGTAATTTCACATTTTAAGCATCTTGGATTAGTGGCCTTTGGATCAAATTGGCTATAAAAAAATGACAACATCCTACAGCAAAAGGGGACCAATCGGCTACCACATTGAGGAGGGGGTTTTCATTTTGCTTGGGGGGGTTCTTGGCTGCTCAAAAGAAGGCAGTAGCTATTCTTGAAAAAAGAAAAGAGAAAGAAAAAAGAAGGGTTTTCTTACTACTCTTTCATTTGGAAAGCTAAAGCAAGGTAGCTATTTTCTTTCATGCTCTCCTGCATGCTTTATTTATATGATTTTGTTATTTTCATTGTTATTTTATTTTCTTTCATGAAATAAAATTGTTTTCTAAAACAAGTTCCAAAAGGTTCTTACCTTATGTTTTCAAGAAAAAATCAAAAACAAAAATTTCCACTCTTTTTTTGTGTTGGCCGAAAGGCCTTTTTTTATGCATGTCTTGTGTTTGATCTATTTTCCATGTTGGTTGTGATATATTGGCTTGTTTTGATGTTCAAACTTTTTAAAATAATCAAGATATGGAGCTTGTTTTTAACCTTCTTTACTTGTTCTTATTTTGCTGATTTTATCATTTATTTTCATGTCTACTTACTTTGTTTGCTATGTTTAATTTTCTGTTTTCACTATATTAAGTTGTTCATGTGTTTGTGTTAATACCATACCATGTGTTTGTTTATTTGTCTAGCTAGGTCTTTGCATTTGCATCATGATTGTTTGGTCTAACATGTTTCCTTTTAAGTCTTGCATATTTACTATGCCATGTGTTTGTGTTATTGTCATGCTAGGATCTCACATTGCATTTAGTATCCATTCGACTTCCATGTTTTTTTTTTGCCTTTTATTTGTATCTTCATCTTGTTTAGTTATCATGCTTTCATTTATGCTTTGTATCTTCATGCCATGATATTGTGTATTTGATTTAATATGCCATGTGTTTGTGTTATTGTCATGCTGGGATTTCACCTTGCATTTAATATCCATTCAGTTTCTACATGCCTTTTTTGCCTTGTGCATTTGCATCTTCATTTTGAGTATGTGGTTACCATGTCTTCATTCATGCTTTGCATTACTATGTCATGGGATTGTGTATTGGTTGTGCCATGTTCATGCATTGTTTTATGTTTATTTGGTCATTATTTGTTCATGTTACTTCCATGCATTTTCATATGACATATTAGGTCTTAGGTCATTTTACATGTCCATGAATGGTTTCATATCCACTAGGTCTAGGTCATCTTTGTATGCCATACACATTTCTATGCTATTTAGGTCTTAGGTCATATTGGTATTGCCATGCATTTTCATGCTCATTAGACCTAGGTCATCTTTGTATTGCCATGTATTTCATGCATATTAGGTCTAGATTTGCATTTATTGCCAGGCACAATTTCATATTAGGTCTTAGGTCATTTTGTATTGCCATGCATTCTCTATGTCATTTATGCATTAGGACAAGCATTTCATCTCATACCACTTGATTTTTTACTTAAGCCAATCAATGGCTCAAAGCCAAGCTCTCATGAGCATGCTTGTGGAAAATTAAGAAGTTGTCCAGTTGAAATTTCTACATTTGTGATTCTTTTTATTAGGCAATCCTTGTCCAAATTTTTAGAAATTCTTACTGCTGTTTGTAGGTTCCTATAGGAGTCTCCAACATTTTTATTCTGATTTTTGAGTGGTTTCATCAAAGGTTAAAAATTTTTTTTGGCAAAACAGTTTTCCACCTAGTGTTTTGACTTTCGTGATTTTTCTGGTAGGTCACACTTAGTCTAAAATTAAACCAATTTTTTCCCATAGAGTTTGACCTGTTCTGAGTCTCCCATAATGTTTTCAGATTTTTTTTAAATTTTAAAAATAGGTACACGTTTTAAAACTGGTTAGTAAGGTCAGATTTGATTTCAAAGGAAAAATTATTTTCTGTTTTGGCTAAGGCATTAAGAGAGAGCTGATTTAGAACCTTAACTACTATCCTAGGTTAATTTATAAGTCATTTTAATCCTAAAAAATTATTTTATAAAGCTCGGGTCAAGGGTGGTCAAGTTTGGGTTTTCAAAGTTAGGAAAATAGAGCCTTTTTCAAAAGGGGGTTTCGGCCATGGTGTTATTTTTCATCCAAGAGTTTTTCAAAATTGTTTTCAAACCAATCACAAAGTATTTTTGATTTAGAAAATTTAATTTGATGTCTTTTCCTAAGGTAGTCGGATATCTTTTTAGATATACGGATTTCCTTATTAAAAGGAAAAAATACACTTTCATGCATTGCATTTTTCATGTCCATGCATATTGTATAATATATGATTTTTGCTATGAATATTTCTATGACTATGTTATTGTTTTTTATTTATATTCATGGTGTTATATTGTTTGTTATATGGTTGTAAATATTCTATGTTATCCTATGCTTTTTGCTTAGTCATTTATTTTTGTCACATTATTTAGGATTTATTATGTTCATGCATTGTTTTTTATTTTCATTCATATTTTATGATAATATTATTTTATGTTTCATATCATTTCATGTCACTTAGGTTAAGCCATGTCATTTAGAATATTCCATGTCACTTAGGTTATATCATGTCATTTAGAATATACCATGTCACTTAGATTATTATGTCATTTAGAATATACTATGTCACTTAGATTATATTATGTCATTTAGAATATACTATGTCATTTAGATTATATCATGTCATTTAGGTTATATTATGTCATTTAGATTTTGCTATGTCATTTTTATTATGTCACACATGTTCATATTCATCTTTTTAAAATGTTTTAAAAAAAGATAATGATTTTCAATAAAAATAAATATATTTCCGAGTTAAAATAATTCATGAGTTCTCTTCCGGGTTTGCTGGAGAGGATATCATCAATTATCATTAATAAAGGAATATCTTTCTTTCAAAAAAATGGGAATAATTTGGAAAGTTTTCCAAATAAATAAAAATTTCTATGTTTTGCCAATTTTGTCGAGGAATATAGAAAAATTTTGAATTAATAAATTTCGGATTATTTTCAAGTGAAATGGGATTATTTTTCTTTAAATTGGGAATCATTTTAAAATACCAAATTTAAAATCGACTTTTTGCCGAGACTTGAGATAACACACGATTAATAAGGTACCATTTTATACGGGCGTTGTAGTGGTGCTAATCCTTCCCTGCACGTAACCGAGTCCCGAACCCGCTTTTTTGAGTTTTTGGTTTAAAAACGCAGACTTGAAATTGGTTTTAAAAATGTTTTAATTAATTTTAAAATGTTTTACAAAACTGGTTTTAATAGGTGGTTTATTACACCTAGCCAGAAAAGATTGGTGGCGACTCCATATCTTTTTTTGAAGTTATTTTCAAACCCTCTTTTATTTCAAAAGGAATTAAGTCGTATTTTCCTCTCTTTCCCCCAATGTAACGCTTAACGAATAAAGTTTCACGATGAGACATGTTATTTTTTTGGTTGCGATAACTTGGCGACTCCACTGGGGATATTTACAGAGTCAGGCCTAGAATTAGTTGTGTGTTATCTAAAGTCTCGGTTTTGTCGAGTTTAATTGGTATTTAATTTTAATTCCCACATTTTTTTAAAAAATAAGGAGAATTTTGAAAATAATAAAATGTTTTTGAATAGGGTCATACTCATGTGCACGCATTTTATTATTGTTCGCCAATTATTTAATGTTGTATATTGTAATTGCTTGTTGGTTAATGCGTTACACTATTCTTGAATGTTCTTTTAATAATCTGCTAGGGCATTTATAATAAGGATTGTAGAGTTGGTGGTAAAAGGTTTGTTTTGTTCCTCCACACACACTGCACTTTCATTTGCATAACATTAACTCTCTACCCGGGTTCTGTCCTTTTAAGTGGGAGTAAAGTAACTACGCTCTTGTGATGATCCTCCGCATGGGCTAGTGAATCACTTCCGGAGTATAAAGTACCTAAGCTTTCGTGATGATCCTCCGTATGGGCTTAGGAAAATATACTCTAACGAATTGAACCCGCTTTTATCAGGGTGCCTTACTAGCCTTCACAGGCGATAGTGAGGAGCAATTCGGGGCCTTTAGAACCAATTTACCCTCATATAGTGAACCATAGAGCCAACATAGGCGAAGCCCTGTCAAATTTTTGATAGATATACCAAAGTTAGGAACACATAGAGGAATGCTTTGCCAATTATTTTTGCATTCTGAATAAGCATTGTAGACCAGGCAAAGATGAACGTACATCGCCCGTAGTAATTTTAAATTTTTTCCCTAAAGGCATTGTGATGCCTAAATAAGTAGAAACTGTTGGGGCAAATGTTCATTAACTTTTTGAAATTGAAATATAAAAATTCTTTTTCAAACATTTTGCATTTTGCACATTTTATGCATGTGTGAATAAAGCATGTACATTTATGGGTGTATTTTTGATCTCATTCTTTTCAATAAATGGATGATGATAATAATTTTATTCGATGTTTTCATAAACATTCTTTGGTATGATAAGAATTGTAGACCGATAGTGTTGAATGAACATTTGGACATTGTACCATAGTAGGATCCACTACCCCGAAATTCTTTTGAAAAATAACATGTTGATTTTTTGTGGAGGAAACATGTTTCAAAAAAATCATAGATTAAATTTGGAGGCAAATCTTGCATAATAAGATTTTTGAATAATCAAGATATTGGTCTCACCAATTCCTTGCAATCATTGATTAATTTCTTTGTATATACCTTTGTGTTAATTCATTTATTCTTTACATGTATCATTTTGACATCCTGTTACAATCCTAACATGCATGGTCATTCATTGTAGAATACATTTGTGATATACATGGTCATTCTTTTGTATATACCCCTGTGTTAATTTATGAATTCTTTACATCATGTTACAGTCCTAATATGCATGGTCATTCATTATAGAATACATTTATTACATGCATGGTCATTATTTGTATATACCCATGTATCAATTTATTCATTCTTTACATGTATCATGTTGACGTCAGGTTGCATTTATGGCATACATGGTTAGCATGATTTCTTTGTATACACTCTGCCTCAATCATTTATTCTTTACATGCATCATATTGATATCATGTTGCATTCATAATATATATGATCATTCATTGGAAAATGCATCTAGAACATACATAGTCATTTGTTGCATATATCCATGCATTGATTTTTCTTATTCTTTACATCCATCATGTTGGCATCATGTGGCATTTATAATTAATATGGTCAGCATTTTTCTCGGTGTATACCCATGCATTTTTTGTTCTTCACATGCATCAAATTGCATTCACAACATTCATGGCTCATTCATGAAACATATTTGGGGGATAAAAAAATTGGCTTGGCTTTAAGAGTTTTGAAGAAAGTTCTCTTTCAAATCAGAGGTATGAGAAGTACTGAGCATCTTTTGAATATAGGCTAGTGCTATGGAGAATGAACAAGCTGCCCAAATGGAAAGAATGAAAAGAATACAAGAAGAATTGTGAGAAAAGCTGGCAAAATCTCAAGCAGAATCTAGAGATCAGATGACTAAATTGATGAAGCTGATGTCCGCCGTAATCAAGGGAAAAGGATACACTGAAAACTTGACCACTGAAGAAAGGTCGGGGACACAAAGGGATCAGAATGAGGTCGTAATGTTAGGTGCCCAGTCTTTTTAGAACACAGTTAATCTTATCAACATTCTGAACTCAGATGATCCAGCTGAACAGCCAAAGTTGAAAATGGTTGCGGTAAATGAGGTTGAGTTGGCAGATTCCCAAGGGAAATATCAGCTGTTAGAGTAAAGGCTTCGGGCAAAAGAAAGTACAGATATATTTGGGAGTGTAGATGCGAAAGAACGTTGCTTGGTCCCCTGATTTAGTCATTCCTCCCAAATTCAAGGTTCCAGACTTTGAGAAATATGATGGGACAAGCAATCCGTCAGCCCACATCACTATATTCTGCCGAAAGATGACGGGTCATATAGATAATGATAAGCTTTTGATCCACTGTTTTCAGGATAGCCTTAGCGGGTCCACAATTAGGTGGCATAGTCAGTTGACTAAGGATCAAATTTGCTCTTAGAATGATCTGGCTAGGGCTTTTCTAAGCTAGTATAAGCATATAACCGATATGGCGCTGACCGTCTCACTTTGCAAAATATAGAGAAAAAGGTTACTGAGAGCTTCAAAGAGTATGCTCAGAGGTAGAGGTACATGGCCACCCAAGTACAACCGCCCCTGACTCAGAAAGAAACCACTGTCCTTTTTGTGAACACACTACAGGCCTCGTACTATGATAGACTCGTTGGCAGTGCCACGAATAATTTTTAGGACATTGTGGTCTTCGGGAAAATGATTGAGAATGCTATCAAGGCTGGGAAACTTGAAGGAGATAAAACATTTAATGCAGAGAGAAATAGGACACTAAAAAGAAAGAGAAAGATGTCTCAGCTATGGGAGGCTTTGCCCCATATCTTCAGGCTCCTTCATACCAATTATCCTGTCCTTTTATGAACTACATGTCCCAGGGTTCATACTTATACCCTATGGCCTCGAGTCCAGCAAATCTTCAACCTCTTGTCAACCAAAGGAAGCCGAAGAACATCCAGAAAAGAGATCAGTTTGAGCCACTCCCCTTGTCTTACTCTGAATTATTGCCCTAGTTGGTCAAAGAGCAACTCCTCACTAAAGTTCCAGTGGAGCCTATCCAACCCCCATACCCGAGCTGGTATGACAAGAATGCATATTGTGATTATCATTCTGGGATTCGGGGATATTCCACTGAAAATTGCCTAGGTCTGAAATGGAAGGTTCAAGCACTCATCAACAAAAGGCAATTAGATGTGGGGAAAAAACAAAGGTCAGATAGCGTCGAGAATCCACTGAATGGGAATGATGAGACCATTGTGGATGTCATAATGGGGGAAGAGGATGAAAAGATCGAAAAGAGTACTGAGGAATAGCCAGTTTGAATTAGGCAAAACATGTCAAGGGGGAGTTCGTTATGCATGTAGTTTCATACCTCATGATGAAAACACTTGTCTTATATTAACATCCGTATGAAATAAATGAATTATGAATGCTTTTATGTTTATTGTGTTTTAATAATAATTTGAAAATGCAAGAACAAGCATTAAGGAAGTTTTAATAATGGACAGACTCAAGAATATTGATGATCATTGTTAGAAATGACCTAATACCCTATTCCCTCTCTTTTGGGCTTTTCTATGCTTAAATCCCTTGAACCGAGACCACTTGGAAGACCTAATGCTTCAAGGAATATGAATTATTAAACTTCATAAAACATTATCACTAAGAAAAGATGTAGATCCTAGTCTAGGTTATGAACAAAGGAACGAACTTTTTGAAAACTTTTCGAACTCCTTGAAATTCAAACAAATGAGACATTCTTTCAAGAATGTAGATCTTGGTAATTCGATGTGTGTCAAGGTTGTGCTAAAACCATTCATGTCTTTTCCAATAACCACAAAACACTAATTGCCCAAACATCACTTCATGATTGACACCTCGAGGCACAATGACCAAACCAGATTATCCCATGACCTAGAGAAAACCTGTGTTTGGGTAATATTTTCCTTAGTATTTCAAACAAACCTAAGATTGAAACTCAGCATTTTCATTGTAAACCTAGACTTACGATGTTCCTCGTAATGATACAAATTCTCATAATCAATCAAATTGGGGCATCATTGTGGAAATGATGGATACATGGTGAATAAGGATGGATTAATGCATGAATCATTGGGAGCATGCGAAAGAAAAAGGAAAAAGAAAAAAGAAAAAGAAAAATTGTGATATCATGCATATGAGAATTCGGATGATTCCAAAGTGCAAAATGAAATTCTGATTATCTATTCCCCCTAGGGATTGCTTTTCAATGAGAATATTTGTGCTTGATATGAGAAATGGCCATCCTTCATGTCCCTGTCACAAAAGAAAATTATCCATAGTCACCCCTTTTGAGCCAAAAGAATTCATTCTTCTTTGAACCCTGATCAAGGATCACCCTCTACACTGGGGGGCAAATGCGAAGAAAGACCTTCTCAAAGATCATTGAGAAATAAGTTCGAAGACAGATATAAAGCAAATTGAGCTCCTAAATTAATATGGGCTCACTTTGTGGAAAGAAAATGGAAAAGATGGAAAAATGGAAGCCAAGAACAAAACAAAAGAAATGGAAAAATAAAAAAACATACCCTAAAAAAAAGCGTGAAAAAGTATGGAAAATGTAATCCAAAAGCAAAGAAGAGAAAAAAAAAAGTCCAAAAGGGACAAATGCTTTCAAAGGGAATCCTCTTCAAGAAATGATCTTTGATCTAATTACCCTCAGACACAGATTTTGGGCCTATTTATCCTTTCTTTCCGAACCCCGAACCTTGGCCTATATTACGTGCTTTAAAAGTCCTTTTGATCAAGCATAAATATTAAACTTGAAGGGCTTTTTCTCAGATTTTATCCCCTCTCATCGAACTATCATTTCACTCAAGAAGAATTTAGAATTCTTAAGTGCATGGTAAAACAATAAAAAGAATAAGAAGAAGAAAGAAAGAAAAATGGAAAGAATGAGACTCTAGGGCGAAAACCCAAAATGGGCAATCTAGAGTAAAATAGAAATTTTTGATGCCATCTATATCAGTACCGATGCCATAACAAAAGAACTAGTCATCAAGGAACATCTAGGAATTCCTGAACCTCCCAAATTGTCAGCTCTTATTCGGAGGATTGACTTCAAAAACTGAGACTTTTTTCCTCCAAGATTAAACTTTCTAGTTAAAACATCTTGGCCAATCTTGACGCTTGTCAAAATGCCTTGCTATGGAAACTAAAAGAATGTTGAATTTATCTGATTCTCAATGCATTCACGATTTATAAAATCTCTTCCATTTCTGAGCCTAGAAGGGACATACATTTTTGTGGTGAAGTTTTCTTCAATCAAACAAAATCCTGTTGTATCAAGCTTTTCAATTCAAGTTGAAAAACCCAAATTGACATTAAGAAATTTTTAACAGTGATCATCAGTCTTCAAAAGATTCGTACATCACACACTGTGGGGTTAATATTTTTGGCTTAGAAGTTTTCATTAAATGAGCAAAATTGTTTTTCAAAAAGGGAAAATAAAAAAAAATTTGAAATACCCATTTTTGATATTGACATGAGATAAGGGTTTTTCTAACCCAAAGGTGTGGAACTACTAGGGTTGACCTTGATTTCCACATATGAGAAGAAGAAATAGAACTCGGCAAGCATACTTTTGTCAATAAGAGTTTGAAAATTTTGGGGCAAAGAGAATAGGCAAAGATTGAAAAATGAATTGAAGATATGCTCTGATTTGAAGAGGGAAAAAGAATTGGAAAGGCTAAGCCAAAGTCTAGGAAAACAATTGGAGGCATTTGCATCACTCATGAGCACTCATCTCTTTATTGAGCTTTGCATCTGCACAGTGTCAGCAAGCATTTGCATCATTCATGGGTATTTGCATTGGCACTATTCCATAAGCATCTGCATTTTACCTTTACATTTACATCCTTCATAGATATCTGCATCTGCGTCATCTCAAGCAACTGCATCATTTCTAGAATCATTACATTTTCATTATTGTGTGGTAACTGCAGTTACACCATACATAGACCACTTACATGAACACGATCTTTACATCTACATCTTATCCAACATCTACATCTGCATCAAGAAGCATTTGCATCAATTCAAGTCATTTGCATTGGCACCATGAAGCATCTACATTTTATTCAACACCTACATCTTCATCAAGAAACATTTGCATCAAGAAACATTTGCATCAATTCAAGTCATTTGCATTTGCACCATGAAGTATCTGCATCTTATCCAATATCTGCATCTACATCAAGAAACATTTGCATCAATACAAGCCATTTGCATTTGCATCATGAAGCATTTGCATCTTCGCTCAAAACCTTCAGGTAAACTTTCAACATATTTTTAAAAAAAAAAATCGTGGACAGGTCATTTCAATCTCTGGTTTCATCCAGATCTTTCTCAATTTTCTGGTTTCACCCATGTCATTTCAATCTCTGGTTTCATCCATCTCTTTCTCAATTTTCTAGCTCACCCAGGACATTTCAATCTCTGGTTTCATCCAGATGTTTCTCAATTTTCTGGTTTTAGCCATGTCATTTAAATCTCTGGTTTCATCCATATCTTTCTCAATTTTCTGGTTTCACCCATGTCATTTCAATCTGTTGTTTCATCCAGATCTTTCTCAATTTTCTGGTTTCATCCATCTCATTTCAGTCTCTGGTTTCATCTAGATCTTTCTCAAATTTTTGGCTTCACCCAGGTCATTTCAATCTCTGGTTTCATCCAGATCTTTGTCAATTTTCTGGTTTCACCCATGTCATTTCAATCTCTGGTTTCATCTAGATCTTTCCTAATTTTTTGGTTTCATCCATGTCATTTCAATCTCTGGTTTCATCCAGATCTTTCTCAATTTTCTGGTTTCACCTATGTCATTTCAATCTCTTGTTTCATCCAGATCTTTCTCAATTTTTTGGTTTCATCCAGGTCATTTCAATCTCTGGTTTCATCCAGATCTTTCTCAATTTTTTGGTTTCACCCATGTCAATTCAATCTCTGGTTTCATCCAGATCTTTCTCAATTTTTTGGTTTCACCGAGGTCATTTCAATCTTTGGCTTCATCCAAATCTTCCCCAATTTTCGATTTCAAATCATCACCATGAAAATTATCTACGGTTTCACTTAGATAACTTTTCGACTTCTGGTTTCCAAAGTCATCACCATGAAAATTATCTACGATTTCACTTAGATAACTTTTTGACTTCTGGTTTTGCCCAAGTCATCACCATGAAAATTATCTACGGTTTAACTTAGATAACTTTTCGACTTCTGGTTTCGTCCAAGTCATCACCATGAAAATTATCTACGGTTTCACTTAGATAACTTTTCGACTTCTGGTTTCCCCCAAGTCATCACGATGAAAATTATCTACGGTTTCACTTAGATAACTTTTCGACTTCTGGTTTCGCCCAAGTCATCACCATGAAAATTATCTATGGTTTCACCTAGATAACTTTTTGACTTTTGGTTTCGCCCAAGGCATCACTTTGCAAGTTGAACTCATTTCCTTAAGACAAGTCGAGCCTTGATTAGTCAGGGAACTCAATTTAAGGACAAAGTCTTCTATTTAGAGCTTTTAATCATAAAAAAATGAAAATGAAAAAATGATAAAAAAATGAAAACCGCTTCCCTTTCCTTCACATGAGATTTCACTAACCAGACAAAATTAGTGTTTGTTTATCCTTGCCTGGTTCCTGATTCTCAGCAATAGCCAAAGACGGGCAGCTGTAGACACCTAATTCTGTCCAGTCCCCTAAATCAGGTAAAATTTTCTTCCTAATAATGTTATAGAATGCAAAATACTCTTCTTATCCTACAGGTGGTACTCCAAAACTTTGTTTAAGAGGTCAAGCAGAAAAAGTCAATATGGAAAAAGTCAATCTCAAAAAAGTCAACCCCAAAAGTCAACCACTAAAAAGTCAACCCTCATTCAAAATTAGGATTCAAAGTTAGATTGAACAATGGTGAAAGAATTTCGATAATTCGAGGTCTACAATGAAAGATATGGAGTTCGGAAGATAAGTTATGGAGATTTAGTGGAAAAGAAACCCTAGTTAGATAAATTTAGGGAAAAGTGCTTAAACGATCAATTTGGTCAAAATTGGAGGTTCCGAATGGAAGATAAGCAATGACTGTGGGTAATGGAGAGGCCATTTGGAAGCAAAACCAAAAGGAAGAGTCAATTTGGATGAAAATCAGGAATTAGGGTTTTTTGGTGAATTTTGGCAAAATTGGGGAAAATTGTAGAAATGGCCCGATTCGGTAAAATTAAGGCCCATAATTGATGAGGAGTGAGTAAACAAAGATAGCCCAAGGCTCAGTTTGAAGTAATTCCGATAAAAGATCAGATTGGAGAAAAAACAGAAAAACAAGGAAATTCCCGATATTGGAAAAAGGTAAAATCAAATCGAAGGGGAATTTGATCGTAAAAGTTGGGCATTTTTTGGATCAACTCTAATTCAATGTATAACAAAGGCCTGGAAAAGGAAAATATGGAAATCGGACTTGTTTTGAGTAAAACCGAGGCTTCGGATGTTAAAGGGCAAACTTGGAAAATCCGGGAAAAACTGAAAATGAGCTTGGAAAATTATCAAAACTTCCAGATCTCAATATTATGTCATTTGGAAGAAAAATCCGAAAGCAGAGCTCGTTTGCAAAATAGTAAATTTCGGGCCCACTAAGCAAAAATTCCAGAAGATAAATCTCGTAAAAATAGCAAATGAGCTCGAAAAATTATGAAAACTTCCATATCTCAATTTTAAATTATTTGGAAGTGATCGACGAAGAAAAATTCAGAATTGGAGCATATCCCATAAAAATGATTGGCATGCATAGCATTTATTCAACTATATATCACATATATAACTTCAAAAATAAATCTATCACATGCAATATACTAGGATGATTATGGACTTAATCTAATCTAGTTTCCTTGAGCCATTAGGAAACTAGTTGGTCAAATTCCTAGGGGATACCATACAGTCTTCTCAAGCCTCGATGGTGATCTCCTTGGTCATTTCTCCTTAGCACCTTGATCTCTTTACAATTCTTGGAATTACATAAATTCAAATCTAACCTAAGTCTAAATGTACAAATCCTATATATAACAATTACTTATCTTTGTAAGAAACCTTGAGTTACATTCGAGGGGAGTTAGGTGAGAAGAGAATTTACAACACGAGAAGTTGAAAAAAGAAGACAGGGTACGCAGACCCTATTTATAAAAATACCAACAATAGAAATTTAACCATACATTCCCTAGTCGTACTAAGGTCTAGTCCATAATCATCCTCATCCATACATAATCACATTATAAGCATGAATATAAAATGCATATCCAATATCACCTGGTGATCTTGTGTATCATTTGCATAAATGTCACCAACTCACTCGAAACATTTATCAAATTATTTAGCTATTACGGTTCGGTAATTAAAACATTTTTAATTAACTTCCTAACTTTTAGGAACTACATTCTCGTTAGGTAACAATTACCTAATTATACCAAAATTCATTATCCTAAATTTAGGAATCACACTCCCACTACGAAACTAGTTCCCTCTCAGAGTAGGACTCTAACACTTAGTGTCGTAGGTGTAGGCAACCTCTTTGGCCATCTGATGGCCGTTGCCTGCCCATGATTAGGCCACTATATGCCACATTTGGTGGCTGCCGGATGCCCCAAAAATGGGCTGCAGCACGCCCACATGGCAGCAAGCAAAACGGCAACAATTGCCTCATGCATCGCCGCGGTTTGGGTGCAACGAATGCAACAATGTTTGCTACCGTTCCAACCATGTTCCATGCCGAGACCAGCCATCAAAGATGAATCATATTCACCTTATATTCTGTCCTAAAATTCCAGCAAGCATGTTGAATGCTTCCACATTCATGCTCAAAGTTTCAAGGCACGCGAACACATACAAAACAATCTAGAAAATTTCATCATTACGTTAACATTGTTTTAGGCCCCGTAAAAGATTTTGTTTAAACGATTTAAACCCAAATAAATTTTAGAAATTTAATGCAAGTATATAAATGCAATTTCCAGAATTAAAACATTTAGAAAATCGTTTATAAAACAGCCCCTAAAACGGACACCAAAAACGACGTTCTAGGCCTCAAAATAACTCGGTTTTGCATATGCATATTATGGCTTTAATCCGGATTGCATAAAATAATTTTTAAACAATATTTAAACATTTTAAAAGTCAATTTAAGCCACTAAACAGCCACTGACAAGAATGTATAGATTTAACGAAAAACAGTTTTTCAAGAAATCAAACAAATTGAAACTAGCAAAATCGACACACAAAGCATACGACATGCTTATCACCGAGAATTGACATGCAAAAATCACATGAAATTAGTGGATCCTTGGCTCTGATACCACTGTTGGGTTTCGTCTGGGCTCATGAATATAACAAAAATACAAATCATAACAGCAAAAGCAAAACATAGAAGCACTCGGACGTCCGCATGATCTCGGATCATGATTAACATACGATACATGGTATTTAAAACATTTAAAACCATCAAGATCATATTCGTACCTACTCAAGAACTCGTAGTCCTGAGTGTGCCAATCCCTGCAACAAGTCAGCAATCGAACAGTCACCGAACGGCTTCTCCGAGGCCACGAGCAACACAGGTGTCTTGCCTCCAACAGTGATCCACACGAACGTCTGTTGGCACCTTCACAAGGCTTGGGGATTCGCCTGTGCTAGCGGACTGAACGTACGATCAAAATCAAAAGGTTAATTTTCTTTCCTTTTCTATCAAGATCGATAATTAACAAGAGGTTATCTCATAACCGGTTGTCAAGCAAAATCATCGAAAAGGGAAGAACGAAAGGTGCGGCCTTTTCTAATTTGCCTTAGCAGAATTTAGTTTTTTCAAGCCACAAGAAAAAAACTTTTTCTCAAGCTCATAAACGTTTTACAAGCTAATCAATTCTCACTTGAAAAACGTAAGTCACCTCATCTGAAACTCTTTATTTAGTTAATAAAGTATTCTATATATATTTGATTTGGTGTGAAAAACCATAATAAAAATTGTAGATTTCTTTTATCTTGTTTGGCGTGAAAAATCAAATAAAAGAATTCTATATTTCTTTTATCTTGTAAAACCAAATAAAATAATTTTATATGACTTTTATCTTGTTTGGCGTGAAAAACCAAATAAAAGAATTCTCTATTTCTTTTATCACTTGGGCGGCCAACATATGGAATAGGGATAAGAGTTTTAGTTTTATTTAAACTCCTAATATTAAGAGAACTCTCTCTTTTTAAAGTGATCTAGTTCTACCCAAATTCTTATCACATTTGCTTGGATAAACCTAGACACTTTTAAGTCCCCATTCGACTGCCTTGGATAGATAAGGGATGGGAGTTTAAATTAAATAAAACAACCTACTTGAGGTGAAACTCTTTCAACCTCAAGCATCCCAGTTCAACCGAAACTCTAACTCTTAAAGCCGAGGTCAAATCTATCCCGGATTACGCCTACATTAATTGCTCGATTTCATAAGGATAAGAGTTTGATTCTCAATCAAACTCTTAGAGTCCTAATTAAATTCAACCAACTCGGATTAACGAGTCCTTGTTCAAGTGACACTCTTTCTCTTAACAAGTAATAGAGTTCTAGTCAAACACTAACTCTCAATGTCGGACTCGGACTTAGACATAATCAAAGCAATGATGGTTTAGTGAAATCCATGAAGACAGAATTTGATTCGCAATCCAACTCTTCTCAAACGAGAAACTTTTTCTCATTTTGGACAACTTCTTATTTTCGGCCAGGACAACCTTATCTTAAGACATGTCAAAATTAAGACATGGTCTGCTTAAGACAAGATTATCCACATTGTTTTATTAAAACATATTTATTTGGATTTCCCAAATCGAAATTATGTCTTAACCTACCTAACTTGATGTTGGGATTTGACCTCATGCTCAAACAATAATCGAATTAAAGAAGAACATGAATGCAGCGGAATAATAAACAAAGAGATAGTCGAATCTTACAGGATCATACTTGTAAAATTTTAATGCGATCTTGTAATTATAAAGCATACATCTGATTAGGATTCATACCTTAACTCAAAGATCTAGTAATCTTGAGTTTGAAACAACCCACTCAATCTTGAACACCAAGAAGGCAATCTGAGACTTCAAGCCACACAAGTGTCTGGCCTCTAACGGTAATCCATACAAGATGATCAAGAGAACCTTCATAAGGTAGGAACGGAGTCCTACCAAAATCCATGCTAGTGGTTTAGGTTTCAAGAAACCTTTTCCCATCTAAACATCCATGGCTGAATGCTTCATAAGCATCAAGAATAAAGAAAATATTTTTATACATTCCACAGGGTTTAGTGCGCCAATCAAGAATGAAGATCTTGATATTCTTTCTTTTTAGTAGGGTTTGGAGCATTAACCAAAGCCAAGATCTTGATCTTCTTCTTCTTGATCTAAGCCTTTGCTCTCTTGAGAGAAACCTTTTCTCTCTAGCAATCCATAAAGAGGCAAGAAGTAAGAAAAGAAATCAAGAAAACGCCAATACACAAAACACTTCTCATGTGCCGCAAGCCATAGGGAATTCGGCCAAGCTATCATGTTGTTTATATAGGGGGCGACAACACTCCAGGGTTTGGATTAAGTGCTATAACATAACTCTTATGTATTTGCTCTTAAGTCCTTCCACTTAATTAAACTATTTAATTAAGTCCTTATTGATTAAATTCTCAATTTAATCAATTAGACTCTTTCCATTTTAATCTCTTAGTTCATCTTTATGTGTGTGACCCATTAAGCTTTCAATATGTTGGCAATGAATATAATTAATCTAATTAATTTATATTCATAGATCATGAGCGGACTCTAGCAGGCCATCATGACCTCCCAAATACTGGAGAGTCAAGTTAGTCTCGAAATAACCTTTCGTGTTCAGTCTATCAGTGTAATTCGGCCTTTTCACCAAATATCCCGGAAAGACCATGAGCATGGTGCAATGTCTACTCATGTTCAATCCATATTAGTTCCTGCATCTATTAGTTAACTTTGTGAACTTAAAGAAACTATTTCTCCTAAATTCATCATACTCTGGCGAGAGATTCCATCAAGTTAACTTAAGCCAAGAACAGACGAGATATGTCTCTGACATCACTTGGAGTGGTGAATCCTCTCTGGATCACTCATCCATCTTCCAATGCTTCATGTCATACCCAAAATAACCCTACCATAAGCATCACTCTTTGGGACCCATTCGTGATGAAATCAAAGCATGACAATTCACATACAAGATGACCTAGTATCATAAGTCAGAGGACTACTTACATGACTGACACGTGAGAACGTTTCCATAGACACTTGAGTGACAATACCAAATGGAGTTCTCACAGCGAGCCATGTTCAGTGAACTTGTTTAATAGACAAGCACCTACATGTTATCCTAAAGTATCCCTTATACTTCAACACGTGAGATCAGTTGCTTACTAAGTAAGTATGTACTAGTCTTTGAGCATTGTGGATGCCCTGTCTTGGCAATACGATGATGACCAGGAACCGTTTTAGGAACATGGCTTTGATGCATAAGGATCTCACAATTATAAATAATTCCTTTGTAAGGCCATTATGTTCCATGGGCTTCATTCAATTAGTACTTAATAACTCCTTATAATTGTACTAACATGAAGGAAAACCTTGTATCACTAAGATATAGTGATGGGTTTGCATTATCGGTAGTTTATGCCTAACCAAACTGATTGGCTCTAGCACAAAAACCAACAATCTCCTACTTGCACTAAGCCAATCGCTAACGCATCAAATGCCGAACTCTTTCGATTAGCAATTGTGTCTCTACTAGGACATAGCTTCAGTACATAATTGTGAGAATATGCTTCGATCATATACTTTTGATAATCTCTATTATCATAGTCACAATACTTATCCGGATCACAATGAAACCCGATTCCTTATGGCTCATGTTGTTACTTTAACAACTAGGAATCTTTTAATTAGCTCAGTGAGCTATGGATCCAAATACACCTTCTTATAGCCTCAAACAAAAGGTTTGTATTCTGACTTAGAATATACATAATTCAGTCCTCTCTGATTTGGAACTTTTCCAAATGACTGAATTCATTTACATCATAGCATTATGTCACTTGTTGGATTCTCTTTATTTTAAACTGATGCACCCAAAAGAGTATATATCTTTGTTTAACCTTGCACTAAAAAGATCAATTGTAAGTATAGTAGTTAGCAAGGGTCGAGTCCTCAGGGATTGGGTTTTAGTTTAAGAATTATTAGTATAAAACCTAAATTCAAAGAAAACAAAATAAATGGGGAGGTTTTTAAAATCAATTTAAGCTAAAGACTTATAATCAAAGAAGAAAGCAAGTAAATAAGAAGTAATCAAAAATGAGAAAAATATGGTTAAGGTTTCATTCTCCACTACTCGACATCATTGAGAATCAATAATCAGATCTATCAACATCAATTAGCTATCAAAGTTAACAACCGTAGATAACAACAAGTTCTGTTACCCCAATCTTTCCTTAGTTCGTCGTTAAATAGAACAAGCTCTCTATTTAATCTCTAACTATCAAACAACCTAGAATAAGCTCTCTAAGTTCAATTTAATAGCAGCTTTATGATGAGAAAGATAGGTCGATCTAAGCAACAAACACATAAGCTCGGATTGTTCAACTTAGGTTATGTTCCACTTTGCAATTAGCGAAAACTTCACCATAATCATTAATCACAAATTGCCACTTATGAATAGGAAATCAAGACAATTACACGGATCAAGACTCCTAAACTAGCAATAGATAATTATCTAGATTTATCTAGTTGGCCACCTAAACAAATCAAAATATCATCAAGAACAATTTTAATAGAAGAACATAAGCAACTTTGATAGAAAACAATGATAGATAGATTCTGAAAATTAATTACGTAACATGTCTAGGGCTTTGAAATCACCCTTAACAAAATAAAAGTTTAGCCTAGCATAGGCATTGTAAACATAAACATAAAATTAAAGAGAATCTAAGAAGAAAATAAAAGAAAGAAAGAAGAAGAATATTAATTATCCAGCCTCTTGCTCTCTCAAAAACAAAGAAACAAAGAAGAAATCAGAACTTTGATGCTTGGAGAAGTGTATTTTCGTTTGCCCCCTTGATCTCAGTTTATAGGCAATAGCTAGGGCATCAAACAAGTGAATTTCAGCTCTCTCCCTTCAACAAATGTTGACTTGTGGCTAAAGTTAAGGAAAAGTAGCTGACTTTTGTGTTTTAAGGAAAGATATAAGCCTTGGCAGCCAAGTTTGAATAAAGTAGGAAAGTTTTAATCAAAGCACTCTTTAATGAAGAGAGATACAAACTTGCAGCCAAAGTAAGTGTAAGGAATGAAAGTCTTCGCTGATTTAATTCTCCTACTTTGACTAGGATTAGCTTTAAGGAAAGATACTTGCAATTAATGCAATTAATGCAAGTTGATAGCCACTAATCCTTCTTTGACAAGGATAAACATAAATGTCAGCTAGGGTATTAAGAAAAAAATGTGATTTACGGCTAGGGTATTTTCTGCCACTAGGGTTGTTTAGGGAGATATTCCAATGCCGATTTGGATGACCATTTCTTATCCGATTTAGGCCCATGACCAACCGTTGGAAAGGTACTCAAGTGGTCTTCACAAGTCAAGAAGGAACTTTCTCCGAATAAAGAGTCTAACATCATGTTTTCTTAGCAACAAACTCCGGAGGTCAAATCTGCCTTCTTGCTTTGCACCAAGAATTTGATATTTTTGACTCCCAAGTCTTTTTCCATCTTGTGATTGTGATTTTGTAAGCTCTTTAATATCCTAATTGACATGTTTTGACTTCATCTCCTCCAAAATACCTACAAATCATAAAAACCTAGTAAAATGTCAAGGAAGTAAGAATCAGAGCACAAAGTATAAGGAAATTAAATAGGAAAATGTATGAAATTAAGCACTTATCAAATTCGCCCACACTAAATCTTTTGCTAGTCCTCCAGCAAAATCAAATAGACACAAGGTAAGAAAACCGAATCTAGTTCACTTTCAATACAACTTATAGATAATCATTGAACATGTCTTACAAACTAATCAATAGCTTAAAGAGTTTCACAAAGAATCATGCTTGATAGTAAAGGGTTTGAGTTAAGTTAACATAACATATCTCAATCAAAATAGTGCATGTTTAAACTTAATCTCAACTTCTCACATGGGATACTCTCATGATTTTCACTTTTTAAAGTAGTGGTAAAGTGTTTACACTCAATCAATCTCATGAAAACAGTTCTACCATATGCTTGCTTGTCCACCTATTATCCACTATTTAGAACATGCAACTTCATAAATCAAGAGGTCTTTATTCAAGGTTGTAATGGGGCCAAGGGGTAATAAATGTGGTTAAAGAATAAAAGGAAAAGGATATGACAAAGGTTCCAAACATTTCATAGAGTTTAGAGACATAATAAGATTCATACAAAGAAAACTTCTCAAAACTCTTTACAAAGCACATAATACATAGGCCAAATATTCATGTTGGGCCTTTTCTTCATTCTAAGCAACTTTGTAACATCTTTTTCTTTTCTACAAATAGAAGTTCAAGAGATTATTCAAATTTTTTTCATGGTAATGTATTTGGCAATATTCCCTCTATTTTTCTCTTGACTTTTGCCTTTCTCCTCCCCCACACTTATTTCTTGTTTCTAACCCAAAAATTGAATAGATTTTCCTTGTCTTTGCAATATGTCTCAAAACATGCTAATTCATCTTTAGAACAAGGGTAAGGATATAAATAAGTATATTTAGGTTAGGGAAAAGATATGGTTACTAAATAAATAGCTTATTCAATGTAGGCTCAAATTGGCTCACTAAGGGGGATGTTCTCTTGGAACATCAATAAGGGATGGCTGTTTGGCTCTGGTTATAATCCTAATGCCTCTACCATTTTCATGTTATCACATGTATCAATATAGTCTCAAATGGTTTAAAGCAAGTTCTAGAGAATCATGTAATCATAAGAGCACTCAAGAAAGAAATTAGATTGATATATATAATGCATCAATTATATAGGCTAAAAACTCACAAGGATGATTATACAAGTCAGATTTAAGTCTAAACATGCTCCTTTCTCAATCAACATATCATATTAAAATTTGCTCAAAAAAATGATATCAAGCTCAATTTTCATGAAAATCTTCTCCCTAATAAATCAGTTTTATACTTATGCAATTTATATCTCATCATAGTATTGAAAATAACTAAAACACACTAAAAACAACATAAAAAGAATCAAAAACAAAACACACTAAAGAAAATCCTAAATTCTTTCCCCCACACTTAATTTTTACATTGTCCTCAATGCAATGCTATTATCCTCAATGCAAGAATTATATGTAAGAGAAAAGAACTACTAAACAAAACAAACAAAAGAAAAACAATAAAAGATAGAATAATGGAGAGTATGGAATATGCAAATCTGATTATAATGGATGCTCTCCATCCTTTTGGGTTGCCTCCCAAGAAGCGCTTGGTTTATTATCCTCAGCCTGACTTAGACCCATGCCATTATTGTTCAACATAATTTGGCTCAAAAAGTGGTAACGCCTCCACATCTTGTATTGGAACGTTCTCATAGTAAGGCTTCAATCTATGACCATTCACTTTGAATGCCTTATCTGTTTTTGGGCTTTGGATTTCAACTGCACCATGAGTAAATACATTAGTAATAACAAAAGGTCCAACCAAACGAGAATGTAACTTACCTGGAAATAACTTAAGGCGTGAATGGAAGAGAAGAACTTTTTGTCCAACAACAAAGTCTTTTCTTGATATCATCTTGTCATGGAATGCCTTAGTCTTTTCCTTGTAAATCCTAGAATTCTCATAGGCATCATTCCTTATCTCTTCTAATTCTTGTAGGTCAAGTTTTCTTTGCTTACCTGCCTCATCCATCTCCATGTTGCATTGTTTGATAGACCAATATGATTTATATTCCAATTCAACAGGAAGATGACAAGGCTTACCATAAACAAGTCGATAAGGAGACATACCAATGGGTCTCTTATATGTTGTCCTATAAGCCCAAAGTGTATCATCAAGTCGTGAACTCCAATCCTTCCTATTTGGATTAATTTTCTTTTCAAGGATGGACTTAACTTCTCGGTTTGACACTTCAGCTTGCCCACTAGTTTGAGGATGATATGAGGTGGAGACCTTGTGGGTGATGTTATACTTCCTCAAATGTGCTTCTATAATCCTATTGCAAAAGTGAGTACCTCTATCGCTGATTATGGCTTTTGGTGTTCCAAACCTAGCAAAGATGTTAGTCTTGACAAAATCTAAAACAACTTTAGAGTCATTAGTCCTAGCGGATTTTGCTTCCACCCACTTTGAAACATAATCAACGGTAAGTAAAATATAAAGATTACCAAAAGAAGAAGGAAAAGGTCCCATGAAATCCATGCCCCATACATAAAAAATTTCAAATATAAGTATTGGAGTTTGAGGCATTTGATTTCTAGCACCTAAGTTACCTGTTCTTTGGCAACGATCGCATGACTTGCAAAAGAGGTATGCATCTTCGAACATAGTAGGCCAATAAAATCCAGAATCAAGAACTTTCATGGCTATCCTTTTGGATCCAAAGTGTCCTCCACATGCATAAGAGTGACAAAAGGTGAGAATAGATTGAAATTCAGATTTGAGTACACACCTTCTAATAATCTGATCGGAGCAATGCTTCCAAAGGTAAGGATCATCCTATATGTAGTATTTGGCATCACTCTTGATCTTATTTCTTTGAGCTTGGGCCAACTCTTGTGGCAACTTCTTGGTAACTAAGTAATTAACAATATCGGCATACCAAGGAGTTGTTGTACTTATAAAAAGAAGTTGCTCATCCGGAAAGTTCTCATTTAAGGGTAGTGCATCATCTTCATGAACTAAACGGCTAAGATGGTCTGCAACCAGGTTGTCACTACCTCTCTTATCTTTTATCTCCAAATCAAACTCTTGTAAGAGAAGTATCCATCTAATCAACCTTGATTTGGCCTCTTTCTTAGTGAGTAAGTACCTAAGGGCTGCATGGTCAGAAAATACGATTACTTTAGTACCAATTAAATAAGATCAAAATTTTTCTAGAGCAAATACAACAGCCAAAAGTTCTTTTTCAGTAGTGGAATAGTTTAATTGAGCATCATTAAGAGTTTGAGAGGCATAATAAATGGCATGTGAGGCTTTGCTAACCCGTTGGCCCAAAACAGCTCCAATGGCATAGTCACTAGCATCACACATGATTTCAAAAGGTATATTCCAATCTGGTGGTTGCATGATAGGAGCTGATGTCAAGATTCCCTTCAATGTTTCAAATGCCTCTTTGCATTTATCATCAAAGTTGAAGACCACATCTTTTTGTAGTAGCTTGCAAAGAGCTAGTGTGATCTTTGAAAAGTCTTTGATAAATCTCCTAAAGAAACCTGCATGTCCAAGAAAAGAACAAACCTCTCTCACATTTGTAGGAGGTGGTAAAGAATGCATAATATCTATTTTAGATTTATCAACCTCTATTCCTCTAGAAGAAATAACATGGCCCAAAACTATTCCTTGTTCTACCATAAAGTGACATTTTTCCCAATTCAAAACAAGGTTAGTTTCAATGCATCTTTCAAGTACAAGTGTAAGGTTCTCTAGACATCTATTAAAAGAATCACCACAGACACTAAAATCATCCATAAACACTTCTATGATGTTCTCTACATAATCTGAAAATATGCTAACCATACACCTTTGGAATGTAGCTGGTGCATTACAAAGACCAAATGGCATACGCCGGTATGCAAAATTACCAAATGGACATGTGAAAGTTGTTTTCTCTTGGTCCTCCGGAGCAATGGCAATCTGATTATAACCTGAAAAACCATCAAGAAAACAATAATGAGAATGGCCAGCTAACCTTTCAAGCATTTGATCAATAAAAAGTAAAGGAAAGTGGTATTTGCGAGTTGTGGAATTAAGTTTACGATAATCAATACAAACTCGCCACCTTGTTTGAATCCTAGTAGGAACAAGTTCATTCTCATTACTTGTTACCACCGTTACACCTGATTTCTTTGGAACCACTTGGACCGAGCTTACCCATTTGCTATCTGAGATAGGATAGATCACTCCAACATCTAGGAGCTTCGGTATCTCCTTTTTCACAACCTCCATCATAGGAGGCTTCAATCTTCTTTGTGCTTCTCTTGTTGGTTTGGATGCCTTCTCTAAAAAAATCCGGTGCATGCACATGGATGGGCTTATTCCCTTGATATCAGCAATTGTCTAACCAATTGCTCTTTTATACTCTCTAAGCACCCAGATAAGTCGCTCTTCTTGCAAAGGTGTTAGCTCTTTGGCAATGATGACCGGTAGTGTGTCTTTTTCACCTAAGAACACATATTTCAAGTGGTTCGATAGTGGTTTCAACTATAAAGTTGGTGCCTGGAAAATGAAAGGTAGAAGTTTCTCATTAGATAAAGGCAAATCAATAAATGAAACATCAAACCTTGCATCTTTAGGTGGCAACGAGTGTAAAGATTCTAGTGCCCCTTCCACAAGGTCACTCAAGGCTAGTTCCCCTTTAGCATTCCCCATTTGAGATGTTTGCTAAGGAGTATCTCCACACTATCTTCACCATCTAACTCATAAGCTTGCTGCACTAGTGAGTCAATTATATCAATATTAAAAATAGAATGCACATCACTAAGATATCTCATGGCCTTAAAAATGTTAATGCGAATTATTTCACCATCAAATTCCATAGTTAAAGAGCCATCATGTACATCTATTTTAGTTCTTGCTATTTTCAAGAATGGTCTCCCTAATAGAATAGGTGTGGGATTAGAAGACATCTCATCTTCCATCTCAATAACATAAAAATCAGCGGGAAAAACCAATTCATTAACCTGTACAAGAACGTCTTCTACAACTCCTCTTGGATAAGTGTTAGAACGGTCAGCAAGTTGTATTATAACACCGGTTTCCTCTAATGGTCCTAGATTCAATGAAGCATAAATTGAATATGGCATGACATTAGTAGATGCCCCTAGATCTAGCATAGAACGCTCAAACCTGGTGTTGCCTATATTACAAGGAATGGTAAACATACCTGGATCCTTGCATTTAGGTGGAAGTTTCTTTTGAAGAACAGCTGACACATTCTCCCCCACACTTACCTTTTCATTCCATTTCAACTTCCGTTTAGATGTGCACAACTCTTTTAGGAACTTGGCATATCTTGGCACTTGCTTGATAGCATCTAGTAAAGGAATGTTCACCTCTAGTTTCCAAAAGATGTCCAAAATTTCTTTCTCTTGCTCTTCCTTCTTGGACTTTGCTAACCTGCTAGGAAAAGGTGGAAGAGTTATATAAGAAGGAAATGATGGTTTAGGAATTACCTTTTTTAGTGGCTCGTTGCGATGTGAAGAGGATGCCATGGTGTTGTTCTCCCCTTGAATACTATCCTTTTGTGGTGTCTCTAGCTGTTTCCCACTTCTTAAAGTTATAGCATTGGCATTCTCTCTTGGATTCACTATGGTTTGGAAGGTAATTTCCCGAAATCCCTTGCTTGCATTTGACTCATGGTTGTTGCCAATTGCCCCATCTGAGCCTCTAAGTTTCGAATAATTACCTTTGTCTCCCTTGATTCCTGTTGAAGTTGAATTGTGTTAGTAGTAAGGGTTTTGACAAGATCTTCAAGTGTCTCACCTAAATTTTTTTGTGGTGGCACTTGTTGTCGGGTTTGATATGGTTGTTACACTCTTTGCTGAAAACCCGGTGGCCTGTTGTCAAATGGTGGAGGAACAGCTTGTGATTGGTTCCCTCCATAATTGAAGTTTGGATGATCCCTCCATCCTGGATTGTATGTGTTTGAGTAGGGATCATATTTCCTTGGTTGGTTCTGAAATCCACCTATGGCATTCACATGTTCATTGGTGTCTTCTTGAAGTGTTGGACACATATCAGTTCGGTGCCCCATGTTTGAACATATGCCACAAGCCTTTATTTGCTTTATATTACCTACAGCCAATTGTTGAACAAGAGAAGTCAGTTTATCAAAATTTTGTTCAAGGGATGATATACTTACCTCATTAACTCTCTTGGGTTGTGGTGGTAAATCTTGTCTCATTGAGAATTGTTGAGAATTGGCTGCCATGTTGGAGATTAATGTTCTAGCAGCCCCGGGAGTCTTATCAACTAGAGCTCCCCCACTAGCGGCATCTATCATACTTCTCTCCATGGGCATGAGACCTTCATAGAAGTATTGGATGAGAAGTTGTTCACTTATCTGATGGTGTGGACATGATGCACAAAGTTTCTTGAACCTCTCCCAATATTCATATAAGGACTCTCTGTTGTATTGCCGAATCTAACATATCTCTTTTCTAATGTTGGCAGCCTTAGATGCTGGGAAATACCTTTCCAAGAATGCTTTCTTCATATCATTCCATGTAGTGATGGTCCGGATGGTAGATAGTAGAGCCATTCCTTTGCTGAATCAGCTAGAGAGAATGGGAAGGATCTCAACTTAACTTGCTCTTCGGTGACCCCTGTTGGTCTCATGCTTGACCAAACTACATGGAATTCCTTGAGGTGCTTATTTGGATCCTCTCCTGCAAAACCATGAAAAGTTGGGAGAAGATGAATCAAACCAGATTTTAATTCAAAAGCTACCTCAAGATTAGCATATTCAATGCATAATGGTTGTTGACCTAAGTTTGTAGTGGATAGCTCCTTGAGAGTTCGGTTGTCAGCTGCTGCTATCTCTCCTTGCTCCTCTTGGATGTTTTGGACCAACTCCTCGATTGGTTATTGGTGAGAAGTTATAAATTCCTAAATTCTCCTAAGTCTTAAGTCTTCTTCGGGAGCTTGGAACATTCACTAATAAAAAAAAAATAAGAAAGTAAATAATGAAAACAGAAAATAAGAATAAACCAATAAACTAATAAACTAAAGAAAGCAATCCCCGGCAACGGCGCCAAAAACTTGATGCACCCAAAAGAGTATATCTTTATTTAACCTTGCACTAAAAAGATCAATTGTAAGTATATTAGTTAGCAAGGGTCGAGTCCTCAGGGATTGGGTTTTAGTTTAAGAAGTATTAGTCTAAAACCTAAATTCAAAGAAAACAAAATAAAAGGGGAGATTTTTAAAATCAATTTAAACTAAAGACTTATAATCAAAGAAGAAAGAAAATAAATAAGAAGTAATCAAATATGAGAAAAATATGGTTAAGGTTTCTTTCTCCACCACTAGACATCATTGAGAATCAATAATCAGATCTATCAACATCAATTAGCTATCAAAGTTAACAACCGTAGATAACAACAAGTTCTGTTACCCCAATCTTTCCTTAGTTCGTCGTTAAATAGAACAAGCTCTCTATTTAATCTCTAACTATCAAACAACCTAGAAAAAGCTCTCTAAGTTCAATTTAATAGCATCTTTATGATGAGAAAGATAGGTTGGTCTAAGCAACAAACACATACGCTCGGATTGTTCAACTTAGGTTATGTTCCACTTTGCAATTAGCGAAAACTTGACCATAATCATTAATCACAAATTGCCACTTATGAATAGGAAATCAAGACAATTACATGGATCAAGACTCCTAAACTAGCAATAGATAATTATCAAGATTTATCTAGTTGGCCACCTAAACAAATCAAAATATCATCATGAACAATTTTAATGGAAGAACATAAGCAACTTTGATAGAAAACAATGATAGATAGATTCTGAAAATTAATTACATAACATGTCTAGGGCTTTGAAATCACCCTTAACCAAATAAAAGTTTAGCCTAGCATAGGCATTGTAAACATAAACATAACATTAAAGAAAATCTAAGAAGAAAATAAAAGAAAGAAAGAAAGAAGAAGAAGAAGAAGAATATTAATTATCCAGCCTCTTGCTCTCTCAAAAATAAAGAAACAAAGAAGAAATCAGAACTTTGATGCTTGGAGAAGTGTATTTTCGTTTGCCCCCTTGATCTCTATTTATAGGCATCAAACAAGTAAATTTCAGCTCTCTCCCTTCAATAAATGCTGACTTGTGGCTAAAGTTAAAGAAAAGTGGCTGACTTTTGTGTTTTAAGGAATGATATAAGCCTTGGCAGCCAAGTTTGAATAAAGTAGGAAAGTTTTAGTCAAAGCACTATTTAATGAAGAGAGATTACAAACTTGCAGCCAAAGTAAGTGTAAGAAAGGAAAGTCTTGGCTGATTTAATTCTCTTACTTTGACTAGGATTAGCTTTAAGGAAAGATACTTGCAATTAATGCAAGTTGACAGCCACTAATCCTTCTTTGACAAGGATAAACATAAATGTCAGCTATGGTATTAAGAAAAAAAATGTGATTTACGGCTAGGGTATTTTCTGCCACTAGGGTTGATTAGAGAGATATTCCAATGCCGATTTGGATGACCATTTCTTATCCGATTTAGGCCCATGACCAACCGTTGGAAAGGTAATCAAGTGATCTTAAAAAGTCAAGAAGGACCTTTCTCCAAATATTGAATCTAACATCATGTTTTTTTAGCAACAAGCTCTAGAGGTCAAATCTGTCTTCTTGCTTTGCACCAAGAATTTGATCTTTTTGACTCACAAGTCTTTTTCCATCTTGTGATTGTGATTTTGTGAGCTCTTTAATATCCTAATTGACATTTTTTGACTTCATCTCCTCCAAAATACCTACAAAGCATAAAAACCTAGTAAAATGTCAAGGAAGTAAGAATCAAAGCACAAAGTATAAGGAAATTAAATAGGAAAATGTATGAAATTTAGCACTTATCATAAACTTATTTAACATTCAATCCAAATCATCTGTTGCTAAATCTGTTAGATCTTAGCATTACTAGTCAATTTACCTTTTAATCACCAATGTATCTGATATACATTGTTTAATGAGTATTACTCCCACTAATCCTTAGGTGTGCACAAAAGATATTTCATCCTTTTGATAGATTCAACTCTTGAATGTCACTATCAAAATTGGATATCTCAATCCATTGTCTAACAATGTTCTATTAAGTAGACTCATCTCTTATGAGTTATGCATCACAATGCATCGTACTTAATTATTATGTTTAGTAGACTCATCACGTCTGAGTAATGCATCATAATGCATCCTACAAGATCTCATGCCAACTTTGTACACATCGGTCATCTTTTCAACAATCTTCTTGATGTTTTTGTTGACTGTTTCTACTGCCCCATTCATTTTCGGACTATAAGGTGCCGAATTATGATGCTTGATCTTGAATTGGGTACATATTTCCCTCATCATCTTATTATTCAGGTTGAGAGCATTGTTCAAAATTATTCTTTCCAGGAGTCCATATCGGCACACAATCTCTTTTTTGATTAATCTGCACATCACTGACTTTGTTACATTGGCATAAGAAGTGGCTTCTACCCACTTTGTCAAGTAGTCTATGGCCACCAGGATGAAACGATGTCCATTCGAAGCTTTCGGGATAATGGGCCCGATCATATCCATTCCCCACATCGAGAATAGCCATGGAGCCATCATGACATGTAGCATTGATGGAGGCACGTGAATCTTGTCTGCATATATCTGGTATTTATGGCATTTTCGGGAATAATTAATGCAATCCCCTTCCATTGTTAGCCAATAGTATCCTGCCCTTATAATCTGTTTAGCCAGCATGTGGCCGTTGGTGTGAGTGCCGCATATCCCTTCGTTGACCTCTTCGAGGATTCTCTGAGCTTCAACGGAAATGACACACCTTAACAGAACCTGGTCTTTCCTTTTCTTGTAAAGGATTTCATCATTTAAGACAAAACCATCGCCATTCTCCTCAGGGTTCTCTTATCTTTTTTTTTTTTGCTTGTTTAGGGTACTATTGACTCTTAACATATTGCAAGATGTCGTAATACCAAGGGCAACCATCCGCTTCTTCTTCGATACTCAAGCAGTGGTCATGAGACTCGTTTATGCTCATCTTGATTGGCACACCTTTGGCCCCTTCATTCACTTTAAACATTGATGATAAAGTGGCTAAAGCATCTGCCATTCCATTTTCTTCTCGGGGCAAGTAATTGAAAATTACTTCCTCGAACTCCTCAATCAAGCTTAGTATAAGCTATCGATATCAAATTAATTTTGCATCTCGGGTTTTCCATTCTCCGCAATTGGTATATTACCAGGACTGAATCTCTGAAGACCTCTAGTGTCTTGATCTTTCTTTCTATGTCAGCACGAAGGCCCATAGTACATGCCTCATACTCAGTGGTATTTTTTGTACAATCAAAATCCAATCTGCCAGTGAAAGGATGATAATCTTCCTCATGGGATATGAGCACTGCACCAATCCCGTGTCCCATGGCATTAGATGCGCCATCAAAATACATTTTCCAGGTTTTCTTCTCGGAGGAAGTCCCATCTTCTTGCGAGAAACATCTTAAGTCTTCGTTAAGGAAATCAAAATTCAGAGGCTCATAATCCTTTACCGCTCGATTTGCTAGGAATTTGGCTACTGCGCTACCCTTTATAGCCTTTTGGCTCATATACACAATATCATATTCGAAAAGCAGCACTTCGCATCTCACCGTTCTTCCTGACAATGAAGGCGCCTCAAATACGCATTTAGAGGGATCTAACTTTGCAATCAGCCACGTCGTGTGATACAACATGTATTGCCTGAGCCTTCGAGCAGTCTAGGCTGGGGCACAACAAAGCCTTTCTACCAATGAATACTTCAACTCGTACTCAGTGAACTTCTTGCTGAGATAGTAGATGGCTTGTTCTTTCTTTTCGGTTTCATCATGTTGCCCCAATACACATCCCATGGACTTTTCGAATGCCGACAAATACAATATCAGCGGCTTCCCTGGGACTGGTGGCATTAGTATCGGTGGGTTTGACTGATAATGCTTGACCTTATCAAAGGCTATATGGATCCTTCATCCTATTACCCCGGATCACGTTTTCGGAGTAGCTTGAATATCGGGTTACACTTGTCAGTAAGTTGAGAGATGAACCGAGCGATATAATTCAGCCTACCCAAAAAGCTTCTTATTTCCTTCTTAGTACGAGGTAGAGGCAAATTTTGAGTATGATATGGTGATTCTTTTGATAGATGTCTAGAGAATCTTACACTTGTACTTGAAAGATGCACGAAAACTAACCTTGTATTGAATTGGGAGAAATGTCACTTTATGGTAGAACAAGGAATAGTTTTAGGCCATGTTATTTATTCTAAGGGAATAGAAATAGATAAATCTAAAATAGATATTATGCATTCATTACCACCTCCCACAAATGTGAGAGAGGTTCGTTTTTTTCTTAGACATGCAGGTTTCTATAAAAGATTTATCAAGGACTTTTGAAAGATAACATTACCTCTTTGCAAGTTGCTATAAAAAGATGTGGTTTACCACTTTGATGATAAATGCAAAGAGGTGTTTGAAACCTTGAAAGGACTTTTGACATCAGCCCCTATCATGCAACCACCAGATTGGAATGTACCATTTGAAATCATGTGTGATGCCAGTGATTATGCAATTGGAGCTGTTTTAGGCCAACAGGTTGGCAAAGCTTCACATGCCATTTATTATGCCTCTTGAACTCTTAATGATGCTCAATTGAATTATTCCACAACTGAAAAAGAGCTTTTGGCAGTTGTTTTTTCTTCAAAGAAATTTCATTCCTATTTAATTGGCACTAAAGTAATTGTATTTTCTGACCATGCAGCTCTTAGGTACTTGATATCAAAGAAGGATGCCAAACCAAGATTGATTAGATGGATACTCCTCTTACAAGAGTTTGACATGGAAATAAGAGAAAAAAGAGGAAGTGAGAATCTAGTTGCGGACCATCTTAGCTGTTTAGTTCATGTAGAGGATGCATTTCCATCGCATGAGAACTTTCCGAATGAGCAACTCTTTTCACTCAACAGAACAACTCCTTGGTATGTCGATATTGTGAATTACTTAGTTACCAAGCAGTTGCCAAAAGAGTTGACACTAGCACAAAGAAATAAGATCAAGAGTAATGCCAAATACTACACATGGGATGATCCTTACCTTTGGAAGCATTGCTCCGATCAGATTATAAGAAGGTGTGTATTTGAATCTGAATTTCAATCTATTCTAACCTTTTGTCACTCTTATGCATGTGAATGACACTTTGGATAGAAAAGAACAGCCATGAAAGTGCTTGATTTTGGATTTTATTGGCCTACTTTGTTCAAAGATGCATACCTCTTTTGCAAGTCAAGTGATCATTGCCAAAGAACAGGTAACTTAGGTGCTAGAAATCAAATGCCTCAAATTCCAATACATATTGTTGAAATTTTTGATGTATGGGGCATGGATTTCATGGGACTTTTTCCTTCTTCTTTTGGTAATCTTTGTATTTTACTTGCCGTTGATTATGTTTCAAAGTGGATGGAAGCAAAAGCCACTAGGACTAATGCCTCTAAAGTTGTTTCAGATTTTGTCAAGTCTAACATTTTTGCAAGGTTTGGAACACCAAAGGCCATAATCAGCGATAGAGGTACTCACTTTTGCAATAAGACCATGGAAGCACTTTTGAGGAAATTTAACATCACACACAAGGTATCCACATCATACCATCCTCAAACTAGTGGGCAAGCTGAAGTGTCAAATCGAGAGGTAAAATCCATCCTTGAAAAGACTATTAATCCAAATCGAAAGGATTGGAGTTTACGACTTGATAATGCACTTTGGGCTTATAGAACATCATACAAGACACCCATTGGTATGCCTCCTTATCGACTTGTTTATGGTAAGCCTTGTCATTTTCCAGTTGAATTAGAACTTAAAGCCTATTGGGCTATTAAACAATGTAAAATGGAGATGGATGAGGCAGGTAAGCAAAGAAAACTTCACTTACAAGAACTTGAGGAGATAAGGAATGATGCTTATGAGAATTCTAGAATTTACAAGGAAAAGACTAAGGCTTTCAATGATAAAATGATTGTAAGAAAGAACTTTATTGTTGGACAAAAAGTTCTTCTTTTCTATTACCGCCTTAAGTTGTTTCTTGCTAAGTTGCATTCTAGATGGATTGGACCTTTTGTTATTACTAATGTTTTTACTCATGGTGCAGTTGAGATCAAAAATCCAAAAACAGGTAATGAATTCAAGGTGAATTGACATAGGTTGAAACCTTGCTATGAGAACACTCCAATACAAGATATAGAGGAACTACCCCTCTTTGAGCCCAATTATGTTGAATAGTGCTTTCATAAGTCCAAGTCGGGCTGAGGACAATAAACCAAGCACTTCTTGGGAGGCAACCCAAAAGGATGGAGAGCACATATTATAATCAGATTTGCTATTTCTTACTCTCCAACATTCTATATTTTATTGTTTTTCTTTAGTTTGTTTTGTTTATTAGTTCTTTTCTTTTGCACATGATTCTTGCATTGGGGATAATAGCATTACATTGAGGACAATGTAAGAATTAAGTGTGGGGAAGAAATTAGGATTTCCTTTAGTTTGTTTTGTTTTCAGTTCTTTTTAGTTTTTTTTTTTTTAGTGTGTTTTAGTTAATTTCAATACTATGATGAGATATGAATTAAATAGGTCTAAAACTAGTTTATTGGTAAAAAGATTTTCATGAGAATTGAGCTTGATACTATATTTTCTTTATGAGCCAATGTTAATATGATATGTTGATTGAGAAAGAAGCATGTTTAGACTTAAATATGACTTGTATAATCATCCTTGTGAGTTTTTGAGCCTATATGATTGATGCATTATACATATAAATCCAATTTCTTTCTTGTGTGCTTTTATGATTACATGTTTCTCTAGAATTTGTTTTAAACCATTTGAGACTATATTGATACATATGACAACATGGATATGATAGAGGCATTAGGATTTTTAACCAGGGCCAAATCAGCCATCCCCTATTGATGTTCCAAGAGAACATTCCCCCTAGTGAGCCAATTTGAGCCTACATTGAATAAGCTATTTCTTTGGTAACCACAACTTACACCTAGCCTAAACTCATTTATATCTTTACCCTTGCTCTAAAGATGAATTAAATGTATGAGACATATTGCCAAAACAAGGGATATTTATTGAAAATTTGGGTTAGATACAAAAGATAAGTATGGGGGAGGAGAAAGGCAAAAGTCAAGAGAAAAAGAAAATGGAACATTGAAAAAAAAATACATTCCCATAAAAAAAAATTCATCTCTTGAACTTTTGGGTAAAGAAAAAATAGATGTTACAAAGTTGATTAGAATGAAGCAAAGGCTCAACATGAAATATTCAGCTTATGTGATTATGGACTTCTAAAGAATATTGGGAAAGTTCTATTTGCAAAATCTTATTATGTCTCTAAATTCTATGAAGTTTTTGGAACCTTTGTAATATCCTTTATCTTTTATTCTTTAGCCATATTATTACCCCTTGGCCCATTACAACCTTGAATAAAGACCTCTTCATTTATGAAGTTGTATGATCTAAATAATGGAGAATACGTGGACAAGCAAGCATATGGTAGAACTGTTTTCATTAGAATGATTGAGTGTAAACACTTTACCATTACTTTAAAGAGTGAAAATCATGAGAGTATCCCATGTGAGAATTTGAGATTAAGTTTGAATATGCACTATTTTGATTGAGATATGTTATGTTAATATTGGCTTAACTCAAACCTTTTACATTCAGGCATGATTCTTTGTGAAACACTTTAAGCTATTGATTAGTTATAAGACTTGCTCAATGATTGTCTCTAATTGTTATTGAAAGTGAACTAAATTAGGTTTTCTTACCTTGTGTCTATTTTGTTTTGCTCGAGGACTAACAAAAGATTAAGTGTGGGGGAATTTGATAAGTGTTTAAATTCATACATTTTCATGTATCTAATCAATAGCTTAAAGAGTTTAAATTCCTTACACTTTGTGATTTAATTCTTAATTTTCTTGACATTTTAATAGGTTTTGTGTTTTGTGGGTGATTTGGAAGACAATGGAGGCTATGGAGTTAAAAGCATGAATTTGGACAAGTTTGGAGGTTTCGAGCATAAAAGAAGGTTGCTCACTCTTTAAAGGAGATCCTAGATGGCTAAACCTAACCTAAACCTCATCAAAATAGGACCTAGCTAGCCAATTAACCTTTTAAACCCTACCAAGCCGCTTGTCCAACCTTTTAAACACCTACGGGCTGCTTGCTTGTCTTTAAAACCCCTTGGAGCGGCTTCAGCCCCATTTAAAACATCCTAGACGCCACCTTTGCATATCTTCCATCATCTCCTTCATCTTAGTGGAAGCGTCCGAACTTCATTTCTCCTTATGTCCTCTTTGATGATGTGGGTGAGGAAATCTCCGAGCACTTGTTTAAGCTCTTTGGCGTGTGAGCCTTGGAGGTATGAGCACTGGTTTAAGAAAACACTCCTGTTGTAAATGACATAAGAGGGGATAAGCGAGGTACTTGGTGATGTTTCCATGGTAGAAATGTTCTCAAGTTCCCCAAGCCTCATCTTTCGCGCTCTCCTTTCTTATGTCATTTACAACAGGAGTGTTTTCCGTGATTGGGGAATTTCTATAAGCCAGATCCTTCACTATCTCTTGTTAAGTTGCGGGCATCGTTCCTTAGTCGGTCGAGGTCGTTACTCACTCTTTGCTCCTTTAAGGAGGGCGTACATTGAGGGACACATATGACCTGTAGCAAGTCCTTAGGCGTGAAAGCCTTTAGTCAGAAGGGGTGTCCATTTCTCTTCCTCTGATGGCAGGCAAATCACTTCGAGGTGGCCGACGAGGTCCAAACCTTGTAGCGACTCTCCTTTTAGGAGCCATACTTCTTGTTGGCTCTCTCAATGAAAGCACCAAATGTTGCCGGTGAAAACATCAATGTCCACAACTGTGAGAGTCTGCTGGAATGGATATGGCCATTGTAGTGGAAGAGACTAAGTCTGAACACTAGTGGACACTAGAGTAGTGATGTGTTTGGTGTGCTTGAGTGTCACTTAGGTGGACATCGGGCATATGGGGGCCGAGGTCAACAGATATGTGTGGCACTTTGGAATTGAAGTGGTTAGTCTCTCGCCGAGCGTACAAGGCACATAGGAACTGATGTGATTAAACTTTTGCTAGATGTGCATGGCACATCAGGACACATGGGACACGTCGGGACATATCGAGACTGAAATGATCTCCACCAAATGGATGATATCCTGCAAGGAAGTAACAAGGTGAGAGAGGCGCCGAAGGTTTACCTTCAGGGCGCGCTCCGACGCTCAAGTCAGTATCACCTCAAGTGTTTAGCACATAAGGACATAGGATCACTTAGGATCACTTGGGATCACTTAGGATATATGAAATTTAAAATGTAGAGTGAGATAGTGAGATAAATCTGGTTGGAGACTTTCTCTCTCTATTCTGAATTTTATGGCTATGATGGGACTTGTTGGAGAAGGCTAGTAGTAGCCTAATTATAGGCTGACGTACAGTACTGATTGTGCCACATGTCAGCATCTGAATGAGGGTGCATGAGAGGTGATGTAGCTGTATTGTACCCAATCCGAACCCATTTTTGTTGGGACAACTGTGTAGGAGCTATTTTGGTGTTCTAATCTCGCATTCGGTTCGGACAGCTGGACCACAGTGGGCCTGGTTCCAAGTCTTCCCTAACAGCATGCTTTAAGGTTGAAAGAACATAAAAGTGCATGTTGATTAGGATTCTATGCCTTTCCCTTATTCAGCTGTTTGAAATACATGTTCTTGTTCTTGATTTTTTCAGCCCTTGCTTGTTAGAATAATGTGTTATTCTACTTGTTTTTGACATGATTATAAACCGAATGCATGTCTTGATAAAGCATGTAACCTCGTAAGGTATTTCGAAATAAATGAATATGATAGTCACTCTTATGTCCGAATGGATTTGATTGCAATCTATAAGTTTGTTTTTGGTATATTTAGGCATAATGATATTATCTTATTTTATTTGTGTTTGGAAATATCTTGTTTTGATGAAAATGCTAATTATGGGTACACAATTACATGATGTAGATGTATAGTGCCACTAAAGGATAGTAGCCGAATTGAACAAAGACCTTAAGCTTGATGGTGGTAATTATACCATATGACAGCAAAAGGTTCAATTCATTCTCACCGAGCAAGATTTATTGGATTTGATATCCAAATACATTAGAGGAAAAAGGGGAGTATGATGCTTTTAAAAAGAAAGATACTATGGCTCGGATTACATTGTTGAGTACAATGACTGATGATCTTATGGTGGACTTTGCCATGCTTGAAACTGCCAAGGCCATATAGGACAAGGCAAAGAATAAGTTTGGTACTATTTCTTTAGAGAAACAAAGGGCTTTAATTCTCAAATTTGAGAATTATACAAAGAAAGTTGATCATAACATGAGTAGACACTTGCGAGAAATGTCTCATATGATCTTTTGTTTAAAATCAGCTGGTCATACTCTCACGGATGAGCAATAAGTGCAGTTCGTAATCCAATCCCTACTTGATGATGAGTGGCAATTGATGAAGGTCAATTTATGCCACAATGTTGAAATTAAGACCTTTGATGATATCACAAGACATTTGCTTCTCGAGGCAAAAGTTATGGATATCAAGAATCCAATCATATGTTGCCGAGACTTCTTTTTCCATAGGGAGAAAGAAGAAAAGGTTCAAGAAAAAGGCATTCAACATTAGGGATGGAACCTCTAAAAGGAAATTCAAGAAAGATTGGAAACCAAGGAACAAAAGCAAGGTTAAGTGCTTCTATTGCAATAAGAAGTGGCATTTTGCAAAAGAGTGCAAAGAGCCTAAAGTACGTATCTCTTCTTCTACTTCATTTGTGCATGTTATGTCATGTACTCTTATGGCTGAATCTAACTCTTCATGGGTTATTGATTCAGGTGCCACCGACCACATCATAAAGGATCGCGGCTTGTTTGTCAATTATCGAAAGATACCAGCTCGGACTAAATGGGTCTATGTTGGCGACAACTTAAGGCTTAAAGTAGAAGGCAAAGGAGCTTGTGTACCTTTGAAGAGTGGACACAGTCTGATTTTAATTGATATCTTATATGTACCAAGTATTCGGAGAAATTTAGTCTCCATTACTAGCTTATTGCGTTTTGTATTCCAATTGAATTTCCATGACAATGTAGTAGATATTTATCTCAATAAAGAAAGAATAAGCTCTTGTTTCCTAAATGGTGATTTCTTTGTGTTACATACTGTTATGAGTAATAGTAGTTGTCTTATGGCCAATGCAAATGATGAGTTCATTTGGCATGCAAGATTGGGACATATAGGGCAAGAAAGGATGAAGAAGTTAGCTAAAGGTGGCTTCCTTGGTTCACTATTTAATGTATCCCTCCCAACTTGTGAGATATGTCTCGAGGGTAAGGCAACAAGAAAACCATTTGAAAGTCTCATAAAGTGAGTATCCATTGCAAATTATACATTCTGATGTTTGTGGTCCCTTAAATGTGACATCTAGAAAAGGTTTTAGATACATTATCACATTAACGGATGACTATACTCGATTCACCCATGTCTATTTGATAAAGTACAAAAGTGAAGCATTAAAGTGTTTCAAGACTTATCTGACTTTAGTAGAGAATCAAATAGAAAGGAAGATTAAGTCATTAAGGACTGATTGTGGTGGAGAGTATTTGTCAAATGAATTCAAGGGGCTATGTGATAAGAAAGGAATATCAAGGCAATTGACTATTCCTAGAACACCCCAACAGAATGAAGTGGCGGAGAAAAAGAATATAACTAGAGTGCCATGCAAATTTGTTTTGTCTATTCCTTATGAGTTATAGACTAAAAGAAAGCCAGATTTAAGTAATCTAAGGCCTTGGGACTGTGCGGCCTATGTCCATAATCCAAATCATATTCTTGGCAAATTAGAACCAAAAGGGAAGAAATGTGTTCTTCTCGGTTATTCTGAACACTCTAAGGGTTATGTGTTCATGGATTTGGATAGATAAGTTGAATTCGAGTCAAGGGACGCAACTTTCTTAGAAAATGAGTTTCCTAAGAAAGAAAATGGTAATAAGAATTATCCATTATATGAAGTTAATGAATCTGGACTAACTAGCACTATTGGACCAAGTGGGAGCTAAGTGTCTCCACAAGTTGTTGGTCATAATGGCAACAATGACCAAGATAAACCTATGGAAGAAATAGGTGATCAAAATGATCAAAATGTTGATCAAGTGATGGTCCAACAAAATGAGGATGAGTTATCTCATGAAGAGCCTAATGAGGAAGTGTTACCTCATGCAGAACCAAATGAGAATGCAAATGTGCATGATCAAGAAAAACATGTTGCTCCTACTGTTCTTAGACGTTCTTCTCGAAAATTCAAACCTCTAAGTAAATGGTGGATTTTGGATGAAAGTGAGGCTCATTTGGTATCATCTATGGATGATAAACCTCAAAGTTTGAAAGAAGCTCTTGAAAGTCAAAATTGTGATAAATGGATAGTTGCAATGGAGAATGAATTGGAATCTATGCATGTGAATAAAGTATGGAACTTAGTTGATTTTCCTAAAGATGAAAAGGCCATTGGGAACAAATGGGTTCTCAAGTTCAAGAAAAAAGTGGATGATACCATTGAAAGGTACAAGGCACGTTTGGTTGCCAAGGGGTATATACAAGTAGAAGGTTACGATTATAAAGATACCTTCTCACCTGTTGTGAGATTCAACTCCATCAGGTTGAAACTAGCTATTGTTGCTAATCTTGACTTGGAATTACATCATATGGATGTTAAGACTGCCTTCCTCAATGGTGATTTGAGTGAATAGATCTACATAAAACAACCAGAAGGTTTCATAATAGAAGGTAAGGAACATAAGGTATGTCGACTAAAGAAGTCGATATATGGTCTTAAACAAGCTTCAAGACAATGGTATTTGAAGTTTCACAGATTAGTCTTGAACTTTGGGTTCAAGATGATGGATGAATACCATTGTGTTTATGTCTTAAATTCCAAGAACAAGTTTATAATTATGTCATTATATGTTAATGACATACTGTTAGCTAGTAATAATTTGAGTTTTGTGCATACCATTAAGAGATGGTTGTCTTCCACCTTTGATATGAAGGATATGGGAGAAGCAGCTTATATTCTTGGAGTTAAGATTCTAAGAGATAGGACCAAAAGGTTGTTAGCGTTGTCTCAAGAACCTTATATCAATAAGATTCTTGAACGCTTCAACATGCACAACTCAAAGCCTATGAATACCCCTATTGCTCACAATTGTAAAATTGGTGAAGCAATATGTCCACAAACTCTTGAAGAGAAGGGAGAAATGAAAAGAGTTCCATATCTAAATGTCATAGGAACTCTAATGTATGCCATGTTATGTACTAGGCTGGACATTAGTCAAGCTATTGGTTTGATAGCTAGGTATTCATATAACCCTAGTCAATAGCATTGGAAGTGTATCAAAAGAGTATTTCGTTATCTTAAGGGTATGAAAGACTATTGGTTGTGTTACCAAAAGGGTAACATGAGGTTGCAAGGATACACGAATGCTAATTGGGGTGGTGATAGAGATGAATACAAGTCTACATCAGGTTATATTTTTCTTCTTTCTAGTGGTGCTATCTCGTGGAGTAGCAAGAAGAAGACTTGCACGGCTTTATCAACTATGGAAGTTGAATTTGTTGCCGGATCAGCTACTGTGCAAGAAGCCTTGTGGCTTGGTCGTTTCCTTGGTCACTTATGTGTTGTAGCACCTAATGAAAAGCCAACCACTATTTTTTGTGATAGTATGGCTGCTTTGGCTTATATTAAGGATCCGAAGTATCATGGAAAGACCAAGCATATAGGGATAAAGTATAACTTTATGAGAGATGGGTTTGAAGGTAAAGAACTTCAAATGGAATACATCTCTATGGATGAGATGGTGGCGGATCCTTTAACTAAACCAATACCACTAATATTATTTGTCAAACATGTTAGGGCAATGGGTCTCTGTAGATTATAATTCGTTTCGATGAACTTCTTGATTTCATGTACTTGTACCTTAGTATGATTGAATGGATGAATTGTGTTTTATGAGTTTAATACATTTCTATGCATATTCTATATGTTTCACAACGAATGAAAATTATATGTCAAACATAGGTAGAGGATTGGTTCGCTCACACGAACAATCTGCCTCTACTCTTTGTGTAAGAATAGAGATGAGACTACTCAAGAGAATAAGTTTGAACATTTGTTGTCTTGAAATGAGAGTATACTTATTCAAGTGGGAGTCACATCTTCCAAACATGTAACAACTTGAGCATATTGGTCGCCTTGATTAAGAGAATCAAGATGAGGTAATGTGTGATTTACCGAACATGTATGACCACACATACATGAATTAAACCTATGTAGCTAGGTGTAAATGTTCAAGACGTGAATATTCAAGTTGATCAATGTGTTTGATTAATTAAGATATGTACGGTATTTGAGTATTATTGAATTGGCATATACTCCTAATGGCTGATAATTCCATATGGGAATTACATAGATTTGTTTATTCAAGTGGGAGTCCATTGAGCGGATGTCCACGATTAAATGATTTAAGTGGGAGTTGACAAACCCATGTTGTGAAGTAAATCATTTAAGTGGAGATAATACCGTAGCACATGCGCATATCATGTCTGTATAAGATGACCAAAAAGAAAACAAGGAGTGATCCCTGTCTCCTTGTGTTGTGAGTTTTTTTGATCGAATTAGTTTTGATCAGCTTGGATGCTCTTAGTGACTATTGACTAATATTTGATAATTTGAAAACATTGTGTTTACCTTGATGGGATATCCTATGACTATGGAAAATGCGGTCTGTTGAGGATTGGGTAACCTCCCCTCACCTAAACTTTATTGTACCAAAAAAATATTTTAAACTTATCTTTAATTCAATTATATATATTAACTTCGACATTAATATATTATGTTATTTTTATTTAAAAATGAATCAATTGCCATTATTTAAAAAAGTTTAATGATAAAGAAATTGATTAAAACAAAAAAATAAAAAATAGACAGAAAAATAGAAAAAATAATCATATTTTTAATATTTAAAGTAAAATTTGAATAAATATTAATTTTATTAACAGAGTGCTAATACAGTTACTTTTTCAAGATATCTAATGTGTTTTTCAAAGTATTAGGGGTAAGTTTATTTTCAATAAAATCTCATAAAAAATAATTATATACTTTTTTATTTTCCTTTCTTCTCTTTTTTTATTTTTTTTTCTTTAACCAATTTCATTATCACTAAAATTTTGAAATAACGAAAATTAATTAATTAAATAAAGATATTTTAATAAATTCATTTCAAAGTTAATAGATAATTGAACTAAAGGTAAGTTTAAAATATTTAACATGCACTTCAATTATAATATAACTTAATTAGAATTTAATTTAATAATAATTGAAGATAATTTTAGGACTAAATAAATTCTCATTATTTTGTAGTTAAAAAAAGTTTTGATTAAAAAAAAGAATGAAAAGAAAAAACAAAAACAAAAACAAAATAAAATAAAATAAATGATAAATAATTAACAAAGGGTATATTTGTGTTTTGATTTAAAATTAATCTAAAAATATTATCTTAGAGGGGTTAATGTATTTTGTGCAAAACCATAGTGGGGTAAGTGTATGTTTTTCAAACTAAAGGGAGGTGAAGGGGGTAAGTGTCTTTTTCCTTTTTTTGAAAGAGAAAGACTTATGTTTACTAGAAAAGATTCTACAAAAGAGTTATGCTTATATCCCATTTCAATCATTTAAAGTCATTTTATCATTTTTTGTTATTTTAGGATTTTATAAATAGTTACACCATGTCAGCTTATATCTCATTGCAATCATTTAAAATCATTTTTTTCCATGTCATTAAATTCATTTTTTGCAATTTTACCACAGAAAATGTATCCCGCCTAACCCCCAATTGCTAATGCTCAGAGGTGACAAAATAAACCCGAATCCGTCCAAACTTGATTTCACCAAAAAATCAAAAACTCGAACTCGAAAAAACTCGAAATGGCTCGAACCTGAACCCTAGACCGACCCGATCATAAACCCGAATTTAATACTAAAAAAAAGAATGATCGAATTGCAATTAAATAAATTTTTTCATGATACAAAACTTTAATTATCAATTTTATTCTAATCTCTTTTTTATTGATTTATTTAAAAATAATAATTTTATCAAAATATAGTATTTTCTACTTATAATTTTAACCTTTCATGTCTTGGTGAATCCACCATCTAAATGAATATGTTTATTGACTAATTGTCAATAATTAATTTAATAATTAAACCCGTCTTAAGATAAAAATATAAGAAAAATTAATTTATATGTAGATAATTGAGTTGTGAACAAAAAATACATATTTTTTCTTAGAACAGTAAAGAATAAAGGGTAAATCTAAAAAACATGCTCTAAATAGTCAAGTAATTGTTAAATGGTCTAATGGTCAAAAATCATTTGAAAAAGAGAAATGAAAAAGTTAAAAATTATTAAAAATGATATTGTAAAGACAAAATTACCTTTAATGAAAAAACTTCATTTTTCTTTCTTCTCCCATTCATGAAATATTATTTTTTTAAAATTTTAATTAAAAATAAATTTAAAAAATAAAATATTTAAATATTTATTTTTAAAAAAAAATTTAAACATAAATATTTTAATTTTAGAAATATTATTTTTAATTTTTTAAAATATTTCAATTTAAAAAAGTAAATTAAAAAATAAAAATATTAAAATATTTATTTTTTAAATTTAAAAATTTTATTTTCATAAAATTTTATTTTTTAATTAAAAAAAAAAAGGAAAGAGAGAAGAAGATTTTTTTTTATCAAGGATAATTTTGTCTTTACAATTTTCTTCCTAACAATTTTTTATTTTTTCATTTCTCTTTTTCAAATAACTCTTACTCATTATACCATTTAATAATAATTGTATTGTTGATAGTATACTTTTCAAATTTACCCAAGAATAATATGATGATTATTTTTGAAAAATCATCTAAAAGAGATTTTTTTAAGATAAAGTTGAAAGTAATGGTGATTTTTTATATATATATTTTATTGTTTTTAATTTCATGTAACATTTTTTTAATTTATTTCTCCCAGATATTTGCATATGTGATATGTCTAAGAAATCAAAAATTCAATTAATATGAGATCCAAAAATGATACTTATATTGCTAATTGTTTGCTTTTCTTTCATGCCTAGACTTAATTAGTTTATTCATAGTCCGTATTCTTTTAGAATTCAATTTTTTTTTAAGTAATTATTTTTTCTTTAATCACAATCTAATTAATTAATAAGATCATGATATTATCTTATTTATCCCGTGTCAATCGTATCGTGTCTAAAACTATCATGTCTACAAATTATTATATAATCTTATTTTCATTAATCATTATTATTTAATATTTACTATTCAAATGGTAAATCACTAAACTATTTAAATATATACTATACATACCTAATTAATTAATAAGATCACGATATTATCTTATTTGTCCCGTGTCAATCGCATCGTGTCTAAAGTTATCATGTCTACAAATTATTATATAATCTCATTTTCATTAATCATTATTATTTAATATTTACTATTCAAATGGTAAATCACTAAACTATTTAAATATATACTATACATATCAAGTATTTTTTAATTATGATTTATGAAAAAACTTAGTTTAAATTAAGAATAGATCATTAAGACAAATACTTGAGCAATAACTAATAATAGTATTTTTTTTTTTTTTTGCATTGCCTTACCAGCTTTTAAACCTTAATCTTATTTCTTCTTCAAATGTAGTCATTTGTCCATTTTGATATTAGTCTGTATAATTATATTGATATGTATACGTGATATAAATCATTAATGTATGTTGATTCGAGTTTATCGAATCAATTGTTTTAAATATCAATATGATAACATATTTTGTATAATCAATTATGTAACAAATTGGTTTTATAAAACAAATAAATTTTATATCCTTTTGGTGTTAATAAATATTGATATTAATATATAAATATAATTAAAAATATAATATTATACAAAAACTTACTTAAAATGGTAATAATTTAATTTTAATTTTAAACATTTAAATTATGTAATAATGATTACATGTAATAGAAAATAAAAAATGGCATAAAATCCGAACCCGAACCCGAAAGGCCCAAACCTGAAATGATCCGAAGCTGAAAAAAAACCAAACTTGAAAAGACCCGAACTCAAAAAGACTTGAACTCGATATGATCCGAACTCAAAATGATCCAACCCGAACCAATCTGAACCCGCTCAATTGCCACCTCTAGAGTAATTCTTCATCTACTAATTATCCTATTCTGAACATTTGATTTCATTCTTAAAGACTCTTGAAGGCACAAACTTTTGCTGCTCAGCATTAAAGATAAGTTTTAATTTCTACCAGCAATTCTCACATAGAAACCCTAAACCCCAAAATCTCAATTTCAAAGCCTGACCATACACAAAATTTTCATTCTTTCAATTCAAATTTCTACAGCTTCTACAGCTTATCTAATCCTCATTCCTTGTCAATGTCCATACACAACCAACGAACTCTGTTTTTTTACTTGGATTCACTTGGATTCTTTTTTCCAATTAGTTTTTTTTTTTTTGAATTGTAAGATTTAATAACAGATCTTGACATTTGATTTTGAAGGGGCCAATTAAAATTAAATATTTTTCTATTTTCATTTAAGGTATTTTCCAACAATTTTCTAATATAAAAGATATATGCAAACAATATACTAATAAAAAAATAAAAATCTCATAAAATATATAAATTTTAGCGATTCATAAATTTACATAGATTTGACAATTTATGTATCCGTATCATGTTTGTGTATTTTATCGTGTCATAATCATGTTTAAACTATTTTATATTTATAAATACTTTGCTACGTTAATAATTTGTATTATATAGATTTTGAGATATTAGTGTATTCATGTCGTGTTCTTGTTATTTTTCCGTGTCGTGTCGTGTTTTATGTCTTGTTTTAATTATTTTTTCCGTGTCGTACTCGTATTGTGTAATCGTGTCGTGTCTAATATTGCAGGTCTAAATTTACAAATCTATTATAAATTTAATTTTCATAATAAAATCTCAATAAGTGAAGGTATCAAGCTTTATAAAAGAAGAATTTTTCATAAGCGATTAAGACAAGTCAATTTATATAACAATATAAAAAAATTAATAAAGAACTATTCCGAATTTTTGACAAAACAAAAAAGGTTTAAGATTATTCATATGAATACAAAAATATGTTTTAAAAAAAAAAAAAAACTCTTAACAACAATTTTAGCTTGTAAAGGCGGTTGATAAGTGGTAACTCAAATGATTAGGCAAAATACATTGAAAACGATCACAAAAATATAAAATAGATTGAAATATATAAGAAGAGAAGTTATGTTGAGAAAGCTAGAACATCAATTTGGTTTTTCTTAAGTTTATATGATTATAACTTAATATTTTTGACAAGTTTGTTAATTTTAAGTGTTTATAAATAATAATGGATAGATTCAATAAATACATAAATAACAATGTTATTTTAGTTCATTTTATCAATGCATAAGATGATAAACTTAAAAAGAAATAATAATAATTTGGAGGGGCCAATTTAAATGTACTTAATAGAAATACATATTCATGCTAAAAGATTTCAAAAATTTTGTGGGAGCCAAGGCTCCCCCTGGCTCCCACCATGAACCGCCATTGGTAAGACTCTTTGTTTGATCAAAATTTTAATCTTGACTTTTTATCAAAAATTTTCTATCAATTATGTTAATTCATAAGTCTCATATTATGGAGATAGATATTGAATGAGGAGTTCCTTGATAGAGACTCTAGATGACTCTTTTGAAGAAATTAGATTGTTATTTATTTATTTTTTGCTAGGTTAGAGATAATTTTATTAATTAAAGGGAAAAGAGTCAAAAGGACTTAGAGATATACAAATAAGACTGTTGAATATTCAGTCTTTAATTTTGTTTAAAGAGATTCTCTAATTTTGGCAAAATATAGTTATGATAGCTCTTGTTTCTGATGAATAAATTCTCAATTTGAATATGATTATATCGATAATACAATAAAAAGTTGCTTCCACTTCACAACTCACAAGGTTCATTCTCATGCATCTTATAATTTCTTTCAGACCAAACTTTGTATATACAGACACTCCATGGTACTAATTTCAACATCAGAACCTTTAATGATTTGGCATTTAAGGACCATTTTACGGTAGTTCTATGAATACTACATTTATGGACCAGTATAATCCAAGGAAACTCAATGGACCATTTTAATCCTTTCTCTATGTCTCCAACTTTCCCATAATGGGGCAAGAAGAAAAAAACACTGCAAGTAATTTGATATAAACATCAAAATGTTTTTGAACTTCTATAATGTTGCAAATTTTGACTTTATGAAACGTACATACTTAACTGGTTATATATAAAAAAAATTAATATGTTTAATGTAAATAAAAAATAAAATATTTAATTAAAAGTATTTACTAATATATGAATGATTTAAGGGTATATTGATATTAACATATACATGCAAGAAAAACATAAATGTATTTTTTTAAAAAAAAAAGAAAAATCATTCAAATTAATTTTTTTGCTTTATGGCAACGATCAAATTTCTAGTAACTATTAATAGTTGCTTGCAGTAATATATTTATATTTTATTGTAAACTAAAAATAATATTTTTAATAACTTATCAAAAAATATTGTAAATATATTTTTTTTTCCATTACGATAAATTGTAACATGACATAGAATTAGACCTACTCATGGGTCGGGTAACCCGTTCTACTCAGGAATGCCCGACCCGAATCACTGTTCATCTATAAAAAATAATTATAAAAAATTAATTATAAAAATATATAAATATTAATAAAAAATTATTTTTTATTTTTTATTATATTTATGAATAATGATCTAGATCGACGGACAGGATCTTAGTAAGAAAACAAATATTTTTTCGGGCCGTGGCTCAGCCAGATCCAGTCCATGGCTAGATATCAAATTCTATTTTAAGTCGATATCCTCTAATTCTCATAACTGAAGTTTTGGCGTTCGCTAGAGTTTTAAGAATGAATTTTTAATAGCTTTGATAGGTTAAAAGGTGATAGTTGAGACAAATGTTTTTAGATATTGCTAAAAAAAAAAAAATCAAACTACCTATATTCTCAAATTATATATAAAAATACGTTGATTCTAAAATCAGTTGGGAAGTCGCCATATGATATGGCGACTTCCCAACTTATATAATTTTTTTTAAAAAAAAAAAAATTATGCTCGGAAGTCGCCATATGATATGGCGACTTTCGAGTTTTAAATTGTTAAAAAAAAAAAAAATTAAGCACTTGGAAGTCGTCATATGATATGGCGACTTCCAAGTGCATTTTGTTAAATTTTTTTTTTTATCTTGTTGGGAAGTCGCCATATAATATGGTGACTACCCAACACTATTTTATTTTTCTTTTTTAATTTTAAATATTTATATTTTGTAATTAAAGTATTTTTAAAGTTTTAAAAATTAACATAATTAAAGTATTTTTGTAAAAAAAGTATATTTTATAAATTATTTTAAAAGCCTAAATAATAATTTTTTATATATAATTAATTTTTTTTATATATAAAATAATAATATATATAAAGATAAATAATATTTTTAAATTATTTTACTATTTTAAAATGGTAAAAACAAATTAACTTTTATCTTTAATTTTACAAAATTAAATTTTTAAATAATAAATTAAAAAACTAATTTTACAAAACTAAAAAAATTAAAAAAAATTATACCGTTTTCCAAACTAATTTTTTTAATAAATTTAAAAATTAATAATACAATTTAAATAACAAAATTAGTAAATAATAATTTAAAATTTTAAGATAACGGTTAATTTTTACATTTAATGAAAGAAAAATACAAAAAGTATATGATTATTATACAAAAAGTACATTATTAAAAAAATTATACAAAAAATACATGATTATTACACAAAAAGTACGTTTATTCTAATCATTTACGGAGGAGCTCTCGTATCGCGTGGTGTTGAGCAACAATGTCGAGCTCTCCTATTGCGTGGTGGTTGCACCCGTCGTTCAACCTCCTCAGTGGCACGTATTCGTTGTCGACCTCGTCATCGACCTATCGCCACTGGTTCTGGTTGTATGTCATCTGCATGCCAACCCACATCAATCGATGGGAACGCACTACTAGTGGGACCTATATGTTCTGCATCAAAAAATGAAAACCCACTGCTCGAGGAGCCAGCACCTAGTCCACCCATAAAGGGAACCTGACTACTAGATGGACCCACAAATTATGTAGTATGTCTGGTAAATGACATACTCCTAACATCCTCAAACTCCGACGGTGGACAAACAAAAGGCCGACCTTTATTTTTATACTATCTTATGTAATCAGCAGATGGGTTGAAATTATTACGAACAATGGGTATACCTGTCGGAATTTGTTCAGAACGTAGATTCTACAACTAGATCCATTGTCGCTGCTTCGTAGGCCAAAATACTTCATGGTGTCCACACATATCAATCTTGTGAACTTATCAAGGTTCACCGGTGGTTGCGGAATTGATTGTTGCATCCCAAATTATCGCAACACCTTGTCAGTAGCGTGTCACTCTACATATGCAAAGCATATTAATGCTGTGTTTGCCATCCATATGTTACAATTATTAGTTGTATCCTATGAGAGACATGCCATAATTTTATTTGAAGAATATGGCATCCACACAAACTGCGAATAATTATTACAAATTATTAGTTTCATATGGATTAAATACAAAAATACTTGAATGTAACAATCGAAACATTTACCTTATGATATCCTTCTCGATCTAGTCGTGATCTTATAATTCGAAGGTCGAGCGGAATATCGCTACAATGTTTAGGATTACTCCACCTGTTAAAAAACATATAAAATCTTAATAGACTTAATAAAAATACGAGTTCGTACAAAATTAATAAAATAGTCAAGATTATTACCTGCTTGCAAGGTGGTATACAGGCGAAAAATTCCCTCGCGGAGTAATAAATGGCAGTCGATGCCAAGCCCATGACTGCAGAAGCAGTAAACGGATCACCTATGTCATGGCTCTTTGGAACTGTAGCTCGACACAGTTCTCTATAAAAAAACCCCAAATACGCAAAACCCCAACTATAATTCGCTGCATGCTTTAAATCACAAAGCAAATGGAAGATACATTAAATGTACCCAACTGCTCAATTTTTCGGGCATTAGCATTCCTCCAATCAAACGTAAAATATATGCTCTAGCAGCATATTTTACCTCTTCTTCGCTTGCGTGTTCGGGGAGATTTTGCAATGACTGCAGCCACATTTTTGTCACCATTCAGCCCTTGAGACACTCTTCTGGAGGTACAGCGTCCAATAAATTTTGACACTCTTCATTCCAATCTAGAAGACTCGCACCTGTAACTGCCATGCCATCCACTGGTAGTCCAAGTTGGAGCACAACATCTTCTAAAATGATCGTGCATTCACCACACGAAAAATGAAAAGTGTGCGTCTCGGGTCTCCATCGTTCAACCAACGCACTAATTAAGTCCAGCAGAAGCATACATTGTCGAATTTGACTTGCATAATAAAATCCAACACTCTTTAAGTGGTCGATAATAGATGGATGCGGATCTTCAAAAAAAAATTCCCTCGAACGCAAGACGCGAACAGAGTCCTGTTGATAATTAATTAAATTAAATAATTATAAAATATAAAAAAATTAATAATGTAACCTCTTTGAAATATAATGATAATTAATTATAAAATTATTATAATAAATATTAATTTTATAATTTTATAAAAATTAATAACAAATTAATACAAAATTAATAATAATTATAATGATAATTAATTAAATTATAAAAAAGTATAAAATATTATAAAATATTTACTAACCTCTTGATATATAACCGCGAATATGTGATTATCTTGCAACATCAATAATGATGAAGCCATTTTTAAATCAACACTAAGAGAAATTTTGAGATATTTTTGTATGAAATAAGAGGAAGAGAAGAGAATTTGAGAGTTTGTATGAAAAAATGAATGTAAGGGGGAGTATTTATAGGTGAATTGTGGGGGGCGGGAATGGCAACGGTCACTTGACCGTTGCCTTTCAAATTTTTTTTTTTTTTTACCGTTTTAAATTAAAACGTTACAATTTTTAAATTTAAAAAAAAAATAGTTCGGAAGTCGTCATATGATATGGCGACTTCCAAACTAGATTTTTTAAAAAATTTCAAAAACAAATGTCAGAAGTTGTCATATCATATGACGACTTCTGACTTTTTTTTTTCAATTTTTTTGTAAAAGAATGAAGGGAAGTTGCCATATGATATGGCGACTTCCCTTCTTAAATTTTTTTTTTTTTTTTTAAACTACACCATGGGAAGTCGCCATATCATATGGCGACTTCTCTTGATATTTTTTTAAAAGAGTATTTTGGTATATAATTTGAAAAAAAAAAATAGCAGATAAATTTGCCGATATTTGAAGGAGAGTAAAATAAAAGTTCTAAATCATCAAAATTAGAAGTGGACCTATGATTTTTTTTTTTTACTCTTTTCGTTTGGTGATCATAATTTCAGTAGTTTTTATGAGGGTTTTGGAGGAGTTTATAGTATAGAGGAAAAAGATAAAAAAATATTGAGATAGGGGCATAGCAGCCTAGCTGCAATCTAGAATAAGATATCCATTAATTTCTACAAGTATTAAATAAATAAATAAATAAATAAATAAAAAAAAAGCACAATTATTTTTTGTTTTTATGGAGGACCTTGAATTGATCAAGCAACCAAGGGAGTTCCAAAGAATAAAACAATACTTTTGTGGGGTTCAGTCTACATCCCAACTTAGATCACAAAAAACCTGATAATGAGATCTTGATAGTAACAGTTCCTTGTTCCATGGCAAAGCTCAGGGTACAATAATGCCCAGGAAGCCTTAAAGCTACACGGGGTACTCCAACCATTAAACTTTTTGCATGCCCACTTCTTCAAATACTGAGTAGATCGCAACTTAATTTTAGGGCTAACTAGGCTTCAATTGAAACCATGTTCTGAAAATTTCCATAATCTTGGATTGTTGAAACTTTTGCTCAAGTGCATGCCTGATTGTGCAAAGGACTTAAGGGCATGGGGTTGTTTGACTAGCAATCTTTTTATGGTAAATGTTAGCAATCCATGGAACTATTTTGCGCACCTTCATTATTTCATGGAACTAGTTTGTAGGGCAATAGACCTCTATAGGCCCTCTTCACAAAGCCAAACGTCCTTCTCTCACTCAAACCAATGAAATCACTACCAACAAATGCCTAAAGACTCCATAAACACAAACACTCACCTTCCCCTTTTTAAAGTCGCGAGACCCACTGTCCCTTATTGTTTGTCTCAATTTGAGAAAAGAGAGAAAGAGAGAGGAGGTGAGGTGAGGTGAGATGAGATGAGTCCAGAGAGGGTGGCAGAGAAACTGATAGAGAACTTTCAATGCTCCTTTTCTCCACCTTCACTCAACTAGCCCTCTATATTGCAGTCTCAGACTGAAGTCTTATAATTTTCTAAAGCTTTAGTTATCTTTCCATCTGAAAGATTGTTTACCTCATATTTTTCTGTCTTTCTCTGTCGGTACCATGTAGGTCTCCCCACTTCAACACAACCCAAATCCTTCACGCTTTCTCCTCTTCCTTTTCTCTTTAACTTCCCCTTTTTTAATTTGTCTCTCTCCCTTATCCTAATTAATTGATTTTTGTGTGACCCTCTTCATCTTTTTGTTTTTGCAGGAGACCCGAGAAGAACCCCTTAGACCTCAACAACTTGCCCGACGATTACACTATGGATGGTAAACAGGTCTTTGAGGAAGGCTCTTCCTGCGGTATATATATTCACAATTTAATTTCTCCTTCTGCTACTATAATCAACATTCACAAGATAATCTAAGCTTTTTCTTTTTTACAAAACTAAAAACTAGTGTAATAATAGTAATAAACCATGAAGACCCTTGAAACAAAAAAAAAAAAAAAAACACTCTGGTTCTCCAAGATTTGAACAGCAAAAAAATATGTTTTTTTCTTTGTCTTCACGCTCTATATAGAATGGACTAGCTGTGTTTATAAGCTTAAAAAGAGAAAATGTTTCTTTTGAAGATTTAAAATGATCAAAATATATTAAAAAAGGAAGCAGCGGAAAAGGAGAGAGCAAGAGATGGAGGGTTTTAATCACTTTTATTGATATATTTATTTATACACGATTTGGGTAAATAAGGGTTCGGGTTTTGGGCCAAGAATGGTCTTATCGAAGTTGCTTTAATTGTTGTTCTCTGAAGCAGTCTATAGGAAAAAGAAAAGCGGCGCTAAGGACGGGAAAGATGAGTGTGGGAAGGTCTATGAATGTAGGTTTTGTTCCCTCAAGTTTTGCAAATCTCAGGCTCTCGGGGGACACATGAACCGCCATCGCCAAGGCAAGACATTTCACTTCCTTATTCCCACATATTTTTTGAGGTAGATTAGCCAAGTCACTATCTTTATTTTACTACACACACTTGGGGATTTGTCAGAGATTGTTATAATGGCTTTGCCCATGAAGCGTGGTCATGTCAATCTTGATGAAAACTAAGTTGGTTTCCTTGCTGAATTTCTTGGTCTGGTTTTTCATGTTGATGACTACTGTTGATTTGATTTGATTTGATTTGCGTTGTTGTTGGGTGGTCAGAAAGGGAGACAGAGACACTGAACCGGGCTCGCCAGCTGGTCTTCAATAACGATAACTTGGCCACCCCAGGGCATCTAGGGTATGTTCCTTCAAGATTGAAATAGATGTTTTCTGCTGCTCCTTTTCATCTTCATCAGTTCATTCTTCATTTTTTTTTTTCTAAGTCATATATTTATTAAAAACAAACAAAACCTCAAAGAGGTACAGTAATCATGCCATATGGTAACCAGTTATTCTTCATTTTTGGGGTTTCTTTTACTCAATTCTTTGAGAAAATCAAATAAAGGAGCAAAATATTCATACGCACCCACTTGATTTCAAGATCTTACAAGTATTTTTTGTTCTGCACTAAAGAAGAGAGCAATTTGATGGCATTCGTTTGAGTTATGTTGATGCCTCATGATCATAATTAATCCTTCCACTTATGATATTTAGCTACGGTAAAACATAAAATATTCCAAACATTGCAGCTGCCATCCAAGCTACCATCCCGGAGGCAATGTTGGCGATCCAACACTACCATTTAGATCAGTTTACCCACCAAGATTGTTTTCTGGTTCTTCATCAACTCTGATGCCACCAACATTAAAGCCACCGCAACCATATTTACACCCATCACCGTCAAGCCTCAGCTCCTACCCTTCCCAATACCCAACTCACGCAATGAACGACTACTATGTAGGACATGTCCTCGGAAGCAGCAGTTCATCACAGTACCCTCAGCAAAACCTAAACTACCTGGGTGCACCAGACTCTAACTATACTTGCATTGGGGCCCCAGTTGGAAATGGGTACGGGCACGGTTCAACTCGGGGAGCGGACTTGGGCGGATCAGGAGGAGGAGGTGCTGGTGTTAGAGACGTGTCACTGAGCAATCAGGAAGAGGGATTGAATTGGGGTAGGAGCTATGCAGGAGGGACACAGCAGCGTTTGGATCATCCTTCAACGATCAATCGATTTCAGGACGGGTTCTAAAGATTGTTTTATCTTTACCTTCTTCTTCAGCAATCAGGACAGTACACAGCATAATTAGGTGGGGAAGAATGTAACGAATCTCGAGTTAAAAAGAGATTAAATGGATATTGGGGTTATAAGTTAAAAGAGTTTTTTTCACCTAATAAATATATCTTTTGAAACGGATGTGTGTACCCATACAAAAACAAAAGTTTTTGGTTTATGTACAGGGATTGTGGCAGCTTTCTGAGCTCATGGACACTCTCAACTAGTTTGGCTTGGAGCTGTGGGGATTGTATTGTTGTGTACCAAAACAACTGTGAGAAATGGGGACTACAGCTGGGAGGTGGGACAAGAAGTTAGATATGAACTGAAAGTTTCTAACACCCTTTTTGCATTTGGATTTTTTTTTTTTTGTTGCATGGCAATGAATCTTCCTGTCTCTCTTATGTTTCTTAATATATATTGCTTTGTTTTAGAATTTAGTTTGCTTTTCTTGTTGCCCTCGTCCAACTTGGACTGGAGCTGGGTGGAGGGGGTGGTTCTCTTTCTCTCTCTCCAGAGACAAAATTGGGATCTTGATTTTTGAGACATTTATGGTTACACCATGCTTGCACAATATGGGCAATGACTAGAGAGAAGTGGCTGGAACTCCATTGAACACTTTTTTGCTGAGAGTTTCTTGACGAGAAACAATCAACTCTGTCAAGAAAAGTCTGATTACCACTGAATATCTTTTTTCTGTTTTTCTTTTTCCTCTTACTTTGCAATATTATTAGTTAATTAAATATTGTGTAGTTAATATTAATGCATTGCTGGTATACCGTATACAGTCTTGTCTACTTCCCATTTTGGTCCTTCTTTTCCAGTTCTACTGGCCTCCTCAGTCTAGCCCTAACTCCTCTACATTATGACACTTCTGATCTTTTACTTACATTAATTAAATTTTTCCACGATGCTTATAATAATTTAGTTAGTATTTCATTCAGAGCAACAATTTGATCAATTGAGGAAAGACATTTCCAAATTATGAGAGGTTAAAGTGCCAGGAAAATGAGAACACAAATGAAAACCAAAATCTGATATGTGCAAAATTTCTCCTCTTAGCCTATTTTCATAGTTGGTTTGCTTCTTTTCACTAACTGCATTATTTTAGCCTTATGAAGGCCAAAGTATAACTGATTATTTTAATTCATGAAACCGTTGCTTTTGGGTGCAAATTGAAGAAATAAGTATAGGTAAAAAAAAAATGAACATCACTTAAGTTGACTTCCCCTACCTTGGCTTAACTCCAGTTAGGTTAATTTGGACTGAACATCACTTGTTAACTTCAGTTAGATGGTAATAAAGGAGGATAAAAATCTTAAAAGTCAACTGCAGGATTAGAGTCTAAGAAGCACGGACATCGACATGTAATACGAGTATGATATGATACGGAAACGAAGATATGAGAATTTTTAAAAAATTAAAACATAGATACGGTAGGACACGCCAATAAAAAATATTTTTTATATAATAAAAATATAAATTTGATACTTTTCAATTAAACATTGACATGCAAATAGTTTTTAATTTTTAAAATTTATTTTTGAATTTAAAAATTTAAACCTTAAAAAATCTATTAGAATCAAATTATTCATTGTTGATTCCATATTTTTGTTTTTCTATTAACTTATGGGATATAAGAGGACCGAACCTTTTTCCCATCCATTTAGCCATATGTCAAAACTAGAACTAAAGACGTCAAGTTTCCTTTAGACAATCAGGCTAGCTATATGGTCATCTACAACAAAAGCAACAAAAAAAAAATGAACTTGGGATCATTATGTTCATATTGTTTAATTACTGTAATTATAAATGCTTTTACTGTAAGATGCAGTATAGGGAACCTAAATATTTTGTGAAGAAAAGTAGAAGCAACTAGGCATCAGCTAGCTAGCTCATATATATGTAACAATATTCTACAGAATCCATGAGCTCCAATGACCTCCTTAACAACACCAAAGTATAGTCATAACTCATAAATTAAACAAGATGTAATACTGTTTTAGATCATGATTGGGTTATCAGTCTTTTTAGCTTATGTCGTTGGCAAGAATTGTTGAAGATATGTTGACAATGGACCAGCAGTAAAGTTCAATATTAGCTAGTGAAAAATTGATGAGTACAATTAATCTTCCCTTGAATGACATATAATTCTGCTTCCAAACTGCTAATATACCATGCCATCGGATTCGTCTATTGAGTATGGCCAGCTTTCAAATTAAGTAGATTTTCTGATCTTGAATTTTAAGAAAATCGTACCTAATAATGCATATTATATCAATCTGCCATCAACTTGTTCTCTTTTCTTGCATCAGCTGATCCACAAACACCAATAAAGTTAGGCTTTAATCTAGAGTTAATTTCTATATATGTCAATACTATTGAGAATTAATCATGATAAAAACATGTAAACGTGGAGAAAATTTTAAATTTTTTAATCTACACGATCATGAATCATGTTGATAAGAAGTTACACAATAAGGGTAATGGCAAAAGCAGAATTTGTTCTTACTTTGCTTTGGTGAAGGCAGTAAAATTAATCCTCCAAAAACTTCAAGTTTGGTTGTAGCAAATCAATAGTTGTCCAAATGTCTAGCCTGTAACTGTAATCCACACAAACAAAGAGTAAAAAGCCTTCACAAGGTTGGATAGTGATATAGACCCTATGCTAGTAAGATCTTCGATCGCTCTATCTAATTTTTTTTTCAAGAGTTCTCAATACATGAGATAAAAGATGACTAATAACCTAACTGTTATATGAGAGGGGCAGCATAGAGCTCTTTAAATAGGGGAATAGTTCGGCCAAGTCCTATTTCAAATAGGAATTGTGATGTGGCCTGTCATAGTCTTAATCCAAGTAGGACTACGTGAAATGCAACTAATCCTAAGAACTTCTAGATTTATTCTTTAATTAAATTCCCCAATTAAATGTAACTTAATTTCAACTTGATTTAATTTTTCAGAAGTCACATTTTATTCTGTGATCCATTAGGTTTCTTAACATATTGGCAATAAATACAAGCATTGTAATTCTTTATTAAAGTCGATTAAATGAATCAAACTATTTGAGTTAATCATTAATTCTCTAATTAATCAATCTTTTATTTATAGATCATGGTTGTCATTTAGCAATGAGTCATGGCCTCCAATTGTTAAGGAAAGTCAATGTGGTTTGACAAAGTAATATGTGCTTGGTTTCTCAGTATAATTAATATCTTTTCATCAGTTAATATCTCGGTTTAACATTGACCATGGATGAGTGTATACTCAATTTAGTTGAACCTTGTTAAGTCTCGGATTTAACATTAACTCTCGAATAAGCTTTAAAACTATTCCAAAATCTTATTCCACTTTGGCTAAAGATTTCTTGAGCTAATTCTTTCAAGACTAATGAGATATTATCTCGATTACTCAATGTGATGAATCCTATATCGATTATTTATGCATGTTCATATGCCTCATGTTATACCCAAGAGAACTCGACTAGTACATCCATGATTAAAACCATAAGTAAGGTAAAATCAAAGTATAATATTCCTCATATAAGATCATTAGTAATCTCAAGTCAAAGGATCTTCTATACAACCATCACATGAGAATATTGCTATAAACACTAAGTGATTTACCATATAGCATTCTCATATCGAGTCATGTTCAGTGAACTTGTTCTTGTACCAAGAACCTACATCTTAGCTCAAGTTTATCCAAGCTTCAATCTATGAGATCAATTGTTTGCTTCATGAGTAAAAGTATAACCATGTGTCAGTCTCAATAGCTTATCAATGTCCTAACTTGACAAAGCATTGACTAGGAACGTTTAAGGAATGTAGCTTTGAAGCAATGATGATCTCCTAATTACAATTTATTATATTTCCTTGCAGAACTTTTATATTCCAAGGGCTTTATCATTTAAGTATTAACTAGAATATAATTTAAAACATATAGATAAATCAAGACCTTTATTAAATCATAAAATCCAAAATATAATAATGTATTTTAGACAAAGTTTGATTGACATCTAGGGCATACACTAACAATCGAATAGATATCTCCTGCCCCTTTTTGGTGCCCCTCCAATAGTTATTTGACATGTGTTCATGATAGAATTAGTTTTAGCTTTAAACAATTAACTGTATTGAAAACATGGCATGATTAAAATTAAAATGAAGGGGCACCAAGCTGGACAGAGAATAAGGGCAGAGGATATTTGTTCCAAACAATCTCCCACTTGCACAATAACCAATCGCCTATGTATCGTTTACCATATCGGGCTACATGTTTATCACGTTTCTACTAGGACAACTACTTAGTTAGAGGATCAACTCTTTTATCCTCTGCAGGTACTCATTCTATCTTTATATCTCTTTTAGAGACAATCACTTATAATATGGTAATGTTGGGATATACCCTAGAGCCAATCAATTGGAAAATCAAAGTTGGAAGTAACCTACTTCTAATAATGCATACTAATCACTTATAATATATATGTGATAGTGGTTTTCATTCATCAATTAGTCAATTTCAATAAAGAGTTATTTTAAACCAGTTGGATGAAGTCATGTAACACAATAGGCCTTGCAAAGGAATTGTCATGGTATTACAATTATGAGATCCTAAAATGCATCAAAGCCGTGTACCTAAACTTGTTCCTGGTCAATGTATTCTCAAGACGGGACATTGATAATGCTCAAAGACTGGTACATGTTAAGCCTCATTACTTTGAAAGTAAGCAATCGATCTCATAGATTGAAGTACAGAGATGCTTAGGGATAACATGTGGGTGCTTGTTAGAGAACAAGTTCACTAAACATGACTCGCTATGAAAACTCCATTTGGTAGCTCACTAAAGTGTCTATGGAAATGTTCTCATATCATAGTTGTTTTATCTTATATGTGAATTGTCATGCTTTGATCTTATTCGAACAGGTCACAAGAAGTGACACTACAAGAGGACGGACTTTTACTGAAGGAATAATCCATCGGTAAAAGTCTACATTTCGTCGGTAAAGTCTGTCGGTGATACTTAAGTCGGTGATACTAATTCGGTCGATAAAGAAAAATCTATTTGTAAAGTTTATTTACTGACGGACTTTTACCGACGGAATATTCCGTCGGTATTGACTTACTTTACCGACGGAATAGTGCCGACGAAAATTTTCGTCGGTATTATCTTATCACCGATGGAACAGTTCCGTCGTTATTTTCTTTACCGACAAAACATTATAACGGAATATTCCATCGGTGATACTTTTACCGACGGATGTATTTTGTCGGTAATTCAAATTTTTTTGGAAAAAAAAATTAAAATAAATATTTAAAAATAAAATTATTAAAAAAATTTAAAAAGAAAAAGAAAAATTTATATAATTACACCATAAAAAATAAAATGAAATTCGTAAAAATATAAAAAATATAATATTCAAATATATCTCTCGAATATAAAAAAAGAACTCATCTTGAGGTACTGCTATCATCTACCTCTGCATTGCCTCCGGCAGCACTCAATCCTCCGACAGCACCCGTGCCTCCGACTCCGGCATCACCTCCGACAGCACCAACAGCACTCAATCCTAGTCCAGTAGCCATGCCTCCAGTAGCATCGACTCCGAAAGCACTCAGTCGTGCACCGACTCCGGTAGCACTCGATCCAACACCCATGCCTAAGGCAGCACTGAGTCCGGCAACCTGAGTTTCGATCCCGCCTAATACAGCTGTTATCTGTGACTGCAATAATGGTGTGATTATCGTATTCCAGCTCGTCACGATATTCTCAAGTCTCACAATTGAGGTCTGAATTTGCGAGACATCGGACCTCAATGCATGATAGTCCTCAGATGACGCTGCTGTCGGCTACTGTGTAGTACTAGGACCACATAGGGCGTAACTGGCTGCATCTGAACTTTGGTGATTGCCGGGTGAATCAAAAATTTCCCTCTCTTCGGTCTCGTTCCGAGCCCAAAAACATGCATTCGCATAGTCTCAATGCCCCCAATAGCATTAGACCAGGACTGAGGGTCGAAATCGGGATATAAAGACGTATCGTCCCCATATTTTTGCTGCAACGAAGTAGTATAATTTTCCTACAATCACAAATATTTAAATATATAAACAATATGTGACATTGTAATGAACACGAACATAAACACAAATATCTGGTATAATCAATTAATTTAATATATAAAATATTGATAAAGTTAAATACTTACAGTTACAGCTTTAGACTTGTTGTCTACGTAATCACCTTGACCCTTTGCACATTTATGGGTTTTGTTAAACAGCTCCAGGAAAGTCACATTGCGTTGCAACCTTTTGTGATTACAAATTAAAAGAAGAGAGAAAATTATGTTAAACCAATAAAAATTCACATAGTTTGTACGATAAAACTTTTAAATAATAAATCGCAAAACAAAAATAAATCTTACCATCCTTTCACTGGTAACTAGAAAAGGAACTGATCCACCAGTGTGCTTTGTAATGCTGCCATCTTTCTCCATGTTCCTATTACCCTTGGCCTTTTGGGACCTATTTTTCCAAGCGTCGGTACTCCAGACGCTATCAATCAGTTCATCCCAAATATTGACTGCTATCTAATCACACCTGTAACCCTTGCAGTCTTCTATTCGATTCATTTGAAAGAAGGACATGGCATTGTCCCTCTCAAAATTCATCACGTCCTTGAATCGATCCTTGCATTTGGCCTCCCATAATTTCCTAACCAATGGTGTCTGCTCGAGAGGCCACTGGCATTTTCTCTACAATGAGACATTATGAATTAATATATAGTATTAAACATAATTAAATTATAATTTGACTTTTAACCAAATCATACCTCAAATATAGTCCACATAGACAGTTTCAGGTCAACTGGTATCTTTGACCAAGTAGGCCACGATCTATTATAGTGTTGTCTGATGATGGAGGCAATGGTGGATTTTACACAACTCTCCGTGAAAGTCCTAAAATCAAAGATACGTGTTAGTGGACAATAATTTATTTTACTCAAATAATGAAATTATCAAAATATTATTAACTTACGTGTTTTGAAGAATTGGCAGTCGAAACCTGTGATCCGGATTACTTGTGTAGACACCTAATTTTGTCCGGACCACTAAATCAGGCATGTTTTCTTCCTAAAGTGATGTTTCAGAATGCAAAAAGGCTTTTCTCATCCTGCAGGTGGTACTCCGAGACTTAGTTTAAGGGGCAAGCTTGAAAAGTCAATTTGAAAAAAGTCAACCTCAAAAAAGTCAACCTCAAAAAGTCAACTACTGAAAAAGTCAACCCACATTCAAAATCAAGATTCAAAGTTCAATTGAACAATGGTGAAAGAATTTTGATAATTCGAGGTCTACAATGAAAGATATGGAGTCCGGAACATGGGTAGAGATTTAGTAGAAAAGAAACCCTAGTTTGGAAAATTTGGGGAAAAGTGCTTAAACGATCAAATTGGTCGAAATTGGAGGTTTTGAATGGAAGATAAGTAATGACTAAGGGTAATGAAGAGGCCATTTGGAGGCAAAATTGAAGGAAAACTCAATTTGGAAGAAAACCGAGAATTAGGGTTTTTGGTGGATTTTGGTGAAATTGGGGAAATTGTAGAAATGACCTGATTCGGTAAAACTAAAGCCCCTAATTGATGAGGAGTGAGTAAACAAGGATAGCCCGAGGCTGAGTTTGAAGAAATTCCGAGAAAAGAGTCGATTGGAGGAAAAACGGAAAAACGAAGAAATTCCGATAGTGAAAAAGGGAAAAATCAAATCGGAAAGGAATTTGATCGTAAAAATTGGGTATTTTCAAACCAAATCCAATTCAATATATAAAAAAGGCACAGGAAAAAAAAAATCTAAAATTCGGACTTGTTTTGAGCAAAATCGGGCTTTGGAGACAAATGGGCAAAATTGGAAAATTCGAGAAAAATAGCAAATGAGCTCCAAAAATTTTGAAAATTTGTAAATCTCATTCTTAAATTATTTGGAAGAGATTGGCAAAACAAAATCTGGATTCAGAGATCGTTTGTAAAATGGCAAATCTCGGGCCCACTATGTTGAAATTTAAGCAGATAAATCCCGAAAAAATAGAAAATGAGCTCCAAAAATTATGAAAACTTCCAGTTCTCACTTTTAAATTATTTGGAAGAGATTGGTGAAGAAAAATTTGGATTCGGAGCTCGTTTAAAAAATGGTAAAAGTTTGGGTACATAAAAGGGCAATTTTGGACGAAAAAATCCTAAAAAATAGCAAATGGGCTCGGAAAATTTTGAAAACTTCCAGAATTCAATTTTTTTTATTATTTTGGAAGATTAAAAAAAGAAAATTTGGATTTGGAGTCTGTTTGCTACTAATTAGGATTGGGTGTCAAAAAGGTCATTTTACCGAAGAAACCGAAAAGTGCCTTTCTTGCAATGGAGATTGGGCTGGATTTTAAGAGGGAAATCAACCAAGCCCATGATGGAGAGTGATTTTGCTAAGCCATTTCATCTAAAGGCCAAGAGTGAATAGGAAGGTAGTTATTTTTTTTATCAAGCCTTTGAATTTGCAACACATGATGGACCAATGGATGGAGAGGGATGATGTCATATTTATGACATCATATTTAGGGGCTGATTATTCCAATCCAAAGGTGGGAATTTTACATAGAAATAATCTTGGATTAAAGACCATGGGATCAAAAATTGGTTAAAAAAAATTACAACTTTCCTACACTAAGAGGGGGGCATTCAGCCATGGCATGGAGAGGGGGTGGGAATTCAGATTTTTGCTGGAGCTTTAGGGGCTGAACAAGGGCAGTAGCTAGGGAGAAAAAGAAAGAAAAAAAAGAAAAGGGGAAAAAGAGAGAAAAAATAAAGGTTTTGCTTGCTACTTCTTGATTTGGAAAGCTAGAGCAAGGTAGCTATGTTCTTTCATGGTTTTCTCATACTTTGTTGACATGATTTTGCTATTTATTTTATTCTCTTTTATGAAATAAACTTGTTTTTTTGAAATAAGTTCTAAGGAGCTTCTACTTTGTTTTTAAAGAAATAAAACGAAAACAAGTTTTCCTTTTTTTTTTTTTTTATATCATGGCCGAATGGTGTCTTCTTTTTTTTAGATGATTTTATTTTTGATTTTGTTCATGAGGTTTGTTGTGGTAGGTTAGCTTACTTGTGTTAGATTAGCTTGATTGTGGTAGGTTAGCTTGGTTGTGGTAGCTTAGTTCTAAACCATGCCATGTGTTTATGATAATGCCATGCCATGTTCATGTTGTTTTCATTCGGTCGTGATGGATTTCATTATGCATGTGTGCATTTTTATCATGTTTACTTGTTTAATATGCTTCCATTGATCTTCATACATTTAGACTATGCTACGTTCATGTTGTTTTCATTCGGCCATGATGATTCTTTGTGCATGTATGCATTATTATCATGTTTGCTAGTTTATTATGCTTCCATGTGTTTGTGTTATTGTCTAGTTAGGATTTCATTATGATTGTTTAGTGACCATTAAGCCAACATGTTCCATTTTGCTTTGTGTGTGCATTTTCATCTTATTTAGGTGTTAGGTTTGCATTTCATGCCATAATATTGTGTGTTTTGATTTAGTTTGCCATGTGTTTGTGTTAATGCCTTGCTATATTTTTTCCATATAGAATTAGTGGCCATTCGGCCTCTACATGTGTTCCTTGCCTTGTGTATGCATTTGCATTTTGTTTAGGTACCATGCTTTGCATTACTATGCCATGAGATTGTGTTTTAGTTGATGTTTGTTCATGCATTAGTATTAGGTTTATTTGGTCATTATATGTTCATGGTATTTTCATGCATTCTCATGACATTTTAGGTCTAGGCCATCTTTGAATTGCCATGCATATTAGGTCCTAGATCATGTTAGTATTGTCATGCATTGCTATGCTATTTAGGTCTTAGGTCACATTGGTATTGCCATGCATTTTCATGTCCATTAAGTCTAGGTCTCATTTGCATTGCCATGCATTTCATGCATATTAGGTTAGGATAGCATTTATTGCCATGCAAACTCATGCTAGGCATTAGGTTATTTTAAATTGCCATGCATTTCCTATATCATTTAGGCTTTAGATCATGCATTTCATACATCAAATTTTCTTTTTGTTAATGCATCTCATGTCTTGCCACTTGATTTATGACTTAGGCCAATCAATGGTTCAAAATCATGCTCAATTGAGTATACTTGTAGAAAATTAAAGAGTTGTCAAGTTGATTTTACTACCATTGTGATTTTTTTACTTAGGCAAATCTTGTCCAATTTTTTAGAAAATTTTTCTATTGTTTTTAGGTTCATAGAAGAGTCTCCAATATTTTTACTTTGATTTTTGAATGATTTTATCAAAGGCAAAAAAAATGTGTTTTGGCAAAACAGTTTTTCACCAGTGTTCTGACTTTCCCTATTTTTCTGGGAAGTTATCTTTAATCAGAAATTTAAGAATTTTTTTTTTTTCGTGTAGTTTTACATGTTTTGAGTCTCCAAACTTTTTTTAGTTTTTTTAAAATTTTAAAAATAGGTTAAAAAATCACGCTTTAAAATTGGACAGTAGAGTCAATTTTGAATTCAAAGGAAAAATAATAGTTAATTTTGGCTAAGGCATTTAGAGGGGGTTGATTAGGAACCTTAGCTACTATCCTAGGTTGATTTCTAAGCCTTTTTAATCTTTAAAAATGATTTTGTAAAGCTCGGGTCAAGGGTGGTCAAGTTCGGGTTTTCAAACTTAGGAATTAGAGCCTTTTTCAAAGGGAATTCGGCCATGAATTATTTTTCATCCAAGATTTTCAAAATTGTTTTCAAACAATCACAAAGTGTTTTTTTTTTTTTTTTTTTTAGAAAATCTAATTTGATGTATTTTCCTAAGGTAGCCGGATATCTTTTTAGGTATACAGATTTCCTTATTTAAAGGAAAAAAATACACTTTCATGCATTGCATTTTCCATGTTCATGCATACTATATAATATGTGATTTTTGCTATGATAATTTCTATGATATTGTTATTATTTTGATTTTTTTTTTTTTGGTGTTATATTTGTTTGTTATATGGTTTTGAATATTGTATGCTATCTTATGCTTTTTATTTAGTTATTTATTTTTGTCACATCATTTGGCATATACTATGTTCATGCATTATTATTTCTATTTTCATGCATATTTCATGATAACATTATTTTATATTTCATATCATATCATGTTACTTAGGTTATTTCATTTCATATAGAATATATTATGTCACTTAGGACATTTTATTTCATTTAGGATATTTTATTTCATTTAGAATATACCATGCCATTTAAATTATATCATAGCATTTAGGTTGCATTATATTATCTAGACTTTGCTATGTCATTTTATTTATATCACACATGTTCATATTCATTTTTTTTAAAAGATAATGATTGTAAATAAAACAAAGTTATTCCCTAATTAAAATAATTGATGTGTTCTCTTCCGGGTTGCTGGGGAGGATATCATCAATTATCAGTAATAACGGAATACCTTTCTTAAAACGAGATTGATTCGAAAAATTTTCTAAATAAATAAAAATTTCTATATTTTGCCAATTTTCGGGGAATATAGGAAAATTTTGAATTAATAAATTCCGAATTATTTTCAATAAAAAAGTGGAATTATTTTTCTTTAAATTGAGAATTTACTTGAAATACTAATTTAAAACCCGACTTTTTTACCGAGACTTGAGATAACATACGATTAATAAGGGTACCATTTTATATGGGCGTTGTGGGGGTGCTAATCTTTCCCCACATGTAACCGAGTCCCAAACCCGATTCTTTGATTTTCTCTGGTTTATAACGCAGACTTGAAACTGGTTTTAAAAATATTTTAATTAATTTTAAAATGTTTTACAAAATCGGTTTTAATAGGTGGCCGATCACACCTAGCTAAAAAAGATTGGTGGTAACTCCATGTCTTTTTCAAGGTCATTTTCAAAACCTTCATTTTTCAAGGGGAGTTAAGTCGACTTTTCCTCGGTTTCTTTTAATGTCACACTTAATGAATAATAAACTCTCGCGACGAGACTTGTTATTTTTTAGGTTACGACAGCTTGGCGACTCCACTGGGGATATTAGAGAGTCAGGCCTAAAACTAGTCGTGTATTATCAAGTCTCAATTTTTTTTGGTTTATTCGGTATTTATTTTTAATTCTCACATTTGTTTAAAATAAAGGAGAATTTTGAAAATAATAAAATATTTTAAATATGTTCATATTCATTCAAATGCATTTTATTATTGTTTTTTAGTTATTTAATGTTGTATATTACTATTGCATTCTTGTTGGTTAATGCGTTACACTATTCTTGATCTTTGTTTCAATAAATTGTTGGGGTATTGATAACTCGTATAATTATATAGTTTTTAGTTATGTTTTATTATTGTTTTGTGTCAAATACGAGTTATTATTGTTTAGTCTAATTGTGTTTATGATCTTTTATATTTTTATGTAATTTGGTGTTTTTCACAAGTTTCTTTGAGTGATTTCAGATTACTAGAATTAAGGGCAAATCCAGTTCAGTTCCAGTTCCGACACCGTTTTCCATATCAGCTATATCTCGAGTTTCACTGAAGCAATAAGGCTGAAATTTGTAGCCGTGCAAAGCTAAGAGGCATATCTATCTTTTTCATGTTTTACACTTCTTGAAACGGAGTCGTTTTCCTTAGCGAAATCGACCATCAAGTTGGCTGATGTGCAATGACGTCTGTGCTGATCTGTTTTCGTATTTTGCCCATATCTTCTTATCCACATCAGCAAATGAGCTGATTCCAACGGCTATGGATCCGTAACTGATAGGGGTATATTTTTATAGAAGACAATTTTATCAGATCGAGCCTCCAACATTGACAAAATCGACCATCAAGCTGGCTGATCAGAATTGTCATACAATATGACGAAAATTGTTAGAAAAATGCACCCACCTATTATACCTACCTTTGAAATTTGTAAAGCTTGTCTCTTGTCATTTAGCCCTCCAAAATGTGTATAAATAGAGGGCCTTGGATGAGTATTGGGATACATTAGACATTGGTAGGATATTAGCCATTGTAATAAAATTCTCTAAGTTTTCTTTTTCTTTTTCTTTCCTTTCTCTAGTTTTCTTTTTCTTTATTTAGTTATGCTTCTTACATTTCTTTTCATTTTATTCATATCTAGTATGTGTTGCTAATCATATTGTTGAGGTGATGAGGTGAAGCTCTTGGTAAATGCTAAGGTTAGTCTCTTAAACATGAGCTAAAATGAATCATCATTTATAAACACTAGTATAGATAATATTTTCTTTTGGTTTAAAATCATACTTGTAAAGTAGGGATCTTGATTCATTATTGACAATGAAAATGGCACAGTAAATGCTTGGTTTCATAACCTTGATTTGTTGTAGACATATACCTTGGCATAAGGAATGCTTGGACTCTTTTTGTGAGTTTTGAGGACACCAAATGAACATAATATCATATGCTATGGACGTTGGACAATTTGGACTGAATTGCTAAACCTTCCGATTGGAATCTCCCTTATGTGTGAATTTCAATTGTGTAATAAAACAAGATTAATCTTAGCATAACACCAAGAGTGGATTCTCTAACCTCAACATCTTTTCTTATTGTTTTGTTTATATCTTGTTTAATTTCTTTTATGTTATTTTGTTTATTTTGTTCTCTAATATCTTGTTTATCTTATTTTGTTGTTGATTCCCTAATATCTTGTTTACTTTCTTTTTCTTATATATTTATAAACTTATACTTACTAATACGCTTCCCTGTGGTTCGACCTCGGATACCCGAGAATTTATTACTTGAACATAACCTGCACTTGGGTTTACAACTCTTAATTGAGTCACCATCAAGTTTTTGGCGCCGTTGCCGAGGAAGCAATACTAAGTATATAAGTTTATAAGTATATTTATTTTTATTGGCTGGTTATACCGCCTATATTTATTTTTATTGGCTGGTTATACCGCCTAATTTTTTATATATTTATATTTATATTGTAAATTAACTTTGTTTTATGTTTGTTGGCTGGTTATACCGCCTAATCTGTATATTAACTTTGTTTTATGCTTGTTTGGCGACGTGATTTTGGATCTCGTCGTTTAGTTAGATTTTATTGTGAAACTTTTTCAGGTAATCTTTCTAATACAACTCCTACCATGGCTGACAATGAAAGAGTTCATGCTGAAGATGAGAAAAGACAAGTACGCACCATGCGTGACTACTTGCAACCAACTCGAAGCTCATCACCCTCTTGTTTTATTTTTCCTCTCAATGCAAACAACTTTCGTTTTAAACCAGGTATGATAGCTTTGCTTCCAAATTTCCATGGGTTAGAATCGGAAAGTGCTTACTCGTTTCTAAAAGACTTCGAAGATGTATGTGTCACCTTTAATGACCAACAATGTACAAATGAAATTGTCATGCTAAAATTATTTCCTTTTTCTTTAAAAGATAAAGCAAAAATTTGGCTTCATAATTTAAAACCAAGGTCAATTGGCACATGGCAAGAATTACAAGCTGAGTTTCTAAAGAAATTTTTCCCAGCACATAAAACTACTGCTTTGAAAAGACAGATTCAAAATTTCAATCAAAATCAAAATGAAGCATTTTTTCAGTGCTGGGAGCGTTTTAAAGATTTGTTAAGTTCTTGTCCACATCATGGTTTTGAAAAATGGCGTCTTATTAGTTTCTTTTATGAAAGTTTAACTCCCGAAACTAAACAATTTGTTGAAACAATGTGTAACGGTGAGTTTCTAGAAAAAGAACCTGAAGAAGCCTTTGACTACCTAGACCATTTGGCAGATAACTCTCAAGCCTGGCACACAGATAATTCCTCTGAAAGTTCCAATAGATCTAATGTTGTTTCTAACAGAGGAAAATATCATTTTAGTCAAGAAGATGAGATAAAAGCTAAAGTAACTAATTTGGCTAGAAAGATTGAAGCCATGGAACTGAGAGAAGTAAAAGAAGTCAAAACGGTTAAAAATGAAGAAAGTTGTGGAATTTGTGAAATCATGGGACACCCCACTTCTGAATGTCCAAACATTCCCATTCTTAAAGAAGCGTTGCATGATCAAGTAAATTCCATAAACACATTTAAAAAGCATTTTCCTTCTCCTTACTCTGAAACGTATAACCCTGAATGGAGAAATCATCCCAACTTCAGTTGGCGGAATAATAATCATGTTCAGGTACCACAATCTCAAAAGCCGGGCAACACTTTTTCCTATCAACCTTCACGTGTACAAACCTTGGAAGAGACATTGCAAGCATTCATGCAAACACAAGCAAATGTGAATAACCAAACTTCACAGGACATCAATGAGATCAAAAACACCTTGTCCACATTGACAGCTTCATTACGCACTCAAGAAAAAGGTAAGTTTCCTGCTCAACCTCAGCCTAACCCTTCTACTCAATGTTTTGTTTCTTGCTCCAATGAAACTCAACAGGAAAATGCCAGTTCTATCACAACTCTTCGAAGTGGAAAGGCAATTGACAAAAACATTCCATCAAAAGACCAAGATCCTCTTTCCCCTCCGAAAAGTAATGGTAAGGATGAAGGTAAGTCTAAACTTCTTGAAAATTTGGACAAAGAAAAAGGTATGCATCCTGCTCCTTTTCCTCAAAGGTTGCAAGCAATAAAGAATTTGAATCAAAATGCAGAAATTTATGAACTTTTCAAACAAGTTAAGATTAACATTCCTTTATTGGATGCAATCAAACAAGTTCCATCTTATGCTAAATTTTTGAAGGACATGTGCACATTTAAAAGGAAACATAATGTACAAAAGAAAGCATTTCTGACGGAAAGTGTGAGCTCAATCATTCAGCACCTTACTCCACCAAAATTCAAAGATCCTGGATGTCCAACAATCTCATGCATCATTGGAAACACTAGAATAGAACGTGCATTGCTTGATCTTGGTGCTAGTGTTAATCTTTTGCCTTTTTCTGTTTATCAACAGTTAGGTTTAGGTGAACTCAAGGAAACACCTGTTACACTTCAACTAGCTGATCGTTCTGTAAAAATTCCTCGAGGGATTGTTGAAGATGTTTTGGTTCAAATTGAAATTTTTTACTTCCCTGTTGATTTTATTGTTTTGGACACACATCCTGTTTCAAATCCAAATGTTCAAATTCCTGTTATATTAGGCCGTCCATTTCTTGCAACTTCTAATGCTCTGATAAATTGCAGGAATGGTATTTTGAACATTTCTTTTGGAAATATGACTTTAGAATTAAATGTGTTCAACACTTGCAAGCAACCTGGTGATGATTCAGAAGTACATGAAGTGGATTTCATTGAAGAACTTGTTCATGAACATCTCACCACTACCACATTCCATGATCCTTTAGAAGCTTATTTAATTGAATGTGAGTTGGATAATGCTTCAGAAATTTCACACACTGATTCTTTGTTAAATTCTTTTCAGGTTAAGCATTGTTGGAAACAAAAGTTTGAGGAACTTCCATCACTCACAAATGTCACTATACCATCAACTATCGAACCGCCCAAGCTGGATTTAAAACCATTGCCATCCGAGCTAAAATATTCCTTTTTGGGAAAAATTCCTTCTCAATGGAGCCCCCAAGATAAAAGGAAGTTTCTGAATGAGGTAAAGAAGTTCTACTGGGATGACCCTTACTTGTTCAAATATTGTCCTGATCAAATTTTTCGAAGATGCATTCCCGACAATGAGGTAAGTAGTGTAATTAAGTTTTGTTATTCCGAGGCATGTGGTGGTCATTTTTCATCAAAGAAAACTGCTGCAAAAATTTTACAGTGTGGATTTTACTGGCCAACTTTATTCAAAGATGCATATGAGAATTCTAAAATTCATAAAGAAAGAACTAAAGCCTTTCATGACAAGTTAATTTCAAGAAAAACATTTGATGTTGGGCAAAAAGTTCTACTTTATAATTCTAGACTTCACATATTTCCTGGTAAGTTGAGATCAAGATGGACTGGCCCATTTGTGGTTAAGCATGTGTATCATTATGGAGCAGTTGACATTGAGAATCCTCAAAATGGTAACGTATTCAAGGTAAATGGACAAAGACTCAAACTCTTTTTGGAAAATCATGTTACTAAAGAAGAGGTTGTTTTTCTTTCTGATCCTTGTTTTGAAAATAACTAGATGTAAATATAATTTTTACTAATCTTCAAAAAAAAAAAAAAAACAAATCATTTTTTTTCCCGGTTAAATGGCGGATAACGGTACTCCGTGATTATTTAAGTCGATTCCATCAGCTACCCACAAAACTGATATTGTATATAAATTTCTCTTTCTCTTTCAATTTCTTTTTCATTTTTTTTTTCAGGATGGATGATATTCTCAAAAGATTGCAGAAACGATTTCCTCCTTTTCCTCGAAATATTTTACTGAAGCTTTACCAAGTTCGATTTGAAAGATTAAGAATGCTTATGCACAAAGGGATTCCTGAAGACATGCGTTGGATAATTGAAGCCAAGGTACGTGAAGATGAATATCTTCCTGTTTTGCATTTACCAGGTACAGGTAGAAGCACTTATGCAAAGAAGCGACGAGCAAAGCGCATGAGTTCAAATGGCCACAAGTGTGCACGATGGACGTGTAACGGTAAATGTCTTTCTATTGGGATTCCGTCCTCTAATCGAGATGATAAAATTGAATTCATTAAGGATGGACTGAGTAAGGAGAATTTGGGTAATATCTAACTTTCTCTTGAGACGCATCCTAGTGAAGACGTACAAAGAGAAATTCTTGATTTATGGCCGCAATTCCAAAGGGAATGGCAACATCTTGGGAATCTGATGTTAAAAGACCCTGTTTGCCAGCTTGTAAGAAAACTGGATGGGAAGCATATCCTCGACTCATAGAAGTCGTTTAAGCCGTTTCTGGACGTAAAACCAGAGGAAGATGTGAGCCACAATCACAACTACAATAAATGACTTCTCAGCTTTTGGTTTGATTTGCAATAACTTCATTTCGGTTTAATTTACGTGTTGTTCCATTTGTGTAATTATTCTCATTTTTTTTTTTTTGCATTGGTCTTTTACGGTTGATTTTTCTTCTCTTTTTGATTTTCTTCCTGAAATCACGCAAAAATCTTTTGTTAGGTTAACATTTTCTTCTGACAGGTCAAATACACTTTCGGCGACATTATTACTCTTGTCTGATTCACTACTCAGTCCTCTATATATTACACCATGTACTCATTCTCTTTCAGGCACTCGAAAAAGAAAAAAAAATGGAAAGCACTTCGTCCCAGCGCATTAAAAAAATTTGTGTCTTTGGAGGTGCTTATCCAGGGAAAAATAACATATTCGCTGATGAAGCCATAAGAGTTGGAGTAATACTTGCCCAACAAAAGATCCAGTTGATTTATGGAGGCGGTAGTACGGGTCTAATGGGAGCAGTCGCTACAACAGCACACGCCGGAGGAAGTCCAGTTCTAGGAATCGTGCCAAAACTATTCACAGATTTTTGTGGACCTACCGTGGGTAAGGAAATACAAGTGTGGAGTATCCCTGAACGGATAACAATCATGTACCATTCTGCCGATGCATTCATTGCTTTACCAGGAGGTCTGGGTACATTGGAAGAAATAGCTTGCGTGGCTTCTTGGTCATCTTTGGTCACAAATAAGAAACCCATTGGTTTGCTTAATATTAATGGTTATTTTAGTAATTTGCTTTCATATTTAGATAATGCTGTGGATAATGGATTCATGTTTTCAGAGGCAAGGAGAACCATAATTTCTGCTTCAACCATTGAAGATTTACTCAAAAAGCTACAAGCTTATGAGTGTTTATCTGCTACGGTTGTTTCGCAAACGCTCGGAAAAAGAAAAAGAGATATGGACGAGCAAGGAGTGGATTGCACTTTATCTTTGTGACATTATCTAACATTTTGCTTGTTGTGTCTCAGTTATAATAAGTGGTTAGCAACCTCTGCAGGTAATATCTCCTAAATTCTACCTTTAAAATTTGACATTGGGGACAATGTCATATTTTAGTAGGGGGTAAGGGACATATTTTGCTAAAAAAAAAAAATTGTTGTGTTTTAAGACATTTAGAAGTATTCATTCTGAACAAGGTCTGAGTAAGGGAGACTTGAGATATACCTTGTCAGTTTGATTTAATCTTCTTCTTCAAAAAAAAAAAAAAGTATGTTTAGACTTAGTGTGTTTTTTTAGTTACTTTCAATACTATAATGAGATATGAATTGCATAAGTCTAAAGCAGATTTATTAGTTAGAAGATTTTCATGAGAATTGAGCTTGATATCAGCCTTTTTATGAGCCAATGTTAATATGATATGTTGATTGAGAAAGAAGCATGTTTAGACTTAATCTGACTTGTATAATCATCCTTGTGAGTTTTTGAGCCTATAATGATTGATGCATTATACAAATCAATCTAATTTCTTTCTTGAGTTCTCTTATGATTACATGATTCTCTAGAACTTGTTTTAAACCGTTTGATACTATATTGATACATGTGACAACATGAATATGATAGAGGCATTAGGATTATAACCAGAGCCAAACAGCCATCCCTTATTAATGTTCTAAGAGAACATCCCCACTAGTGAGCCAATTTGAGCCTACATTAAATATGCTGTTTTATTGGTAACCACAACTTACACCTAGCCTAAATATACTTATATCCTTACCCTTGTTCTAAAGATGGATTTTTATATTTTGAGACATATTAAAAATAAAAAATAAAAAATAAGGGATATTTTTAGTTGAAAATTTGGGTTAGACACAAAAGATAAGTGTGGGGGAAGAAAAGAAAAGAAAAAGTCAAGAGAAAAAGAAAGGGATCATTGTCAAATACATTCCCATATTAAAAAAAAAAAAAAATAATCTTCTCTTGAACTTCTAGAAAAAGATGTTACAAAGTTGGTTAGAATGATGCAAAGGCTCAACATGAATATTTAGCCTATGTTATTATGTGCTTTATAAGAGTTTTGAGATGTTTTATTTGTATGATCTTATTATGTCTCTAAAATCTATGAACTCTTTGGAACCTTTGTGATATCTTTATCCTTTTATTCTTTAACCACATTATAACCCTTTGGCCCCATTACAACCTTGAATAAAGACCTCTTGATTTATGAAGTTGTATGATCTAAATAGTGGAGAATAGGTGGACAAGCAAGCATATGGTAGAAGTGTTTTCATGAGATTGATTGAGTGTAAACACTTTACCACTACTTTAAAGAGTGAAAATCAAGAGAGTATCCCATGTGAGAAGTTGAGATTAAGTTTGAATATGCACTATTTTGATTGAAATATGTTATGTTAATATTGGCTTAACTCATTTATTTACATTCAAGCAAGATTTTTTGTGAATTTCTTTAAGCTATTGATTAGTTTTTAAGACTTGTCCAATGATTATCTCTAATTTATATTGGAAGGATTAGTTATAATTATTATTTTTAGTTTTTCTTATGTCTTCAATGTTTGTGGGTATCGTCCTAGTAAACCCTCACGAGACTAAACTCGTCCACTAGGGACACCTAGGGGTTTAAAGGCTTGTGTCACATGCTAAGTGCCACCGTGATTTCCAACGAAAATGGATTAGATTAGATTTTCTTATTTTATTTTTATTGAGTCGTTGCTAGGGACTAGCAACAATCTAAGTGTGGGGGTGTGATAACTCGTATAATTATATAGTTTTTAGTTATGTTTTATTATTGTTTTGTGTCAAATACGAGTTATTATTGTTTAGTCTAATTGTGTTTATGATCTTTTATATTTTTATGTAATTTGGTGTTTTTCACAAGTTTCTTTGAGTGATTTCAGATTACTAGAATTAAGGGCAAATCCAGTTCAGTTCCAGTTCCGACACCGTTTTCCATATCAGCTATATCTCGAGTTTCACTGAAGCAATAAGGCTGAAATTTGTAGCCGTGCAAAGCTAAGAGGCATATCTATCTTTTTCATGTTTTACACTTCTTGAAACGGAGTCGTTTTCCTTAGCGAAATCGACCATCAAGTTGGCTGATGTGCAATGACGTCTGTGCTGACCTGTTTTCGTATTTTGCCCATATCTTCTTATCCACATCAGCAAATGAGCTGATTCCAACGGCTATGGATCCGTAACTGATAGGGGTATATTTTTCTAGAAGACAATTTTATCAGATCGAGCCTCCAACATTGACAAAATCGACCATAAAGCTGGCTGATCAGAATTGTCATACAATATGACGAAAATTGTTAGAAAAATGCACCCACCTATTATACCTACCTTTGAAATTTGTAAAGCTTGTCTCTTGTCATTTAGCCCTCCAAAATGTGTATAAATAGAGGGCCTTGGATGAGTATTGGGATACATTAGACATTGGTAGGATATTAGCCATTGTAATAAAATTCTCTAAGTTTTCTTTTTCTTTTTCTTTCCTTTCTCTAGTTTCCTTTTTCTTTATTTACTTATGCTTCTTACATTTCTTTTCATTTTATTCATATCTAGTATGTGTTGCTAATCATATTGTTGAGGTGATGAGGTGAAGCTCTTGGTAAATGCTAAGGTTAGTCTCTTAAACATGAGCTAAAATGAATCATCATTTATAAACACTAGTATAGATAATATTTTCTTTTGGTTTAAAATCATACTTGTAAAGTAGGGATCTTGATTCATTATTGACAATGAAAATGGCACAGTAAATGCTTGGTTTCATAACCTTGATTTGTTGTAGACATATACCTTGGCATAAGGAATGCTTGGACTCTTTTTGTGAGTTTTGAGGACACCAAATGAACATAATATCATATGCTATGGACGTTGGACAATTTGGACTGAATTGCTAAACCTTCCGATTGGAATCTCCCTTATGTGTGAATTTCAATTGTGTAATAAAACAAGATTAATCTTAGCATAACACCAAGAGTGGATTCTCTAACCTCAACATCTTTTCTTATTGTTTTGTTTATATCTTGTTTAATTTCTTTTATGTTATTTTGTTTATTTTGTTCTCTAATATCTTGTTTATCTTATTTTGTTGTTGATTCCCTAATATCTTGTTTACTTTCTTTTTCTTATATATTTATAAACTTATACTTACTAATACGCTTCCCTGTGGTTCGACCTCGGACACCCGAGAATTTATTACTTGAACATAACCTGCACTTGGGTTTACAACTCTTAATTGAGTCACCATCAGGTATTTAGAATAAAGAGTGTAGAATAGATGGTGAAAGGTTTGATTGTTCCTCCTCATACACTACATGTGCATTTGCATATCATGAGCCCTGTACTCGGGTTCCGTCCCTTTAAGTGGAAGAAAAGTACCTACACTTCGTGTGGCAATAGCCTCCGCATAAGCTGGGGAAATGAACTCTAACGAATTGAACTTGCTTTTATCGGGGTGCCTTACTAGCCTTCACCGGTGACAGTGAGGAACAATTCGGAGCCTTAGAACCGATTCACCCTCATATAGTGAACCTAGGCGAAGCTATGCCAGATTTTCATTAGATGCACCAAAGCTAGGAACACATGGAGGAATGCTTCCGATCTTTTGCTATTTATTTCTACATTCTGAATAAGCATTATAGGTCAGGCAATGATGAACGTACATCACCTGTAATAAGCTTAATACCCCGTCCCAAAGGCACCGTGATGCCTAAATAAGTAGATACTGTTGGGGCACACATTCATTAATTTTCTTACTTGGCATTAATTATTCCACTATTTTATTGCTTTTACAAGGAATTTGAAAAAAGAAAAAAGATGACAGAAAACTATTTCCTCTTTGAAAAGTGAAAAAAATGGAAATAAAAAATGAGGAGAAAATAATGACAAAATTCTTTTGTAGTAGAGTAGTGAGGTAAGAATAATAAAAGTCTCCATTTAGTTTTAGACTTTTGAGAAAATGAAAAAATGTCAAAAACAAGAAAATTAAAAAAAATAATAAAAAAGTAAAAAAAAAAAAAAAAGTGATGTTAGAATCTTCTTTTTCTTGATCTTTTCATTTGCATTTTTGCATGACATGCAAGGAGTTGTAAATATGAAAATTCATCCCCTCAAACATCTTCGCATTTTGTACATTTCATGCATCAATCATCATCACATTCATGCATATGTGAATAGAGCATGTACCTTTGTCAATATGTGATCCCGTCGCGGGGACCCGTTCAAGTGAGGGGGAAACAAAAGAAGAGGAAAAGAAGACTTAATTCCTCTAGATTGAAATAAAAGGTCGAGGGTATGAAAACGACCTTGTAAAAAGACATGGAGTCGCCACCAAACTTTTTTGGCTAGGTGTGATTGGCCACCTATTAAAACCGATTTTATAAAACATTTTAAAATTAATTAAAACATTTTTAAAACCAATTTCAAGTCTGCGTTATAAACCAGAGAAAATCGAAGAATCGGGTTCGGGACTCGGTTACGTGCGGGGAAGAATTAGCACCCCCCAAGACGCCCGTATAAAACTGTACCTTATTAATAATGTGTTATCTCAAGTTTCGGTAAAAAGTTGGTTTTTAATTTAGTATTTGCAGTTAATTCCCAATTTAAAGAAAAATAATTCCATTTTTTATTTAAAATGATCCGGAATTTATTAATTCAAAATTTTCCTAAATTCCCTGACAAAATCGGCAAAATATAGAAAATTTTATTTATTTGGAAAACTTTCCAAATCATTCTAATTTTTCGAAAGAAAGATATTCCTTTATTAATGATAATTGATGATATTCCCTCCAGCAAACCCGGTATAGAACTCATGAATTATTTTAACTTGGGAATATCTTTATTTTTTTTAATTGAAAATCATTATCCTTTTTTTTTCAAAACATTTAAAAAATGAATATGAACATGTATGACATAAATAAAATGACATAGTAAAGTCTAGACAATATAATGCAACCTAAATGATATGACATAATTTAAATGGCATAATATATTCTAGATGAAATGAAAAATCCTAGATATCATGGTATATTCTAAATGAAATAAAATGATATAAATGACATGGCAATTTTAAATGATATGGCATATTTTAAATGACATGGCATATTCTAAATGAAATGGCATATTCTAAATAATATAACCTAAATGACATGTAATATGATCTAAGTGACAAGAAATGACATGAAACATAAAATAATGCTATCATAAAATATGCATGAAAATAAAATAAAAATGCATGAACATAGTATATGCTAAATAATGTGACAAAAATAAATGACTAAATAAAAATATAGGATAGCATGAAATATTCAAAATCATATGGCAAACAATATAACATCATAAAATGTAAATCAAAGTAATAATAATACCATGGAAAATATTATAGCAAAAATCAGTAATTAAATAAAATGCATGAACATGGAAAATGCAATGCATGAAAATGTATTTTTTCCTCTAAATAAAGAAATCCGTACATCTAAAAAGATATCCGGCTACCTTAGGAAAATATGTCAAATTAGATTTTCTAAAAACAAAACTTTGTGATTGTTTGAAAACAATTTTGAAGAAAAACTTGAATAAAGATTAAAACCCCAACCAAACCCTTTTAAAATGGCTCTAATTTCCTAAGTTTAAAATCCCGGACTTGACCACCCTTAACCCAAGATTTATAAAATCATTTTTAAAGTTTAAAAAGGCTTAGAAACTGTAAGACCCTCGTAAGTATGAGATCAATTCGAGATAATTATAACATGCAGATGGCTCGAGGTTAAACTTTGAAATGCCTATAGAAAGGATGCGCTACCATGTGGTACACATGTTGCATGATAAATTGTAGAGTTAGGGTTTAATCGAGTGATTAAGTGATTTAACCCCAAATTGACTAAAAGCCGAGATAGGGAAAAGTCCGTAAAATGTGATAATTTAACTTCACATAGTGTTGATATGTGATATAACATTATTTGGGAGTGTTAGAAAAAGAATCGGTAGAAAAATTGGTAAAATGTGAACCAGGGGTATTTTGGTTATTTTACCCAAAATTTTGTTTTTAGTCCGTAAATGGTACCAATGGACTAAGTGATCATATAGGATCATAATATGATTTTTAGATAAAAAATTGGACATTAAAATCAAATACGATAGCTAAAATTGTATAACTCGTCATTTAGTGACGCTGGTGTAAATTATCGTAAAAACATGGTTCGGGATTTTTTGGAACTGATCCGAACACATGGACATATGTTATAACATATGAGGATTATGTATATGACAAGAAAAATAAAAAACAGAGTTGAAACCAGATACGTCCTTAAGTAACCTAAAGGAATGAAAATCGAGAACTGACAGCGGGAAGGTCTGGAAAAGGTTTTAAATGGATCAATGGATTAATATAGAAATAAAATGATGTTAGCAAGCTACAGGTGAAACAAGAACAAAAATCGGACCTAAAACCGAAAAAGTCAAAATGTTGACCCGTTGGTGCTCCGAGGCCCGGATTTGGGTTTCAGGATATCAAAAAATTACCCGAACATGCATATCAGTATATTAACATATTTGGAACATATCCATGTCAATAAATGTGAAAAACGGGCTTCCAAACGTTAAAATTACACGTTGGCCCGCTAAGGTACTAAAACATAAAATAAGGGCAAAATGGTCATTTGACCATGGCTAACTTATTTAGTCTGAAAATCAGACTTCTTCCTCCCCCATTTTCACGTGAAAACCAGAAAAGAGAGAAAGAAAGAAAGAGGGGAAGCTATGGAAGCTTGCTTCCAAGCTTTCTCTCTCCTCCGTTTACTAGGCAAATCACCAATTTTTTCAAAGATTTCACAAACCCAAAGGTAACTTCATGTTCTAAGCTTAATTTTAATGTTATATTTTGAAGACTTTTCCTTTAACTATGAGAAACCATGTGGGCTAAAAATTGGTGGTGGTGAACCACCATGTTGCCACCATTTTCTTTCACCATGGGAGGTGTTCCTTCGCCTCCTTAAACCATAAATTAGTATCAGATAAGTTTGAATCAAAATTTAGAGGCTAAAACAAGTTTGGCCGAAACCCTAGCTTGCCCATAAGGTGGTGCCGCCACCTTCCTTGGTTGTTCGAGGCCACCGTTAGCTTTGCTATCATCGTGTGAGCAACTTTCTAGTTGATTGTTGCTCTGAATTTTAATCCGAGCTAAGTGTAAAAATTTATTTGTGAAAATCTTAAGCTAAAAATTTTTGGATAGTAGCTAACTATTATAAATAATAGGAATTTGAGTGTCCCGTAGTTGTAAAGTATTTATAGGATATCCTGACAATGTCATAGGTACCTATATCGTGGAGTTTGCCCGGGATCGCGACAAAGTCACGAAATTGCCGCTTTAATACTCAAAACAACATAGTGAATATTTAGGTTAATCTATGAGGTAGTTGTTGTTTTATATGCATTGTTGATTGATATGGATATTGAAACATGAAATATTGCTCGGATTACGAAAATGGTAAGTTTCGAATCTTACGCGGATCAAAGGTGTAAGTGTGGTGTTAATATGGTTACATGAGGTAAGTGTTGTGGAGTTGAATAACAATGAATGTGAGCTATTTGAGATGCTCGGATATGCTTAATTGAGATGTTGGGCAAGGTACGGATTATGGTTGTACTTGTCGGATTAAAGAAACAATAGTATGGAATTGTGTTTGAGGCATTATGGTTACTAATTTGTGAAATTGGTCGATGAATGATATTGTATAGGATGGTTGAGTATTTAAGGATAGTTAGACATTGTAGATTAAATTTTATGCACACAAGTTGTTGATAAAATGTCTAAGTGAAATTGTAATGCTTGTAAACATAAGTAGAAATATGCTAGTGTAGATGCTGTTACCTAGCGTATTATATAAATAATTTAATAAGACAAACAAATTTAATACATCATGCTATTGTTGTACGGACAGGGTGATGTCTAGTATGTTGTTATTGTACGGACAGGGTGATGTCCGGGATGCTATTGTTGTATGGACAGGGTGATGTCCAAGATGCTATTGTTGTACGGACAGGGTGATGTCCGGGATGCTATTGTTGTACGGACAGGTTGATGTCCGAGATGCTATTGTTGTACGGACAGGGTGATGTCCGGGATGTTATTGTTGTACGGACAGGGTGATGTCCGGGATGCTATTGTTGTACTGACAGGGTGACGTTCGGGATGTTATTATTGTACGGACAGGGTGATGTCCGAGATGCTATTGTTGTACGGACAAGGTGTTGTCCGGGATGCTATTATTGTACGGACAAGGTGATGTCCGGGATGCTATTGTTTTACGAACAGGATGATGCCTGGAATGCTATTGTGGTACGGACAGGATGAGTCCGGGATGATATGGACAAGATAGTCCGGTATGACAAATATTGCAGACTGGTATAAGTCCGGGATGTTTTGATGTTATAGTCATGAAAAATTCCTAAATGATAATTATAGAGGTATACACGTAAAATCGAGTGTTATATAATTTTGGCTATCGATTATAGCTGGCCAATGGCCCATTTATATTCAGTGCTCAGCATAGAAGATTTCATATGGGACAAATAAGTTTTATATGTCCCGGAACAATTTTTAAATATTACTTTTTGGTTAATTAAACATACTTGATATGTCTTGTTTATGCTTTAATGGTTAAGAAAAGAAGCATGAATCTTCCAAGTACTCTTCCTAGTTACCTTATGCTCACTGAGTCTTTTGGCTCACTCCGTTTATTTTCAGTCTTTTTCAGATCCTGATAGACCCAGCACTTCCCAACGGATTGACCCAGGACGTGGTAAGCAGTGGCGATGGTGGGATACATTTTGTAGTCACTAGGGTATCATGGGTCCTATGCATTTTGTGTATGATGTATATGTACTTTATATTTTGGAAACTATGTACTAAGTGATGTATGATGTATAACGGCCACGGAGGCCTAGTATGATCTGGTGATGCTTGTGCCGTTATGATATAATATAAATGTATGTTTGTATATAAGATGTCATAAAGGTTGAGTCTGCTACGGGGCATCTTGGTTACTCCCTATCGAAGGTGTTTAAACCGAGATGTCATGTGTTGATGATTATTACATTGTAAATATTGATGATTGAGCGGCAAACCCCCATGTAGGGCGAGATTATGCCGAAATTTTGTTTGATTTTGTTTCGTGGGTATATTCAGGCTTCGGAGGCAGCGGCATACCTTGTCTCTGGCCGATTACATGCCCTGAATTTGGGGTGTGACAAAGGTGGTATTAGAGCATGGTCTAGAGCTTAGTGACTGCTAAAGGGGTAGGGTAGTAGTACATTGCTTACAGGTAATCTTGGGGTATCGGTAAGTAGTGTATTGCCCCTACAGATGTCCATCGTCACATGCAGTTACGTCGGGTAATCTATAAGCCAGCTAGTACATCTAGAATTGTGTCGAGAATATTATGGAATTACTGACAATATATTTATTTTCTAAATATAATGCTATCACGATCACGATCTCATAGATATAGAGACGTATCGGGGGACTGAGAGCCTGAGGTCTTGGATAATATTTTTATTGGCCCTGAGGTCAGAGGCCACAGTGAGGTAGTAACAGGTCTGCTACTAAGGAAATAGATATGATTGCTGGAGGAGTATTAGATGACGACACATATGAATAGTTGTTGGATATGGTAAACAGAACATATTAATATATTCAGGCCCTGGTTGGGCTAGTGATAGAACAATGACAACCACGACTGTTCGACCAAATTCCTTCAGCCAAGTGTTGTTAGTAATGAGTGGTTGTTGGGACAACATACACCCTATCAGCATATAACCTTACCTACTTTGGAGGAACGTTACCACCTAGTTTTGCAGGGGTGGAATCCGATTTTGATCCTAGAAGGTTTTTAGAAGAGTACGACCAACGGTGTGTAGGCTTAGGGTGCTCATAGACTAGAGCCATACAATTAGTGAGGTTTCAGCTGTATGGTAGGGCACATGCATGGTATATCTCTTTAGTAGCCAGAAGGCGGATTGATGACCCTTCCCTCGAGTGGTCAGAATTTAGTGTTGAGTTTCTTCGAGAATTTTTACCAGAAAGTGAAAGGGATTTAGGAATTCATGAATACGAGAGGTTTAGATGATTCGGGGATAGGTCACGGGAGAGAGTGAGATATGAAAGACAAACATCTAGGCAAACAAGGCCATATGGACTAAGGGTTAGAACAACCATAGAATCATGGATGTGGAGGGATAGAGAAGTCAGTAGTCGGAAGAGGAGATCGACTGGTGTATGTTATAGATGTAGCAGGCCAGGGCATTTCAGGAGAGATTGCCCATTAGGTCCAAGTTCATCCCCATCAGTGCGAGCTCCACACCCAGCTACAGCATATCCAGGGCAATCAGCAGGGTTAGTAGCACTACAGACGGGTCAGGGTTCCCAGGGTAGGGAACAACAATCTGTGGGCAGAGAACATACTATGGGAAATAGAGGACAAGCCCATGATTTTGCATTTACTTCCATGGTGACAGGTATAACCTTAGTCTGGTTGTGGCAAATTGATTTCATTTGATTTGAGCACTATATATTGAGTTGTATTTCAAGGAACTTTGAAGTATTTCGACCTAGTTCTGAGATTTGTTATTGATGTTGAGGATGTTGCGAAATGTTGGTGGTTGGATATTAAACTAAACTTGTAGGCTGGGTAATGTTTGGTTGCTAAAGGATATATTTTAAGTTGGATTATAAATCACACACAAGGTGCTTGTGAAAATGCCTAGGAGGAAGGCGATTATTATGCCTACAAGGTGTTTGATTTAATGTTTGAACGAAAATATATAGCCTTGGAAGATCCTAAGTAACCAAGATAAGAATATGATTTGGCATGGATGCCAATGCCGTAAGATTGATGTCAACTTATTATGGCTAGCCTAGTAGCGTACCTAGGCAGATAAAACTGATGGTATAGTCATGATAGCCTAGTATAGTTTCTAAGCGGGTTATATTGATTATATGGTTGTTGTTGCCTAGTGGTAATATAGATGGATAATTATACAGATGTGGATGTTTATGTTTCCCCTGTGCACCAGGGAGTTTCGAGATTTAATTCTCGCACTAGTTCCTGAGTTTAAGATGCTGGGCCTTAACAGACGGAGATCATCATATATCTTAGATGACTTGAGGGGCTATGCCTGGCAGATCATCACCACACGAACTTTGTCCGGGTTATGTGCTAGCACGTGGAACTAGATGCGAGGGATTTGATCATGAATTATTACATTAATCTCATGACTATGTGAAATGTGGAGTTTTTTGGTTATTGTACTTGATTGAGACATATTGCTCTAGTATCGGTTATTTAATATTTGGATTGTACTTGAGTATAATTTGATGATAGTGTTGGTCTGAAGTTACATCTATTGATATGGTATAAATGAATGGCTCAGTGAATGAATGTAGTGAACATACGAGACACAATGTTATTTATTAAGCATGTATAGTTGAAAGAATGAGTCAGAGCTGAGCAGTGGAAGTGTAGTGTGATCAGAGGAAAAATTGATTGAAAAAGGATTGATGTTGGAAATATTAAAAGACTATGAGTGTATTATTTTTCTATCATTGGATAAAGCCAATATTGTGGTAATGTTTTAAAATATTACTGATAGTTAATAGTAAGGGAAACCCCCAATTTATATAATCGATTAGTAGTCCTCGAGATAGAAGGTGTTCGAGGTAAAATCCTCGAAGTGGCACCCAATTTTTCTTATGTGTTGTACCTCGATACAGTTATGATTTATCGTGAGTTCAAATAGTTCTAATAGTGACAGAGTATAGAACACATTGTCACGAAGTGGTGATTATTTGTTTACTGTGCTAGCAGTTTAAGCTGAGCATCAGAAGCCAGCAGTAATGCTACAGAGTTTAATATACAATAATGAGATTCAAATAGGTTATAAAGTTGAATACATAATAATGGGATTGAGATAAAGTCATTATGGGGCCTAGATATAGGCTTGCCTAAGGTAGACAAGGAATGTGATTTTATTTGAGTGATTGTCGATAGACTGACTAAATTAACACACTTGATTCCGGGTAAAATTACGTATAACATAAGTCAGTGTGCTAGACTCTATTTAGACCAGATTGGGTCTTTGTGAAGTTTTCGTGTTTATTATGCTTGATTGAGACGTCAAGTTTACAGTTAAATTCTGGAGATCATTCCAAGTAGCTTCTGAAATACAGTTGCGATTTAGTACCGTATTTCATTTACGGACAGATGATCAGTCCTTGAGGACATTTTATGTGTTAATATACTAGATTCTGAGGAGAATCGGGATCGATACCTATCATTGATTGAGTTTGTATATATTAATAGTTTTTAGTATAGTATGCAGATGATACCTATTCTAGTATTTCGGTCTAGTTTCGGGCTTATCTTATTGACTATTTCGGATTGCGATTTTTAGTTTGTTTATTGTCGATCATTGCAAAACTAGGACCGAGACATTGTGTGGCTATATGTGCCAATATCCTGTCAGTTAATTTGAGACAGGAGGATATCAGTTGTTCAGTTCAGATATGGTATGGTACACCTAGAAAAAGGTGTAGTTAATCAAAGATATATTAGTAACTGCTAGAGTAGGCATAAGTTGTATGCCGATAGCATGTGACTAAGTATTCTTGAAAGTTTCACCTTTCAAGAATGTTATGAGCTTTTGGCGGATGGCCAAGTTGAGTCCGAGGTATTTTGGACCATTTCAGATATTGAGTTAGACCTACCATCTGAGATGAGTGGTGTACACTCTGTGTTTCATGTACTTATAATGTGGAGATTCATGTCAAATGATTTTCATGTGAGAACCACAGATAGTACCTGTACTTTTATATAAGTTGACTTTATGCAAAATTCGAGGACGAATTTTATTAAGGGGGGAGAATTGTAAGACCCTCGTAAGTACGAGATCAATTTGAGACAATTATAACATGCTGATGGCTCGAGGTTAAACTTTGAAATGCCTATAGAAAGGATGGGCTACCATGTGTTACACATGTTGCATGATAAATTGTAGAGTTGAGGGTTTAATCGAGTGATTAAATGATTTAACCCCAAATTGACTAAAAGCCGGGATAGGGGAAAATCCGTAAAATGTGATAATTTAACTTCACATAGTGTTGATATGTGATATAACATTATTTGGGAGTGTTAGAACAAGAATCGGCAGAAAAATTGGTAAAATGTGAACCAGGGGTATTTTGGTTATTTTACCACAAAAGTTTGTTTTTAGTCCGTAAATGGTACCAATGGACTAAGTGATCATATAGGATCATAATATGATTTTTAGATAAAAAATTGGACATTAAAATCAAATCCGATAGCTAAAATTGTGTAATTCATCATTTAGTGACGCTGGCGTAAATTATCGTAAAAACATGGTTCGGGATTTTTCGGAACTGATCCAAATACATGGACATATGTTATAACATATGAAGATTATGTATATGACAAGAAAAATCAAAAACAGAGTTGAAACCAGATACGTCCTTAAGTAACCTAAAGGAATGAAAACCGAGAACTGACAGCGGAAAGGTCTGGAAAAGGTTTTAAATGGATCAATGGATTAATATATAAATAAAATGATGTTAGCAAGCTACAGGTGAAATAAGAACAAAAATCGAAGCTAAAACCAAAAAAGTCAAAATGTTGACCCGTTGGCGCTCCGAGGCCCGGATTTGGGTTTCATGATATCGAAAAATTACCCGAACATGAATATGAGTATATTATCATATTTGGAACATATCCGTGTTAAGAAAACTGAAAAATAGGCTTCTGAACGTTAAATTACACGTTGGCCCGCTAAGGTACTAAAACATAAAACAAGGGCAAAATGGTCATTTGGCCATGGCTCACTTATTAAGTCTGAAAATCAGACTTCTTCCTCCCCCATTTTCACGTGAAAACCAAAAAAGAGAGAAAGAAAGAGGGCAAGCCATGGAAGCTTGATTCCAAGCTTTCTCTCTCCTTCGTTTACTAGGCAAATCACCAAAATTTTCAAAGATTTCACAAACCCAAAGGTAACTTCATGTTCTAAGCTTGATTTTGATGTTATATTTTGAAGATTTTTCCTTTAACTATGAGAAACCATGTGGGCTAAAAATTGGTGGTGGTGAACCACCATGTTGCCACCATTTTTTCCGCCACGGGAGGTGTTCCTCCATCTCCTTAAATCATAAATTAGTATCAGATAGCTTTGAATAAAAATTTAGAGGCTAAAACAAGTTTGGCCGAAACCCTAGCTTGCCCATGAAGTGGTGCCGCCACCTTCCTTGGTTGTTCGAGGCAACCGTTAGCTTTGCTATCATCGTGTGAGCAACTTTCTAGTTGATTGTTGCTCCGAATTTTAAACCGAGCTAAGTGTAAAAATTTATTTGTAAAAATCTTAAGCTGAAAATTTTGGATAGCAGCTAACTATTATAAATAATGGGAATTTGAGTGTCCCGTAGTTGTAAAATATTTACAGGATATCCTGACGATGTCATAGGTACCCATATCATGGAGTTCGCCCGGGATCGTGACAAAGTCACGAAAGTGCCGCTTTAATACTCAAAATAACCCAGTGAGTATTTAGGTTAATCTAGGAGGTAGTTGTTGTTTTATATGCATTGTTGATTGATATGGATATTGAAACATGAAAGATTGCTCGGATTACGAAAATGGTAAGTTTCGAACCTTACGCGGATCAAAGGCGTAAGTGTGGTGTTAATATGGTTACATGAGGTAAGTGTTGTGGAGTTGAATAATAATGAATGTGAGCTATTTGAAATGCTCGGATATGCTTAATTGAGATGTTGGGCAAGGTACGAATTATGGTTGTACTTGTTGGATTAAAGAAACAATAGTATGGAATTGTGTTTGAGGCATTATGGTTACTAATTTGTGAAATTGGTTGATGAATGATATTGTATAGGATGGTTGAGTATTTAAGGATAGTTAGACATTGTAGATTAAATGTTATGCACACAAGTTGTTTGATAAAATGTCTAAGTGAAATTGTAATGCTTGTAAACATAAGTAGAAATATGCTAGCGTAGAAGCTGTTACCTAGCATATAATATAAATCATTTAATAAGATAAACAAATTTAATACATCATGCTATTGTTGTACGGACAGGGTGATGTCCAGGATGATATTATTGTACGGACAGGGTGATGTCCGGGATGCTATTGTTGTACGAACAGGGTGATGTCCGGGATGCTATTGTTGTACGGACAGGTTGATGTCCGGGATGCTATTGTTGTACGGAAAGGGTGATCTCCGGGATGCTATTTTTGTACAGACAAGGTGATGTCCGGGATGCTATTATTGTACGGACAAGGTGATGTCCGGGATGCTATTGTTTTACGAACAGGATGATGTCTGGAATGCTATTGTGGTTCGGACAGGATGAGTCCAGGATGATACGAACGAGATGAGTCTGGGTTGAAATGGACAAGATAGTCTGGGATGACAAATATTACGGACTGGTATAAGTCCGGGATGTTTTGATGTTATAGTCATAAAAATTCCTAAATGTTAATTATAGATGTATACACGTCAAATCGAGTGTTAGATAATTTTGGCTATCGATTCTAGCTGGCCAATGGCCTATTTATATTCAGCGCTCAGCATAGAAGATTTCATATGAGACAAATAATTTTTATATGTCTCGGAACATTTTTTAAATATTACTTTTTGGTTAATTAAACATACTTGATATGTCTTGTTTATGCTTTAATGGTTAAGAAAGGAAGCATGAATCTTCCAAGTACTCTTCCTAGTTACCTTATGCTCACTGAGTCTTTCGGCTCACTCCGTTTATTTTCATTCTTTTTCAGATCCTGATAGATCGAGCTCTTCCCAGATTTCGGATAGCTAGCTGCTCGTATACTTGTGGTAAGTGGATTGACCCAGGACGTGGTAAGCAGTGGCGATGGTGGGATATATTTTGTAGTCACTAGGGTTTCATGGGTCCTATGCATTTTGTGTATGATGTATATGTACTTTATATTTTGTAAACTGATGTATCTAAGTGATGTATGATGTATAACGGCCATGGAGGCCTAGTAGTATCTGGTGATGCTTATGCCGTTATGATATAATATAAATGTATGTTTGTATAAGATGTCATAAAGGTTGAGTCTGCTGCGGGGCATCTTGGTTACACCCTATCGGAGGTGTCTAAACCGAGATGTCATGTGTTGATGATTATTACATTGCAAATGTTGATGATTGAGCGGCAAACCCCCATGTAGGGCAAGATTATGCCGAAATTTTGTTTGATTTGGTTTTGTGGGTATATTCAGGCTTCGGAGGCAAGGGCATACCTTGTCTCTGGCCGGTTAAATGCCCTGAATTTGGGGTGTGACAGAAACTATACTAAGACAGTAGCTAAAGCTTCTAAACAACCCTCTCTAAATGCCTTAGCCAATTTCAACCATTGTTTTTCTTTTGAATTCAAATCTGCCTCTACTGTCCGAATTTGACACACGATTTTTTAGCCTATTTTAAAAAATTCAAAAAACTCTAAAAAAAATACTAGAGACTCAGAACATGTAAAACACGAGAACAAATTGGCTTAATTTTCTGATTAAAGATGACTGACCAGAAAAATCGGAGAAGTTCGAGTACTGGGTGAAAAAAGTGTTTTGCCAAAACACATTTTTTGCCTTGATAAAGTCATTTAAAAATCAAAGTAAAAATTGTTAGAGATCATCCTAAAGACCTAAAAACAGTAGCTATAACATTTAAAAACCTTGGATAAAAATTGGCTAAGTAAAAAAAAATCAGAAAGGTAGAATAATCAATTTGACAACTCTTTAATTTTCCACAAGTATGCTCAAGAGAGCATGACTTTGAGCCATTGATTGGCCTAAGTCATAAATCATGTGGCAATGACATGGAATGCATGAATATACAGAAAATGAAATGTATGAAATGCATGGTCTAAAGCATAAATGGTAAAGGAAATGAATGACAATTCAAAGTAACCTAAATGCCTAGCATGAGTTTGCATGGTAATAAATGCTATCCTAACTTAATATGCATGCAATGCTTGATAATGCAAATATGACTTGGACCTAATATGTTATGAATATGCATGAAAATGCTAATGTAACCTAATACCTAAGTAGCATAGCAGTGCATGGCAATACCAATATGATTTAAGACCTAATATGGCCTAAACCTAAAATGTAATGAGAATGCATAGCAATACTATGAACATACACTGACCAATGAACCTAATACTAATGCTTGAACAAACAGCAACTAATACACAATTTCAAGATATGATAATGCAAAGCATGTTACCTAAACAAAATGCAAATGCATGACAAGGCAAGGAATGCATGAAGAGGCCGAATGGTCACATGGTACTCTAGTGCAATCCTATCTAGTAAATGACACAAGCACATGAAAAATCATATCAAGATACATAATGTCATGAAATTTTCACAAGCATATGACATACTAAAATCAAAATACACAAGCTCATGGCATAGGAATGCAAACAAGCCAAAAAGCAAGATGAAAATGCACATGCAAGCCATACTAAATATCAAGATATGCTAACTCATGGCATGGAGATGCAAACAAGTCAAGAAGCAAAATGAAAATGCACATGTAAGGCATAGCAAAATGGAGTAGTCGAATGGCCATATGACCAAATATAAAATGCAAACATGTTTATAATATAAGACATGATATATGAAAAAATGCACAATATGATTCCAATGAACACAATGGCCGAACCTACAAGGGAAAATCATTAAGCATGGAAAAGAAATATAGAAGCAAATATAGCATAGAAAATAATGTAAAGAACATATAAAAAATTAAGCATAGACATGCAAATCAAATAACAAGCAAAACTAGTAAATAAAACAAGGAAAGTTAAGCTCCATGGTTGGTATAAAATGGGCATAGCCTCTCACCTAACCATAATCACTTGGTCTTGCCAAGATCATGAAGCCTTTACATTTCAAAAACCAGAAAAATAAACCATTCTAAATAACAAAATTAAAGTGAGCTTCATGGTAGGTAAAAATGGGCATAGCCTCTCACCTAACCATGGTCACTTGGTCTTGCCAAGATCATGTAGCCATTTCATCCTCTTTTGCTTTATTTTTTTGTAAAAAATCAGAACATAAAATACTTAAACAAACCTTCAAAAATCATATTTTTTCATAACAAAATGCAAAGAAAAAAAAAAAAAACCAAGGCATTCGGCCATAACAAAAATCTTTAAGAAAAATTTATTTTCAACCATTTTTTTTTTGAAGAGATGAAAACTTAAGTAAACATTTAAAACTTTGATTTCTATGAAAAATGTAGTAGGAAAACAAGATAGAAAATCAAGAAATCACCATGGAAAACAAGAAGAAAACTATGCTAGAGCTTGGTAGAGATGACTACCTTCAAGCTCTTCTATTGAAAACCCTTTTCGTTTTTCTATCAAAACCTTTTTATTTTTTAAATTAGCTACTGAATTCAGCATCCAAACTTATCAAAAAATGAAATCAGCCCCCCCTCTAATGGCTTGGCCGAATGGCCCTCCAACCCTTGGATGGAATTTGCATTTTTCTCCTCCAATTTTGGCCTTTAGATTAAGATATTTTGATGACAACATAAAAATGTCATCTTCCAATTGATAGCAGCCCTTAAGATGTGTACTTAGCCCTTGTAACAACCTCAGCCCTTAGATGCAAAAGTGGACCAATCCCATGCACTCCCTTGCTTGCCCCCTTTGAGTACCTACCCTTGGATGAGTTGTGTTCTTCCATTCTTGGTCATTGGATGAGGACAACATAAAAATGACATCTTGTAGATTGAATCCAGCCCTTAACATGTGTACTCAGCCCTTGTAGATGGCCTAAGCCATTGGATAAAAAGAGACAATCCCATGCACTCCCTTGTTTGGCCGAATGGATGCCCACCTTTGGATGAATTGTGCTCATCTTTTTTCTTCCATTCTTGGCCATTAGATGAAGGTTCTTTCATGAAAAATAAAAATTTCATCTTGGCATTTAAACTTCGCAGTTGGATGGTGCATTCAACTTTTCTACAAAGCACCTAAGCCATTGGATGAAAGGGGGACCATTTGCAAGGTGTTAGTGGTAGCATGTGAGCTTGATAATGACTAAGGAATTAAATTGATCAAGATTATTTCTTCTCCTCTATGTTGGCTTATCAAATGAGGTAAAATCCCAGCAAATCCTGTATCTTTCATATTTTTCTTAATTACAAATTTACCCTTTTGATTTCTTCGATAAAATGACCTTTTTGACCCCCGAACTTAAATAAATAGAAAACGGACTCCAAATTCAAATTTTCTTTTCTCAATACTTACAAAATAATAAAAAATTAAATTCTGGAAGTTTTCAAAATTTTTCGAGTCCATTTGCTATTTATTTCGGATTTATTTCCAAAATTGCCCTTTTTATGCACAACCAATATCTTCCAAATAATTTAAAAATGTGATCTGGAAGTTTTCATAATTTTTGGAGATCATTTACTATTTTTTCGGGATTTATCTGCTTGAATTACTACATAAGGGAGCCGAGATTTGGCCATTTTGCAAACGAACTCCGAATCAAGATTTTCTTTTGCCAATCTCTTTTGAATAATTTAAAAATGAGATTTGCAAATTTTCAAAATTTTTGGAACTCGTTTGCTATTTTTTTTGGGATTTATCCTGTTGAATTTCTACATAGAGGACCAGGGATTTGGCCATTTTGCAAACGAACTCCGAATCAAGATTTTCTTTGACCAATCTCTTTGAAATGATTTAAGAATGAAATTTGAAAATTTTTAGAATTTTTGGAGTTCATTTGCTATTTTTCCCAAATTTTCCAATTTTGCCCTTTTGCCTCCGAAACCTGGTTTTGCTCAAAACAAGTCCGATTTTCAGATTTTCTTCAAACTGAGCCTTGGGCTATCCTTGTTTAATCACTCCTCATCAATTAGGGGCTTTAGTCCTACCGAATCGAGCCATTTCTGTAATTCTTCCAAATTTCATAGAAATTCGCCAAAAACCCTAATTCTCGGTTTTCTTTCGAATTGACTTTTCTATCAGTTTTTCCTCCAAGTAGCTTCTCTATTACCCGTATTCAGTACTTATCTTTCATTTGGAACCTTCAATTCTGACCAATTTGATCGTTTAAGCATTTTTCCCCAAATTTCTCAAACTAGGGTTTCCTTTCTACTGAAATTCCGTAACCCAACTTCAGACCTCCATATTTTTCAATGTAGACCTTGGATTGTCAAAATTCTTTCACCATCTTTCAATTGAACTTCAAATCTTGATTTGTGGGTTGACTTTTTCAATAGTTGACTTTTTGGGTTAACTTTTTGGGGTTAACTTTTTTGGGGTTGACTTTTTTAAGTTTGACTTTTTCTGTATGCTTTCATAGACTAAGTCTCGGAGTACCACCTGCAGGATGAGAAAAGCCTTTTAGCATTCTGAAACATCAATTTAGGAAGAAAACAAACCTGTTTTAGTGGTCCAGACAAAATTAGGTGTCTACAACCTTCATAATTGTATTCTTAATCTTATGACATTTTCATTTGCATGAAAGGGGTTCGAGATATGAGGAAGGAGTTGAAGGAACGATTGGATGCTTTGGTACTCAATCAAGAGGAGTTTGGACATGAAATCCTAGAAATGAAAGAACAAATCGCCAAATTGATGAAAATGTTTGAGGATATGGGTAAGAGTAAAGGGGAATTTTCTGAAGCTTCTTTATCACTTTTGGATCAACCAAAACCATTAGGTCTAGAAAATACAATCCTTGCTGGATCCTGCGCTTGTCAATGCCACAAAGGTTCTAATCCTGATGAAATTGTGAACAAAATTGTGAAAATGATTAAACCCGAAAGCCTGATATCGAAGACAGAAATCTCAGATCCTGTACCATACCTGCAAACCGCTCTAAGTCCAAACCAGTATCCCCACCCAACTATAGCTCAATTGTCCACTGGGATGACCAATACGGGATCCCTGAATCCCACTCCATCACCACCAGCTGGCAGTTCGTACTATTTCTAGCATCAATCACCTTATCAAGCATCCGAGATAGGAACCTCGAATTATGTACAACCTCCAGGGGTCCCGAGTCCAAATCCATACCCTTGCCTTGTTATTCCGCCATTTCCCCATGTAAACACTCCGGTTCGAACCTTAGTGCCACCGTCAAGTGCCCCAATTCCTAGGCCCTGTGTGACTAAGAAACAACCCCGAGACAAAACCTAAAGGCATTTTGATCCCATTCCAATCAGCTATCAAGAGCTTTTCCCAATGTTGGTCTGAAATCACCTGGTTGCCTATGTGTCATTGAAACCCCTGTCACCACCATACCCCAAGTGGTATAATCCGAATGCAAGATGTGATTATCATTGTGGAACTGTTAGGCATAGCATTGAGCACTGCAATGCACTCAAGAACAAAGTACAATCTCTTATAGATGCCAAGTGGTTAGATCCAACGACACTAATTGATAGAGGACTGGGAAAGCGTAATTAGGATTAGGATATTTACGGCAATAATTTAGAAGGATTCTGGTCTGACATGATGTAGTAGGATTTCACTTTTTCAGTAGCCGGCTCTTATAGCCTTAGGATGCTAGGAAGAATAAAGTGCTTGTAAAGGCAGTTTTAATCACTACTCAGATTTTGTAAACATGGTTTATACCTTGTGAACATTGATGTGGGAATGAATTGGTTATGTTTCAAATTTATGAGATGTTGATGATTAAGTTCTTTCGATTCTTATTTCCTCTGTGATATCTTTCCCTTTGCATTTTGGTATCCAATCAATTATTTGTCATACCATACATGTCACTCATACATGCATCTTGATAGCATCAGGTTGCATTCATGACATACATAGTCAACATGATTTCTTTGTATATGTTCATTTGTCTATTCTTTACATGCATAATATTGATATCGTGTTGCAGTGATAAGGTCATTCATTGGAAAATGCATCTGGAACATATATAGTCATTCATGGCATATATCCATGCATTGATTTGTTTATTCTTTGCTTGCATTATAGTAGCATCGTTGCATTTATTACATACATGATCAGCATGTTTCCACTGTATATGTCCATACATCGTTTTTTTATTTCACATGCATCAAATGACATTCATGGCTCACTCATCATGTCACACATTTGGAGGAATAAAACAGAAATTGGTTAAGCTTTAAGAGTCTTTGAAAGAATTTCCATTTCAAATCAGAGGTATAAGATGTACTTAGTACCTTTTTTTTTTCTTAAATATAGGCTAGAGCTATGGAGAATGAACAAGTTGCCCAATTGGAAAGAATGGAAAAGGAACAAGAAAAATCGCAAGAATAGTTTGCAAAATTTGAAGCAGAATCTAGAGATCAGAGGACTAAATTGATGGAGCTGGTATCCGTTGTAGTTAAGGGAAAGGGATACACTGAAAACTTGGTTGACAGAGAAGGATTAGAGGCACAAAAGGGTCAAATTGAGGTCATGATGTTGGATGGCCAGAATATAGTTAATCCCAGCAACATCCTAAACTTAGATGATCCAGTTGAACAAGAAAAGTTGAAAACAGTTGAACTAAATGGGGCTGAGTCAGCAGATTTCTAAAAGAAGTATCATCTGTTAGAGGAAAGGATTCGAGCTGTTGAAGGTGGAGATGAAGTAAGTGTAAGAGAGCTTATTTTGATCCCTGATCTGGTCATCCTGCCAAAATTCAAGATCACGAAATTCAAAAAGTATGATGGACTTGAAAACCCCAAAACACACTTGTCTGCATATTGTAGTAGGATGGTGGGCATGCGCATGATGAGAAATTGCTTATCCACATATTTCAATGCAGCCTAATAGGAGGGGCATCTAATTGGTATTGTCAGTTGAAAAAGGCCAAGTGAATACATGGAGAAACTTAGCCCGGGCATTCCTAAAACAATATGAGCACATGTTGGAAGTGGCTCCAGATCGATCGACACTCCAGAACATGAAAAAGAGCCCTAATGAGAATTACAAAGAATATGCTCGTAGATGGAAAGATGTGGCCGTGCAAGTTCAACCACCTCTTATAGATAGAGAAATGAATGCTTTGTTTGTGGATACCCTCCCGCATCCATACTATGACAAGTTGATCGGCAATGCCTTTTCAGAATTTGCAGATATACTGTTCGTAGTGGGTAAGATTGAAGATGGGATAAAGAAAGGGAAAATTATGGATACTAATGCCGGAATATTTTTCAAAAAGAAAAATGATGTTGCTAAGGGGCATGTTCAAGTCGTAAATGTTGAAGGCAGAAATAAAAGAGGGTTCAGTGCAGTGCAAGATGATCCTTTTGGTGGTTATTTACATCCCCAATCCTATGTTGACCATTGGATTCAGCACGGTCATCATCATGCTTCAAAGCCTTTCACATCACCTCAGAATTTCGTCATGCCAAATGGTCCAGAGTTTAGCTCAGTCTGTTCCCAGAGTATTAAGAGAAAGAAGGAAAAGGTGTACCATTCAATTCCGATGACCTACACAGAACTTCTTCCATTGCTTGTCCAAAGACAAATGATCTCCGTTGTACCTGCAAAGCCCAGGAAGTCTCCTTACCCGAAATGGTATGATCCTAATACCACATGCGAGTATCACAACGGGGTTAAAGGGCATTCCACGGAGAACTACATTGCACTCAAAGACAAAGTTTAGGCCGTAATTGATGTAAACCCGACAAAGTTCAAAGAGCTCATGGATGCTCATCAAGGACGACGGGATTTGGGATCATGTGTTCTCAGGGTAGCATGCCAGTCAAGGGCAATCCTTAACCTTGTTTTAAGATTTGCATTTACTTTCGATTTGTTTGAAATGAATGAACTTTAAATTGCAAGCATCATACATCATATCTCATTTGAAGTTTTGAATATTCTTCTTAAGTCTTGTTTATATGATTTATGAAAGAAAAAACAAAAAAGGCTGAAAATAAAAGTCCATACGGATAATTTTCCATTTTGAAAATAAAAGGATATTCCTTTGAATAGTGAAATGAGTTTCGAAATAATGGGTGATCATCATGGGGGATGGATTCCTAGGAAACATGTTGAATAAATACCACTCAAAAGCCACAAAGAATAACCTTTATCAAGGCCATGAGTAATGAAAATTTGAAAAACTCTTTCATGGATTTCTTGAAAGTCAAGCAAAAATGACAATCTTCCAAAAGATCTAGATTAGGTAGTTTGATACGTTTTAAAGTTATGCCATGTTACAAATCATAGCAAAAACTCAAAACCTTCGAATCCCTTTGAAAGAATCCAAATTGCAAATCTCTAGGCTTTTTCCCAGACCTTGATTAATGAGCACATGAACCAAAGGATGAACCAGAACACCTTTTTTTTCTCTCCCCATGTGTTGGAAACATTTTGAAGAAATTGAAACCCAAACAAGTTCATTTAGCGAGAAGCTCAAAGATAAAATCTGAGATGTTCCTTCACAGCAGGATTCTCGCGAACCAAAAGACCTTCACTTCAATGGTAAATCAAAATGAGGCATCATTTTTGGCTAAAAATGAATCACGCATGATTTTTTTGGGGCATGCAGCAAAAAGAAAAAAGGAAAAATATTGTGACATCATTAATCTAAGAATTCAAATGATTCCAAATGCAAATTGAAATTCCGATTACCTATTCCCATGAGGATTGCTATTCAAAGAGAATATTCATACTTGATATGAGAAATGGCCGTCTTTCATATCCCTTTCACAAAGAGAAATTATCCATAGTCACCCCTTTTGAGCCTAAAGAATTCTTTTTCTTTGAACCCTGATCAAGGATCACCCTCCACATTGGGAGGCAAATACGAGGAAGGATTTTCTCAAAAATCATGGTGAAATAAGTCCCGACTGGGAGACAAAAACAAAGCGAATTGAGCTCCCAAACAAGTACGGGCTCACTATGTCAAAGTGAAGATACAAGAAAAAAGAAGGGAAAAGAAAAAAAAGAAATGATGGCGAATTGAAAGCCAAGAACACACAAAAAATGTGTATGAAAGAGATGGAAAATTGAAAGCCAAGAACAAAAAAGAAAAAAAGAGAAGCAAAACTCAAAAGAAAGAAAGAGAAGTCCAAAAGGGACAAATGTTTCAAAGGGAATCCTCCCCAGGAAATGATCCTTAATCTGATTACCCTCAAACACATATTTTGAGCCTACTTATCCTTTCTTTTTGAACCTTGAACCTTGGCCTACGTTACGTGCTTTAAAAGTTTATTTTGATCAAGCATGGATATTTAACTTGGAAAGTTTTCCTTAGATTTTATCCCATCTCATCAGATTTTTATTTCATTATGGAAGAATTTTGAATTCTCAGGTGCATGATGGAACAAAGAAAAAGAGAGAAACAATGAAGCTCTAGGGTGAAAACCCAAAAATAGGCAGTCTAGAGCAGAATAAGAAAAAATTCTAATGCCACACATTGATATTGCCAAAACCATCAATTTGAGCATCAAGGAACTCTTAGACATACCAAAAAAAGACAGCTTTTTCTTTGGAATTGATTTTGAAAGTTAAACCTTTTCCCTTCCAATATTGAACCCATCATGGCTAAGGTTAACATTTATCAAAATGCCATATTCAGAGATTGAAGGATTGATGAGATTTAATTAAAACGTTTGATTTTAAGGAATTCGTGTTTTGAGAAAACTTACTCCTGAGCCAAGATAAAGGACATTCACCTTCCCCTCTTTGTCAAGATGAAAAAACTTTCTTAGACAAATCCAGACCTGATTGCATCAGCCCATTGACCTCGTTGCATTAAATCGTTCAAATCACTCGAAAAAGTGAAGCTGATTTCCCATCTTGCTTAGAAATGTCTCAAATGGTGATCACCAATTTCTGAAAGACTTCAATTTCACATGTTTTGGAAGAAATAAAATTGACATGACTTAGGAAGAACAAACTAAAATTGAGGTGTCGATATGCTCTAGCAAAAAGTTCATTTTGTTCAGCGGCATGAAATTTTGAGTTTGAATGAAGTCGGGAATTCGCTGGGGCAAGGACAAGTCGGGAATTCGAAACCATGCGATTTCTTCCAACATGATGAATTGGAAAGTATAGACAAGGGGCAAGAATCACTCCCTCCAACAGGAAACCTCGTCAGGACACGAGAAAAAAAAGGGAGATGATCAATCTTCTTAACATTCTCATAATATGAAATGGTGTCATAAGCATTCATGCATCATGTAATGAACATGTGCATCTACATTTTTGCAAGTTACATTGGTTTTTTTGCATCCATACATTTGATCATTACATTTGTCAAGCATTGAAAATACAACAAGAAAAAGGAGATAGGTTTCTTAGAAAGAGAAAGGTCTTCTTTAAATTTGTAAAAACAAAAAAAAAATGTGAGTCTTGAGAACTTCTTGGAGACAAGAAAATCAAGAAAGTGTTGAGAATCCCAAAATGATGAAAATTTTCAAAAAAAAAAAAAAAGAAAATGATTTTTTCAAAATATTGAGACTTTTATGGATGAGAAAGTTAAAGTTGTGGAGCCTTGAAGAAAGAGTTTTTCAAAAAAAAAAAAAAAAATTGATTAAGCCCAATCAAGTTGGCATGTTAGACTTAGTTAAGCCCAATCAAGTTGGCATGTTAGACTTAGTTAAGCCCAATGTAAGCTAGCATAGTAAGGGTGTAAGCCCAGTTGAAGTTGGCATCTTAGTTGAGTAAGCCCAATGTAAGCTAGCACAAAAGGCGATTAAGCCCAGTCAAGTTGGCATGTTAGAGGTGATTAAGCCCGACGTAGCTGGCACAAAAGGAATTAAGCCAGTTCAAGTTGGCATCTTAGTTAGTTAAGCCCAATGTAAGCTGGCACAGTAAAGGTGATTAAGCCCAGTAAAGTTGGCATGTTAGAGGTGATTAAGCCCGACGTAGCTGGCACAGTAAAGGAATTAAGCCCAGTAAAGTCAGCATGTTAAAGGTGAATAAGCCCAGTAAAGTTGGCATGTTAGATGTGAATAACCCCGATGTAGCTGGCATTAAAGGTGAATAAGCCCGATGTAGCTAGCATAAAAGGTGATTTAAGCCCAGTAAAGTTGTCATTTTAAGATGTGAGTAGGACCAATATAGCTGGCATAAAAGGTGAGTAAGCCCAGTAAAGTTGGTACGTTAGATGTGAATAAGCCCGATGTAGCTAGCATAAAAGATTAGTTAAGCCCAATGTAAGCTGCCAGTTATGGTCTAAGCCCAGTGAAGTTGGCATATTGAGAAGTGATTAAGCCCGGTAAAGTTGGCATTTTAAGATGTGGTTGAGCCCAATATAGCTAGCGCAAAAATGGTTAGGCCTAGCGAAATTGGCACGTTAGGTGTAGTTAAGCCCAATATAACTAGCACAAAAATGTTTAGGCCAGTGAAGTTGGCACGTTAGATGTGGTTGAGCCTAATATAGCTGGCCCAAAAATGGTTAGGCCTAGTGAAGTTGGCACGTTAGGTGTAGTTAAGCCCAATATAACTGGCACAAAAATGGTTAGGCCCAATGAAGTTGGCATGTTAGATTTGGTTGAGCCCAATATAGTTGGCACAAAATGGTTAAGCCCAGTGAAGTTGGCACGTTAGATGCAGTTAAGCCCAATATAACAGGCACAAAAATGGTTAAGCCCAGTGAAGTTGGCATTTTAGATGCAGTTAAGCCCAATATAATTGGCACAAAAATTGGTTAAGCCCAGTGAAGTTGGCATTTTAGATTTGGTTAAGCCCGACGTAGCTGGCATTAAAAGTGATTAAGCCCAGTAAAGTTAGCATGCTAGATGTTAATAAGCTCGACGTAGCTGGCACAAAATGTTTAAGCCCAGTGAAGTTGCCATTTTTAAATTTGGCATTTTAAATTTGGTTAAGCCCGATGTAGTTGGCAAAAAAAAAAAAACGTTTAAGCCCAGTGAAGTAGGCATTTTAAAATTTGGCATTTTGAATTTGGTTGATGATTTTGAATTTACCGTAGAGATATTTTGTTTTAAAATCGAACTCGTTTTTCTTTTCTAATGAGTCGAATCCCGAGGTTTATCGTAGAGATATTTTGTTTTAAAATCGAACTTGTTTTTCTTTTCTAATGAGTCGAATCCTGAGGTTTATCGTAGAAATATTTTGTTTTAAAATCAAACTGGTTCTGCTTTTCAAATGAGTCAAATATTTTGTTTTAAAATCGAACTCGTTTTCTTAAGACGGGTCGAGCCTTGATTACTCACGGAACTCAATTTAAGGACAAATTGAACTCGTTTCCTTAAGACGGGTCGAGCCTTGATTAGTCAGGGAACTCAATTTAAGGACAAAATCTTCAATTTATAGCTTTTTAAAAAAAAAATGAAAAAAAAGAAGAAAATTTGAAAAAATGAAAAAAAATGAAAAAAATGATAATGAAAACCCTTTTTTTTTTCTCTTCACATGTGATTTCACTAACCGGACAAAATTAGTTTGTTTATCTTTGCCTGATTCCTGATTCTCAGCAGTAGCCAAAGAGGGGTAGCTGTAGACACCTAATTTTGTCTAGACCACCAAAACAGGTATGTTTTCTTCCTAAATTGATGTTTCAGAATGCAAAAAGACTCTTCTTATCTTGCAGGTGGTACTCCGAGACTTAGTCTAAGAAGTTAGGCATAAAAAGTCAAACTCAAAAAAGTCAACCCCAAAAAAGTCAACACTAAAAGGTCAATTACCGAAAAAGTCAACCCACTTTCAAAATCAAGATTTGAAGTTCAATTGAAAAATGGTCAAAGAATTTTGATAATTTGAGGTCTACATTGAAAGATATGGAGTTCGGAAGTTGGGTTACCGAGATTCAGTAGAAAGGAAACCCTTGTTCGAAAAATTTAGGGAAAAATGCTTAAACGATCAAATTGGTTGAAATTGAAGGTTCCAAATGAAAGATAAGCACTGACTACGGGTAGTGGAAAAGCCACTTGAAAGAAAAATGAAAGGAAAAGTCAATCCGAAAGAAAATTGAGAATTAGGGTTTTTAGTGGATTTTGGTGAAATTGGGGAAAATTGCAGAAATGACCCGATTCGGTAAAACTAAAGCCCCTAATTGATGAGGAGTGAGTAAACAAGGATAGCTGAAGGCTCAGTTTGAAGAAAATCCGAGAAAAGAGCCGATTGGAGAAAAAAGGGAAAAACGAGAAAATTCTCAACAATGAAAAAAGGAAAAATCAAATCGGAAGGGAATTTGATCGTAAAAATTAGGCGTTTGCGGACCAACTCCAATTCAATATATGACAAAGGCCTAGGAAAAGAAAATCTAAAAATTGGACTTGTTCGAAGAGATTGGCGAAGAAAAATATTGATTCGGTGTTCGTTTGCAAAATGGCCAAATCCCGGGCCCACTATGCAAAAATTCAAAATGATACATCCCGAAAAAATAGCAAACGAGTTCCAAAAATTCCGAAATTTTTTAGACCTCATTCTTAAATTATTTGGAAGATATTGGTGAAGAAAAATCTGGATTCGGAGCTAGTTTAAGAAATGGTAAAAGTTCGGGTACACAAAAGGGCATTTTTGGAAGAAAAAAATCCAAAAAAATAGCAAATGGACTCGAAAATTTTTGAAAACTTCCAAAATTCAATTTTTTATTATTTCAAGAGTATTGAAAAAATAAAGTTTGAATTTGGAGTTCGGTTGCTATTTATTTCGGTTCGGGGTCAAAAAGGTCATTTCATCGAAGAAATCGAAAAGGGCCTTTTCTTTCTTTTAAAAGAATGAAGCATGGGATGGAAGATGAAGGGTCAGCCGGCAAGGCCCAATGAAGGGCAAATATTTTTTGCTTTTTCATCAAAGGGCCAAAGGTGAAGAGGAAGGTAGTTATTTTTTGTGATCAAGCCTTTGAATTTGCAACACATGGACCAATGGTTGGAGAGTGATCCTATTTATGTCATCTTTATGACATCATAAATCTAGGGGCTGATGATTCTAATCTAATGGTGGGTTTTTTACATAGAAGGCATCTTGAATGATAGCCATTGGATGAAAAAAATAACCAACTTTCTTCTAGAAGCATGTGACCATTCGGCCAAGGTAAAGGGGAGGGGCTGATTTCATTTTTTCATAAGGCTTGGAGGCTAGAAAAGAGGCAGTAGCTAAGGAGAAAAAGAGAGAAAAAAGAAAGAAAAAAGATAGGAGAAAAAGGGAGATGGAAAAGAAGGGTTTTAGCTTGCTTCTTCTTGATTTGGAAAGCTAGAACAAGGTAGCTATGCTCTTTCATGGTTTTTTATTTTTTTTTTATTTTGTTGACATGATTTTGTTTCTTTGATTGTTATTTTTCTTCCCTTTTATGAAATAAACTTGTTTCTAAGGAGCTTTCACTTTGTTTTAAAGAAAAAAAAAACAAGTTTTCATCATGGCCGAATATGTTGATTTTTAGTAAATGGTTTTGTTTTTGTTTTTTTTTTCATGAGTATATTTGTGGTAGGTTAGCTTACTTGTGTTAGATTAGTTTGATTTGTGGTAGGTTAGCTTGATTGTGATAGTTTAGCAATATGACATGCCATGTGTTTGTGGAAATACCATGCTAGGTTCATGTTGTTCCATTTGGCCATGATGCATTTTTTGGACATGTTTGCATTTTTATCATATTTGCTTGTTTAATATGTTTCCATTGATCTTCATGCATATATACAATGCCATGTTCATGTTGTTTCGGCCATAATGGATTTTTTGTGCATATTTGCATTATTTATCATGTTTGCTAGTTTATTGCTTCCACATGTTTGTGTTATTGTTTAGTTAGGATTATACTATGATATTTGAGGACTATTCGGTTAGCATGATTCAGTTTCCTTTGTGTGTGTATTTTCTTTTTGGTTAGTTGATAGGTTTGCCTTTCATGCCATAACATTGTGTATTGTGATTTGGTTTGCCATGTGTTTGTGTCATTTGCTAGATAGGATTACACTAGGTTGCTTAGTGGCCATTCGACCTCTTCATTTATCCTTGCCTTGTGTATGCATTTGCATTTTGTTTAGGAATCTTTTCTTTGCATTATTATGCCATGAAATTGTGTTTGAGTTGTTGTTTGTTCATGCCTTAGTATTAGGTTTATTGGTCACTATATGTTCATGACATTTTCATACATTCTCATGACATTTAAGGTCTAGAATCATATTGGTATTGCCATGCATATTTCCATGTATATAAAGTCTAAAATCATGTTGGTATTGCCATGCATTAGTTATGCTATTTAGATCTTAAGCCACTTTGTATTGCCATGCATTTCATGTCATTTTAGGTATAAGTTTCATTTGCATTATTATGCATCTCATGCATACTTAGGTTAAGATTGCATTTATTTCCATGCAAGTTTGTTAGGTCTACGTCATCCTTGTATTGTCATGCATATTGCCATGCATATGAGGTCTTAAATCATGTTGGTATTGCCATGAATTGTTATGCTATTTAGGTCTTAGGTCACTTTGTATTACAATGCATTTCATGTCACTTTAGGTCTAAGTCTCATTTGCATTATTATTCATCCCATGCATGCTTAGGTTAAGATTGCACTTATTGCCATGCAAGTTGTTAGGTCTAGGCCATATTTTGAATTCCCATGCATTTCCTATGTCATTTAGGTCTTAGATCAGGCATTTCATACATCAAATTTGCTGTATGATCATGCATCTCATGTCATGCCACATGATTATTGACTTAGGCCAATCAATGGCTCAAAGTCATGCTCTCTTGAGCATACTTGTGGAAAATTAAAGTGTTTGTCAAATTGATTATTCTACCTTTGTGATTTTTTTTTACTTAGCCAAATTTTGTCTAACTTTTTAAAAGTGTTAGCTACTGTTTGTGGGTCTTTAGGAAAGTCTCCAACATTTTTACTTTGATTTTTAAATGATTTTATCAAAGGCAAAAAAATGTGTTTTGGCAAAACAGTTTTTTCACCCAGTACTCAAACTTTTCCGATTTTTATGGGAAGTCATCTTTAATCAGAAAATTAAGAAAATTCTTTCTCGTGTTTTTTTACATGTTTTGAGTCTCCAGTATTTTTTTTAGATTTTTTTGAATTTTTAAAAATAGGTAAAAAGATCGTGCTTTAAAACTGGACAGTTAGAGGCAGATTTAAATTCAAAAGAAAAACAATTATTGAATTTGGCTAAGGCATTTAGAGAGGTTGGTTAGGAACTTTTAGCTACTGTCCTAGCTTGGTTTTTAGACTATTTTAAACTTTAAAAAAGATTTTATAAACCTCGGGTTAAGGGTGGTAAAGTCTGAGATTTTAAAACTTAGGAAATTAGAGCCATCTTTAAAAGGGAATTCGGCTAGGGTTTATTTTTCATCCAAGATTTTGAAAATTATTTTCAAACAATCGCAAAGTATTTTGATTTTAGAAAATTTAATTTGATATATTTTCCTAAGGTAGCCGGATATCTTTTTAGATATACGGATTTCCTTATTTAGAGGAAAAAATACACTTTCCTGCATTGCATTTTCCATATTCATGCATATTGTATAATATATGATTGTTGCTATGATAATTTCTATGGTATTGTTATTATTTTGATTTATATTTTTTTTGGTGTTATATTTGTTTGTTATATGGTTTTAAATATTTCATGCTATCCTATGCTTTTTATTTAGTTATTTATTTTTGTCACATCATTTGGCATATACTATGTTAATGCATTATTATTTCTATTTTCATGCATATTTCATGATAACAATATTTTATATTTTATATTTTATATTTCATTTCATATCATATCATGTTACTTAGGTTATTTCATTTCATATAGAATATATTATGTCACCTAGGACATTTCCTTTCATTTAGGATATTTCATTTCATTTAGAATATAGTATGCCATTTAAATTATATCATATCATTTAGGTTGCATTATATTATCTAGACTTTGCTATGTCATTTTATTTATATCACACATGTTCATATTCATTTTTTTAAAAATGTTTTTAAAAGACAATGATTTTAAATAAAACAAAGTTATTACCGAATTAAAATAATTCATGAGTTCTCTTCCGGGTTGCTGGGGAGGATATCATCAGTTATCATTAATAACGGAATACCTTTCTTAAAACGAGATTGATTCGGAAAATTTTCTAAATAAATAAAAATTTCTATATTTTGCCGAATTTTTGGGGAATATAAGAAAATTTTGAATTAATAAATTCCCAATCATTTTCAATAAAAAAAATGGAATTATTTTTCTTATTGGGAATTAACTTGAAATACTAAATTAAAAACCGACTTTTTAACCGAGACTTGAGATAACATACGATTAATAAGGTACCATTTTATACGGGCGTTGTGGGGGTGCTAATCCTTCCCCGCATGTAACCGAGTCCTGAACCTGATTCTTCGATTTTCTCTGGTTTATAACGCAGACTTGAAATTGGTTTTAAAAATGTTTTAATTAATTTTAAAATGTTTTACAAAACCGGTTTTAATAGGTGGCCGATCACACCTAGCTAAAAAAAATTGGTGGCGACTCCATGTCTTTTTCAAGGTCATTTTCAAAACCTTCATTTTTCAAGATGAATTAAATCGACTTTTCCTCGGTTTTTTTTATGTCATGCTTAATGAATAGTAAAGTCTCGCGATGAGACTTGTTATTTTTTAGGTTGCGACAGTGGTTATCATTCTGGCAATCAAGGTCAATCAACAGAGAACTGCCCCGCTTTGAAGTACAAGGTCAGGGATCTCATCAAGGCTAGGTCGATAAGTTTTGAAGATGGAAAAGCCAAGTGTCATAAGAAACATGGTGCATAATCATATTAGGATTTTTGATGCATGTAGTTCTATACAGTGTGATGATGAAAGCACTTGTCTCATGTTGACATCTACATAAAATAAATAAATTTTGAATTTAAATGTTTGTTTTCATTATATTTTAGCACTCATTTGAATTTGCAAAAAAAAAAAAAAAAAAAAAAAGAAAGAACAAAAACAGATGAAACTTCATGAAAATTTGTGGTAAACAATAATAAGGGGTTTTCATATGAAATAATGGACAATCTCAAGAATATTGATGATCATTGTTAGAAATGACCCAACACTTTTCCTCTCTCTTTTAGGCTTTCCTATGCCTAAATCCCTTGAACCGAGACCACTTGAAAGACCTAATGCTTCAAAGAGTATGATTGATTAAACTTCATAAACCATTGTCATTGCAGAATAAGCAAAGATGTAAATCCTAGTCTAGGCTAGGAACAAAGGGACGAACCTTTTGAAAATTTTTAAAATTCCTTGAAATTCAAACAAATGAGACATTCTTTCAGGAATTTAGATCATTGGTAATTTGGTGTGTGTTAAGGTTGTGCCAAAACCATTTATGTCATTTCCAACAAACCACAAAACACTAATTGCCCAAACACCAGTTCATGATTGACACCCTGGGGCATAATGATTAAACTAGATTATCCCATATCCCAGAGAAAACCCGTTTTTGGGTCATATTTTTCTTGTCACTTCAAACAAACCCAAGATTGAAACTCATTCTTTTTCAGTACAGACCTAGACTTGCGATGTTCCTCGCAATGATACAAATCCTCATGGTTAATCAAATTGGGGCATCATATGTGGAAATGATGGACACATGATGAAAAAGGATGGAACTAACTCATGAATCAGTGGGGCATGCAACAAAAAAAAAGAGCAAAAAAAAGATTTTTGATATCATGCATATGAGAATTCGGATGATTTCAAAGTGCAAAATGGAATTTTAATTATCTGTTTCCCCTGAGGGTTGCCTTTCAATGTGAATATTCATGCTTGATGTGATGAATGGCCATATTTCATATTCCTTTCACTAAGAAGAAATGATCCTTAGTCACCCCTTTTGAGCCAAAAGAATTCTTTCTTTTTTTAACCCTGATCAAGGATCAACCTCTACACTGGAGGGAAAATGCGAAGAAAGATCTTCTCAAAGATCACAGAAAAATAAGTCCTAGCTCAAAGACAGATACAAAGCAAATTGAGCCCCGAATAAATACGGGCTCACTCTGTCGAAGTAAAGAAAAAGGAAAAGATGGCGAAATGGAAGCCAAGAACAAAACAAAAGAAAAAGTGTGAAAAAGTATGGCAAATGAAAGCCAAAAGCAAGGAAGAAAAAGAGCAAAGTAAAAAGGAAAAGAAAAGTCCAAAAGGGGCAAATACTTCAAAGAGAATCGTTCTCAAGAAATGATCCATGATCTGATTACCCTCAAACACATATTTAGACCTGTTTATCCTTTCTTTCTGAACCCTGAACCATGGCCTACATTACGTGCTTTAAAAGTCTATTTTGATCAAGCATGAATATTTAATTTGAAGGGTTTTTTCCTCAGATTTTATCCCATCTCATCGAATTATCATTTCACTATGGAAGAATTTAGAATTCTCAAGTGCATGGTAAAACAATAAAAAAAAAAGAGAGAAGAAAAAATAAGAAAGAATGGGATTCTCTGACGAAAACCCAAAAATGGGCGGTCCAGAATAAAATAGAAAATTTTGATGCCATCCATGATAGTGCCGATACCACGAAAGAGAAGGTCATCTTAAAGAAGTGGTCATCAAGGAACGTCTAGGAATTCCTGAACCTCCAAAATTGTTAGCTCTCATTCGGAGGATTGATTTCAAAAACTAAGACTTTTTCCTTCCAAGATTAAACTTTCTCGTTTAAACATTCCGGCTAATTTTGACGCTTGTCAAAATACCTTGATATGGAAACTAAAAGAATGTTGAATTTGTTTGGTTCTCAATGAATTCATGATTTATAAAACCTGTTCCATTTGTGAGCCTATAAGGGGTATACATTTTTGTTATGAAGTTTTCCTGGAAAAGCCAGAATCTTGTTATACCAAGCCTTGCCAATGCGAGTTGAAAGAAAAAAACCCAGATTGACACTTAGAGAATTTTCTAACAGTGATCGGTAGTTTTCAAAAGATTTGTACATCACACACTATGGGGTTAATATGTTTTGTTCAGAAATTTTCAAAATGAGAAAACAGATAAAGATATTTTTTTGAAATACCCGTTTTTGACGTTGACATGAGACAAGGGTTTTTCTAACCCAAAGGTATAGAACTACTAGGATAGGTCTTGACTTCTAGATATGAGAAGAAGAAATAAAACCCGTTTCAGACCTCTGTTGATGAGAGTTTGAAAATTGTTGGGGAAAAGAGAATAGCCAAAATGAATTGAAGATATAGTCTGATTTGAAAAGGAAAAAAATGAATTTAAAAGGCTAAGCCAAAGTCTAGAAAAACAACCGGGGGCATTTGCATCACTCATAAGCACTCATCTCTTTATTGAGCTTTTGCATCTGCACAGTGTCGGCAAGCATTTGCATCGTTCATGGGTATTTGCATTGGCACTATTCCATAAGCATCTGTATTTTACCTTTACATTTACATTCTCCATGGATATTTACATTCTCAAGCAATTGCATAATTTCTAGAATCATTGAATTTTCATTATTATGTGGTAATTGCAGTTGCACCATTCATAGACCTGTTACACGAACACAATTAGTAGGGGCATCTGTATCAAGAAGCATGTGCATCAATCTAAGCCATTCGCATTTGCACCATGAAGCATCTACATCATATTCAATATCTGCATCTGCATCACGAAGCATGGGCATCAATCCAAGCCATTTGCATTTGCACCAAGAAGCATTTACATCAATCCAAGCCATTTATATTTGCACCATGAAGCATGAGCACCTTGTTAAAGACATGTGCATCTGCATCTTTTCTCAAAGCTTTTGGGTATAATTTTTAACATGATTATTTTTAAAAAATGAGCAAGTCCTCGGTGGTGATAACTGAAGCTTCTTGAGGAGATACCAGAGTTTTAAATTTTTTTTGAAAAGAGAGAAAGTCTTTGGTAGTGATAGCTGAAGCCTCTGTGGAGATATCCATGGTTTTATAGTTTTAAAAAGAGAAAGTCTTTGGTGGTGACAACCGAAGCCTCTGTGGAGATATCCAGAGTTTTAAAAATTTTTGAAAAGGGAGAAAGTCTTTGGTAGTGATAACCGAAGCCTCTGTGGAGATATCTAGGGTTTTATAGTTTTATAAAGAGAAAGTCTTTGGTGGTGAAAACCAAAGCCTCTGTGGAGATATCCAGAGTTTTAAAATTTTTTGAAAAGAGAGAAAGTCTTTGGTGGTGATAGCCAAAGCCTCTAGAGGAGTTACCCAGAGTTTTACAGTTTTAAAAATGAGCAAGTCTTTGGTGGTGATAGCCGAAGTTTCTAGAAGAGATACCCATAATTTTACTCAACATCTACATCTGCATCAAGAAGCATTTGCATCAGTCTAAGTCATTTGAATCTGCATCAAGAAACATTTGCATCAAATCAAGTCATTTACATTTGCGTAACAGACATTTGCATTTTATTTAACATCTGCATCTGCACCAAGAAGCATTTGCATCCCTTCTCAAAGCTTTCAGGTAGAATCTTCAACATGCTTTCAAGAACCGATATCCCGAATTTTAAAATTTTTTGAAAAGAGAGAAAGTCTTTGTTAGTGGTAGCTGAAGCCTCTATGGAGATATCCAGAGTTTTAAAATTTTTTGAAAAGGGAGAAAGTCTTTGGTAGTGATACCGAAGCCTTTGTGGAGATATCCAGAGTTTTTAAATTTTTTGAAAAGGGAGAAAGTCTTTGGTAGTGATAGCTAAAACCTCTGTGGAGATATCCAGAGTTTTAAAAATTTTCGAAAATGGAGAAAGTCTTTGGTAATGATAGCCGAAGCCTTTGTGGAGATATCCAGAGTTTTAAAATTTTTTGAATAGTGAGAAAGTCTTTGGTGGTGATAGCCGAAGCTTCTGGAGGAGATACTAGAATTTTTTAACACAATTGAGAACAAGACAGGTTAAGACCCCGAGACCATCGTCGAGGTCATTTCTTCTCTTGCAAATCGAACCCGTTTCCTTAAGACGGGTCGAGCCTTGATTAGTTAAGGAACTCAATTTAAGGATAAAATCTTCAATTTATAGCTTTCATAAAAAAAAAATATGAAAAAAAATATATGAAAAAATAAAAAATATGAAAAAAGAATAAAAAATGAAATTCCCTTTCCTTTCCTTCAGATGAGATTTCACTAACTTGACAAAATTAGTGTTTGTTTATCTTTGCCTGATTCCTGATTCTCAGTAATAGCCAAACAGGGGTAGTTGTAGACACCTAATATTGTCCGGACCACTAAATCAGGTATGTTTTCTTCTTAAAGTGATGTTTAAGAATGCAGAAAGGCATTTCTCACCCTACAGGTGGTACTCCGAGACTTAGTTTAAGGGGGCAAGCTTGAAAAGTCAATTTGAAAAAAGTCAACCTCGAAAAGTCAACCCCAAAAAGTCAACTACTAAAAAAGTCAACCCACATTCAAAATCAAGATTCAAAGTTCAATTGAACAATAGTGAAAGAATTTTGATAATCCGAGGTCTACAATGAAAGATATGGAGTCAGGAAGATGGGTTACAGAGATTTAGGAAAAAGGAAACCCTAGTTCAGAAAATATGGGGAAAAGTGCTTAAACGATCACATTGGTCGAAATTGGAGGTTCCGAATGGAAGATAAGTAATGACTACGGGTCAATTTGGAAGAAAACTGAGAATTAGGGTTTTTGGTGGATTTTGGTGAAATTGGGGAAAATTGCAGAAATGGCCTGATTCAGTAAAACTAAAGCCCCTAATTGATGAAGAGTGGGTAGTCAAGGATATGCCAAGGCTCAGTTTGAAGAAATTCTGAGAAAAGAGCCGATTGGAGGAAAAATGAAAAAATGAGAAAATTTCCGATAGTGAAAAAAGGAAAAATCAAATCGAAAGGGAATTTGATCGTAAAAATTGTGCATTTTTGGACCAATTCCAATTCAATATATAACAAAGGCACAGAAAAAAAAATTTGAAAATCGGACTTGTTTTGAGCAAAACCGGGCTTTAGAGACAAAGAGGCAAAATTAGAAAATTCGGGAAAAATAGCAAATGAGCTCCAAAAATTTTGAAAATTTGCAGATCTCATTTTTAAATTATTTGGATGAGATTGCCGAAACAAAATCTGGATTCGGAGTTCGTTTGCAAAATGACAAAATCCCGGGCCCACTATGTTGAAATTCAAGCAGATAAATCTCGAAAAAATAGCAAATGAGCTCCAAAAATTATGAAAACTTCCAGATCTCACTTTTAAATTATTTGGAAGAGATTGGGGAAGAAAATTTTGGATTCGAAGCTCGTTTATAAAATGGTAAAAGTTTAGGTACAAAAAAGGGCAATTTTGGAAGAACAAATCCAAAAAAATAGCAAATGGGCTCGAAAAATTTTGAAAACTTCCAGAATTCAATTTTTTGTTATTTCAAAAGTATTAAAAAAAAAAATTGGATTTGGAGTCCGTTTGCTATTTAATTAGGATTGGGGGTCAGAAAGTCATTTTATCGAAGAAATCGAAAAGGGCCTTTCTTGCAATGGAGATTGGGCAGGATTTTAAGAGAGCAATCAGCCAAGCCCATGATGGAGAGTGATTTTTCTGAGCCATTTCATCTAAAGGCCAAGAATGAATAGGAAGGTAGTTATTTTTTGGATCAAGCCTTTGAATTTGCAACACATGGACCAATAGATAGAGAGGGATGATGTCATATTTATGATATCATATTTATGACATCATCTTCATGACATCATATTTAGGGGTTGATTATTCCAATCCAAAGGTGGGAACTTTACATAGAAAGCATCTTTGATTAAAGACCATGGGATCAAAATTTGGTTACAAAAAAATTACAACTATCCCACTAAGAGGGGGCATTCGGCCAAGGCATGGAGAGGGGGGATTCAGATTTTTGCTGGAGCTTTAGGGGCTGAACAAGGGCAGTAGCTAGAGAGAAAAGGAAAGAAAAAAGGAAAGGGGAAAAAGAGAGAAAAAAGAAAGGTTTTGCTTGCTACTTCTTGATTTGGAAAGCTAGAGTAAGGTAGCTATGTTATTTCATGGTTTTCTCACACTTTGTTGACATGATTTTGCTATTTTGATTGTTATTTTATTCTCTTTTATGAAATAAACTTGTTTTTTGAAATAAGTTCTAAGGAGTTTCTACTTTGTTTTTAAAGAAATAAAAAGAAAATAAGTTTTCCTTTTTTTTTCTATCATGGCCAAATGGTGTTTTTTTTTTTTTTAGATGATTTTATTTTGGATTTTGTTCATGAGATTTGTTGTGGTAGGTTAGCTTACTTGTGTTAGATTAGCTTGATTGTGGTAGGTTAGCTTGATTGTGGTAGCTTAGTTCTAAACCATGTCATGTGTTTGTGATAATGCCATGCCATATTCATGTTGTTTTCATTCGGCCATGATGGATTTCATTGTGCATGTGTGCATTTTTATTATGTTTACTTGTTTAATATGCTTTCATTGATCTTGATACATTTATACCATGCCATGTTCATGTTGTTTTCATTCATCCATGATGATTCTTTGTGCATGTTTGCATTATTATCATGTTTTCTATTTTATTATGCTTCCATGTGTTTGTGTTATTGTTTAGCTAGGATTTCATTATGATTGTTTAGTGACCATTCGGCCAACATGTTCCATTTTGCTTTGTGTGTGCATTTTCATCTTATTTAGGTGATAGGTTTGCATTTCATGCCATAATATTGTGTGTTTTGATTTAGTTTGCCATGTGTTTGTGTTAATGCCTTGCTATATTTTTTTTCCATATAGAATTAGTGGCCATTCGGCCTCTTCATGTGTTCCTTATCTTGTGTGTGCATTTGCATTTTGTTTAGGTACCAAGCATTGCATTACTATGCCATGAGATTGTGTATTAGTTTCTGTTTGTTCATGCATTACTATTAGGTTTATTTGGTCATTATATGTTCATGGTATTTTCATGCATTCTCATGACATTTTAGGTCTAGGCCATCTTTGAATTGCCATGCATATTCCCATGCATATTAGGTCTTAGATCATGTTAGTATTGCCATGCATTGCTATGCTATTTAGGTCTTAGGTCACATTGGTATTGCCATGCATTTTCATGTCCATTAAGTCTAGGTCACATTTGCATTGCCATGCATTTCATGCATATTAGGTTAGGATAGCATTTATTGCCATGCAAACTCATGCTAGGCATTATGTTATTTTAAATTGCCATGCATTTCCTATATCATTTAGGCTTTAGATCATGCATTTCATACATCAAATTTGTTGTTTTTCATGCATATCATGTCTTGCCACTTGATTTATGACTTAGGCCAATCAATGGCTCAAAGTCATGCTCATTTGAGTATACTTGTGGAAAATTAAAGGGTTGTCAAGTTGATTTTAGTACCTTTGTGATTTTTTTTACTTAGGAAAATCTTGTCCAATTTTTTAGAAAATTTAGCTACTGTTTGTAGGTTCATAGAAGAGTCTCCAATATTTTTACTTTGATTTTTGAATGATTTTATCAAAGGCAAAAAAAAAAAATGTGTTTTGGCAAAACAATTTTTCACCTAGTGTTCCGACTGTCCCGATTTTTCTTGAAAGTTATCTTTAATCAGAAAATTAAGTCAATTTTTTCCCATGTATTTTTACATGTTTTGAGTCTCCAATATTTTTTTTAGATTTTTTAAAATTTTAAAAATAGGTTAAAAAATCACGCTTTAAAACTGGACAGTAGAGTCAGATTTGAATTCAAAGGAAAAACAATAGTTATTTTTGGCTAAGGCATTTAGAGGGGATTGATTAGGAACCTTAGCTACTGTCCTAGGTTGGTTTCTAAGCCTTTTTAACCTTTAAAAAAGATTTTATAAAGCTCAGGTCAAGGATGGTCAAGTCAGAGTTTTCAAACTTAGGAATTAGAGCCTTTTTCAAAGGGAATTCGGCCATGAATTATTTTTCATCCAAGATTTTCAAAATTGTTTTCAAACAATCACAAAGTTTTTTTATTTTTTTATTTTAGAAAATCTAATTTGATATCTTTTCCTAAGGTAGCCGGATATCTTTTTAGGTATAGGGATTTCCTTATTTAAAGGAAAAAATACACTTTCATGCATTGCATTTTCCATGTTCATGCATACTATATAATATGTGATTTTTGCTATGATAATTTCTATGATACTGTTATTATTTTGATTTATATTTTATGGTATTACATTTTTTGTTATCTGGTTTTGAATATTCCATGTTATCTATGCTTTTTATTTAGTCATTTATTTTTGTCATATCATTTAGCATTTACTATGTTCATGCACTATTATTTTTATTTTCATGCATATTCCATGATAACATTGTTCTATGTTACATATCATTCCATGTCATTTTAATTATGTCATTTCATTTAGAATATGTTATGTTACTTAGGTTATTTCATTTCATTTAGAATATGTATGATACTTAGGTTATATCATTTCATTTAGAATATGCTATGCCATTTAAATTATATCATGCCATTTAGGTTGCATTATATTATCTAAACTTTGCTATGTACTTTTCTTTAAATTGGGAATATATTTGCATGTTTTAGCATTTTTCTTCTTTGGCCTTGCATTTAGTATGTCATGTGCTTGTGAAAATGTTATGGTAGAATACCAACACTTAGGCCTATAGACCATTCGGATTCTTCATTTTTTATGCTTTGTATGTGCATTTTCATCATGCTAGTTGATAGGTTTGCATTTCCACGCTATGATTTTATGTGTTTTGATTTAGTGTGCCATATGTTTGAGAAAATACCGTGACTATTTTGAGCCATAGATCATTTGGCTACCTCATTTTTTTATGCTTCCTATGTGCATTTTCATTATGCTAGTTGATGGTTTGCATTTCCATGCCTTGACTTTGTGTATTTTGATTTAGCATACTATGTGTTTGTGTTATTGCCATGCATTCTTTAGGTCTAGGTTTCATTTGCATTGCCATGCATTTCATGCATGTTTAGACCTAGGTTGCATTTATTGCCATGCAAGTTCATTTTAGGTCTAGGCATACCATGCATTTTTCATATCATTTAGGTTTTAAATCATGCATTTCATGCATTCAATTTCCTATATTTTCAAGCATATCATATCATTTCACATGATTTGTGACTTAGGCCAATTAATGGCTCAAAGTCATGCTCACTTGAGCATACTTGAGGAAAATTAAAGAGTTGTCAAATTGATTATTCTACCTTTGTGATTTTTTTTACTTAAGCCAATTTTTGTCCAAGTTTTTAGAATTTTTAGCTATTGTTTGTAGGTCCATAAGAGAGTCTCCAATATTTTTACTTTGGTTTTTAAATGATTTTATCAAAGGCAAAAAAATGTGTTTGGGCAAAACAGTTTTCACCCAGTTTTCTAACGTTCCCGATTTTTTTGGGATATCATCTTTAATCAGAAAATTAAACCAATTTGTTCCCGTGTAGTTTTACATGTTTTGAGTCTCCAATATTTTTTTTAGATTTGTTTGAAATTTAAAAAATAGGTTAAAAAATCATGATTTAAAACTGGACAGTAGAGGCAGATTTGAATTCAGAAGAATTATTTTTCTGTTTTGGCTAAAGTTACTTAGAGGGGGCTGATTAGGAAATTTAGCTACTATCTTAGGATGGTTTCTAGGCCATTTTAAACTTAAAAAATAATTTTACAAAGCTCGGGTCAAGGGTGGTCAAGTCTGGGATTTTAAACATAGGAAATTAGAGTCATTTTAAAGGCAATTCGGCTAGGGTTTAATTTTCATCCAAGATTTTAAAAATTATTTTCAAACAATCACAAAGTATTTTTATTTTAGGAAATTTAATTTGATGTCTTTCCCTAAGGTAGCCGGATATCCTTTTAGGTATACGGATTTCCTTATTTAAAGGAAAAAAATACACTTTCATGCATTGCATTTTTCATGTTCATGCATATTATATAATATGTGATTTTTCATGTTCATGCATATTATACACTTTCATGCATTTTCTTTGGTTTATAACGCAGACTTGAAATTGGTTTTAAAAAATGTTTTAATTAATTTTAAAATGATTTACAAAATCGATTTTAATAGGTGGTCGATCACACCTAGCTAAAATAGATTAGTGGCGACTCCATGTCTTTTTCAAGGTCATTTTCAAAACTTTCATTTTTCAAAAGGAATTAAGTCGACTTTTCCTCATTTTTTTTATGTCACGCTTAACGAATATAAAGTCTCGCGATGAGATTTGTTATTTTTTAGGTTGCGACAACTCAGTGTCGGTAATCCTTTTGTCCGACCTCTACCTCGTTTCCTCTGCTCAGTGGTAGTACCGGTAGACGGTGTAGGATGTAAAGCAGGTACCTTTGTCTGTTGCCTCGTGCCATCATCCGCGAAATACTTCGGTGCTGGCTCATTAAGTAAATACTGTGAAATTTCATCCAGCGGTGATGTAGACGCCTGTAACGCGGGATCTACCGAGTCATCGGAGTAAGTGTCGACCGTGGAGCGGGAGTCGATGTGGACGGTGCCACTGTAGAGGGAGGCAATCTGGACGGATCCACTATAGACGGAAGCAGTGTAGAGGGATGCAGGGGCGATGGAGGTACTGCAGATGGAGTATGTGGCGATGGAGCCGAATAAGGCGACAACTGTCTCAGTGGAGGCCGTAAGAAGGGAGAAGACACAGGTGGCAACTCTGGTGTACCATGCCTCGAGGACGATCCTCCAGATGGTCGAAATGCATCCCACATAGAATTTTGTTTCTTCTTTCCAGTAGTTTTACGCCCTGTTCCTCGTATTTTATCTGTAAAATTAAAAATATTAAATTTTTTAATAAATATATATATTGAATACACATAAATTATCAACAATACAATAACACAAGAATCAAAATAACAAATTGAAAATATTATCTTTTTAAATTATTATATAGTATAAAATAAGTTTTACTTATTCTAGCTCTTACACAATTAACAATTTTCCTACACAATTAATTTAAAAATATTAATTATTTCCACTTGCCTAAAATGCTCTTCTTTTAATATTAAAATTTTATATATTTTTTAATTTAATACTTTTAAATTATAATTACAAATAAACTATTATTATTATTCAATTTAAATTTTTATCTTTATTAGTATATATTATAAATGAAGTTTTATTTCTTAAAACACATTAACAATTTTCTTGCACAATTAACAATTTTCCTACACAATTAATTTAAAAATATCAATAATTTTCACTTGCCTACAATAATGTTTTTTTATTATTAGATTTTATATATTTTTTAATATTATCTTTTTAAATTATATTTATAAATAAACTATTATTATTATTTAATTTATATTTATATTTATATATATATATATATTTGTTAATATTATCTTTTTATATTTATTACTATTAATAAAGTTTCATTTATTATAACACATTAACAATTTTTAAATTATTATAAATAGTTAATGTGTATATTATAAATAAAGTTTCATTTATTATAACACATTAACAATTTTTAAATTAATCAATTGTCCAACTGAGTTGGTGTCACTTGAATCGTGAAAATTAATCAATTTTTAAATTATATTATATTGAAAATTAATCAAATTTTAAATTATATATATATTGAAATTTTTTAAATTATATTATATTGAAAATTTGTTCATTAAATTATATTATTTAATTTATCAAAATTTGTTTTTTTAATCAATTGTACAACTGAGTTGGTGTCACTTGACTCATAACACCAACTCAGTTATTCATTTTAAATATGGTATTTCAACAATATACACATCATTAACAATTTCAACAAGATATATATTAACAATTTCAACTCATACCCATTAACAATTTTAATTTCAACTCAACAATATACCAAAAAACAAAATTCAACAATATACACATTAACAATTTCAACAATATACATATTAACAATTTCAACAATTTATCAAACAACTCATACCCAGGCGTGGTTCCGGCGGTGGCACGGACGGTGGTGCCTTGTGAGGGACAGTCGAACGGCGACGGCGGTGGCTCGGACTTAACTACAAAAACTAAAGCAACAATTTATCAAACAATATCAAACACCAAAATTCAAAAACGAAAACAACAATTTATCAAACAATATCAAAAACCAAAAATCAAAAACAAAATTAAAACTAGAGAGAGAACAGAAACAAACCCAGTGGTCAGACGGCGACGGCGGTGGCAGCTACGATGATGGCTCGTGGGGTACAGTCGGACGGCGACGGCGAAGGGGTCGGACGGAGCAAAGAAAGAAAGAGAGAAAATGAGGAAAGAAGTCTCGGGCATTAAGTTATGCCCGAGAGTTTCACCAACGAAATAGGGTTATTACCGATGAAATTTTCGTCGATAATACTTTTGGCGGGATTTCAAATGTCATCCGTCGGTAATAATATACTACCGACGGAATATCGGTCGGTAATACCATATTCCATCGATGATGTATCACCGACGGAATAAACTTTCACCGACGAAATATAGGTATTACCGACGAAAATTCTATCGATAATATTTTGGGCGGGATTTCAAATTCCATCCATCGGTATTAGCTTTTTTCCGTCGGTGACAAATCACCGACAGAATAAACTTTCACCGACGGAATGTAGGTATTACCGACAAAACTTCCATCAGTAATGCTTTCTGACCGTTCACTTTAAAACCTTTATTAATTTTTTAATCAATTTACATTTATTATTTATTAAAACTGAGAAAAACTATTACCGACGAAGTAATTCTCGACATTCCGTCTATGAAAATTTGGCGGAAATCTAAGTCGTTTGCGCCAAACTTTTACCGACGGAAAGAATCTGTCGCTAAAATTCAGTCGGTAATATTCTTTTTCCATCAGAAATGCTGAAAAATTCCGTCGGTAATATGGCAAAACATTACCGATGGATTTTCGTCAGTTATAATCAAAATTTGATCGGTAATGTATTGTTTTACCGACGGAAACATTCCGCCGGTGATGTTTTCGTCGGTAAATCGACGTTCTCTTGTAGTGTGATGCCTATTGTAGGGTGACTTTGGATATGGCATGAAGTATATGAAGGTAAATGTGTAGTCTACAGAGCATTCACCACTCCAAGGGATAATGAGAAGACATATCTTATTTGGTCTTGGCTTAGGTTAACATGATTAAGTATTTGGCCAAAGCATGATGAATTTAGGATGTTGATTCTAGAATTCACTAAAGTTATCCAGAGAGCTAAAAGAACTAATATGGAAGGTTTCATAAGTAAATACTACACCATGTTTATGGCTATTTCGAGATATACGGTGAAAGGACTAAATTGCATTGATAAACTGATCACTGAAAGGTTATGTCATATCCTATTACTTTCTAACATTTGGGTGGTAATGAAGGATTTCTAGATCCCACTCATGATCTTGAAGATAAATTTTATTTGATCTTTAATTAGATTGTAATCTATGTTTAATTACCAACATGTTGGATACCTAATGGGTCAAACACAATAGATCTTAATCAGGGATTAAAAAAACTCGATTAAGTAGGACTTAATTGAACAAAAGTAAATAGTAAGAGAATTAGTTAAAATGTTTAATTAATTAAAAGGACAAAGTGGTAATTGCACAAACCTTGAGACAAGGATTGCGGCAAGGCTAGCCCTATATATAGCCATGCTTGCTGCACATGTATTGTATCCTTTGATATAATCCTTGTGAACCATAAGTTGATTACAACTCTAGTCTCCTTATTCTCTTCTTGTTCTATTCCCTATCCACCCTAATAGAATTGTTCTCTAAGAAAACTTGAAGCCAAGAGAAAGAAAATAAAAGATTCTTGTCACCAAGAAAACCCCTTAGCCGAAACACACAAAGAAAAGTTCTCTAAGCTTTTCGGCAATCCTGCTTTTGCTTTGGACTTCAAGGAGTCATCTTACTAGCACGAGAGTCTCTACCTTATGAAGGTCCTTGGATTAGATCGTGTGGATTACAATTAGAGGCCTAACACTTGGGAGGCTTGGTGATTTGATACAACTTCTTTGGTGATCATCTTTATCGGGTAAATGTTAAGGAGTTCACTTGGGATGAGGATATCTCAAGGATGTATGATTCTTGATCATATTTTTTGTAATCTTTATTATCCTTAATCACATACAAAATTTGTAAGTATGATCCTTGAGGATTTCGACTATTATTTGTTTCGAATGTTATGTTTCCGATGCACTACTTAAATTATTTAAATTCTTGATTTATGCTTGCTATGTTTGAGCATGTAAGCCGATTTTGTTTCAATTTGTATTAGAGCCTTGCTTACAATTTTATTGTGATTAGCATGTTAAAATCTTTTTAATATGCAATTGATTGAATTGTGTATTGATTTGGTAAATTTTCTATCAAGAAAACTTTTTCTGTTTTGATCACAAAACTGGACAGCCTTGTATGCAATATGTTCTTGATGTTTTAAAGAATTCAAAACATGTTTAAAATTGATTTGATCAATGTTTAACCTTGCTACATGATTGCATAACACAAGGGAATTAAAGATACATGTTCTTGGTGTGATTTGGATTGAGTTTTGGTGCATGTTTTTCAAAGAACACAAGTGAAGAATGTTTCTGAACACCCTGCTATATGTTGCGGCTTTGGCATAGTTTGACTTGTACAAAAATTATGAAATTTGGTTCTTATGGCCTAAACATGTATATAATGATACTGGAATTTTTTGTTGAATTTTTTATTTTGTTTAGTTGCCAAAATCACCTCTCAAAGATGTGTAAATTGTTTGCATGGTTGCTGGAATTTTTTTAGCAGCTTTGAGTTCTTGAATTTGATTCGTGGTTTAAAGGTGTAATTAGCTAAAATCAAAGGGTGAAGTGGGTGTGTATCGACCACCACTTAGCCACCAAAAGAGGCGATTGCTTGAGGCATAAGATGCCCCAAACTAGGGCTATAAGCCGTGGTGATAACACTTAGAGAGGCGGCGACAGCTTTGCTTTGATGAGCAAGTTTGTGTTGCACTAGGTTTAGACTTTTTTTCTTTGAAAAATAGACTTTTGGAAATTATTTTTCTAGTCAAATTAGAAGTCGTAAGAGTTAGGATATCACTTAAACTTTTCTTATGAAATAGTTTCCTAGTCAAATTAGAATTCCTAAAGAGTTAAGAGAACACCAAGACTTTTCATAAATAAAGTTTTCAAATATGATAAGTAAATTTTCTAAATATTGAAAACTAGTTTGTAAAAAAAAAATTAAAAGAAGATTTCAAATTGACTTTAGAAAAGTCACATGCTTTATAAATGTCCTATTTGAGATAGACTTCCAAAAAGTTAGGAACTTAATTAAATTGTTTAATTAAGAGAATTGTTTTAATTCAAAGAATCCTAATTCAATTAGGACTCATAGAAAATAGTTTACTTTTATTTAAATGTTTTTGAATTTTTTTTTTCATAAAACATGAATTGAATTAAAATTATAATTATAATTATAATTGCTAAATAATTTAAGTTAAGTATGTTTAATGAGTTAAATGATACTTTTCTTAAATGACACACAAGATTACCAAGTGATATTGAATATGCATTTACATCTATGCTTTATGATATGATTATGAACGAATGAGGGTGATTATGGACTTAGACCTTAGAGTTAGGTCATGGATGGTTAAATTTATTTCATTTTGGTATTTATTTTATAAATAGTGACTATGAGCCCTGTCTTATCTCTTTTATTCTAGAGTTATATATTATCTTCTCATCTAAATCCCCTCGAATGTAACTTGAGGTTTCTTACAAAATCAATGTCATAGATTTAGGATTAGATTAGAGTTTTCGAATTCCAAGATGATGACGGAGACCATGGCACCAAGTAAGGAGATGCAAGAGATTGTCCAAAAGCCTTGTGAAGAATTTGCATGCAATCCCTAGGAATTTGACCAAGTAGTTTCCTTAGTGGCTCAAAGAAATTAGAATTAGATAAAGTCCATAATCATCTTTGTCGCAACCTAAAAAATAACAAGTCTCATCGCAAGACTTTATTATTCGTTAAGCGTGACATTAAAAAAAGAGGAAAAGTTGACTTAATTCCTCTAGATAAACGAAGGTGTCGATACGTCATCCCGGTCGCGGGGACCCGTTCGAGTAAGGGGAAACAGAAGTAGATGAAAAGACGACTTAATTTCTCTAGATTGAAATAAAAGATCGAGGGTATGAAAACGGCCTCGTAAAAAGACATGGAGTTTCCACCAATCTTGTTTAGCTAGGTGTGATCGGCCACCTATTAAAACCGATTTTATAAAACATTTTAAAATTAATCAAAACATTTTAAAAACCAATTTCAAGTCTGCTTTATAAACCAGAGAAAATCGAATAATCGGGTTCTGGACTCGGTTACGTGCGAGGAAGGATTAGCACCCCCACAATGCCCGTATAAAACGGTACCTTATTAATCATGTGTTATCTCAAGTCTCGGTAAAAGTTGGTTTTTAATTTAGTATTTCAAGTTAATTCCCAATTTTAAGAAAAATAATTCCATTTTTAATTGAAAATGATCCGGAATTTATTAATTCAAAATTTTTCTATATTCCTCGACAAAATTGGCAAAATATAGAAATTTTTATTCATTTGGAAAACTTTCCGAATCATTCTCATTTTTTGAAAGAAATATATTCCTTTATTAATGATAATTGATGATATTCCCTCCAGCAAACCCGGTAGAGAACTCATGAATTATTTTAACTCGGGAATATCTTTATTTTTATTGAAAATCATTATCTTTGTCAAAACATTTAAAAATATGAACATGAACATGTATGACATAAATAAAATGATATGGCAAATTCTAGATAATATAATGCAACCTAAATGATATGACATAATTTAAATGGCATAGTATATTCTTGGTGAAATGAAAAATCCTAAGTATCATGGTATATTCTAAATGAGATAAAATGATTTAAATGACATGGAAATTTTAAATGATATGGCATATTTTAAATGACATGGCATATTCTAAATAATATAACCTAAATGACATGGAATATGATCTAAATGACAAAAAATGACATGAAACATAAAATAATGCTATCATAAAATATGCATGAAAATAAAATAAAAATGCATGAACATAGTATATGCTAAATAATGTGACAAAAAATAAATGACTAAATAAAAAATATAGGATAGCATGAAATATTCAAAATCATATGGCAAACAATATAACATCATAAAATGTAAATCAAAGTAATAATAATACCATAGAAAAAATATCATAGCAAAAATCACATATTAAATAAAATGCATGAACATGGAAAATGCAATGCATGAAAATGTATCTTTTCCTTTAATTAAGGAAATCCGTATATCTAAAAAGATATCCGGCTATCTTAGGAAAATATGTCAAATTAAATTTTCTAAAAGCAAAATATTTTGCGATTGTTTGAAAACAATTTTGAAGAAAAACTTGAATAAAGACTAAAACTCCTACCAAACCCTTTTAAAATGGCTCTAATTTCCTAAGTTTAAAATCCCGGACTTGACCATGCTTAACCCGAGACTTATAAAATCATTTTTAAAGTTTAAAAAGGCTTATAAACTACCCTAAGACAGTAGCTAAAGCTTCTAACCAACCCCCTCTAAATGCCTTAGCCAACTTCAACCATTGTATTTCTTTTGAATTCAAATCTGCCTCTACTATCCGGTTTTGACACACCATTTTTTAGTCTATTTTTAAAAAAGTGAAAAAAATCTAAAAAACTACTGGAGACTCAGATGTAAAACTACACGAAAAAAATTGGATTAATTTTCTGATTAAATATTACTACCTATAAAAATCGGAGAAGTTCGAGTACTACCTATAAAAATTGTGAAAACACATTTTTTTGCCTTTGATAAAATCATTTAAAAATCAAAGTAAAATTGTTGGAGATCATCCTAAAGACCTAAAAACAGTAGATAAAACATTTAAAAACATTGGACAAAAATTGGTTAATTAAAAAAAATACAAAGGTAGAATAATCAATTTGACAACCCTTTAATTCTCCACAAGCATGCTCAAGTGAGCATGACTTTGAGCCATTGATTGGCCTAAGTCATAAATCATGTGGCAATGACATGGAATGCATGAACACACAGCAAATGAAATGTATGAAATGCATGGTCTAAAGCATAAATGGTAAAGGAAATGCATGACAATTCAAAATAACCTAAATGCCTAGCATGAGTTTGCATGGCAATAAATGCTATCCTAACTTAATATGCATGCAATGCTTGATAATGAAAATATGACTTGGACCTAATATGTTATGAATATGCATGAAAATGCTAATGTAACCTAAGACCTAAGTAGCATAGCAATGCATGGCAATACCAATATGATTTAAGACCCAATATGCATGGCAATACCAATATGGCCTAGACCTAAAATGTAATGAAAATGCATAACAATACTATGAACATACAATGACCAATGAAACTAATGCTAATGCTGGAACAAACAGCAACTAATACACAATTCCAAGATATGATAATGCAAAGCATGTTACCTAAACAAAATGCAAACGCATGACAAGGCAAGGAATGCATGAAGAGGCCGAATGGTCACATGAGACTCTAATGCAATCCTATCTAGTAAATGACAAAAATATATGACAAATCATATCAAGATGCATAATGTCATGACATTTTCACAAGCATATGACATACTAAAATCAAATGCACAAGCTCATGGCATGGAGATGCAAACAAGTCAAGAAGCAAGATGAAAATGCACATGCAAGGCATACTAAATATCAAGATATGCTAACTCATGGCATAGAGATGCAAACAAGCCAAGAAGAAAGATGAAAACGCACATGTAAGGCATAGCAACATGGAGTGACCGAATGGTCATATGACCAAATATAAAAAATGCAAACATGTTTATAATACAAGACATGATATATGAAAAAAATGCACAATATGACTCAAATGAACACAAGGGCGGAATTTACAAGGAAAAAATATTAAGCATGGAAATGAAATATAGAAACAAATATAGCATAGAAAATAATGTAAAGAACATATAAAAAATTAAACATAGACATGCAAAGCAAATAACAAGCAAAACTAGTAAATAAAACACAAAAAGTTAAGCTCCATGGTTGGTATAAAATGGGCATAGCCTCTCACCTAACCATAATCACTTGGTCTTGCCAAGATCATGAAGCCTTTCCATTTCAAAAAAATCAGAAAATAAACCACGTTAAACAACAAAATTAAGGTGAGCTTCATGGTAGGTAAAAATGGGCATAGCCTCTCCCCTAACGATGGTCACTTGGTCATGCCAAGATCATGTAGCCATTTCAACATTTTTGCATCATATTTTGTAAAAAATCAAAACCTTAGAATACTTAAATAAACTTTCTAAAAATCATTTTTTTCACAACAACATGCAAGGAAGAAAAAAAGAAAAGACCAAGGCAAACAACATCCACAATCGGCCAAAGCAAGAGTTATGTAAATAAAAAAAAAAATTGTTTTCAACCTTTTTGATAAAGAATAAGAGATGAAAACTTAAGTAAACATTTAAAAAAAAATTATTTCTATGAAAAATGTAGTACGAAAACAAGATAGAAAACCAAGAAATCACCATGGAAAACAAGAAGAAAGCTATGCTAGAGCTTGGTAGAGATGACTACCTTCAAGCTCTCTATTGAAAACCTTTTTTTTTCTTTCTTTCAAAACCATTTTCTTTGCTAAATTAGCTATTGGCTTCACCCAAAAAACTCATGAAAAAATGAAATCAACCCCCCCTCTAATGGCTTGGCCGAACGGCCCTCTAACCCTTGGATAAATTCTTCACTTTTTCTCTTCCAATCTTGGCCCAAAGATTAAGATATTTTGTTGACAACATAAAAATGTCATCTAGCCAATTGATAGAAGCAATTAAGATGTGTACTCAGCCCTTGTAGTAACCTCAGCCCTTAGAAGCAAAAGAGGACCAATCCCATGCACTCCCTTGCTTGCCCCCTTGAGTGCCTACACTTGGATGAGTTCTGCTATTCCATTCTTGGTCAGTGGATGAGGACAACATAAAAATGACATCTTGTAGATTAAATCCAAGACTCAACATGGGTACTCATCCCTTTTAGATGGCCTAATCCATTGGATGAAAAGAGATAATCCCATGCACTCCTTTGCTTAGCCGAATGGATGCTCACCTTTGGATGAATTGTGCTCATCTTTTTTCTTCCATTCTTGGCCATTAGATGAGGGTTCTTTCATGACAAATAAAAATGTCATCTTGGAATTTAAATTTGGCCATTGGATGGTGCATTCAACTTTCCTACAAGGCACCTAAGCCATTGGATGAAGGGGTGACCATTTGCAAGGTGTTAGTGGTAGCATGTGGCTTGATAGTGACTAAGGAATTAAATTGTTCAAGCTTCCTTTTTCTCCTCTATGCTGGCTGATCAAAGGAAGAAAAATCCTAGCAATTCCTTCTTCTTTCATATTTTCCTCAACTACAAATTTGCCCTTTTTGGTTTCTTCGATGAAATCACATTTTGCCCCCCCGAACCTAAATAAATTGCAAACGGCTCCAAATTCAAATTTTCTTTTTCCAATACTTCCGAAATAATAAAAAATTGAATTTTGGAAGTTTTCAAAATTTTCCAAGTCCATTTGCTATTTATTTCAGATTTATTTCCAAAATTACCCCTTTTATGCACCCGAACTTTACCATCTTTTAAACGAGATCCGAATCTAGATTTTTCTTCACCAATATATTCCAAATAATTTAAAAATGTGATCTGGAATTTTTCATAATTTTTGGAGGTCATTTTCTATTTTTTCGGGATTTATCTGCTTGAATTATTGCATAGAGGACCCGGGATTTGGCCATTTCGTAAACGAAATCCGAATCAAGATTTTCTTTCTCCAATATCTTTCAAATAATTTAAAAATGAGATCTGCAAATTTTCAGAATTTTTGGAACTCATTTGCTATTTTTTCGGGATTTATCCTGTTGAATTTCTACATAGGGGACCCGGGATTTGGCCATTTTGTAAACGAACTCCGAATCAAGATTTTGTTTTGTCAATCTCTTCAAAATGATTTAAGAATGAGATTTGCAAATATTAAAAATTTTTGGACTTCATATGCTATTTTTCCCAAATTTTCCAATTTTGCCCTTTTGCCTTTAAAACCTGGTTTTGGTAAAAACAAGTCCGATTTTCAGATTTTCTTCAAACTGAGCCTTGGGCTATCCTTGTTTAATCATTCCTCATCAATTAAAGGCTTCAATCCTACCGAATTGGGCCATTTCTGTAATTCTTCCAAATTTCACCGAAATCCCCTGAAAATCCTAATTCTCGATTTTCTTCCGAATTGACTTTTCTATCAATTAATCTTCCAAGTGGCTTCTCCATTACCCGTAGTCAGTACGTATCTCTCATTTGGAACCTTCAATTCCTACCAATTTGATCGTTTAAGCACTTTCCCCAAATTTCCCGAACTAGGGTTTCCTTTCTACCAAATCTCCGTAACCCAACTTCCGAACTCCATATCTTTCAATGTAGACCACGGATTATCAAAATTCTTTCACTGTTTTTCAATTGAACCTCAAATATTGATTTTGAAAATGGGTTGAATTTTTTAGTAGTTGACTTTTTCAGGCTTGACTTTTTCGAGGTTGACTTTTTTGAGTTTGACTTTTTCTATCTGCTTTCTTAGACTAAGTCTCGGGGTACCACCTGCAGGATAAGAAAAGCCTTTTAGCATTCTGAAACATCAATTTAGGAAGAAAACGTACCTGATTTAGGGGTCCAGATAAAATTAGGTGTCTGCAGCTGCCCCTCTTTGGCTATTGCTGAGAATCAGGAATCAGGCAAGATAAACAAACACTAATTTTGTTTGGTTAGTGAAATTTCATGTGAAGGAAAGGGAAAAGGGTTTTCAATCATCATCATCATTTTCTTTTGTTTTGAAAAAGCTATAAATTAAATATTTTTCCTTAAATTGAGTTCCCTGACTAACCAAGGCTCGACCCGTCTTAAGGAAACGAGTTCGATTTGAAAAGTAAAAATTGTGCCCTGAGGTCTTAAGAATGATGCCCAAAGGTCTTAAAAATAGAGCCCGGATGCCTTACCCGTGATTCAAAAAATTATGCCCGAAGGTCTTAAAAATGGTGCCCGAAGGTCTTAAAAATGGTGCCCGGAGGCCTTACCCGAGATTTGAATAATTATGCCTGAAGGTCTTAAAAATGGTGCCCGAAGGCCTTACCCGTTGTCACAATCTAAAAAAAATAACATAGCAAGTATCATCGTGAGACTTTATTATTCGTTAAGCGTGACATTAGAAAAAATCGAGGAAAAGTCGACTTAATTCCTCTAGAAAAACGAAGGTTTTGAAAATAACCTTGAAAAGGACATGGAGTCGCCACCAATCTTTTTTAGCTAGGTGTGATCGGCCACCTATTAAAACTGGCTTTATAAAACATTTTAAAATTAATGGAAACATTTTTAAAACCAATTTCAAGTCTGCGTTATAAACCAAAGAAAATTGAAGAATAAGGATCGTGACTCGGTTACGTACGGGGAAAGATTAGCACCCCCACAACGCCCGTATAAAACGGTACCTTATTAATCATGTGTTATCTCAAGTCTTGGTAAAAAAGTTGGTTTTTAATTTAGTATTTCAAGTTAATTCCCAATTTTAAGAAAAATAATTCCATTTTTAATTGAAAATGATCCAAAATTTATTAATTCAAAATTTTCCTACATTCCCAGACAAAATCGGTAAAATATAGAAATTTTTATTCATTTGAAAAATTTTCCGAATCATTCTCATTTTTGAAAGAAAGATATTCTTTTATTAATGATAATTGATGATATTCCCTCCAGCAAACCCGGTAGAGAACTCATGAATTATTTTAACTCGGGAATATCTTTATTTTTATTGAAAATCATTATCTTTTTCAAAACATTTAAAAAATATGAACATGAACATGTATGACATAAATAAAATGAGATAATAAAGTCTAGATAATATAATGCAATCTAAATGATATGACATAATTTAAATGATATAGTATATTCTAGGTAAAATGAAAAAATTCTAAGTGTCATGGTATATTCTAAATGAGATAAAATAATTTAAATGACATGGCAATTTTAAATGATATGGCATATTTTAAATAATTAAACCTGAATGACATGGAATATGATGAAATGGCATGAAACATAAAATAATGCTACCATAAAAGATGCATGAAAATAAAATAAAAAAGCATGAACATAGTATATGCTAAATAATGTGACAAAAATAAATGACTAAATAAAAAAATAAAAAAACAATATGGGATATCACGAGACATTCAAAATCATATGGCAAACAATATAAGATAATAAAATGTGAATCAAAATAATAATAATACCATGGAAAATATCATAGAAAAAATCACGCATTTAAATAAAATGCATGAACATGGAAAATGCAATGCATGAAAATGTATTTTTTCCTTTAAATAAAGAAATCCGTATATCTAAAAAGATATTCGGCTACCTTAGGAAAATATGTCAAATTATATTTTCTGAAAAAACAAAACTTTGTGATTGTTTGAAAACAATTTTGAGGAAAAACATTAATAAAAATTAAGACCCTTACCAAACCCTTTTAAAATGGCTCTAATTTCCTAAGTTTAAAAATCACGAACTTAACCACCCTTAACCCGAGGTTTATAAAATCATTTTTAAAGTTTAAAAAGGCTTAGAAACTACCCCAAGACAATAGCTAAAGCTTATATCCAACCCCCTCTAAATGCCTTAGCCAAATTCAACCATTATTCCTCTTTTGACTTCAAATCTGCCTCTACTGTCCGATTTTGACACACATTTTTTAGCCTATTTTTAACAATTCAAAAAAATCTAAAAAGAATACTGGAGACTCAGAACATGTAAATCTACACTAGAAAACATTGGCTTAATTTTCTAATAAAGATTGGATGAAAAGAGATAATCCCATGCACTCCCTCGCTTGGCCGAATGGATGCTCACCTTTGGATGAATTGTGCTCATCTTTTTTCTTCCATTCTTGGCCATTAGATGAGGGTTCTTTCATGAAAAATAAAAAATGTCATCTTGGAATTTAAATTTGGCCATTGGATGGTGCATTCAACTTTCCTACAAGGCACCTAAGCCATTGGATGAAGGGGGGGACCATTTGCAAGGTGTAAGTGGTAGCATGTGGCTTGATAGTGACTAAGGAATTAAATTGTTCAAGCTTCCTTTTTCTCCTCTATGCTGGCTGATCAAAGGAAGAAAAATCCTAGCAATTCCTTCTTCTTTCATATTTTCCTCAACTACAAATTTGCCCTTTTTGGTTTCTTCGATGAAATGACCTTTTTGCCCCCCGAACCTAAATAAATTGCAAACGGCTCCAAATTAAAATTTTATTTTTCCAATACTTCCAAAATAATAAAAATTTGAATTTTGGAAGTTTTAAAAAATTTTTGAGTCCATTTACTATTTATTTCGGATTTATTTCCAAAATTGCCCCTTTTATGCACCCGAACTTTACCATTTTTTAAATGAGCTTCGAATCCAGATTTTTCTTCACCAATATTTTCCAAATAATTTAAAAATGTGATCTGGAAGTTTTCATAATTTTTGGAGCTCATTTGCTATTTTTTCGGGATTTATCTACTTGAATTACTACATAAGGGACCCTAGATTTGGCCATTTTTCAAACGAACTCCAAATCAAGATTTTATTTCGCCAATCTCTTCCAAATAATTTCAAAATGATATTTGCAAATTTTCAAAATTTTTGGAGTTCATTTGCTATTTTTCTAGGATTTATCCTATTGAATTTCTGTATAGTGGGCTCGGTATTTGGCCATTTTGCAAACGAACTCCGAATCAAGATTCTATTTCGCCAATCTCTTTGAAATGATTTAAGAATGAGATTTGCAAACTTTTAGAATTTTTGGAGTTCATTTGCTATTTTCCCCCAATTTTCTAATTTTGCCCTTTTGCCTCTAAAACCCGGTTTTGCTCAAAACAGGTCCGATTTTCAGATTTTCTTCAAACTGAGCCTTGGGCTATCCTTTTTTAATCACTCTTCATCAATTAGGGGCTTTAGTCCTTCCGAATCGGGCCATTTCTGTAATTCATCCAAATTTCACCGAAATCCACCAAAAAACCCTAATTCTCGGTTTTCTTTCGAATTGACTTTTCTATCAGTTTTTCTTCCAAGTGGCTTCTCCATTACCCATAGTCAGTACTTATCTTTCATTTGGAACCTTCAATTTTGACCAATTTGATCATTCAAGCACTTTTCCCCAAATTTCCCGAACTAGAGTTTTTTTTCACTGAGATTCCGTAACTCAACTTTCGACCTCCATATCTTTCAATGTAGACCTCGGATTATCAAAATTCTTTCGCCATTTTTCAATTGAACCTCAAATATTCATTTTGAAAGTTGGTTGACTTTTTCAGTAGTTGACTTTTTCGGGGTCGACTTTTCTAGGGTTGACTTTTTTGGGGTTGACTTTTTTGAGTTTGACTTTTTCTATATGCTTTCTTAGAGTAAGCCTCGGAGTACCACTTGCAGGATGAGAAAAGCCTTTTAGCATTCTGAAACAATAATTTAGGAAGAAAATGTACCTGATTTAGAGGTCCGGATAAAATTAGGTGTCTACAGTTGCCCCTTTTTGGCTATTGCTAAGAATCAGAAATCAGGCAAAGATAAACAAACACTAAATTTGTACGGTTAGTGGAATCATATGTGAAGGAAAGGGAAAAGGGTTTTCAATCATCATCATTCATTTTTTTCATTTCATCATTTTTTTTTGTTGAAAAAGCTGTAAATTTAAGATTTTGTCCTTAAATTGAATTCCCTGACTAATCAAGGCTCGACCCGTCTTAAGAAAATGAGTTCGATTTGTAAAAGAAAAAATTGTGCCCGAAGGTCTTAAAAATTATGCTCGGAGGTCTTAAAAATGGTGCCCGGAAGCCTTACCGGTGAATTGAGAAATTATGCCAGTAGGTCTTAAAAATGGTGCCCGGAGGCCTTACCTGTGATTTGAAAAATTATGCCCGAAGGTCTTAAAAATGGTGCCCGAAGGTCTTAAAAATGGTGCTCGAAGGTCTTTAAAATGGTGCCCGGAGGTCTTTAAAAATGGTACATGGAGGTTTTAAAAATGGTGCCCGAAGGCCTTACCCCTGATGAAAATACCTTGACGACGATCTCAAGGCACGACTCATTTGATAAAACAAAATGAATTCGATTTAAAACAAAAGGAAATACCTCGACGGTGGTCTCAAGGCTCGACTTATTTGATAAAACAAAATGAATTCGATTTAAAACAAAAGAAAATACCTCGACGGTGGTCTCGGGTTCGAGTCATTTGAGAAGCAGAACGAGTTCGATTTGGGAAGCCAAAGTTTTCTTGATTCCTGCAATGTTAGGTAAGTGAAATAATGAGAATGACATGCTTTGCAAATGCTTGTATGTTTCCTGAGGATGAATGCAATCAAATGATTATGTCGTGATTTCTAATCCAGGGTTTCTTTGAGGTTCACAGATTATCCGATTTCATGATAGAGTCTTCAATTGTTCACTAATGCCCTACTTAAAGAACCCTTTACTCAAGATAATTTGTCAATCAGTCCCAGTTTCTGACTTCGCTCAAATTCACAAATTTTTGACTTCATGGCGGAGTCTTCAACACATTCACTGTTTTCCTTTTCTTGGTGAATTTTCCATCAGGATTAGTGGTTTCCAAACTTTTTCTAAGATTTAAACCTATTCCTTAGTAATACTTTTAAACTCCCTTTTATTTTAAAAATTTATGTTTACTAATCATCATTCAATTTAATAACAAACAAAATGCAATCTCAAAAATGTATGAAAGAAAGTATGAAACAAGTAATTGTCATAAAAGGGGTAACAAAAATTTATTGCAACAAAATGTTTTAAAATGATAAAAGTGGATATCAAGGATATAAGAAACAATTGTAAAGTTATAGATTGTTGATGCCCTGGATGCGGAATATCTTGGACCCCTCATTTTTCAAATCATCTGAAATTTCTCTTGAACGGTAAATTTACTTGGGTAATCCCTCGGTTTCCGTAGTTACGTCAGACTGAGTTGTTCCCCTTTTCTCTGATTTTCAAATACTTTCTCCCCCTTTACACGAAGCATTGATTCAAACCTTAATCAGTACTTGAGCCGCCCTTTGCGGGTTTTCAACTCAAGTGTCCCCCATTCGGTATTAAGTCACCATTTACGAGTTTTCGGATTAAACCTCTTCTTCTTTTCTTTTTTATTTTTTATATATATTCTACCACGCATTTGAGAATTCTAAATTTTTCCAAGGAAAAATGTCAATTCAAAAGATGGGATGAATTATGAGAAAAAACCTTTCAAATTAAATAGCCATGCTTGATTAAAATGGACTTTTAAAGTACATAATGTAGGCCAAGGTTCGAGTTTAGAAGGAAAGGTCAAAATAGGCCCAAAATGTGTTTAAGGGTAATTGGATCAAGGATCATTTCCTGAGGAGAATTCATTCTTGAGATATTTGTCCCTTTTTTGGACTTTTTTTTTTAATCCTTTTCTTTCATTACTGGCTTTCATTTGCCATTCTTTGATTTCACATTTTCCAATGGCTCTCTTTTTTGGCCATGATTTTGATTATTTTTCCTCGTATTTTCCCTCCTATGTAGAGGGTGATCCTTGATCAGGGTTCAACGAAAGAAATAATTCCTAAGGCTCAAAGGGGTGACTAGGGATAATTTCTTCTAAGTGAAGGGAATATGAAAGATGGCCATTTATCACACCAAGCATGAATATTCTCTTTGAAAAACAATTCTTAGGGGAGATAGATATATAGAATTTCCATTTCTACATTTGGAATCATTCGAATTCCCATGTGCATAGCATCACGTTTTTTTTTTTAAAGCATAATACTTCTTCAATTCATCAGCATTCACGAGATGTCTAAAATTATCCCCGTCCATCCGAGTTAGAATCAATGCTCGTCCAAAAAAAGCTCTTTTTACAACATAGGGTCCTTCCCAATTTGGAGCCCATTTTCCTCGCAAATCTTTCACTATAGGGAGAATTTTCCTCAATACCAACTCTCCTTCTCGAAACTGTCTGGGTCGAACCTTCTTGTTATGGACTCGAATCATCCTTTTCTGATACAACTGCCCGTGACAAATTGCCTTCAATTATTTCTCCTCGATGAGATTCAATTGTTCTTAATGAGCTCTAACCCATTCTACCTCTTCTAGGCCAACCTCCATCAAAACACGAAGTGAAGGAATCTCAACTTCAATGGGTAACACTGATTCTATACCATATACCAAAGAAAATGGCGTTGCCCCTGTAGATGTGCGAACCGAAGTACGATATGCTTGAAGAGCAAAAGGCAAGATCTCATGCCAATCCTTGTACACATCATTCATCTTCTCGACAATCTTCTTGATGTTTTTTTTGGCTGCTTCTACTGCCCCATTCATCTTCGGACGATAAGGTGCCAAATTATGATGCATGATCTTGAACTGAGTACATACCTCTCTCATCATCTTATTATTCAGATTGAGAGCATTATCTGAAATAATTCTTGCTGGCAATCCATATCGGCATATGATTTCCTTCTTAACAAATCTGCATACCACTGACTTCGTTACATTTGTATAAGAAGCAGCTTCCACCCACTTTGTGAAATAATCTATGGCCACTAGGATGAAACGATGTTCATTTAAAGCTTTTAGGGTAATAAGCCCAATCAAATCCATTCCCCGCATTGAAAATGGCCATGGTGTGGTCATGACATGCAATGGCGATGGCGGCACATGAATCTTATCTGCATAGATCTGGCATTTATGACATTTTGGAGAATAACTGATACAATCTCCTTCCATCGTCAGCCAATAATATCCTACTCTCATAATCTGTTTTCAAGCATGTAACCGTTAGCATAGGTGCCACATATCCCTTCATGGACTTCCTCTATGATTCTTCGAGCTTCGGCAGACCCGACACATCTCAACAGGACTTGATCTTTCCCTTTCTTGTAGAGAATCTCGCTGTCTAGAACAAAACCCATTGCTAGTCTTCTCAGAGTCCTCTTGTCATTTTCTGTTGCCTGTTCTGGATACTCTTGACTCTTGATGTACTGTAAGATGTCGTTATACCAAGGCATACCATCTGCTTCTTATTCGATACTCAAACAGTGGGCAGGAGACTCATATATGCTCATTTTGATCGGCACAACTTCTGTCCCTTCATTCACTTTAAATATTGATGACAAAGTAGCCAGAGCATCCGCCAATCGGTTTTCTTCTCGAGGGAAGTAATTGAAACTTACTTCTTCAAATTCATCCAATAAACTCAGTATGAGTTCTCGATATCTGATTAATTTTGTATCTCGGGTTTTCCATTCTCCGCGCAATTGGTATATCACTAAGGCTGAGTCTCCAAAAACCTTCAAAACTTTGATTTTTCTGTCCACCGCTGCATAAAGGCCCATAGTACACGCCACATACTCAGCCGTATTGTTTGTACAATCAAAATTCAATTTGGCGGTGAAGGGATAATAATCTTCTTCTGGGATATGAGCATTGCACCGATTTTGTGCCCCATGGCATTAAATGCCCCATCAAAGTACATCTTCTATACTTTCTTCTTCAAGGGAACCTCTTCCGCTTGCGAAACATACATCAAATCTTCATCTGGGAAATCAAAGTTCAACAACTCATAATCTTCCACTGCCCGACTTGCTAAAAATTCAGCCACTGCACTGCCCTTGATAGCTTTCTAACTCATATATACAATGTTGTATTTTGAGAACAAAACCTGCCATCTTACCGTCCTCACTGACAAAGAAGGTGCTTCTAACATGTTCTTGATTGGATCTAGCTTGGCGATCAACCACGTTGTGTAGTACAGCATGTACTGTCTGAGCCTCCGAGTAGTCCAAGCTAAGGCACAGCATAGCTTTTCTACCGATGAATATTTCAACTCATAATCTGTGAACTTCTTGCTGAGGTAGTAAATAGCTTGTTCTTTCTTTCCAGTCTCATCAAGGTGCCCCAAAGCACAACCCATGGATCTCTCAAATACAGATAGATACAATATCATCGGTTTATCCGGAGTCGGTGGCATTAATACTGGTGGGTTTGATAGATAATGCTTAACCTTTTCAAAAGCAATCTGACACCCTTCATCCCACTCTCCTGGACAATGTTTTCAATGTAACTTAAATATTGGATCACATTTATCGGTTAACTGAGAAATAAATTGAGCAATGTAATTCAATCTCCCAGAAAACCTCTTACTTCTTTTTGAGTACGTGGAGGTGACAAATTCTGGATGGCCTTCACTTTATCCGGATCAATCTCAAATCCCCTTTTGCTAACAACAAAACCCAACAATTTCCCCCAAGTGACTCCAAAAGTGCATTTTGCTGGGTTTAGCTTGAGTTGAAACTTTCTTAGTCTTTCAAAGAGTTTCCTAAGATTCGCAATATGCTCCTCTTCTCCTTATGACTTTGCAATCATATCATCAACATAAACCTCAATTCCCTTATGCATCATGTCATGAAAATAGGTCACCATGGCTCTCTGATACGTTTCCCCAGCATTCTTCAACCCAAAAGGCATTACCTTGTTGCAGAATGTTCCCCACATTGTAAAAAATGTGGTTTTCTCCATATCTTTCGGTGCCATCTTAATCTGATTATATCCCGAGAATCCATCAATGAAAGAAAAAAAAGAACTCTTCTCCGTATTATCCACCAAAGTATCAATGTGGGGCAAAGGGAAATTATCTTTGGGACTGGCTTTGTTCAAATCTCGGTAATCGATGCACATACGCATCTTGCCATCCTTCGTTGGTACTGAAACAATGTTTGCCACCCATTCCGGATATTTCGCCACCTCTAAGATTCTAGCATCAAACTGCCTCTTCACCTCCTCTTTTACCTCTAATAGCATGTCCGTCCTCATTCTTCTCAACTTTTGCTGAATTGGCTTGCACTCTGGTCTTAAAAGGAGCTTATGAACCACAATGTCTGGATCCAAACCTGGCATGTCTTGGTATGACCATACAATTTTTTCCTCTCCATTCGTGCAGATCTCCATATCATACATCTGCTCATCCCTATTCACATAGAACTTTTCAAAAGCTTGCTCGATCATTACGAGCACATCATCAGAATTCTTTTCTCCGAACAGAGAACCGGCTGAGCAGAAGCTGTGAATGATAGGTGGGAATATCATAGGCTCCCATTCAATATCCATACCCGCAAGACGAGCCATCCTACTTCGTCAGTTCTTTTCAACTTGTTTCCTTTTCTCATGAACCTTCGGAAGATACCCTAGGCCAAACCGGTTTTTCTTTCCCACTACTTCCATTGCTCAAGTCATCCCCTGAAGATATTTTTTGAGACCTTTTCCAGCCCTACAGCCTTTCCCACGGTAGTTCTTACCCCCAGCCTTGTGCTCTTGGACAGCCTTGGTTTTGGAATTTTTCGTCTTTCAGCGATGAAAATCTCATTTATGAATTCCAAAGATCGAAAGGAACATTCTACGGCATCTTCATTGGGTTCAAAATAAGGAGATTCAGAAGATGTAGAGGCTATTACGTCCTCTTCTCCTGATACAGTGACCAAACGCCCCTCTATAACAAATTTCAGCTCTTGGTGGAGAGACGAAGGTACAGCCCATACTGAATGTATACATGGCCTTCCCAACAGGAAATTATAGGATGGATTAATATCCATGACCTGAAAGTTCACTGTATAGGTGCATGGGCCTATCTCCAGAGAAACCTCAATTGCTCCCATTACATCTCTCCTGGTACCATCAAAGGCTCTGACCACTGTGCAGCTTGGCAGCATATAAGAAATATCCACTGGCAATTTGTACAGGGTTGCCAAGGGCATCACATTTAATGAAGAACCATTATCCAAAAGGACCCTTGGTAATATGTGCCCCTTGCAAGTGGTAGTTAGGTAGAGAGCCTTTGTTGACCTAATACCATTGGATGGTATTTCCTCATAACTAAAATATATATTATCGTCTGCCACGATGTTTCCCTCCAACCTGTCTATTTTTTCTACCGATATGTTGTTAGCCACATATGCCTGATTCAACACTCTCAACAGGGAAGTTCTATGTGGCTCCTTATTCAAAAGAAAATATAAGATTGAAATTCTAGCTGGTTGCTCAACCACGCTATACTCACTATGCTTTATGAATTTTAAGAACTCGCAGGCTTCCTTCTTATTCACCGGCTCTTTTATTCTGTTTACCGGGGCTGACCCCCTTTCTGCTTCTTTTGACAAATCCATCTCAATATGGATTGGTTCAGCTGCTTTTTCCCTTTCTCTGTTCCTCTATCTTTTCTTGTTAACCCCTGTTCAACACCCTCAGGAGCATAACACCTTTCACTTCGTGTTAAGTGCCCCACACCTGTGATATCCTGCTGACTCGAAGACTTAGGCATAACCAGGCTGCAGTCGTATTTCCATGATGCAACTTTGTTTTCCTTGTACGAAAAGGAAATAGGCAAATCAATGATTAACTAATGCGCACTTTCCTTAATGACTGGCATGACTTTCTCCTCTTACTCATCATAATAGATGATCAAGGGTCTTCCTATCCCGTAGCCAGTTGTATTCTCAATAACCTCTATTTCCTTCCCTGTCTCCTCGTAAAACTAGGCCTCCCCATCATCCATCATCTTTTGGACTTTAGCCAGAAAGTCCCTGCAGTCCTGTATGATATGACCTCCACACTTATGGAACGGGCACCAATTCTGCACCCTCTATGCGGCCATTTTTAAACTGTCAACATCCCCTACCATTCCTGCCTTAACCATCTCGACCCATACTGTCAACATTGGAGTCTTGACTTCCCTGGCATCTCTTTTTACCCTTCTCACTTCCCTTGTCCATATTGCATTTACCCGATTCCCCGCATGATCTGGCAATGGGTTCCCCACTATATTCGGTCAATTCTTTGCCCCAAACTTCACAACTCTGGCGTTGATCAGGCTTTAGACTTTCTTTTTAAAGGCCAGGCAATCTTCAGTCGAATGTCCTTGAATTCCTGCGTGGTATGCGCAGTTAGTATTTGCATTGTACCACCTTGGGTATGGCGGTGTCAGAGGTTTGAGGTACACAGGTGCAACAAGTTGACCCTGCAATAGTTTGGGATATAGCTCACCATAGATGGTAGGAATCGGATCAAATTGGGGTTTTTGATCGTTCCTTGGTGAACGTTGATGATTGCGCTCGGCTCCCTGAGTGTTTGGGACAGTGTTTCGATGAAGGTTTATCTGTGGAGATATGCTAGTTGGAAACAGCTGTTGTGGTATATTGGTATAAGGGAAGGGATTTTGGGTAAGGTGGTTCACATTGGGGTAATAAGGATTATACCCCGGGTAAGGTCTGTAGGGTGTAGGAAGTGCATAAGATGTGGTAGGAGTATAGGGCCTTGGTGGTGTATGTGGTGTGGGAAGTGCATATGGGTATTGGTTGATACTAATTGCATGGGTCTCCTCTTTTTTTTCTGGCAGGGAATACCTTTTTCGAAATAAAAGGCTCACCCCCTTCCATTTTCCCATTCTTAATGGCCGACTCTATCATCTCCCCAGATATTATCATGTCTGCAAAGTCCTTGATGGCACTCCCCACCAATTTATCATAATATGGTGCTTTCAAAGTGTTGATGAAAAGCACTGTACTTTCTTTGCTAGTTAAAGAGGGTTGCACTTGTGTCGCCAGATCCCTCCACCTTTGCGAGTATTCTTTGAAACTCTCAGTGGTTCTCTTTTCCATGTTTTGAAGTGACAACCTATCAGGTACCATATCAGATACATGCTTATAATATTCCGTGAAAGCCCTGGCTAAATTCGTCCATGAACGAACCTTGGTATGACTCAGTTGGTTGTACCATTGGGTTGCAGACCCTGTCAAGCTATCTTGGAAACAATGGATAAGCAGTTTCTCATTATCATCGTGCCCCATCATTCTTCTGCAGTACATGGTCAGATGTGCTGATGGGTTGGTAGTCCTATTATATTTTTCAAAGTCTGGTAGTTTGAACTTTTGGGGGAATTACTAGATCGTTCACTAAACTCATTTCTTTGGCATCCAGACTGCTAAATAACTCCGCCCCTTCAACGGCCCTTAGCCTCTCCTCTAGCAGTTGATATTTTTTCTATGATTCTGCCATTTCGACCCTCTTCAGCTCAGTCATCTTTGCTTTTTTCTTTTCAGCTAGTTCCTCAAAGTCTAGAACGTTAACATCATTTGGGTCAGCTCCCATATTACCCTTTCTGGGAACATAGTTCTGTGTCTCAGCAGCTGGCTGGATATAAACATAAGAGGCTACCCCAAGGTACCTCTTGGCCCTTTTACTGTGTGTTTTCAGGTTGATCCTCTTCAACTACCACCTTTTTCCCAGTGGACGAATTCTCTCCCGGCCCTTTTTTGTTTCATCATGGCACTTATCATTTCCATGAGTTTAGTCATATGTTCTTGAGACTCTTCCTGAGATTTAGCTAATTGTTCTACAGTTCCCTTTGAGTTCTTTCCATTCGTTCAATTTTAGCAAGCTGATCGTTTTCCATAGCTCTGGCTTGCGATCGAGCATTGTAAGGGTGTCGAAAATCCGATTCTTTCTGAGTGCGACCAATTGTACCTTTAGTTTTGAAACCATGAATTAGAAATTATTGACACATTTTTTTATGTTTTATAAAAAAATGAATGAATGAATGTATGACTAAATGTGAATGAATGAACCAAATAAAATGGATATGCACATGACTACGTAGATGAATATGAAAAATAAATGAATGAACAAGCGAAATGAACAAATAAGTGGTTAAGTGTATGAATATGAATGAATGAACAAGTAAAAGGAATAAATAAGTGGTTAAGTGTATGAACATAAACGAATTTCAAAAATGAATGATTATAAATATGAGTATGTACAAATGAACAAACAAAATATATAAAATATGAATGCATTTGAATGTATTGTCCCCGGGATAATTTCAACCGAATGGTCTTTCATTGATTTCCTGGAACTAAATACATCATAGTTAGAATAAAAAGATCACTGCCTAAGATAAGTCCATAATTCGCCTTTCAAAATGCTATTATAAAATTAGTCTTATAGTGACTTCCTCGGATCTTGGATTTTCTTTCACAGTCTCCTTTTGATTGCCCTGCTCTTCAATCTGACCCTTACTTGTTCACGGCCCCTTGACATGTCAGCAGAAGCATCACCGTGTAAGCTTTCTTTAGCTTGCTTCTCCAGTTGATTGGCTCGGGCTTCCTCATGCTTCGCTCTCTCTTTCCAGTAGTTATTCTTCTTCTTGAGGTTTTTGACCTTATGCTCCCATTCCCAGAAAGTCTTGAGGGTCCCCTCAAATCTGAGCTCAAAGCGGTACCTCTTGTTCTCCAAATTTAATTCCCGAGGATCATCCTTAGCAGTGTCCCTTTCTCTCTTGATATTTACCTTTTCTCTTTCTCGAGCTGATTCCCTATTTTTCATGTCCTCAAGCTCTTCTTGTAGTAGGGCAATCTCCTTGCTCATCTGGGCCTTTTTTTTTTCAAATTCTGCCCTTGCGATTTCTAATTTTGATGGCATTTCCCTCGGTGGTGGATTCATGAACTGGACCTCTTTCCTATCTGATGTCAATAGCCTATCATTAACCCTAAATTCCCTCCATACCAGGTAATCAGGTGTCACGATGTCGGCATATCTGGCCACTTTTATCCGGTGAGTTCTCTTCCATGCTTCTATCACTACCCGCACCTTTCCAGAACATTCGTCTTCTCCATAAGTGAACTCTGATGATCCTAGATTATGAATCACAGGTGTGAATTGCCGAGACTCAACCTGTCTTTGAACCAACAAAGGCGCATAACTCACAGAACCCCAGATTTCGAGTAGTGGAACTCCCGAGTTGTCCCCACATGTGTACATAATCGGCATAGGAACCATCCATGGAGCTCTCCAAGTCACCATCTCCCCTTTTAGATTCCGGAACATGTTGACCCATTTCTCTTCATCCCTGTCTTCACGCCAATCATTTTGAAGGAATTCCCTAATCGAAACTAAAGACTTCATGTACAGTTTGAAGGAAACCTTTTCTATCTTCCAAAAGTGACTTTGAATCCAAATATAAAGGAGTTGTACACACCTCTTGATTCTCCCTTGTCCCGCCCTTTTACAAAAATTCAAAGATCGGATAGTTTCAGTTATGATGGCCGGAGATGGGTTGATATTCTGTTCCAACTTTTCAAAGAAATCAAACCCGGCTATATCCACATGACCCAATATCTTCGAGAATATGATTAATCCATAGATGGCTAGAGCGAAGATGTCCCTGGCTTTTTCTTTGTCGGAATAACCCAATATCAACTGTCGGAGAGTTTCCCATGGAATGCATCATTTTTCTGCTTTGTATCCACATGACTCTCAACCCATGTTGTATCCATTCCTGTGATCCTAGCCACTTTCCTCTTAAAACCTGAAGGTTTCACTTCCTTCAAATATACCCGATCAGGATTAGGACATTCAATACATAAGAGTGTTGAATATTCTTCAATCATTGGGGTCATATCCTCCTTGTTAAAAGTAAAACATCTATAAGCCGGATTCCAAAACTGTACCATAGCCTGAATCAACCCATTATTGACCCGAATCAGAATTAAGAGTGCTATATCTCCATATTTCTGAGTGAAGGCTTTTTTCTCTGATACATTCCACTGATTCCAAATGTTGGCTAACCCTCAGAGATTATTCTATCTGGAATCACTTTGACCCTTTCCGGCAATACTGACACATAATCTTTCTTCAGGCAATCACCATCCTCCCTCTGATCTTTTTTCGACCGTGCCCTGACTACTGCATGATCTTCTATCACTGAAATAACCTGACATTCCATGAAAGTCCTTTGGGTTGATGACTATCTCGAGGCCAATAAATTCCAAGTGTATGATGATGTCTATGATGCATGTCAAAGAAAAGAAAATAGAAAGAAATAGATTAGTAAAGAAATGAATTCACAAATATAACATAAATAAATACATGGTTTTTTTAAAAAATGTCCCGAAAAAGTTTAACAGAGCTTCAACATTACGACGCCTTTGGGACAAGATAATAAATTTATTACGAGCGATATGATGTTCGTTCATCATCACCCAATTTGTAAAATATAACATATAGAAAGATGGTAAAAGGTAGGAAATGTTCTTCAATGTGTTCTTAAACTTAGGGTATCTAACAGAAATCCGGCATGGTTTCACCTAGGTTCACTATATGAAGGTGAATCGGGTTCTAAGGCCCTGAATTGTTCCTCACTGTTGCCTATGAAGGCTAGTAAGGCACCCAGATAAAAGCGGGTTCAATTCGTTAGAGTATATTTTCCTATGCCCGTACGGAGGATTATCATGAAGGCATTAAGTACTTTATACTCCGAAAGTGTTTCACTAGCCCATACGGAAGATCATCACGAAGGCGTAGTTACTTTACTCCCACTTAAAAGGACGGAACCCGGGTAGAGAGTTCATGTTATGCAAATGCAAATATAGTGTGTGCGGAGGAACAAAACAAACCTGTCACCACCGATTCTACACCCTTATTCTAACTACCCCACTCAAATCAAACAATGTAAAGCATCAGTCAAGCAACATATAAATTTACGCAACAAAATAACCAGAGAACAAATAATAATATGAATGCACATGAAGATGGACATATTTAAAATATTTTATTATTTTCAAAATTCTACTTTATTTTAAAAAATGTGGGAATTAAAGTTAAATACCAATTAAACCAACACACGACTAATTCTACTTAGATAACACACGACTAATTCTAGGCCTGACACTCTAAAAAGTCCCTAGTGAAGTTGCCAAGGTGTCGCAACCTAAAAAAAATAACATAACAAGTCTCATCGCGAGACTTTATTATTCGTTAAGCGTGACATTAGAAAAAACCGAGGAAAATTATTCCTCTAGAAAAACGAAGGTTCTTAAAATAACCTTGAAAAAGACATGGAGTCGCTACCAATCTTTTTTAGCTAGGTGTGATCGGCCACCTATTAAAACCGATTTTATAAAATATTTTAAAATTAATTAAAACATTTTTTAAAACCAATTTCAAGTCTGCGTTATAAACCAGAGAAAATCGAAGAATCGGGTTCAGGACTTGGTTACGTGCGAGGAAGGATTAGCACCCCTACAACGCCCGTATAAAACGGTACTTTATTAATCATGTGTTATCTCAAGTCTTGGTAAAAAAGTTGGTTTTTAATTTAGTATTTCAAGTTGATTCCCAATTTTAAGAAAAATAATTCCATTTTTAATTGAATGATGCGGAATTTATTAATTCAAAATTTTCCTACATTCCCCGACAAAATCGACAAAATATAGAAATTTTTATTCATTTGGAAAAAAAATTCTAATCATACTTGTTTTTTGAAAAAAAGATAATCCTTTATTAATGATAAGTGATGATATTTCTTCCAGCAAACCCGGTAGAGAACTCATGAATTATTTTAACTCAGAAATATCTTTATTTTTATAGAAAATCATTATCTTTTTCAAAACATTTAAAAAATATGAACATGAACATGTATGACATAAATAAAATGACATAACAAAGTCTAGATAATATAATGCAACCTAAATGATATGACATAATTTAAATGATATAGTATATTCTAGGTAAAATGAAAAAATCCTAAGTGTCATGGTATATTCTAAATGAGATAAAATGATTTAAATGACATGGCAATTTTAAATGATAAGGCATATTTTAAATAATTAAACTTAAATGACATGGAATATGATGAAATGACATGAAACATAAAGTCTAGATAATATAATGCAACCTAAATGATATGACATAATTTAAATGATATAGTATATTCTAGGTAAAATGAAAAAATCCTAAGTGTCATGGTATATTCTAAATGAGATAAAATGATTTAAATGACATGGCAATTTTAAATGATAAGGCATATTTTAAATAATTAAACCTAAATGACATGAAATATGATGAAATGACATGAAACATAAAATAATGCTATCATAAAATATGCATGAAAATAAAATAAAAATGCATGAACATAGTATATGCTAAATAATGTGACAAAAATAAATGACTAAATAAAAAAATATATATGGGATATCATGAAACATTCAAAATCATATGGAAAACAATATAAGATCATAAAATGTGAATTAAAATAATAATAATACCATGGAAAATATCATAGCAAAAATCACACATTTAAATAAAATGCATGAACATGGAAAATGCAATGCATGAAAATGTATTTTTTCCTTTAAATAAAGAAATCCGTATATCTAAAAAGATATGTGGCTACCTTAGGAAAATATGTCAAATTAGATTTTCTAAAAAAAAACAAAACTTTGTGATTGTTTGAAAACAACTTTGAGGAAAAACTTGAATAAAAATTAAAACCATTACCAAACCCATTTAAAATGGCTCTAATTTCCTAAGTTTAAAAATCCCGGACTTAATCACCCTTAACCCGAGATTTATAAAATCATTTTTAAAGTTTAAAAAGGCTTAGAAACTACCCTAATACATAGCTAAATCTTATACCCAACCCCCTCTAAATGCCTTGGCCAAATTTAACCATTATTCCTCTTTTGATTTCAAATATGCCTCTACTGTCCAGTTTTGACACATGATTTTTTATCCTATTTTTAAAAATTATAAAAAATCTAAAAAACATACTAGAGACTCAAAACATGTATATATACATGAGAAAGAATTGGCTTAATTTTTTTATTAAATATAACTGCCCATAAAAATTGAAGAAGTTCGAGTACTTGGTGAAAAAAACTGTTTTGTCAAAACACATTTTTTGCCTTTGATATAGTCATTCAAAACTCAAAGTAAAAATTCTTGGAGGTCATCCTAAAGACCTAAGGACAGTAGCTAAAACATTTAAAAACCTTGGACAAAAATTGGCTAAGTAAAAAAAAAAAACAAAGGTAGAATAATCAATTTGACAATTCCTTAATTTTCCACAAGTATGCTCAAGAGAGCATGACTTTGAGCCATTGATTGGCCTAAGTCATAAATCATGTGGCAATGACATGGAATGCATGAACATACAGAAAATTAAATGTATGAAATTCATGGTCTAAAGCCTAAATGGTAAAGGAAATGCATGACAATTCAAAATAACCTATGCCTAGCATGAATTTGCATAGCAACCTAGCTCAATATGCATGCAATGCTTGATAATGCAAATATGACTTAGACCTAATATGTTATGAATATGCATGAAAATGCTAATGTAACCTAAGGCCTAAGTAGCATAGTAATGCATGAGAATACCAATGTGATTTAAGACCCAATATGCATGGCAATATCAACATGGCCTAGACCTAAAATGTAATGAACATGCATAGCAATACTATGAACATACAATGACCCATGAAACTAATGTTAATGCTGGAAAAAACAGCAACTAATACACAATTTCAAGATATGATAATGCAAAGCATGTTACCCAAACAAAATGTAAATGCATGACAAGGCAAGGGATGCATGAAGAGGCCGAATGTGGTTACATGATACTCTAATGCAATCCTATCTAGTAAATAACACAAGTACATGACAAATCATATTAAGATTCATAATGTCATGACATTTTCATAAGCATATGACATGCAAGGAAGAAATCATAACCTTAGAATACTCTAAAAAACCTTCTAAAAATCATTTTCCACAACGACATGCAAGGAAGAAAGGAAAAGAAAACCAAGGCAAGCAAATATGCCATATTCGGCCAAGCATTAAAAATGTAAAAAAATATATATTTCCCACCATTTTAATGAAGAAGAAGAGATCAAAACAAAAGTAAACATTAAAAAAACTTTATTTCTATGAAAAATGTAGCAGGAAAACAAGATAGAAAATCAAGAAAACACCATGGAAAACAAGAAGAAAGCTATGCTAGAGCTTGGTAGAGATGACTTACCTTCAAGCTCTCTATTGAAAACCTTTTTTTTCTTTCTTTCAAAACCTTTTTATTTGCTAAATTAGCTACTGACTTCAGCCAAAAACCCATATGAAAAAAATGAAATCACCCCCTCTAATGGCTTGGCCAAATGGCCCTCTCACCCTTTGATGAAAATTGCACTTTTTCCCCTTCAATCTTGGCCCTAGGATTAAGATATTTTGATGAAAACATAAAAATGTCATCTTTCCCATTGATAGCAGCCCTTAAGATGTGTACTCAGCCCTTGTAGTAACCTCAGCCCTTAGATGCAAAAGAGGACCAATCCCATGCACTCCCTTGCTTACCCCCTTGAGTGCCTACCCTTGGATGAGTTGTGCTCTTCCATTCTTGGTCATTGGATGAGGGCAACATAAAAATGAAATCTTGTAGTTTAAATCCAACCCTCAATATTTGTACTCAGCCCTTGTAGATGGCCTAAGCCATTGGATGAAAAGAGACAATCCCATGCACTCCCTTGCTTGACCGAATGGATGCTCACCCTTGGATGAATTGTGCTCATCTTTTTTCTTCCATTCTTGGCCATTAGATGAGGGTTCTTTAATGACAAATAAAAATTTCATCTTGGCATTTAAACTTGGCCATTGGATGGTGCATTCAACTTTCCTACAAGGCACCTAAGCCATTGGATGAAAGGGGGACCATTTGCAAGGTGTTAGTGGTAGCATGTGGCTTGATAGTGACTAAGGAATTAAATTGTTGAAGCTTCTTTATTCTCCTCTATGATGGCTGACCAAGGGAAGAAAAAATCCCAGCAATTCCTTCTTCTTTCATATTTTCCTCAATTACAAAATTGGCATTTTTTGGTTTCTTTGGTGAAATAACCTTTTTGCCCCCCGAACCTAAATAAATAGCAAACAGACTCCAAATTTGAATTTTTATTTTTCAATACTTTCGAAATAATAAAAAATTGAATTCTGAAAGTTATCAAAATTTTTAGAGTCCATTTACTATTTATTTCGGATTTATTTCCAAAATTGCCCTTTTTATGCACCCGAACTTTACCATTTTCTAAATGAGCTCCGAATCCAGATTTTTCTTCACCAATATTTTCCAATAATTTAAAATGTGATCTGGAAGTTTTCATAATTTTTGGAGCTTATTTTCTGTTTTTTCGAGATTTATCTGCTTGAATTACTGCATAGAGGACCCGGGATGTGGCCATTTTGCAAACGAACTCTGAATCAAGATTTTATTTCGCCAATCTCTTCCAAATAATTTTAAAATGAGATTTGCAAATTTTCTGAATTTTTTGAGTTCATTTGCTATTTTTCAGGGATTTATCCTATTGAATTTCTACATAGTGGGCCGGGTATTTGGCCATTTTGCAAACGAACTCCGAATCAAGATTTTCTTTCGCCAATATCTTCAAAATGATTTAAGAATGAGATTTTCAAATTTTCAAAATTTTTGGAGTTCATTTTCAAATTTTCAGAATTTCTGTAATTCTTCCAAATTTCACCAAATCCACCAAAAAACCCTAATTCTCAGTTTTCTTTCGAATTGACTTTTCTGTCAGTTTTATCTTCCAAGTGGCTTCTCCATTGCCCGTATTCAGTACTTACCTTTCATTTGGAACCTTCAATTTTGACCAATTTGATCATTCAAGCACTTTTCCCCAAATTTCCCGAACTAGGGTTTTTTTTCTACTAAGATTCCGTAACCCAACTTTCGACCTCCATATCTTTCAATGTAGACCTTGGATTATCAAAACTCTTTCACCGTTTTTCAATTGAACTTCAAATCTTGATTTTGAAAGTGGTTTGAATTTTTCAGTAGTTGACTTTTTTGGGGTTGACTTTCTAGGGTTGACTTTTTTGGGGTTGACTTTTTTGAGTTTGACTTTTTATATCTGCTTTCTTAGACTAAACCTCGGAGTACCACTCGCAGGATGAGAAAAGCCTTTTAGCATTCTGAAATATCAATTTAGGAAGAAAATGTACCTAATTTAGGGGTTCGGACAAAATTAGGTGTCTACACTCGTGATTTTAAAAATGGTGCCCGAAAGTCTTAAAAATGGTGCCCGAAGGTCTTAAAAATGGTGTCCGGAGGTTTTACCCATAATTTGAAAAATTATTCCCAAAGCTCTTTAAAAATGGTGCCCGAAGGTCTTAATAATGGTGCCCGGAGGCCTTACCCATGATTTGAAAAATTATGCCCGAAGTTCTTTAAAATGGTTCCTGAAGGTCTTAAAAATGTTGCCTGAAGGCCTTACCCGTGATTTGAAAAATTATGCCCAAAGGTCTATAAAAATGGTGCCCGAAGGTCTTAAAAATGGTGCCCGGAGGCCTTACCCGTGATTTGAGAAATTATGCCCGAAGGTCTTTAAAATGGTGCCCAAAGGTCTTAAAAATGGTGCCCGGAAGCCTTACCCGTGATTTGAAAAATTATGCCCGAAGGTCTTAAAAATGGTGCCCGAAGGCCTTACCCGTGATTAAAATACCTTGACAACAGTCTCAAGGCTCGACTCATTTGATAAACAGAATGAATTCGATTTAAAACAAAAGGAAAAACCTCGACGGTGGTCTCAAGGCTTGAGTCATTTGATAAAACAGAATGAATTTGATTTAAAATAAAAGGAAATACCTCGACGGTAGTCTCAAGGCTCGACTCATTTGAGAAGCAGAACGAGTTCGATTTGGGAAGCCAAAGTTTTTTTGATTCCTGCAATGTTAGTTAAATGCAATGATGAGAATTACATGCTTTGCAAATGCTTGTATGTTTCCTGAGGATGAATGCAATCAAATGATTGTGTCATGATTTCTAATCCATGGTTTTTTTGAGGTTCACAGATTATCTGACTTCATGATGGAGTCTTCAATTGTTCACTGATGCCCTACTTAAGGAACCCTTTACTCAAGATAAATTGTCAAATAGTCCCAGTTTCTGACTTCGCTGAAATTCACAAATTTCTGACTTCATGACGGAGTCTCCAACATATTCATTGTTTTCCTTTACTTGGTGAATTTTCCATCAGGATTAGTGGTTTCCAAACCTTTTCTAAGATTTAGATCTATTCCTTAGTAATACTTTCAAACTCCCTTTTATTTAAAAAAATTTATGTTTACTAATCATCATTCAATTTAATAACAAACAAAATGCAATCTCAAAAATGTTGGAAAGAAAGTATGAAACAGGCAACTGTCATAAAAGGGGTAACAAAAATTTATTGCTACCAAATGTTTTACAATGATAAAAGTGGATATCAAGGATATAAGAAACAAATGTAAAGTTATAGGTTGTTGATGCCCCGGATGTGGAATATCTTGGACCCCTCCTTTTTCAAATCATCTGAAATTTTCTTGAACAAACAATTTACTTGGGTAATCCCTCGACTTTCGTAGTTACGTCAGACTAAGTTGTTCCCATTTTCTTTGATTTTTAAATGCTTTCTCCCTCTTTACATGGAGCATTGATTCAAACCTTAATCAGTACTTGAGCTGCCCTTTGCGGGTTTTCAACTCAGGTGTCCCCCATTCGGTATTAAGTCGCCCTTTGCGGCTTTTCAGCTTAAACCTCTCCCTTATTTTTTTTTTTTACCATGCATCTGAGAATTCTAAATGCTTCCAAGGTAAAAATGTCAATTCAAAAGATGGGATGAATTCTAAGAAAAACTTTTCAAATTAAATATCCATGCTTGATCAAAATGGACTTTTAAAGTACGTAATGTAGGCCAAGGTTCGGGTTTATAAGGAAAGGATAAAATAGGCCCAAAATGTTTTTAAAGGTGATTGGATCAAGGATAATTTCCTGAGGAGAATTCATTCTTGAGACATTTGTCCCCTTTTTGGACTTTTTTTCGTTTTTTTTATTACTGGCTTTCATTTGCCATTCTTTGATTTCACATTTTCCAATGGCTCATTTTTTTTTAACATGATTTTGATTATTTTTCCTCGTATTTGCCCTCCAGTGTAGAGGGTGATCCTTGATCAGGGTTCAATGAAAGAAATAATTCCTAAGGCTCAAAGGGGTGACTAGTGATAATTTATTCTTAGTGTAGGGAATATGAAAGATGGCCATTTATCACACCGAGCATGAATATTTTCTTTGAAAAGCAATTATCAGGGGAGATAGATATATAGAATTTCTATTTCTACACTTGGAATCATTTGAATTCCCATGTGCATAGTATCACATTTTTTTAAGCATAATACTTCTTTAGTTCATCAGCATTCACGGGATGTCTAAAATCATCCCCGTCCATCCAAGTTAGAATCAATGCTACTCTAGAAAAAAACTCTTTTTACCATATAGGGTCCTTCCCAATTTGGAGCCCATTTTCCTCGCGGATCCTTCACTATGGGAAGAATTTTCCTCAGTACCAACTCTCCTTCTCGAAACTGTCTGGGTCGAACCTTCTTGTTATAGGCTCAAATCATCCTTTTCTGATAAAACTGCCCGTGACAAATTGCTTTCAATCTTTTCTCCTCGATGAGATTCAGCTATTCATAACAAGCTTTGACCCATTCTGCCTCTTCTAGGCCAACCTCCATCAAAACCTAAAGTGAAAGAATCTCAACTTCAATAGGTAACACTGCTTTCATACCATATACCAGAGAAAACGACGTTGCCCCTGTAGATGTATGAGCCGAAGTGCGATATGCGTGAAGAGCAAAAGGCAAGATCTCATGCCAATCCTTGAACACATCAGTCATCTTCTCGACAATCTTCTTGATGTTTTTGTTGGCTACTTCTACTGCCCCATTCATCTTCGGACGATAAGGTGCCGAATTATGGTGTGTGATCTTGAACTGAGTACATACCTCTCTCATCATCTTATTATTCAGATTGAGAGCATTATTTCAAAAAATTCTTGCTGGCAATCTATATCGACATATGATTTCCTTCTTCATAAATCTACATACCACCGACTTTGTTACATTCGTATACGAAGCAGCTTCCACCCACTTTGTGAAATAGTCTATGGCCACCAGGATGAAACGATGTCCATTTGAAGTTTTCGGGGTAGTAGGCCATATCATATCCATTCCCCAAATTGAAAATGGCCATGGTGCGATCGTGACATGCAATGGCGATGGTGGCACGTGAATCTTATCTGCATAGATCTGGCATTTATGACACTTCCGGGAATAACTGGTGCAATCTACTTCCATCGTTAGCCAATAATATCCTACCCTCATAATTTTCTTAGCAAGCATGTGACCATTGGCATGGGTGCCACATATCCCTTCATGGACTTCCTTTATGATTCTTCGAGCTTCGGCAAACCTGATACATCTCAATAGGACTTGATCTTTCCCTTTCTTGTAGAGAATCTCGCTGTCTAGAACAAAACCCATTGCTAGCCTTCTCAGAGTCCTCTTGTCATTTTCTATTGCCTATTCTGGATACTATTGACTCTTTATGTACTGCAAGATGTCGTTATACCAAGGGAGACGATTTGCTTCTTCTTCAATACTCAAACAGTGGGCAGGAGACTCATAAATGCTCGTCTTGATTGGTATAACTTCTGCCCCTTCATTCACTTTAAACATTGATAACAAAGTAGCCAGAGCATCCGCCATTTGATTTTCTTCTCGGGGGAAGTAATTGAAACTTACTTCTTCAAACTCCTCCAATAAACTCAATATGAGTTCTCAGTATCGGATTAGCTTTGTATCTCGGGTTTCCCATTCTCTGCGCAATTGATATATCACTAAAGCCGAATCTCCAAAAACCTCAAATTTTTTGATCTTTTTGTCTACGGCGGCACGAAGGCCCATAGTACATGCCTCATATTCTGCAGTATTGTTTGTACAATCAAAATCCAATCTGGCAGCGAAAGGATAATAATCTTCTTCTGGGATATGAGCACTGCACCAATTCGTGCCCCATGGCATTAGATGCCCCATCAAAGTACATATTTCATATTTTCTACTTCAAGGGAACCTCATCCGCTTGTGAAACATACATCAAATCTTCATATGGGAAATCAAAGTTCAACGGCTCATAATCTTCCACTGCCTGACTTGCTAAAAATTCAGCCACTGCACAGCCCTTGATAGTTTTCTGACTCACATATACAATGTCGTATTCTGACAACAAAACCTGCCATCTTGCCGTCCTCCCTGACAAAGAAGGTGCTTCCAACACGTACTTGATTGGATCTAGTTTGGCGATCAACCACGTCGTATGGTACAACATGTATTGTCTGAGCCTCCGAGCAGTCCAAGCTAAGGCACAGTACAACTTTTCTATCGTGGAATATTTCAACTCATAATCTGTGAACTTCTTGCTGAGGTGGTAAACCGCCTGTTCTTTCTTTCCAGTCTCATCAAGCTGCCCCAAAACACAACCCATGGATCTCTCAAATACTGATAGATACAATATCATCGGTTTACCTGAAGCCGGTGGCATTAATACTAATGGGTTTGATAGATAATGCTTAACCTTTTCAAAAGCAATCTGACACCCTTCATCCCACTCTCCTGGATCATGTTTTCGAAGTAACTTAAATATTGGATCACATTTATCGGTTAATTGAGAAATAAACCGAGCAATGTAATTCAATCTCCCCAGAAAACCTCTTACTTCTTTTTGAGTACGTGGAGGTGGCAAATTCTAGATGGCCTTCACTTTATCCGGATTAATCTCAATTCCCTTTTTTACTGACAACAAAACCCAACAATTTCCTCGAAATGACTCCAAAAGTGCATTTTGTCGGGTTTAGCTTGAGTTTAAACTTTCTTAGTCTTTCAAAGAGTTTCTTAAGATTTGCAATATGCTCCTCTTCTCCTTGTGACTTTGCAATCATACCATCAACATAGACCTCAATTCCCTTATGCATCATGTCATGAAACAAGGTCACCATGGCTCTCTGATATGTTGCCCAACATTCTTCAACTCAAACGGCATTACCTTGTAGCAGAATGTTCCCCACACTATAACAAATGTGGTTTTCTGCATTTCTTCCAGTGCCATCTTAATCTGATTATATCCCGAGAATCCATCCATGAAAGAAAACAAGGAACTCTTCGTCGTATTATCCACCAAAGTATCAATCGACGCACATATGCACCTTGCCATGCTTCTTTGGTACTGGAACAATGTTTGCCACCCATTCTGAATATTTTGCCACCTCTAAGAATCCAGCATCAAACTACCTCTTCACCTACTCTTTTACCTTTAACAGCATGTCCGGCCTCATTCTTCTCAACTTTTGCTGAATTGGCTTGCACTCTGGCCTTAAAGGGAGCTTATGTACCACAATATTTGGATCCAGACCCGGCATGTCTTGGTATGACCATGCAAATACATCTACAAATTCTCGAAGCAAGGCTATGAGTTCACCCTTTATTGATGACGACAATGTAGTCCCAATTTTAACCTCTTTTATCTCCTCACTACTTCCCAAATTTAACAATTCCAATAGCTCCTCATGAGGAAGTACTTGTTTTTCTTCTTGTTCTATTTTTCTTAATAAGTTCGGAGGTAGACCATAATCCTCAATATCTTCGTAGGCCTCAAAATCACCCGTGCAAATGGGTTTCTCAAAATCAATTTCAAAATTACTGACAGGAAGGTCCTCATATTCTGCATCCATACACCTGTAAATAGGTGGGGAAGAAACAATATAGGAAAACATATATACAATGGAAGCAAATAAATAGCATAAATGAAAGAATATGGACACATCAATATGAAGGAAATGCATCATGTTTGTTATTTATTGAATGAAAACTTTTAGACAAAAGCCCATTAGAAAAAAAATTCTTAATATCTTCGGGCAAAGATATTTAAGATTTGTTTAAAAGCATTACGTTGGAATAGACCTAAAAACTATGGGCAGCTCAGTTGCACTCCAATTGGTTAGTCTATATCCTGGTGGAAAACGTCGCACTATCCAGTTAGCATTCTCACTTTCAATTCTTTCTTTTCCACTAGATCTCTATATCATACATCTGCTCATCCCTATTCACATGGAACTTTTCAAAAGCTTGCTCGATCATTACGAGTACATCATCAGAATTCTTTTCTCCGAATAGAGACCAGCTGAGCAGAAGCTGTGAAGGATAGGTGGGAATGTCATAGGCTCCCATTCAATATCCATACTCACGAGACGGGCCATCCTCCTTTGTCGATTCCTTTCAACTTGTTTTCTTTTCTCATGGGCCTTCGGAAGGTACCCCAGGCCAAACCGATCTTTCTTTCCCACTACTTCCATTGCTCGGGCCATCCCCTGAAGATATTTTCTGAGACCTTTTCCAGCCCTGCAGTCTTTTCCCACGGTAGTTCTTACCCCCAGCCTTGTGTTCTTGTACAGCCTTGGTTTTGGAATTTTTCATCCTTTAACGACGAAAACCATATTTACAAATTCCAAAGACCAAAAGGAACATTCTACGGCATCTTCATTGGGTTCAACATAAGAAGATTCAGTAGATGTAGAGGCTATTACGTTCTCTTCTCCTGATACAATGACCAAACGCCCCTCTATCTTAAATTTCAATTTTTGGTGGAGAGATGAAGGTACAGCCCCTGCTGAATGTATCCACGGCCTTTCTAACAAGCAATTCTAGGACAGATTAATATCCATGACCTAAAAGTTCACCGTATAAGTACATGGGCCTATCTCCAGAGGAACCTCAATAGTTCCCATTACATCTTTCCTGGTACCATCAAAGGCTCTGACCACCGTGCAGCTTGGCAGCATATAAGAAATATCCACTGGCAATTTGGAGAGGGTTGCCAAGGGCATCACATTTAATGAAGAACCATTATCCAAAAGGACCCTTGGTAATATGTGCCCCTTGCAAGTGGTAGTTATGTGAAAAGCCTTTGTTGACCCAATACCATTGGGTTGTATCTCCTCATAATTGAAATATATATGGTCGTCTGCCGCGATGTTTCCCACCAGTTTGTCTAATTTTTCTACCGATATGTTGTTAGCCACATATGCCTGATTCAACACTCTCAACAGGGCATTTCTGTGTGGCTCCGAGTTCAAAAGCAAAGATAAGATTGGAATTCTAGCTAGTTGACGTTATAGTTGCTCAACCACGCTATACTCACTATGCTTTATGAATTTTAAGAACTCGAAGGCTTCCTTCTTATTCACCGGCTCTTTTATTCTGTTTACCAGGGCTGACCCCCTTTCTACTTCTTTTAACAAATCCATCTCAATATGGATTGGTTCAGCTACTTTCTTCCCTTTGTCCATTCTTTTGTCTTTTCCTGTTAATCCATGTTCAACAACCTCGGGAGTATAACACCTTCCATTTCATGTTAAGTGCCCCACACCTGTGATATCTTGCTGACTCGAAGACCCAGGCATAACCATGCTGCAATCATATTTCCATGGTGCAACTTTGTTTTCCTTGTATGAAAAGGAAACAGACAAATCAATGATTAACTTAGGAGCACTTTCTTCAATGACTGGCATAACTTTTCCTCTGGTTCATCATAATAGATGATCAAGGGTCTTTCTATCTCGTAGCCAGTTGTATTCTCAATAACCTCTACTTCCTCCTATGTCTCCTCGTAAAACTGGGCCTCCCCATCATCCATCACCTTTTGGACTTTAGCTAGAAAGTCCGCGCAGTCTTGTATGATATAACCTCCAAACTTATAGAACGGGCACCAATTCTGCACCCTCTTTGCAACCATTTTTAAACTGTCTGCATCCCCCACCATTCCTGTCTTAACCATCTCGACCCATACTGTTAACATTGGAGTCTTGACTTCTCTGGCATCCCTTTTTACCCTTCTGACTTTCCCTATCCATACTGTATTTACCCGATTTTCAGCATGATCGGGCAATGGGTTTCCCGCTACATTCAGCTCATTCTTTGACCCAAACTTCACAACTCCGACGTTGATCAGGCTTTGGACTTTCTTTTTAAAGGCCAGGAAATCTTTAGCCAAATGTCCTTGAATTCCTCCGTGGTACGCGCAGTTAGTATTTGCATTGTAACACCTTGGATATGGCGGTGTCAGAGGTTTGAGGTATACGGGTGCAACAACTTGACCCTGCAATAGTTTGGGATATAACTCATCATAGGTGGTAGGAATCAGATCAAATTGGGGTTTTTTATCATTCCTTGGTGAACGTTGGTCATTGCACCTGGCTCCCTGAGTGTTTGGGATAGTGTTTTGGGGAAGGTTTATCTGTGGGGATATGCCAGTTGGAAACGGTTGTTGTTGTATATTGGTATAAGGGAATGGATTTTGGGTAAGGTGGTTCACATTGGGGTAGTAAGGATTATACCCCGGGTAGGGTGTGTAGGGTGTAGGAGGTTCATAGGATGTAGTAGGAGTATAGGGCCTTGGTGGTGTATATGGTGTGGGAGGTGTTTATGGGTATTGGTTGATACTAACTGCGTGGATCTTCTCTTTCTTCCTAGCAGGGAATACCTTTTTCGGAGTAGAAGACTCACCCCCTTCCATTTTCCCATTCTTCATCCAACTTAATGCTTGCTTCCCTACTTGAAAAATGTTCACAATTTGTGTTGAATTTCAACATGAACCCACTTAGAGGTAACCTTGCCAGGTTTTCTGAATATTCTTTCACAAGACGAGAAGACCATAATCAAAGAGAAAAGTTCCATCAAACTTGTTTCCACCTCCAAAGGTGAGAAACAAAAAAAGAAGAATTTCTTCAAGAAGTTTAAAAATGATGGAGCTTCTACCTCGAAGTCTTTGAAGCCTAACGGTGGAGTAAAGAATGACTAAGAGGAGGTCAAAGGAAGATGCCATGATTGCAACAAACAAGGGCATTGGAGGTGTAATTGCAAAGAGTATATTGAGTCCATGAAGGAAAAGAAAAACTTAAAGAAGTTTCTACTTTAGGTATGGTATGAGATTATCATTCTTCTTCCATTTGATATGCAATATCTTATGACAAAAAGGTTATAATATGTATGACATTGTAGAAACCAAAGAGCAAGGAGAATGAGGAAGGACCAAGGAGACAGCAGTCTGGTTGATGTTGGATCAAGCTCGCCAGCCTAATTTTAATTCTTTTTATAAACAATTTTTTAATTTTGATATAATTTTAAACATTGGATGCTTTGGTTTTGGCATTATAGCCAAATACCTTTTTTGAGATTTTTTGTTTTATCCTTATGAGCCATTATTTTAGTATGTTTTTAGACATATTTTGCTAGCATTGGATGTTATGCTTTTTGGATTATCCTCTTAAATCATATCTTGTTCCATTATTTGGTCTTGATATTATCATAGTTAGTTTAGAAACTTGCAATATAGATAATTATGCTATAAGAAATATGACTCTTAGATAATAAAGAATAAGAGTTAGAGTATAAAGATACTTGTAGCCTTATTGATTATGAATCATAAAGATCTTATTCACATGATTTAAGAGTGCTTATGAGATAAGTGATTGCTTAGTGTTCATAATAAGCATTCTAATTGAGATTGCTTAGAACTAAAAGGAAGAAGGTTATCTTAATGAATTCATAAGAGATGAATTAAACATAAAATATTTATTTATGCCTCAAATGCCGAACATCAATGAAAGGAATTAACCTAGAGGATTACAAGTTGTAATAGCAAAACAAACATTCATATGAAATATGAGATGCTTGATTATTAGATTACATGTATGCATTCAAAAATAGTTTTGAATCTTATTAGAAGTAAATATGTTTACTTAAGGTATGTTTCGTACACATGCTAGAATTAGTGGGAGCTTGATAAATCATTAAATGTTAAAGATCATTAACATAATTTGTGATCCAAAATTTATACATAAGATGTATGAACTGCACAATAATTCATGAATTTAGTAGGATGTATTGTGATGCATTACTCATAAGAGATGAGTTTTCTAAGCTTAACAATTTAAGAAATTGGAATGTGATATCAAGTTTGATAAGCATTCAAAAGTTGAATTAATCAAATGATTAGATATCTATTGTGCATATGTGAAGGTTAGTGGGAGTGTTATTAGTAACACATGAATAATGAAACAAAGAGATACATTGTACATTGGACTAAGATGTTAAAACGAGCTTAACATAAAGAGAATCCAATGAACACATATAAACATTAAAGCTATGATGTGAATTAACAGTCTTCTGGAAGCGTTCCAAATTAGAAAGGATTAAAAGCTTTATATCCTTCATCAACCTTTTATTTAAGGCTGCAAAAGGATGTTTGAATCATTAACTCACTGAGCTAACAAAGGAATCCTAAGTTGTTAGAGTAACAATATGAGCCATGGACAAAGGAATCTGAGTCTCATTGTCATACAAATTAGTATTATGACTAGATAATAGAGATTATCAAATCTTATGTAACTAAACATATTCTCACAATAAGTTGTGCTAAAGTCGTGTCTTATTATAGACCACATTACAAATTGAAAGGTTTGATATAGAGTGCATTCATGATTGGAATAGTGCAAGTAGGAGATTGTTGGGATATGCTCTGATGGATACAGAGCTATTGTCAAAGGCACAAGGGTAAAGTACTGATTATTTATTAGTAACGCCAGTAGGTCAGGGGTTGGGATTGGAATTTTCTCTTGGTTGTCCCGCGATCGTTTCTAGGAAGCAGGCCTTGTTGCAGGGACTGGTATAGGATTAGGTGCTAGGGGATGGATATTTGGTAGGTAAGGATAAAGGCTTGGAGAGACCTTTGTAGGGTAACATGATTGATATGAGGCGGATTGGTGATATGGGATGAAATCTCCCATAGCTTGGACATCTTCGTCTTTCTTCTTAGATAACCTATTTCTCTCGGAATTGGTGTCTTATCTCCTTCCAATTTCTCGTTCTAGATAGTATTCTCAATCATCTCCCCTAAGATGACCATATTCGCAAAATTCATTGTCGCATTGCCGACGAGTTTATCATGTATGGGGCCCGTAGTGTATTCACAAAAAGGACAGTTGTACTTGGGTGGCCATATCCCTCCACCTCCGAGCATATTCTTTGAAGCTCTCGGTAGTTTTTTTCTCCATATTTTGCAAAGTGAGACAGTCAGGCACCATATCAGTCACATCCTTGTATTGGCTTAAAAATGCATTAGCCAAATCAATCCAAGAGCAAATCCCATCCTTGCTCATACCACCTAATTGCGAACCCGCTGAGGCTATCCTGAAAATAATGGATCAAAAGCTTATCATTATCTATATGGCCCGTCATCTTTCAGTAAAACATAGTGATGTAGGCTGATGGATCAGTTGTCTTATATTTCTCAATATTGGGAACCTTGAATTTAGGAGTAATGACTAAATTGGAGACCAAGCAACGTTCGTTTGCATCTACACTCCCAAATACATATGTACTTTCTACTACCCAGAGCCTTTCCTCTAACAGCTGATACTTTCTTTAGGAATCTACCTACTCAGCCCCATTCAACTCAACCATTTTCAATTTTGCCCGTTTAGCTGGATCTTTTAAGTTCAGGACATTGACAGGATCAACTGTGTTCTGAAAAGACTGAACATCTAACATTATGACCTCATTCTGACCCTTTTGTTCCTCTGACCCTTCTCCAGCGGCCAAGTTCTTAGTGTATCCCTTTTCTTTGATCGAGGCGGACACTAGCTCCATCAGTTTAGTCATCTAATCTTTCGATTCTGCTTGAGATTTTGCCAACTGTTCTTGCAATTCTTCATGTGCCTTTTCCATTCTTTCCATTCGGGCAGCTTGTTCATTCTCCATAGCTCGGGCCTGTGTTATAAAGGTGCTCATTACTTTTTATACCTCTGATTTGAAATGGAAATTTCTTTAACAACTCTTAAAACCAAGCCAATTTATGTTTTATTCCCCCAAATGTGTTTCTTGATGAACCATGAAGGTCATGAATGCAATTTGATGCACGTGAAGAGTAAACAAAGTGATGCATGGACATATAAAGTGGAAACATGCTGACCATATATGTTATAAATGTAACACGATACCAATATGATGCATGTAAAGAATAAACAAATTAATGCATGGATAAACAGAGAAATCATGCTGACTATGTTTGTCATGAGTGCAACTTGATGCCAACATGATGCATGTAAAGAATGAGAATTAACACATGGGTATATATAGAGAAATTAATCAATGGTTAAATGAAATTGGTCGGGACCTATCTTGATTATTCAAAGAAAATCTCCTTATGTTTCTGTTCTATTTGATCCAATTGGGTAGCAGAATCTTCTCCCACTTTCTTTTTTTGGAGAAAGAAATCTATGGCTATCTTTAGGCATGAACTCTATCATGGTTCTTTATTCTAGGGGTTTGAGAAAAAACCCTTTTTATTTGCCTCTAGAGATGATAAAATTGACTTCTCTATCATTAGAGTTGATAGAGCCATTGCTATGCACAAATGAACTTAATGCCAATGCATGGATGTATGAAATGCGTGGTATGGAAAATAATTGATCGGATGCAATTGCAAAAGGGGAGATACCACAGAGGGAATAAGAATCAGAGGAACTTAATCATCGATCATCTCATAATTTGAAGCATAACCAATTCATTCCCATGCCAATGTTCACAAGATATAAACCATGTTTAAACAATCTAAGCAGTGGTTAGAACAATCTTTACAAGCACTTTATTTTTCCTAGCATCCTAAGGCTATAAGAGCCGACTACTGAAAAGACAAAATCCTATTACATCATAAAAGATCGAAGTCCTACTACATCATTGCCGAAATCTCCCAATCCTAATTTCACATTCCCAATCCTTATCAATCAGTGTCGTTGGATCGAACCACTTGACATCTATGAGAGACTGCACTTTCCTCTTGAAGGCTTCACAGTCTCCAATGCTATGCCCAACAATTCCGTAGTGATAATCACATCTTGCATTTAGGTTATACCACTTGGGGTACAGTGGTAGCAGTGGTTTCAACGGCACACAGGCAACCAGGTGATCTCGAATCAATATAGAGAGAAGCTCTTGGTAGCTGATTGGAATGGGCCTTTGAGTCTTATCCTTGGGCTGTTTCTTGGTCACGTACGTCCTAGGAGTCAGGGCACTCGATGGTGGCACGAAGGCTCGAACTGGAGTGTTTGCATGGAGAAGTGGCGGAACAGCATGGTAAAGGTAAGGATTTGGACACGAGACCCTTAGAGGTTGTACACAATTCAAGGTTGTTATCCCGGATGCTTGATGAAATGGTTGATGAAGGAAAAAGTACGAATTATAGTCAGCTTGTGGTGATGGAATAGAACCTAGAGACCCGTGTTGGTCGTCCCAGTGGACGAAGGGGTAATAGTAAAGCGAGGATACTGATTCAGATATGGGACAGTTTGCAGAGGTGGTATAGGATCCGAGGTTTCTTTCATTGGCATCTTGCTTCCCGATTTGACCACTTCCATCGTTTCATTAAGGTTCAATCTTTTATGGCACTGACAAGTGCAAGATCCAGCAGGGATTGTATGATCTGGACCTGATGGTCTTAGTTGATCCGAAGGTGATGAAGAGCCTTGAGAAAGTTCCCCCTTACTCTTACTAAGATCCTCAAACATTTTTATCAATTTGGTGACTTGTCCTTTCACCTCCCTGGTTTCATGTCCAAATTCCTCTTGATTGCCCTCCAAAGCATACACTTGTTCCTCCAATTCATTCCTCATATCTTAAACCCCTTTCATGCAAATGAAATTGATAATATTATCATGAGATCAAGAATACAATTATGAATGTATATGCTCTATTCTTATATGCATGAATGTAATGATGATTAATGCATGAAATGTATAGAATGCGAAGATGCTTGAGGAGATGAATTTTCATATTTACAACTTCTCGAATAATATGAATGTTATGCAAAATGCAATGAAAAGATCAAGAAAAAGAAGATCCTAATATTGCTCTTTGTTTTCTTTGATTTTTTCTTTCTATTTTTCTTGAATTTTCTTGACAACTATTCTTTTGACATTTTTTCATATTTTCTCAAAAGTCCAAAGCTAAAAGGATATTTTATTATTTTCACAACACTAACTCCATTCCAAGAGAAATTTTTCTTATTAACCACTCATTTTTTCAATTTCTGTTTTTCTCTTTATTTCATTTTCAAAGAATAAAATTTTTTCATGGAATAAAAACCCTTTTTTCTTTTCTAGAAATACCTAAAAAGGGTATAGGTACAAAAAGAAATTTTTTTCAAAATAACCAAAAACACTAGGTTTCGGTATTATTACAAATGACACATGAGAGGAAAAAAAGAATAAGAGAGTAAAATCATCAATATGAAGTAAAAGGAGTTAGTGAACATTTGCCCCAACAATATCAGCTTACTTAGGCATCATGATACCTTTGGGGCGAAAATTTAAATGTAGTACGGACGATGTACGTTCATCGTTGCCCGATCTACAATGCTTATTCAGAATGTAGAAATAAATGGCAAAAGATCAGAAGCATTCCTCCATGTGTTCCTATCTCCGGTGCATCTAACGGAAATTTGGCGTGGCTCTACCTAGGCTAGCTTCTTATGGCTCACTATATGGAGTTGCATTAGGTTCTAAAAAGGCTCCAAATTTCCCCTCACTGTGGCCGGTGAAGGCTAGTATGGCACCCCGATAAAACGAGTTCAATTTGTTAGAATACATTTCCCAGGCTTATGCAGAGGTTAACACTCACGAAGCGTAGGTAATTTGTACCCCGGGAGTGTTTCGCTAGCTTATGTAGAGGTTATCACCTCATGAAGCATAGGTACTTCACTCCACCTAGAAGGACGAAACCAGGGTTGAGGGCTCATGTTATGCAAATGCAAGTATAGTGTGTGAGGAGGAATAACAAACCTTTCACCACCTATTTTACAACCTTTATTCTAAATGCCCTAGCAATTTATTATTAAAAAAAATAAATCAAATAAAAGAAAGCATTAGTCAATCAAAGAATAATGTAATACACAACACTTGAATAAACAGAGCATAATAATAATATGTATGCTCATGACGATGAACATAAAAAGAAAATTTTATTATTTTCAAAATTTTCTTTATTTTACAAATGGGAATTATAATTAAATACCAATTAGAACCGACCAAATCGAGACTTTTGATAACACACGACTAACTTTAGGCCTGACTCTCTAAAATCCCAAGTGGAGTCGCCAAGTTGTCGCAACCTCAATAAGCCCGAAAAAATCTACCCCATCGTGGGACAAATCGGCCCATTGATTAAGGGTGTGACATTAAAAAAAATTAAGGAAAAAACGACTTAATACCTCTTGAAATAAAGGTTGAGGGTATGAAAACGACCTAGAAAAAGAAATAAAGTTGCCACCAATCTTTTTTGGCTAGGTGTGATCGCCACCCATTAAAACCGATTTTGAAAAATATTTTAAAATTAATTAAAATATTTTAAAACTAATTTTGAAGTCTGCGCTTTGAACCAGAGAAAAAAAGTGCGGGTTCGGGAGACGGTTACGTGTGGGGAAGGATCAGCACCCCCACAACGCTAGTATAAAACGATACCTTATTAGTCATGTGTTATCTTGAGTCTCGAAGAAAAGTCAGTTTTAGATTTGGTTTTTGAAAATAATTCTCATTTTAAAAACAATCCTATTTTTGTTCGAAAATGATCTGGAATTTGTTATTGAAAAAATTCTCTATATTCTCGGGAAAACGACAATATAGAATTTTTATTTTTATTTTTTGAAAATTCTCTCAATCGTCCTCTTTTTAGTAAGGTATTCCTTCTATCGCAACCTAAAAAAATAACAAGTCTCATCACGAGACATTACTCGTTAAGTGTGACATTTGGGGAAACAGAGAAAAAGACCACTTAATTCCTCTTAAAATAAAATAAGGGTTTGAAAACAACCTCGAAAAAAAAATGGAGTATCCACCAATCTTTTTTTTGGCTAGGTGCGATAGGCCACCTATTAAAACTGATTTTGTAAAAATTTTAAAATTAATTAAAACATTTTTAAAAACCAATTTCGAAGTCTACGATTTTAAACCAGAGAAATCAAAGAAGCGGGTCCGGGAGTCGGTTACATACGGGAAAGGATTAGCACCCCCACAAAGCCCGTATAAAACGGTATCTTATTAATCGTGTGTTATCTTGAGTCTTGCTAAAGGTCGATTTTAGATTTGGCATTTAAAAATAACTCCCAATTTAAAGAAAAATAATCCCATTTTTAATTTGAAAATGATCCGGAATTCATTAGCACAAAATTTTTCTATATTCCCCGGCAGACTCGGTAAAACATAGAAAATTTATTTATTTGAAAAATCTCTTAATCACTCTCTTTTTGAAAGAAATATATTATTTTGTTAATGATAATTGATTATATCCTCCCTAGCAAACCCAGCAGAGAACTCATGAATTATTTTAACTTGGGAATAACCTTATTTTATTGAAAATCATTAAAAATTGTCTTAAAAAGATGATTATGGATATGCAAATCATTTCTAATGACATGGCAAAAGAGTGCATGGCATGTGAAAAATGACCTAAATGCCTAAATGAAATTTAAAATGACATGGCATATGAAAAATGACATAATATGTAAATGTCATGGAAAATGACATGGCATATGAAAAATGACATAATATTTAAAATGACATGCAAAATATCATGGCATAATGAAAATAACCTTATTTAAATGTCATGGAAAATGACAGCTCATATGAAAAATGACATAATATTTAAATGACATGAACAATGTCATAGGAAATGAAAATAACCCTAATATCTAAATGTCATGGAAAATGACATGTTATATAAAAAATGACATAATATTTAAATGATATCGAAAATGTTATGGGATAATGAAAATAACCCTAATATCTAAATGTCACGAAAAATGACATGTCATATGAAAAATGAAATAATATTTAAATGACATAGAAAATGTCATGGGATAATGAAAATAACCCTAATATCTAAATGTCATAGAAAATGACATGTCATATGAAAAATGACATAATATTTAAATGACATAGAAAATGTCATGGCATAATGAAAATAATCCAAATATCTAAATGTCATGGAAAATGACATGTCATATGAAAATTGACATAATATTTAAAATGACATAGAAATTATCATGGCGTAATGAAAATAACCTAATATCTAAATGTCATGGAAAATGACATGTCATATGAAAAATGACATAATATTTAAATAACATAGAAAATGTCATGGCATATTGAAAATAATCTTAATATCTAAATGTCATGGAAAATGACATGTCATATGAAAAATGACATAATTTTTAAAAGACATGGAAAATGTCATGGAATAATGAAAATAATCCTAATATCTAAATGTCATGGAAAATGACATGTCATATGAAAAATGACATAATATTTAAATGACATAGAAAATGTTATGGCATAATGAAAATAACCTAATATCTAAATGCCATGAAAATGACATGTCATGTGAAAAATGACATAATATTTAAATGACATGGAAAATGTCATGGCATAATGAAAATAACCTAATATCTAAATGTCATGAAAAATGACATGTCATTTGAAAAATGACATAATATTTAAATGACATGAAAAATGTCATGACATAATGAAAATAACCCTAATATCTAAATGTCATGGAAAATAACATGTCATATGAAAAATGACATAATATTTAAATGACATGGAGAATGTCATGGCATAATGAAAATAATCCTAATATCTAAATGTCATGGAAAATGACATGTCATATGAAAAATGACATAATATTTAAAATGACATAGAAAATGACCTAATGCCTAAATGACATAGAAAATGACATGGCATATGAAACCAACGAAACGACATCATCATAAAATATTCATAATTACATCATGATCACATGCACACATCATTATTTTAAATGAATTATTCATGTGAGGAATCATATCAATAGCGGATGTCGAAAAGTATTACCGTGCTTCTTGGCAAACCCGACAAAGCTTGGAAAATAATTCTTTCATATGATATCTACATGATTCCAAGTAAAACGAAAACCATATGTTTCGATTTCATAATCACGTGCGTTGAATAATTTCCTAACCTCCCCGGCAAACCCGAAAAAGATCGGGAACTAATTCTCGCCAAATGTTTAATAAACCGAAAGATATGTTTTTATGACAAATTAAGTAAAAACATTTTTAAAATGTGATGCATGGAGATGTATTTCTTCCTTGAAGTAAGCACATCCGTATACCTAAAAAGGTATCCAACTACCTTAGAAAGATATTTAAATCGGATTTAGCAAAAATAGACCCGGAGGTTTTTTAAAAATGGCACCCGGAGTTAAAACAATGCCCAGAGGATTTGAAAATTTGTAACCTGGAGGTTTTGAAAACAAATGCCCGATGGTCTTAAAAAAGTTTTTATTTCGAAAATAGTCTTGAAAAATTATTTTTGGATTTTAAAAATATTTTAGGGAAAATAAAGGATGGTTAGGAATTTTGAGTCCGTAATCACATAATCCGAAAAAAAAATTGATATGCCCCGGTATATCATGAGAATAAAAAACAAACTTGCTTACGGACTATTAATTAATCCGAACCAAGAATCCCTAGGGGGCGGGGACAAAAACCTAAACTAAACCTATTGAAGAAATCATTCCTTGAAAATTAAATAGTTGACTCTGCATATTCTAAAAGATTAAACCTTAAATAATTAAAAAATTGCTAAAACAAAAATTACCAATGCTTTGATCTAGAGTAGCATATGGCCATTCTCAATGTTCTATCTACGAGAGAGCCAGAAACACAACCACTAGACAAATGAAGCAACAAGACCGAAATAGATATCATCAGCAACTCCTAACAGACGAACCTATATTCTTTGTTTAATATAAAAGATATCCATTTTCTAATGAAAAGCATGTAATTATTATCAGTAATCAACATTTTAAAACATGAAATGAAACATAGATTCACACCAACACAAAAACAAATCAAGACCCAAATGCAAATCAAATAGAATACATCAAGCATAATGAAACAAAAGCCCACAAATATCATAGACTAAAACCCCACAAATATTCAAAAACATCATTTCTCAACCAAAAGAAAAACGAACACCATTGTTTATATATATATATATATATATATATATATATATATATACATGCTTGTTGACTTCAAACCCGATGGCGCGTTTGGTGATGTTCCAGACATGATCGGTGCAGCCATGGTAGAACTTGTGGGGCATACCCCTATCAACGACTTCGTTTACCTTGATGTCAACATGTTCACTGATTTGTAGGTCCTCAGGTAAGTCGACGAATAAACGTACCCTTCTTTCTAAAGGGTCTAGTGAACAAATCCTTTGTTAGAGAGCGAACACTGTGACCAGCAAGAAATTTTTTACTCTCCCCTGTTTTCTTTTCTCTCGCCCGATTGAAGAAGAGTATGGCCATGAGCTTTTTCAACGCCTAGAATGGCTCCCCCAAAACCTCACTTTTCACGTCAGCTTCCTCCACTTCCGTTCTCCTTTTTTTTTTTATTTTTTATTCCCTTAATCCTTCCTCAGTAGTAGCTGCCAACCCCTCTGTAGCTCCTTCATCTTTCTCCTTTTTTTTTTATAAAAAAAAAACCCTCACTCCCTAGTTGGCCGAATGGCCTAGCCTCTTGTAGCTCCCTTTTTTTTCTTTTTTTTTTTATTTCTTTTAACCGCCCTCTGTAGCTTTCCCATGCCTTCATTTCTTTGAAGAAATAAAAGCTCTCCCTTTTTAATTTCTTTAGCCACCAACTCTTTCCCATAATAACCGGCCTCCTCTCTATTGTATTAAAATGATCCTTTTTATAACTCATCTTCTAACCTAAATATGGACCCTTGGATCAATTGATCCAAGGGTCTTCTTTTATCCCCATAGCTACCTTTTAAAAATTTTCATATTTATAGACCCTTATATCTAAGAAAATAAATGGCCTAGATTAAATTAAAGAAAAGAATGAAGGGTAATGTCTAAGTTACCTTTCCATCCTATTTTATTTATTTTTTATTTTTTTATTTTTCAAACATTTTTAATTAAAATTTTTATTTTAAAAATCTAAATGGGGTCAACTTTAAAGCTCAAGATTAAACTTTTTCACCTCGGGTTTAAATTGAATTTTAAAATTGGTACTTTTACGGCCCGATTTTATTTGAATAATTAAAGCTAAAAAAATGATATATAATTTAAAACATTTTAAAAAATCTAAAATCGCGACCGTAACTTCTACAAAATATCAAACCCAAGTAGGGGACAAATCAAAATTGATTTTAAAAGGCCCGAACAAAATTAGGTGTCTACACCTTCGTTAATATAGTTGATGAAGACTCCCCAGCAACCCGAAGAAGGATCCATGAATTATATTAACTAGGGGATATTGCCTTATTTTATTTAAAAATATCAATTTTCAAAAATTTAAATGATCGTGAATGTACAAATCATCATTAAAACATGAATACAAAACATGCATAATTAACATGACATGGCAAGCAATTTATTATAACATGACAGAATTTAAATGACATAGCGAAAAGAAAGAATGGCATGGCATATGAATCAAAGACATGGCATATGAATGATATGACAAAATCTAAATGATATAGCCTAAAAAACTCTAAATGACGCATGAATGAATGACATGGCATATGAGATGGCAAAATTTGAATGACATGGCACATGAATGAATGACATGGCATAATCTAGATGACATGGCAAAATATGAATGACATGGCATAATCTAAATGATATGACAGAAGAATGAATGACATGGCATGGCATGGCATTTGAATGAATGACATGGTATAATCTAGATGACATGGCATGTTAATGAATGACATGGCATAATCTAAATGATATGACATATGAATGAATGACATGGCATAATCTAGATGACATGGCATGTGAATGAATGACATGGCATACGAATGACATGGCACATGAATGAATAACATGGCATAATCTAGATGGCATGGCATGTGAATGAATGACATGGCACATGAATGACATGGCACAATCTAGATGACATGGCATGTGAATGGATGACATGGCACATGAATGAGATGGCATATGAATGACATGGCACAATCTAGATGACATGGCATGTGAATTAATGACATGGCATATGAATGACATGGCACATGAATGATATGGCACGATCTAGATGACATGGCATGTGAATGGATGACATAGCGTATGAATGACATGGCACATGAATGAATGACATAGCATGCTTGACATGGCAAAATCTAATTATGGCAACATGAATATAAAATGACATCAACATGGAGTATTCATGACATAGAATTTTCAGGCGAGGAATCATAAAAATAGCATATATTGGAAAATATTACCACACTTTCAAGCAAACCCGACAAAGGTTGGAAAATAACTCTTTCTTATGGCATTTATATGATTCCAAACAAAACAAAATCCAATATCTTTCAATTCCATAAACTCATGCATTGAACAATTTCCTAACCTCTCTTGCAACCCGGCAAAGATTAGGAACTGATTCTCTCCAAATATTTAGGAAATCGAAACATACGTTTTATGTCAAATTAAAATAAAAAAAAACATTTAAAACATGCAATGCATGAAGGTGTATTTCTCTATTAAATTAAGGACATCTGTATACCTAAAAAGGTATCCGACTACCATTGAAAGAAACTTAAATTGGATTTTTTGTAAAGAGTAAAGAATAAAGACAGAAAGCCTTTAAAATTGCAAGAACAAGCACAAAAACTCTCCTAGGTTTCGGCTAAAGCAAGAAGTGCGTAAAAAAATTTGTCAACTTGGATATTTTGTAAAGAGTAAAGAATAAAGACAGAAAGCCTTTAAAATTAATTTTTGAAAACCTTTTATTCAACAAAAAATTAACAAATCGCATGGAAAAAAGAAGAAAAAAAACATGATAGCAAAGAAAATAGTTGAAGAAGAAGAGCTGGAATAGCTACCTAGCAATTGCTTTCCAAATCAAGCTCTCAAAATTCTCATTTGTTTCTCCCTCTCCCTCTTTCTCTTCCTCTTTCTCTCTTTTTCTTTTCTCCTTTTCTTCTCCAAGAGTGTAGTGAAAATGCCTTGGAAAAAAAATGAGTCCCCCTCTTTTGTGTCATGGCCTGCCCTTTGGTATTCTATAGGAGAGTGTCTTTTATTTTTTTGCCCTTTGTCATGCTTTGCAAGCTCCTCCAACATCCCTTGCCACATGGCTAAAATCCCCCCTCCTTGCATGATGCTTTCCTTAAATTAAGGGTGCTTGTCCCCTATTTGCATGATACCTTCCTTAAATTAAGGGTTTCCTAGCCTCTCATTGGCTAACAATGCCATCTAGATTATTCTTGTCTCCTATCTCTACAAAATATCTAAGCCACTTATCATGATCATATGGCTTATTATTAAAATATCTTCCTAGATGGCATTTTTAATCCTACTTGGCATCATCTCATAGCCTTCAAATGCTCTTCACATGACTTTGCAATTTGGAGACCTCCCACTGGCTTAAAATGCCATGTAGGCAAAGTAGTGGAGAATCTTGTCCTTTTAAAAATGTCATCTTGCTATTAAACCTTGGCCATTTGATTCAAGATGATCACACTCCTCCATATAGTTAGTAGACTGGCCGAAAATGGCCTGGAAATTTCCAAGCCATTCCTCATTTCTTATTTGCAAAATGGCCCCTTTTTAATTTTTTCGGTAAAATTGCATTTTGGCCCCCAAGCTTAATTTATTTGCAAATAGACCCCAATTTCGGATTTTTCTTTCCCAATTCATCCCATCCAATACAAAACTTAGTTCTAGAGGTTTTCATATTTTTTTCAGCTCGAATTCTATTTTTCCCAGATTTTTCTCTAAAGTTTCGGTTTAGTGCCTCTCAAACATTGTCTTTTTCCAATTGAGCTCTGATTTCAGATTTTTCTTCTCCAATCCCTTCCATAAAATATAAAACTAAGATCCGGAAGTTTTCATAATTTTTCAAGCTCGTTTTCTATTTTTCCCGAAATTTTCTCTTGGAATTTTGGATCAGTGCACCTGAACTTTGTCTTTTTTCATTTGAGCTCCGATTCTGGATTTTTCTTCTCCAATCCCTTCCATAAAATATAAAACTCAGATCTGGAATTTTCAAAATTTTTCGAGCTCGTTTTCTATTTTTCCCAAAACTTTCTCTTGGAATTTCGGATTAATGCACTCGAACTTTGCCTTTTTCCATTTGAGCTCCGATTCAGGATTTTTCTTCTCCAAACCCTTCCATAAAATATAAAACTCAGATCTGGAAGTTTTCAAAGTTTTCTGAGCTCGAATTCTATTTTGCTTCAACTTTCCAAAATTGCCCTTTAACCCCCGAAACCTCGATTTTACTCAAAACGGGTCCAATTTCCAGATTTTCTTTTTCCACTGCCTTTTTCATATATTGAATTGGAGTTGGTTCAAAAATGCACAATTTTTACATCCGAATTGCTCTCGGATTTAGTTTTCCCCTTTTCTCAATATTGAAAATTTTCTTATTTTTTCGTTTTTCCTCCAATCGGCTCTTCCTTGTGATCCACTTCAAACTGGAACTTGGGATATTTTTATTTATTTATCCTTTATCAACTGGGGGATTCAATTTCTCCAAATCAGGCCATCTCTGCAGTTTTCTCCAAATTTTGTGAATTTCCTATTTATTGATTAAATCCTTATTTTCCTTTTTCTCTTCAAACCAATTCTTCCTTCAACTCCGCTTCAAAATTGGACCTTCCAGTTTCCATATTTATTGATCTTATCCCATTTGGAACCTCCAATTTCGTTCAATTTGATCGCTTACGCACTTTTCCCCAAATTTGCAAAATTAGGTATTTCTCTACACTGAATTTCTGCAACCTGTCTTTCAAACTCTCTATCTTTCGTTGTAGACCTCCGATTATCAAAATTCCTTCACCATTGTTCAATTCAACTTCGAATCTTAATTTTGGTTAAGAGTTGACTTTTTAGTGTTTGACTTTTTGTGTAGACCTCTGAAACAAAGTCTTGGAGACCCATCTGTGGAATGGTTGAAGTCTCTTTGCGTTCCGGGAAGTTGAAAAGAGAATTTTGCCTTGCTTAGGGGGCCCGGACAAAATTAGGTGTATACAATGTTTATCTTAGGTTATTTGATATTTAGAAATTAAGTAGTGGCATTTTTCCTATTTAACAATTAACTAAGGAAGGATTGGGGTAACACAGCAGGTTATTATCTACGGTTGATAATTTTGATAGTTAATTGATGTTGATAGATCTGAATATTGATTCTCAATGATGTTTAGTGGTGGAGAATGAAACTTTAACCATATTTCTCATATTTGATATTCTTTTACTTATTAGCTTCTTACTTTTATTATTTGCTTTAGTTTTAAAATTAGTTCAAATTCCCCTTTCTTTCTTGTCTTTGAACTTAAGATATAAACTAATAATTTATAAATTAAAACCCAATCCCTGAGGACTCGACCCTTGCTTACTACTATACCTTACAATTGATCTTTTTAGTGCAAGGTTAAATAAGATACGCTCTTTTGAGTGCATCAAGTTTTTGACGCCGTTGCCGGGGATTGCTTTCTTTAGTTTATTTGTTACATGGTTTATTCTTATTTTCAATTCTAATTAGTTTTATTTTACTTGTACATACAGGTTTTTCTTTTCAATTTTTTAGCAAATAATGATGGAATTGAACAATCTAACACTTGAGGAGTTGGTTCAACAATTTGTCATGGGTAATGTTCAACAATTGGAGAAGTGTGGAGTATGCTTTATGATGGATCATCCAACCAATTTGTGCCCATACTTCCGAGATGATAATGTTGAACAAGCCTATGATTTAGGAAGATGTCAAGGCCATCAAAGGTTCTAAGGACAATAGATGATGCTTTCTCAAAAACATACAATGAGGGATGGTGGGATCATACTAATTATGGCGACTCAGGAAATTATCAAGAACAAGATCTTTTTGATTCACCACCTGTGTCTCACAACTCAGGTACTTCCTTAGAAGATCTTGTCAATTCTCTTGTTAATAATACTTTGGAATTTCAATAAAAAAAAAGGGCTCTATTTCACTTCAATTAACCATGGCATCAAGAAGCAGATCAATGGCCACCACTTCAAAACTCAGGTACTTCTTTAAAAGATCTTGTCAATTCCTTTGCTACTAGTACTTTGCAATTTCAACAGGAAACAAGGGCAAGTATCCAGAGTTTGGAAACTCAAATGAGCCAATTAGCTAGTAGTGTGGTGCAATTGGTAGCACAAAGATATGAAGAATTACAAGAATAACGCCCTTCCCAAACTGTGATTGACCCAAAGGAGAATACTAGTGCCAAACAACTTGAGGATGAATCAGAAAGTCTAAGGAAGCCCGAGGATGAGACAAAACCAAAGATGGATTCAACTTTTGTAGATAAGGAAGCCTCAATTCCAATGGAGAATACTTCGGCACTTGAGGTAACTATTAAGGTTCTTATTTCTACTAATGTTTCTTCTCCATATTTTTCTAGCAGATTTACAAATTCGAGGAAGGAGGAACATGAAAAACAAATTCTAGACACCTTAAACAGCTTGCTTATGGATCCTATCAACCAAGTACCAATAGATGCACCATTCTTCGAAATACAACTCACCACCAAGAATGATGAAATAATAATTGTGGTGGAGAATGCATTTGCTGTTGTGCACAGGAACCTTCCTACCAAAAGCAAAGATCCTGGAAGTTTCATGCCTAAAATGGAAAATCCAAAAAGCCAAAATGGGGTATTGGTTAGGTTGAAGACAACCAACCAAGTGTTAATTCGGAGGCAGCCCAATTTGTGAAGGCATTACCAACCTGCCATACTCAGATTTGCTTTCTTTCCCTTTCCTTTTCCTTTTCCCCTTCTTTTTTTATTATGTTTATTTGTTAATTGTTTGTTTAGTATTTTTAGAATTATTTAGGTTGCATAAGTTTGTTTTGTTTTGAGTCTTAGTTATTTTTATTCTTATGTTATTAGTTCTTTTCTCTTACATATGATTCTTTCATTTGGGTTAATAGTATTATATTGAGGACAATGTAAGAGTTAAGTGTGGGGGGTAGAATTTAGGACTTCTTTTATTTTGTTTTGTTTTAAGTTTGTTTAGTTTGTTTTAGCTGCTTTCAATACAATGATGAGATATGAGTTGTGTAGGTCTAAAACTGGTTTATTAGTGAAAAGAATTTTCATGAGAATTGAGCTTGATACTATTTTTTATGAGCCAAAGTTAATATGATATGTTGGTTGAGAAAGAAGCATGTTTAGACTTAAATCTGACTTGTATAATCATCGTTGTGAGTTTTTGAGCCTATATCATTGATGCATTATACATATCAATCCAATTTCTTTCTTGTGTGCTCTCATGATAACATGTTTCTCTAAAACTTGCTTTAAACCGTTTGAGACTGTATTGATACATATGACAACATGACTATGATAGAGGCATTAGGATTTTTAACCAGGGCCAAATCAGCCATCCCCTATTGATGTTCCAAGAGAACATCCCCCCTAGTGAGCCAATTTGAGCCTACATCGAATGAGCTATTTCTTTGGTAACCACATCTTACACCTAGCCTAAACACATTTATATCTCTACCCTTGTTCTAAAGATGAATTGAATGTATGAGACATATTGCAAAAACAAGGGATTCTTATTGAAAAGTTGGGTTAAAAAGAAAAGATAAGTGTGGGGAGGAGAAAGGCAAAAGTCAATAGAAAAAGAAAAGGGAACATTGTAAAAATACATTCCCATCAATAAAAAAAAAAAATGAATTATCTCTTAAACTTTTGGGAAAAGAAAAGAAAAAGATGTTACAAAGTTGATTAGAATGAAGCAAAGGCTCAACATGAAATGTTTAGCCTTTGTGGTTATGTACTTCTAAAGAATATTGAGAAAGTTTTATTTGCAAAATCTTATTTTGTCTCTAAATTCTATGAAGTCTTTGGAACCTTTGTAATATCATTTATCTTTTATTCTTTAGCCACATTATTACCCCTTGGCCCCATTACAACCTTGAATAAAGGCCTCTTGATTTATGAAGTTGTATGATCTAAATAGTGGAGAATAGGTGGACAAGCAAGCATATGGTAGAACTGTTTTCATGAGATTTATTGAGTGTAAACACTTTACCACTATTTTAAAGAGTGAAAATCATGAGAGTATCCCATGTGAGAAGTTGAGACTAAGTTTAACATGCATTATTTTGATTGAGATATGTTATGTTGATATTGGTTTAACTCAAATTTTTTCATTCAAGCATGATTCTTTATGAACTCTTGAAGCTATTGATTAGTTTATAAGACTTGTCCAATGATTGTCTCTAATTGTTATTGAAAGTGAACTAGATTCGGTTTTCTGTCTCTAATTGTTATTGAAAGTGAACTAGATTCGGTTTTCTTACTTTGTCTCTATTTGATTTTGCTCGAGGACTAGCAAAAGACTGATCAACTTGGAAGTAATCTACTTCTAATAATGCATACTAATCACTTATAATATACATGTGATAGAGGTTTTCTTTCACCAATTAGTCAATTTCAATAAAGAGTTATTGTAAACTAGTTGGATGAAGTCCAAGGAACACAATAGGCCTTGCAAAGGAATTGTAACGGTGTTAAAATCATGAGATCCTAAATGCATCAAAGTCATGTACCTAAACTTGTTCCTGGTCATTGTATTTTCAAGACGAGACATTGACAATACTCAAAGACTGGTACATGTTAAGCTTCATTACCTTGAAAGTAAGCAATCGATCTCATAGATTTAAGTATAGAGATGCTTGGGGATAACATGTGGGTGCATGTTAGAGAACAAGTTCACTGAACATGATACGCTATGAGAACTTCATTTGGTAGCTCACTCAAATGTCTATGGAAAGTTCTCATGTGACAGTTGTGTAACTAGTCCTCTGACGTAAGATGCCAAGTTAACTTATATGTGAATTGTCATGCTTTGATCTCATTCGAACGGGTCACAAGAAGTGATGCCTATGGTAAGGTGACTTTAGGTACGGCATGAAATATATGAAGGTAAATAAGTAGTCAAGAGATGATTCACTACTCCAAGTGATAATGAGGAGAGATATCTTACTTGTTCATAGCTTAGGTTAACATGATTAAGTCTTTGAGCAAAGCATGATGAATTTAGGATGTTGATTCTAGAATTCACTAATGTTATCCAAGAGCTAAAAGAACTAATATGGAAGTTTTCATAAGTAGGCACTGCACCATGCTTATAGCCATTTCGAGATATATGGTGAAAGGATCGAATTGCACTAATAAACTGATCAATGAAAGGTTATGTCATATCATTATGACTTTCTAACATTTGGGTGGTCATGAAGGATTGCTAGATCCCACTCATGATCTTGAATATATATTATTTGATCTTTAATTAGATTGTAATTTATGTTTAATTGCCAACATGTTGGAAACCTAATGGGTCACACACAATAGATCTTAATTCGGGAATAAAATTGAGATTCGATTAAGTAGGACTTAACAAAAGCCAATAGTAAAAGAATTAATTAAAGTGTTTAATTAATTAAAGAGGACAAAGTGGTAATTGCACAAATCCTGAGACAGGGATTCTTGCATGGCTAGCCCTATATATAGCTATGCTTGCCGCACATGTATTGTATTATTTGATATAATCCCTGTGAACCATAAGTTGATTACAACCCTAGTCTCCTTGTTCTCTTCTTGTTTTTCTTCTCTAGCCACCTTAAGAGAATTATTCTCTAAGAAAACTTGAAGCCAAGAGAAAGAAAACACAAGATTCTTGTTTACCAAGAAAACCCCTTAGCCGAAACACACAAAGAAACTTTCTATAAGCTTTTCAGCAATCTTGCTTTTGCTTTGGACTTCAAGGAGTCATCTTGGTAGCATGGGAGTGCCTCTATCTTATGAAGGTGCTTGGATTGGATTGTGGGGATTACTATTAGAGGCCTAACACTTGGGAGGCTTGGTGATTTGATATAACTTCTTTGGTGATCTTCTTTATCGGGCAAACCTTAAAGAGTTCACTTGGGATTACAATATCTCAATGAGGTATGATTCTTGATCATATTTTTTGTAATCTTTGTTATCTTTAATCACATAAAAAATTTGTAATATGATCCTTGAGGACTTCGGTTATTGTTTATTTTTAATGTTATGTTTCTGCTGCACTACTTAAATTGTTTAAGTTTTTAATACATGCTTGCTATGTTTGAGCATGTACGTCGATTTCCCTTTAAGTAACGCCTTAATATGTGTTTGGATCTTTGTTGAGACCTTGATTCCCTTTCTTGTGCAATGGCTCCATTGTTATTACAATAAATTGTTATTGGATTAACAATGCTAGGAAACCCATATAGTTCAATGATGAACTTTTTTATTCAAATTGCCTCTTTTACAACCCCAGACAGAGATAGAATCAGCTTCAATTATAGAGTCTTAGATTGTATATTGTTTGAAACTTTTCCAACTAACCGTTGTGCCATTTAATGTAAAAACATAGCCACTTTGAGATTTGTTATCATCCTTTTCGGATTGAATCCTATCATCACTATAACCCTCAACTTGGAGTTCTACTCCTCCATAAACCAAAAAAAATCCTTAGTTCTTCTTAAGTATTAGCTCAAAGTGGTGATGAAATCAGGAGGAGGAGTAAATTGATTTCTTAAAAGTTTTAGCCAAACTAAAAATAATTTATGAGAAATTGAGAAATTAAGAAAGATATGAAATATAACAAATCGATAGGCAAGTAGAGCAAGTAAAGAGTCTATAGAAAGAAGAGCAAACAAAACGATATATAGAGGTTCGATCCTTTCTCAAGGCACCTACGTCTTCTCTTCTAGACTTCCCTCACTGAAGCGCTCAATCTACTTGTAAATGAATCTTTTACACTTAATTTTTTCTAGGGTAAGGTATAATCTTTACAATCCCTATCTTTCAAGGCTTAGATAGTAACCTCTAACTCCTAACCTTTCAAGGCTTACATAAAAACCTCTCTTTTTTCTACAAAGACCTCTAATAATATATCTAAATGTTTGCTAGGTTTAATACAAATTAAAGAGACAATACAATGATTGATTACAAATGAATAAGGCTTTACAAGCTTAGAACACTCTTGAATACATGAAAATGAAGAATATGAACTTTCAAATCTTTGGGTTGGTGTCTCTTACTCTTAGAGATGTTGGAGACTCCTATTTATATATAAAATAATTAATATAGCTATTGGAAATGTATTAAATTGAAAGAGTCATTATCGAATTTTTTATTGTTGGAATCTTATCTGTGCGTAGAAGATCTATCCTTTACCTATAGGGATCAATCTTTTCTATTCAAAATTCAAGAATTTTAACTATTAGTGCAATGAAGGATCGATCATTTCAAGTAGGGGATAGATCCTTCACTATCTTAGAAATGAAAGAACATTTTGTGTTTTAAGAATCGATCTAGGGATCAATCTTTTGTAAAAATTAAGGGAGGGATCGATCCTTATGAGGCAGATCGATCCTTTCATTGAAGATTTGTAAAATTTGACAATTTTGACTTTGAAAAAATGATTGAATTTTATCAAAAATAATTTTAACATAAATATTTATTTAAGATAATGCATTTTGAGAAAAATAATGAGTCTAAAATATTTAAGTATTTTCCAATATATTTTCAAAATAATTTAAAGAAAAATACTATATCTGAGTCTTTGTTTTTCAAACTCATTTCAAAAAGTTAATTAAACTTAAGCTTTTGTTAATTAAACTTCTCCTAAATCATAGGTTTTTTGAAAAATAATTTGAAAAAGAGAAACCCGCTTTATAAAAGCATCTATTCAAAAAATACAAAATCAACAATATCCAATACAATCAATATAAGCCAAAAACTTTTAAGCACAGTTTCAAAATATATATCAACTAAGAACATTGTCCACAATAGCATATTTCTCCATCAACAATTTGTCCCCCTTTTTGTCATACCAAAGAGGAGATTAATTCAAAGCTAAGGACATTTTAAGGAAGAGTAGTACAAATGTCAAGCAAAAAATATACAGTTAAGTTCAATGAAGAGTTCAAGTAAATCATGTATTCATTTGAAGTCATTTAATCACAATGTCACAAAATCATGATTTTAAAGAGAAAAAATAGAACAAAATATGAATAGTACTCATAAATCGTGTCATATTTCAAGTATAGATACATATTTTTCCATGATGAGCACAATTCATTAGTATAGGCATCTAGCTTTCAAGAAGTAGACATATGAAATTTAAACCAATACCAATAAGAACCAGAACCTCATTCATTAATATAGACAAGAATACCAATTGAGCAACTAAGATTTAAACCATCGTATACCAACTTACATTATATAAAACGTTAATACCAAAAATATAGCAATATACCAAATCCAAACATATACAAGCATTTAAGGCAAGGTAATTCATGCTATAAAAGGTGATTTAATTCAATCAATGAACACGTATAAGAATTTCAAAGCATAAGATCATGAACCATGAGTCAAACATTTTTAAAGTTCAAGAAATATCAAGATCAAGGCTTTTAACTCGTAGGCATGTACAAAGATTTATATAAAGCAAACCTTTCAAACATTAAACATACATGACATAAATTTGATACCAAATGTTATTCAACTCATACATGTCATTATATGTTATGAACTTGTATAGCATAGAGTTAGCATTTACCTTTATTCTTACCAAGCTTTGTTAATATACTCATTTCATTTGACTTTGAATTCTTCATACCAAATGTTTAAGCAAGTCATTGATGTACTAAGCTTGATTTTGGTGAAGATGGCATGCTTTGTTTGCTTGTATTTGGAACCCCAAAGAGAATTTATGTTCATCCTTGCTCATTTCAAATTCTCTTTGCAAACTTAGAAAATTCTTTGAAAGTTATTCATTAGTAGCACTAATACACCAAATGTTATGAAAATTTGTTCATTTAGCACAAATTGCCAATTTCAAGAAAGAGTAATCAATAAGTACAAATTAAGAGTTCAATGTTAACTTAAGCCATAGCTATATATCATAATAAACTTCAATTGACTAAAAGGTGACACTAAAACTAAAATTCTCAAGAATTTCACACATATTAATCATTTTTGGCCATAAAATTCAAAGCACTAGGAAGACAATTAATCATTAAAACTTTTAACCAAAAAAGATAAATATGTCAACACAAGGTATAGTCCATAAACAAATATGACTTAAGGTGAAAAGATAAGCACTATAATAATTTATTGACTTGAGTCAAGTTTTAAAATTCAAGCATTAAGGTCTAGCTAAAATAATGATCATATAAACATATGTTTTGACCAAAGCATTAAATGAACCAAAAATCAATATATTTCATTAAGTTCGAGAAGTTCATCATAAGCAAAATTCAAAAGTATAAGCCAATCAATAGTTCATGAATCAATAATTAAGTACAGAGATATAGCATAATTCAAGACTATTTCAGAGTCAAGACTTTACTTATTCAAGAATTCATTAAGAAAAAATTTTCATGAAAACATATGATGATTTAAAAAAAAAATGTTAATAAATCTCAAGTTTGGGAAATAATAAGTTCAAGTATTAAGGCAAAATTCTCATTTCTGAATAAAAAAAAGCAATGAAAGAAAAGAATTCATTAGCACCAAGGTAGCATTAAATAAATTTTCATAAAGCATACCCTTTTTAATTAAAAAATACATAGAAAAAGTCAAAGTAAAAAATCAAAGTCAAAGGTTGCAATATGAGCTCAGCACCTAAGATTCTTTCTCTTTGAAGAATTTATTTTTTGGCATTTTGGCCATGGGAGATCAATCATTCCAAAAATTTCTTTAGAGGATCGATCCTTTTTATTGCTATAGCAAAAATTGAATGATTTTTTTTTTTTGCTTTTGATGCTAAATTCGAGAATTTGATATTTTTAGTGAAAAGTAAAACTTGAAAAATGTTAAAAACATCATTCAAGACCTGTGAAAATAAAAAGTTTGGATCAAAAACAACTTTGAAGCAAATTTGAAATGATTGCAAATAAGCCAATTTGGTCTTTTTGAAGTATGCAACTTAGTTGAGACAATATTTATGCAATGAAACCATGTCCAACAAATTTGAAATATGCATATAGACATGACAAAAGCACAAATATTCATCAAATACACATATTTCAACTTTTCAAAGTTCCAATCCCCATTTATGCAATGAATAGTACATAAAGTATTCTTAAAGCATCGAACATGAGATTTTTCATTTAAAAGACATTAACACAAGTTTATAAGAATATTCAATATTCACTAAACTTATTCAAATCATAAAAACATGTTCAATATGAACAAATTCCTTAAGCATTCACTTTAAGTCTCAAACAAGACAAATAGTACCATATAACATTCAAGAGACATAAAGCCCACAAAAATCATATTCATGGCACCAAATTCACTCAAGCAAGTTTATTTACACACAACATAATAGGATATATCAATCAAAACTTAATAAACTCAAGATTTTGATTTTTGACACTTAAAATATCAAAATTTGTTAAGCACATTTTTATCCGACTTGAACTATTTCAACAAGTTTAAAATGATAAAACAAAAGTGTTCAAGTGGTCATTTGACCTTAGGAGCAAGCAAATCAAGAATTCAACTTTTAAAACTCCATATTTCCTTGAAAAAGCTACTATGGCAGACAAATATGTTTAGATCAATTTAAGCTTAGTAAAGCATTTGAAAAAGTTTAAAATTACAATTTTAGATTGTCTAATTGGTTTTTACGCCCATATTTGCTCAAAAGAAAGAATTTTTCTTTGTAAGTTCTAAACAGTCCTTGAAAGCTTACATTGAACACATCAATAATTAAAACCATTTGCAAGTTAATCAAGTTTCTATATTAAAGGCAAGTTTAAAACAACAAACTCAAGATTAAAGCTTTATTTAGCAAAAAAAAATTTCAAAAGTAAAACTTGAAATCTCAAAATCATTAAGCTTTGTATGCTCCCCTAAAGATGTGCATAATACAACTGAATCATGCAAGCATACATAACAATTTTTGCAAAGCATGACTACCATCAATATCAAACAATCATACACATAATCATGCTCAATCTCATAATAAAGTAGGGACAATGTCACAAATGGCCCCTGAAGTTTATGAAAATTTTCAATGCAGTACCTCTACTTTAAAAATGTATATTTTGGTACTTAAAAGGTTTTATTCCGTGTGGTATTATAGTATCTATCAGTAACACCGCTAAATTTTAAGTGACGTGGCTTATGTATCCAATGATAAGTTGACACGTATAACCACATAATGATGCCACATGTATTAACAATAAAAAAATAATATTTTTTTGAAAAATAAAAATAATTTTTTTCTCTTTTTCATTTTTTTATTTCTCTCTCCCCCTTCCCTTATCGACCTCTCTTCTTCCGACCTGGTTAAAGCCGTTTTCGGCCAACAACCGATCGGGTCCGACCAAGGGAGGCCGGACCTGACGCGAGTGGGCTAGATCGGCCTGAAACTAGGCCGAAAATGACCTAAAAATAGGTCAAAACGCGTGAGTGATCCGACCTGGTTTTAGGCCGATCCCGCGATCTCGGACTGGTTTCGGGCCGATCCGACCTACCAAAACCGGGTTTGACCTCCAATGGCCAGAATCGATCGGTGGCCGAAAATGACCTCAACCAGGCCGAAAGAGGGAGAGATCGAGAGCGAAAGGGGGAGAGAGAAAGGGAGGAAGAAAAAAAATGAAATAAAGAAAAAAATTAATATTTTTTATTTTAAAAAATTAATGCCACGTGTCATCACCTGATTAGTCTGTGCCATGTCATTATCTCTAGTTAACGGTGTAAAGCCCAAGTACCACAATGATGCATGGTTTTGATAGTATTGGTACCACATTAGACATTTTTAAAGTACATGTACTACATTGAAAAAAATGTATACTACAAGGGCCATTTATGATATTATCCCATTACAGTATAAATATATCTCAAGGAGTTTAAAACAACATCAATTTTACCAAGCATCGAGATATATTTACATCAAGATCATTAAACACTCAAGATTAAAGATAAAACATATTTAATTAAGCTCATACTTCGTCAATATTATTCAATTCAAACATATATCATATCAAACTAATTTTGCATAATCAAAGATTTATCAATAAAGATCAAAGGTCAATTAATAAAGATATATGCAGTTAATAATCACATAAGAATAGGCAACCGGGTTTCTTATTGAAATGAACAAATAGCTTAGAAATTACCCATCATGCACTTTGTGTGTCTAGAGCATCCAATCTTTAAAAAAAAAGTTTGTTTCTCTTTGCTCTAGCACACGTATAAGAGACATTCATCATTTGATTTTTTTATCCAATTGCTTTGGGTCTTTGAAAGTTAGTGTCTAAATTTCTTTTTCCTTTTGGAAGCCATACTAGCCTAAATTTAAATGGAACCTTTCTTCTAATAAGTCAAATGATTGAACGATGACTATGAAAATTGCAATGATTGCATTTGGTCACTTTAGCACTTATGTTATTATTGAAAAGCTCTTGTTTTTCATTAATCAACTCTTCATATTTTCTTTTTAAGTCCTAATTCTCATTTTCAAAAATTTCAATTTTCTTTTGGAAGCTTCAAAATATATACCCAATTTCTTTTTTTTGGCTTTCTAAATCAATCTTTGATGTCATCAAAAAATCATTTTCAACATTTAATTTTAAAATCATCTTCTTGTATTTCAAATTCATTGCCTCGAATTCCATAGCTAAGCCATCAAAGGCATCCTGCAATTCATCAAATGTATAAGAGTTTGAATCAAAAGGTGAAGAATTTACCTTGGGCTTTTCAAGAGCCATGAAGCATGAAACATTTTGTTTTGATAAGTGGTTTGCATTTAATTCCTCTTCTCCATTAGCCTTGTCATTTGTTGAGCATTGGCTTTCACAAGATTTTCTGTCAATTTCTTCTTCTTTCTTCTTGTTTTCATGTATTTCATCTATTTCTTTCCAGATCTCCTTGGAGGTGGAACAAGTAGAGATCAAGTTGAATTTGTGGGAGTCAAGAGCCTTATAGAGAATACACCTAGCCTTGACATTATCTTGCATTTCCCTCATGTATTTCTCATATTTTGAAGGAGTTCCAAGACCTTTCTCAACCAAGAACAAAGCTCCAGCATCATGAGCCATTATAAAAGCCCTTATCCCCAATTTTCATGTCCAAAACTCATGCTTTTCAAAATTTAGGATCTTGTGGACCTTTTCACCAAGTTGAAACATTCTTTGAGCTATAAAAGGATCTTTCTCAAGGTTGTTAGACCTACAAAGTAAGACCAAAGTCTAATACCAATTGTTAGCTCAAAGTGATGATGAAATTAAAAGGGGGTGAATTGATTTCTTGAAAATTTTAGCCAAATTAAAAAGCAAGTTATGAGAAATTGAGAAATTAATCAAGATATGCAAGTAATGTAAGTAAAGAGTGTAGAGAAAAAAGAGCAAATAAATCGATATATAGAGGTTTGGCTTTTTCTCAAGACGTCTACATCTTCTCTTCTTAGCTTCCCTCGCTGAAATGCTCAATCCACTAGTAAATGAATCTTTTACACTTTACTTTTACTATACTAAGGTATAACCTTTATAATCCCTATCTTTCAAGGCTTAGATAGCAACCTCTAACTCCCTACCTTTCAAGGCTTAGGTAGAGACCTCTAACTCCCTACATTTCAAGGCTTAGGTAGAAACCTCTAACTACCTGTTTTTCAAGACTTAGGTAGAAACCTCCCATTTTTTATCAAAGGCGATTTGGCAACAAAAAAAAAACCTCTAACAAGATAAATGTCTGCTAGGTTTACTACAAATTGAAGAGACAATACAATGATTGATTACAAATGAATAAGGCTTTAAAATGTTATAACACTTTTGAGCACTCTTGAACACTTGAAAATGAAGAATATGAACTTTCAAATATTTGGTTTGGTGTCTCTTGCTCTTGGAGGTGTTGGAGACTCCTATTTATATCTAGAAACATTGATGTAGCATTGGGAATTGATTAGAATTGAAGGAATCGTTGAAAACATCAAAACTTTTATTGTTAAGACATAATATTCATTTAAGAATATTATATGAGAAGGGGCGGCATAGAGATCTTTAAGTAGGGGAAGGGTTCAATCAAGTCTTATTTCAAAATAGAACTTACGATGTGGCCAGTCATATTCCTAATCCAAGTAGGACCACGTGATATGCGGCTAACCCTAAGGACTTCTCAATTTAGTCCTTAACTAAATCTATTATTTAATTCAACTAAGTTCAACTTAATTTAACCCAATTTAATTTTTCATAAGTCACGTTCTATTGTATGTGACCATTAGGTTCCTTAACATGTTGGCAATAAATATAAGCATTATAATCCTTTATTAAATTGGATTAGATGAATCAAACTATTCGAGTTCATCATTAATATCAATCTTATATTTATAGACCATGGTTGTCATCTAGCAAAGAGTCATGACCCCTAATTGTTGAGGAAAGTCAATGTGGTTTGAGTAACCTATCTGTACTTGGTTTCTCAGTATAATTAATATTCTTTTATCACTTAATAACTCTGTTTAGTATTGAGCATGGACTAGTGTCTACTCAATTTTGTTCAACCTTGTTAAGTCTAAGATTTAATATTAACTCTTAAATAAGATTTAGAACTATTCTAAAATCTTATTCAACTTTGGTTGCAAAAATTTCTTGAGTTAATTCTTTGCAGACTAATTATATATTCTCTCGATCACTCAAGGTGATGAATCCTATATCAATTACTTATTCATTTTCATATGCCTCATGTTATACCCAAAAGAACCCAATTGGGAAATCCATGGTTAAGACCATAAGTAAGATAAAATCAAAGTATAACATTCCTCTTATAAGATCATTAGTAATCTCAAGTCAAATGATTGCTTATACAACCATCACATTAGAATATTTCTATAGACACTATGTGATTTATCAAATAACATTCTCATATCGAGTCATGTTCAGTGAACTTGTTAAATATTGTAAGAAGCACCAACATGTTAGCTCATCTTTATCCAAACTTCAATTTATGAGATCAATTGCTTACTTTATAAGTAAGAGTATAAGCATTTGGCGGTCTCAACAACTTTTATCAATATCTTATATTGACTAGGAACATTTAAAGAATATAGCTTTGATGCGATGATGATATCATAATTACAATTCACTATAATTCCCTTGCAAAACTTTTATATTATAAGCATTTATCATTTAAACATTAACAAGAATATAATTAAAGTTTATAAATAAATCAAGACCTTTATTGGATAATAAAATTCACAATATAATAATATATTTTGGACAAAATTCCATTAACCTTTAGGTATATACTAACAAGTACGTGTATACATTATCAAGTAACTTCATATGTTTCCACCTTACTTCATTATCAAGTAACTTCATGTATATACTCATTGTTTCACTAGCAGCCTTTGCTCAATTAGTCACTTAATTCTAATAAAAAAACCAAGTTAAGAAAAACTTTTGGGTCACCAAAAAGTAGAAGAGCTACAAAGCATTTTATTGTCACAGCTGACAACCATCTACCTAAAGCTAAAGAAATTAATAAAAGTATGACTATGACAGTTTAAAGAATGAGAAATTAGTTCCATAAAAAATAAAAAGAAAAAGAATAATGAGAAATTAAAAACTAGCTACAGAAAGTCATACTTCATAAAACACAAGGTTAGGGTGTTGAAATTTATTCAAGAGATATAGCTTTTGATTCTTGAGATTGCTTAAATTTAGCCCTAATCTGACTGTAATGAGATTCTAAGAATCTTCAACACCATTTTTTCTGATGACTGTAAACCAAATCAAATAAACAAGTCGTAATCTCAATATATTTAGAGTCGGCTATAAGAACTAAGATAGAAATATTTATATCGGGTACACAAATCCTCCTAGCTCTTTCAATCATTTCTATCCACCATCATCCTCTTTTCAAGTTTTAATAGTTTCATATCATTATTTATCACGTCCAACCATATCTTTTTATCTCCTCTTCAACCTTTTATCATATGCAATGTCAATTTGCACCATCCTTTTATCAGGTCATCCTATTGTCTGATTTAACCATGCAAGTGCACGTATGGTTGACAAGTAATAAAGTGAAGAGTAGAGTATCGTTCCCATGAGGAATTGTTACCAAATTCGTTAAGTACTAAAATTAGAACAACTTAATTTTATTCAAACAATTAATTAAAGATTGAAAATAAAAGAAAATAGTAAGAAAAGAAAGCAAATTAAAGTTAGGATTAATCAAATGAGAAAATCCTAGGATTACAATTTCCCTCAACACTTCGCTTGAACGTCTCAAATGAGAAATCAAATGAGGAAGTGATTTAGTATTTATAGAACTCCAAAAGCCTGAAGTAGGAAAACTTTGTGGGCAAGTAACAACTTTCAGCTTTGACTTTCCATATATGAACTAATTTTCTCATTATTTTTTTAGGACTCTACAAAAATACAAATGTCATTAAATAAATAACCAAATTAAACATAAAATAAATAAATAAAACTAAATTAAAAATAAATAAAAATCACTAAAAGTAATTAATTAATAATTTAAACTATAAGGACTTAGCTATATAAAATATGGTAAAATAACTCTATTTATAGAGTTATCACATCCCTCGATATATGTCCTACATAGCCAAACCACCGTAAACGATTTTCTCTCACCTTATCATTTATAGGAGCTATCCCAACTTAGAGATACCCTCATTTCTAACTCTATCATTCCTAATCTTATTACACATCCATCTTAACATTCGCATCTCGGCTACACTCATTTTTAATATATGTTGCTTCTTGTTAGCCAAGCATTTCGTACCATATAGCAAAATAGGTATAATAACCATCTTATAAAACTTTCTCTTCAAACTCAAAGGTATATTGCGATCACAAAATACTCTTGTCGCACTTCTTCAATTAAGCCACTCAATCTTGACCCTATGGTTAACATCTCCATTAATCTACTGTCTTTCTGAATTATTGCTTTTAGGTACTTAAAGCACTTTTCTATTGGTATCACTTGACCATTGAGTGTGATAACATCTTTATTGTTATTTCTCCTTTTACTAACGTACTCTCCATATACTTAATTTTTGATTTGTTCAATCTAAACTCCAAGTTTCTAGTATTTGTATCCACAATTTTAATTTGATATTAACTTCTTTTTTAATCTCATCAACCAACACAATATTATTTGCCAATAATATATATAAATGTATTTCATCATATGACTATGATAGTACAAATTATAGCAATAAAATATGATATATTATAAGAAGTGGGTAGGGTGGGCAGAGCAAGATGAGGATTATGTCCTGGACTATTCGTGGAATTGGGAGAAAGGTTAAATGCAGAGTATTAAGAAAAGTGTTAGTGTCTAATAAGGTTGAGATAGTACTACTTCAAGAAACGAAACTGGAGAATATTACAATTTAATAGATACAAAAGGTATGGTATGATGATGACTTTGATTTTATTTCTCTTCTTCAAATGGTAGATCAGGAGGATTGTTGATAATATGGGATAAAGGGACTTTTATGCTGGATACTCATATGGCCACGGGTAGAGTTACAGTGGTGAAGGGTAAATGGGTAAAACACAACTTTGATTGTGTATTTGCAAATGTGTACTCGCCCTGAGAGATCGAGGAGCAAAAGAGGGTATGGGTTGAAATTCTGGATATGAAATAGTCAAATAGTCAAACAGCAGGATCAGTATCTCGATCGAAATACTTTTTCTTGAAGTCATGCTTATAGTCTTTTCATTTTTCCCCAATGAATTTAGAACAAATGATGTTGGAATTTGCAAAGAAAGTCTTGACTAAAATGGAAAAGTTGTAAAAAATTAGTTTCGATCATAAACAAAATTTCAAAATTAATGCAGTGCTAATTTAACACACTTATACTAGTACCTCAATAAAGTTTAAGATCTCGACTTTTACATTATTGGGCACATCATGCTATGTTTCATAATGAATTGGCAACTTCATCCCATTTCGAGCAATCATGCCTAGAAAGCTAGCCAATAGTTGTGCATCCGGACCAATTGGTTGCTGCTCATTATTTGCTGAAACAACAATATGCTCTTCAAGAGGTAGTGCCCACAACTCATTTAATGTGTTACAACCTCAAGTTTTGCGTCGCCCATTATTATCAACTACACAAAATCAAATAGATTAGCAAATGTCCAACATTTTTTATGTCAAAGTATATTGTGTACTTTTACAATGTAACACGATACATGTATTCAAGTTTGTATGAACTAAAGCTTCTGCACCAGTATTTTCAGGAGGCAAGTCTGTGTTAGTATCTATAGTAGAGGCATTAGGCATATTCGAAGATGTCACTCTAGTGTCGCCCTCAACATCTGTAATTGCCGGTTCTAAATAGGTGTTAATGATATTCATACCCTTTAATATTCTCTTCGATATGGTACCTGCAACAATGTTAAGTAAACAACATTAGTATAAGAATAAAGTACTATAAATATCATGTAAAAAAATAATGTAATGAGAAACAACAATAAAAATTCAAAGTATAAAACCATATCATATACACAGTATTTGTGTTAAAATAATCTTACTAAATTCATTTTTATCATCAAGCTTCATAAATTTCTTCATCGACATCTTCGCGAACCCACAAAACTTCTGTATTGGTACTAGGGATATTTTTATCCAAGTTTTGGTCAGTAAAAGACAAGCATTCAGTTCTTTGTTCAGTATCATATCTACGTTGATCACCCATATCAAACAAGTCTCTAGGTGTGTTACGGAATACAACATAGCAACCTGCATTATTCGAACTTTGGAATAAAAGACTTGTTTTACTTGAGATGAAAAAACTTAAGCCTTGTCAATCAATTGTTGTTCCATGAGAATTAATAGAGAGAAATTCACCATTGTAAATCCGAATTAATATTTTTTAACACATCTAGTAGTATTCACATCAACCTAATCACATCGAATAACACGACCTTCCATTTGCCATAATAATCCATCTGAATAATATCATTAAGAATTCCATAATAATCAACATTTTCCTCCACAAGATTACTATCCCTAGCACTAGCATAGCTTGTTGTTAAAGAAGAAACAACAACTCCAAAGTTTTGTGTTCTCCTAAACCTTTCACGGGATTTAATATTAAATCTAAATCCATTAATGATGAAAGCACTGTATCTTTTCACTATTCTATTCAGTCCTCATGAAAGACACTTAACTTCTTCACTAACATCTCTTCCAATCCAAACCTATTACAACAAACGCAAAGGAAAAATATAACTTAATTTATATATTAAATAATAAATTGATGGTAATAAAACCCCAAACTGTTGCGTTACTTACAATTTTTCCTAACCAATTGTGAAAATTTTCCGTAAATAACTTATCAAGCTCACGAAGGTGTGATCTTCGAGAATGTATACGAGCTCTCAAGTAGTTTCTACATGTTAGTATATGCCCTAGAGCCAATCAGATTGGACAAGGGATATACAGTTAATAATGCAAACGCAGTCACTATACATTAGTGACACAAGGTTTTCCTTCATGTTAGTAGGACAATAAAGAGTTATTAAGTACTAATCAGATGAAGCCTATAGAACACAACGGCCTTGCAAAAAAATTATTTATAATAGTGAGATCCTTATGCGTCAAAGCCGTGTTCCTAAAATTGTTCCGGGTCATTGTATCGCCAAGACGGGGCATTGGCAATGCTCAAAGACTAGTACATGTTAAGCCTACTTACTTAAGAAGTAAGACAACTAATCTCACGTCTTAAAGTATAAGGGATACTTGGATAACATATAGGTGCTTGTCTGTTGAACAAGTACACTGAACATGGCCCCCTGCGAGGACTCCATTTGATACGCTCACTCAAGTGTCTATAGAAATGTTCTCGCATGCCAGTCGCGTAAATTAGTCCTCGAACTTGTGATACCAGGTCATCCTATATGGAGAATGTCATACTTTGATTCCATCAAGAACGGGTCCCAAAAAGGGATGCTTATGGTAGGGTGGTTTTGGGTATGACATGAACCATACGAAGATGGATGAGTGATCCAGAGAGGATTCGCCACTCCAAGTGACATGGGAGACATATCCCATCTGTTCTTGGCTTCGACTAACATGATAAAGTCTTCAGCCGAAGCATGATGGATTTAGGAGAAATTGTTTCTCTAAATTCATAAGGTTAACCATAAGCTGCAAGAACTAATATGGATTAAACATGAGTAGACATTGCACCATGCTCATGTGCTTTCCAAGATATTTGGTGAAAGGACCATATTACACTAATAGGCTGGTTACTGAATGGTTTCGATGAGGTCACGTTGACTTTTCAATATTTGGGTGGTCATGATGGGTTGCTAGATCCCACTCTTGATCTATGAGTATATGTTAATGAGATAAACTTATACGCATTGCCTATATGCTGGAAACCTAATGGGTCACACACAATAAGACAAAGAGGTTGGATTAAACCTGGGACTTGATTAAGTAAGACTTAATTAAATTAAAGGTTAAATTGGAGGAACTAATTGAATAAGATTCAACTATGATTAGTTAAGACATAATTTGATTTATGAAATCAAAATTAAGATGTCTTAACAAGACAATAAAGATAAGTTGTCATAGCCGATAAATTTAAGTTATCCGAAGTGAGAAAAAGTTTCTCATATTCAAAGAGTTTAATTATGAATTAAATTCTAGCAAACTCATATTTAACTAAACCGAACCTAAATGCTATAAAGGATGTATTCGGCCAAGCATACTAAGAGTTAGTAGTTGGCTGATACTTGGTGTTTTAAAGAGTAATAGTTATTCTTTAAAAAGGGAGTTACAATACAATAACTACCAACATTACTAATTCCTTTATAGTGGCCGGCCATGATGAATGTCATTTAGTATGGAAGTTTCATTTTGAGCAATAAAGGTTGGTTATGTGTTTTAATGAGAAAAGAATGCAAATATCTTTTCTAGGTTAAAAACACATATATTTGGTCATGGCATATAAGGGTGGCCGAATCCTTCCCCTTTGTGCATGATGGTATGTCTTCTAAGCTTATGAAGAAAAAGACATGAAATAAAGGCTATTAACTATGGCATTGATAAGAATTAAAGTGTGTGTTTTATGAAAGAATAATAAGTCTATTCTTTGTTAGAAAAAATACACTTGAATTCGGCTAAGGGAAGTGAGAGAGGCAACCGAATCACTCTTGTATTTTTGCTCTCTTCCTTGTTTTGTTTCTTCTTCCTCAAGACCTTGGAACAGTTCTTAAGGTGAGTAAAAATCTAAGAGAAAAAATTGGTTATTCTCTTAGTGAAACAACACAAAATTGCCGAACCATCTCTTCCTCCTCTCACTCTTTTGTTTTTGTTTCTCTTGCGTAAACTGAAAGGAATTGTTCTTGCTAAGTTTCGATTCTTGAGAAAAGAAAAGAGAGATCAAAATTTTGATTTTTATCATTAGACCAACCCGCTAGCACTGGTGAATCCCCTTGCCTTAAGAAGGTTCCAACTGCTGTTTGTGCGCTTGAGTTGCTTATGGCTTCGAAGATCGTGAGTAGATCGTCGTTGCTGGGTTCGTGTTTGGATCTGCACACTCGTGATTACGCTATCTCGAGTAGGTATGAAATCTAATCCTATTGGTGATTTAATGTTTTAAATACCATGTATCACATGTTAATCATGATCCGAGATCCTGTGGACGTCCGGGTGCTTCTATGTTTTTTGCTTCCATTGTTTATGTATTTAATCTTGTTTTATGTATGAGCCCAGATGAAACCCAATAGTGGTATCAGAGCCAAGGATCTGTTGATTTCATGTGATTGTTGCATGTCAATTCTCGTTGATAAGCATGTCAGATGTCTTGTGTGTCAATGTAAGACCCTCGTAAGATAGAGATTGACTCGGCTCTCTTTAAATGATTCATAGATGGTGGATCAAGTTTATGTATGCTTGTAGACAAAGCACACTACCATCTGGTCTTATTGTTATATTAATAATTTTTAGAGTAAGGGGTTTAATCGGCTATTTGAGAGTTTTAGCCCTAAAGTGACCACGAGTTAGGAATAGCAACAGGGACAATGTAAAGCCCATAAAATTTGGTATTTTAACTTTACATAGTGTTAAAATGTGATATATTACTGATCAAGATTATTGGAAAAATCTAATCGGCAGAAAACCAGTAAAATGTGAACCAGGGGAATTTTGGTCATTTTACCCAAAATTTTATTTTTTTGTTCGTATATGGTACCAATAGACTATAGGATCATAGAGGATCACAATATGATGCTTAGATTAAAAATTTGACATTTTGTTTACTCAAAAAGTTAAGTGGAAAATGGATACGCCTTTAGTTAACTTAACGGAGTGAAAATCCGAAATTGGTCGTGGGAAGGTCCGAAAAAGGTTTTAATAAATAAATGGATTCATATGGACATAAAATGAAGTTAGAAAGCTGTTGGTGAAATCAGAATGAGAATCGGAGCTAAAATCGAAAAAGTCTTAATGTTGATCGGTAAACGGTCTGGGGCCTGGATTTGATGTTCGGATATCAAAAAATTACGAAAACTTGCGTACTAGTGTGAAATGATATTTTAAACATATATGTGCTGAAACAAGTGAAAAATGAGCTTCCAAACGTAAAAATTTCAAGTGGGCCTCATTTAGGTACTAAAAGATAAAAAGTGGGCTAAAGGGGTATTTTTGTCATTTGGCTTCGTAAATGGCCATAAAGATCAGCCAAGAAACCCCATGACCAGCTGTGACTTTCATTTTCTCATGCCTTAAGGGTTGTTTCTTCTTCAACCTTGAGAAAACCTAACCAAAGTGAAGAAAACTCCATAACCAAAAGCTTGTAAGCTTGATCTCTTGATTTCTACTCATCACCAAGCCAACAAAACACATATTTCTACTATCTAGAAGGAGCATGAATTACCTTATGATATTGAGTTCTCATAAAAATGTGAGAAAAAGGTCCAAGGAATGGACAAGTGATGATTATGTAACAATCCGAGATTGTCGTATGAGTGGTCAACCGTACGACGCCACATTGTTCCTTGTTAGTATTCTTATTTAAATGCTATGTGATGCATGTTTATTGTAATGTTAAGCTATACCGGATTTGTAGGTTGCCATTGTGCCCTACCGAATTTGAAGGCTGCCATTGTGCCCTATTGGATTTGTAGGCTGCCATTGTGCCCTACCGGTTTTGTAAGAGCCTTCGTGCCCTACCGGTTTTGTAGGAGCTTTTCAAGCCCTACCGGTTTGTAGAAGTCTACGGACCCTACCGGATGTTATAGTTGTTTGTAATGTTGGATAGAAACATCCAGGTGATATTAGTTAATATAATTTGGGAGTCTTTTCCGTAGACTTTACTGATTCTGCGTTTGCTCACTGGGTCCTTATGACTCACCCTTTAGTTATTTTTTTTTCAGTTACTAATCGACCCGGTCCCTCATCCGCCCCGCCAGCTTGCTCGTAACCGATAGCCAATGAGCATGGCATACCATTTTGACGAGATGATCCGTCGCTTGATGGAGGAGCCGTGCACAGCCACCTAGGGATGTCATGTTATTTTGTCTAAGTATGTTATATTGTGTGTCATGCAGTTATCTGGTCGAAGACCGAGATTTTTGTGTACATTTTTTTGGCATTGTATATATATATATATGTATATTATGGTCCACTTTGTGCGTCTACTATGGGGCCTCTCGATTACTCCCTAGTTGGAGGTGTCCTAACCGGGATGTCATGTGTTATTATTATTATTGTGTTGCATGTTATGCAGGTTCGATAAACCCCCTTATTGGGCGAGGTCATGTCGAAATTTCGTTAGGTAGATGAATGGTTAAGGCTTCGGAGGCAAGGGTACATACTTGTCTCTGGCCGGTCACACTCCCGGAGTTGGGATGTGAAAAGTCGGTATCAGAGCATTGTCTAGAGGTCGGTGACTGTACACGTGTCCATCATGTAAAGGATCACTTGTCGGTTATATTGGATAGTGCGGGGTTGGATAGATGAGGGTACCTAACGATTTAATTTTTGTCTCAAGTTATTATCCCCTCGTGCAGAGAACACGGGGTAGGCGGAGGGGACGACCACCTAGGGTTCTCGATCAGACCTCCGCGGGACTTCCGAATCCAGTTCTGGAAAACTAGAACAGACCGCTGGATCTACTAGGGGGTCAGCAGCAGGTAATAGGGCAGAACAGTTACCTGCTGAGATTGGTCAGATACGTCAAAAGGTTAGGACCCTGATAGATCTACTAGTAGATCAGAGGCAGCAGAGGTAGGACCAGGCTCCTCTAGGTCCTCCACGGCCACAGAATCCCCTTGAGGGACAGCAACTAGCCCAACAAGGGCTGTATCTCCAAGTGACATTATATGAGTTTCGACGGAATAAGCCACCAATATTTTCTGTGATTGAGCTTGATTCAGACCCACAGGACTTTGTGGATGTATGTGATCGGTGTGTGACTTTTGGATGCTCACCAGATAGGGCTATGGAGTTGACTATTTATTAGTTGACGGGGGTGGCCTATGAGTGGTATAAGACCCTATTGAGGAGCCGGCCAGCTGGTAGCCCTCCAATAGAATGGTCTGAGTTTTATAATGCTTTTATTGAGCGAGTCATGCCCGAGAGTCTACGGGATGCTAAGGCTCAAGAGTTTGAGTTACTAAAACAGACTGCAGGTATGTCAGTGTTGGATTATCATACTAAGTTGAATCAGTTAGCAAAGTATGCACCACATATGGTGATGACTGATAATATGAAGGCCAAGCGATTCGCTAATGGCCTTAGGGAGTACTTATTTAGGGCGGTACCTTTGACAAGGACCTCTACGTACTCCGACGTTCTTGATGCAGCCTTACAATTTGAGACACGGGCCAAAGAGAGGTAGGTTGACCGTGAGCCTCGAAAGAAGGCCAGCACTGGGAGACAAGGTTTTAGGCAGTCTGGTGTAGGCAGATCAGGAGAACCTAGTGGTGCTGGTACAATGGTCTGGGGACAGAGCAGTCAGACTAAATCGGTTACCCAGCCATCAGGTAACACTGGGAGATCAAGAGCTCCCTATTGTTAGAGTTGTGGTTATCCGCATTTTGGACAATGCGGAAGACTTGGTACTTTTTTCAGATGCGGTCAGCCGGGGCATATGAAGAAGTATTGTCCGCTGAAACTTTCTCGACCCACGTACACTACAGTTGCACCGCCCCAGTTATTACGCCAGCTATTACTACTGGATCAATGGCCCCGTCAGTGGCCAGAGGTACACAGTTTGGAGGTAGGGGACAGCCTATGGGGGTAAAGGACAGACTACAGAGGGTCGAGGATAGGCCAGGGCATTTATGCTGAATCCCTAGTTTCGTAACCTAAAAAATAACGAGTCTCATCGCAAACTTTATTATTCGTTAAGCATGACATTAAAAAAAAACCCGAGGAAAAGTCGATTTAATTCCTCTAGATAAATGAAGGTTTTGAAAATGACCTTGAAAAAGACATGGAGTCTCCACCAATCTTTTTTAGCTAGGTGTGATCGGCCACCTATTAAAACCGATTTTATAAAGTATTTTAAAAATTAATTAAAACATTTTAAAAACCAATTTCAAGTCTGAGTTTAAAACTAGAGAAATCAAAGAAACGGGTTCAGGACTCGATTACGTATGGGGAAGGATTAGCACCCCCAAAATGCCCGTATAAACGGTACCTTATTAATCGTGTTTTATCTCTAATCTCGGTATAAAGTTGGTTTTGAATTTAGTATTTCAAGTTAATTCCCAATTTGAAGAAAAATAATTCCATTTTTAATTGAAAATGATCCGAAATTTATAAATTCAAAATTTTCCTATATTCCCTAACAAACGTGGCAAAATATAGAAATTTTTATTAATTTTGGAAAACTTTCCGAATCATTCTCCTTTTAAAGAAGATATTCCGTTATTAATAATAATTAATGATATCCTCCCCAGCAAACCCGGCAGAGAACTCATGAATTATTTTAACTCGGGAATATCTTTATTTTATTGAAAATCATTATCCTTTTTTGAAAACATTTAAAAGAAATGAATATGTATATGCATGACATAAATAAAATGACATAGCAAAATCTAAATAATATAATGCACCCTAAATGATATGATATGATTTAAATGTCTTAGCATATTCTAAATGAAATGAAATATCCTAAGTTATATGATATATTCTAAATGAAATTAAATGACCTATGTAACATAATACATTCTATATGAAATACAATATCCTAAGTCATATGATATAATCTAAATGAAATAAAATATTCTAGATGACATAATATATCCTAAATGAAATGACCTAGGTAATATAATATATTCTACATGAAATGAAATGACCTAAGTCATATGATATAATCTAAATGAAATAAAATGATTTAAATGACATGACAAATATGAATGATATGGCATATAATTTAAATGACATGGAATATAAAATAATGCTATCATATAATATGCATGAAAATAAAAATAAAAAATAATAATGCATGAACATAACATATGCTAATATAAAAATAACTAAATAAAAAGCATAGGATATCATGAAATATTCAAAACCATAGAATAACCATATAACATCAAAAAAATATAAATCAAAATAATAACAATACCATAGGAATTATCATAGCAAAAATCACATATTATATAAAATGCATGAATATGGAAAATGCAATGCATGAAATGTATTTTTTCCTTTAATTAAGGAAATCCGTATATCTAAAAAAGGTGCTTCCAACATGTATTTGATTGGATCCAATTTAGCAATCAACCAAGTTGTGTGATACAACATATACTGTCTGAGTCTTCGAGCAGTCCAAGCTAAGGTGCAACACAACTTCTCTACCGACGAATATTTCAACTCATAATCTGTGAACTTCTTGCTGAGGTAGTAAATTGCTTGTTATTTCTTTCCAGTTTCATCAAGCTGCCCCAAAACACAACCCATGGATCTTTCAAATACTGATAAATACAGTATCATTGGTTTATCCGAAATAGGTGGCATTAATACTGGTGGGTTGGATAGATAATGTTTAACCTTTTCAAAAGCAATCGGACACCCTTCATCCCACTCTCCTGGATCACGTTTTTTGAAGTAACTTGAATATTGGATCACATTTGTCGGTTAGCTGTGAAATAAACCGAGCAATGTAATTCAATCTTCTTAGAAAGCCTCTTACTTCCTTTTGAGTACGAGGTGGTGGCAGATTCTGAATAGCCTTCACTTTATCCGGGTCAATCTCAATTCCTCTTTTGCTGACAACAAAACACAACAATTTCCCCTAGGTGACTCCAAAAGTGCATTTTGCCAGATTTAGCTTGAGTTTAAATTTCATTAATTGTTCAAAGAGCTTTTTAAGATTCGCGATATGCTCCTCTTCTCCTAGTGACTTTGCAATCATATCATCAACGTAGACCTCAATTCCCTTATGCATCATATCATGAAACAAGGTCACCATGGCTCTTTGGTATGTTGCCCTAGCATTCTTCAACCCAAATGGCATTACCTTGTAGCAGAAGGTTCCCCACATTGTAACAAATGTGGTTTTCTCCATATCTTCCGGTGCCATCTTGATCTGACTGTATCCTGAGAATCCGTCCATGAATGAAAATAAAGAACTCTTCGCTGTATTATCCACCAGAGTATCAATATGGGGCAAAGGGAAATTATCTTTAGGGCTGGCCTTGTTCAAATCTCGGTAATCAACGCACATCCGCACCTTGCCATCCTTCTTTGGTACTGAAACAATATTTGCCACCCATTCTGGATATTTTTCCACCTCTAGGAATCCAGCATCAAATTGTTTCTTCACCTCCTCTTTTATCTTTAACAGCATATCAGGCCTCATTCTTCTCAACTTTTGCTGAATTGGCTTACATTCTGACTTTAAATGGAGCTTATGAACCACAATGTCCGGATCTAACCCTGGCATGTCTTGGTAAGACCATGAAAATACATCGACATACTCCTAGAGCAAAGCTATCAATTCACCTTTTATTGATAATGACAATGAAGTTCCAATTTTGACTTCTTTTATCTCTTCACCATTTCCCAGATTTATCGTTTCCAATAATTCCTTATGAGGAAGTACTTGTTTCTCCTCTTATTCTATTTTCCTTAATAAATTCGGAGGTAGACCATAATCCTCAGTATCCTCATTAGCCTCAAAATTACCCGTGCAAATGGGTCTTTCAAAATCAATTTCAGAATTACTGACAGGAAGATCCTCATATTCCGCATCCGCACACCTGTAAATAGGTGGAGAAAAAAACAATATAGGAAAATATATAATGAAAACAAAATAAATAACAAAAATGAAAGAATATGGATACATTAATATGGATAAAATACATTATGCTTGTTATTTATTGAATGAAAATGCTTAAAAAACCCATTATAGAAAAAACTCTTAATATCTCTAGGTAAAGATAATTAAGATTGCTTTTTTAAAAGTATTACTTTGGAATAGACTTAAAAACTATGGGCAACTCAGTCGCACTCCAGTTGGTTAGTCTATATCCTGGTGGACAAGGTCGCACCATCCAATTAACATTCTCTCTTTCAACTCTGTCTTTCTCAATCGTGCAAATCTCCATATCATACATCTGCTCATCCCTATTCACCTGGAATCTCTCGAAGGCTTGCTCTGTCATTACGAGCATATCATCAGAATTCTTTTCTCTGAACAGAGAACCGACTGAGCGGAAGCTGTGAAGGATAAGTGGGAATGTCATAGGCTCCCACTTAATATCCATACCCGTAAGACGGGCCATCCTTCTTTGTCGGTTCCTTTCAATTTGTTTTCTTTTCTCATGGGCCTTCGAAAGATATCCTAGGCCAAACCGATTTTTCTTTCCTTTTACTTCCATTGCTCGAGCCATCTCCTGAAGATATTTCCCAAGACCTTTTCCAGCCCTGCAGCCTTTTCCCACGGTGGTTTTTACCCCCAACCTTGTGTTCTTGGACAGCCTCGGTTTCAAAAATTTTCGTCCTTCAGCGACAAAAACTACATTTACAAATTCCAAAGACCTGAAAGAACACTCCACAAAATCTTCATTGGGCTCAACATAAGGAGATTCAGTTGATGCGGAGGCTATTATATCTTTTTCTCCTGATACTGTAATCAAACGGCCCTCCATCACAAATTTCAGTTTTTGGTGAAGAGACGAGGGTACAGCCCCAGCTGAATATATCCACGACCTTCCCAACAAGCAATTATAAGATGGATTAATATCCATGACCTGGAAGTTCACTGTATAAATGCACGGGCCTATCTCTAGAGGAACTTCAATGGTTCCCATAACCTCTCTCCTTATTCCATCAAAAGCCCTGACCACCGTGCGACTTGGTATCATATAAGATATATCCACTAGCAATTTGGATAGGGTTGCTAAAGGCATCACATTTAGTGAAGAACCATTATCCAAAAGGACCCTCGGTAATATGTGCCCCTTACAAGTGGTAGTTATATGGAGAGCTTTCGTTGATCCAATACCGTTGGGTGGTATCTCCTCGTAACTGAAAAATATGTAGTCATCTGCTGTGATGTTTCCCACCAGCCTATCCAGCTTTTCCACTAATATATTATTAGCCACGTATGCCTGATTTAATACTCTTAATAGGGCATTTCTGTGTGGTTCTGATTTCAAAAGCAAGGATAAGATTGAGATCCTAGCTGGTTGACTTTGCAGTTGTTCAACCACGCTATACTCATAATGCTTTATAAATTTCAAGAACTCACAGGCTTCCTTCTCACATACTGGTTCTTTCATTCTGTTAACGGGGGCTGATCCCCTCTCTGTTTCCTTTGGCAAATCCATCTCAATATGGATTGGCTTGACTACCTTCTTCCCTTTATCAATTCCTCTGTCTTTCCCTGCTAACCCCTGTTCAACGGCCTCCGGAGCATAACACCTCCCACTTCGGGTTAAATGCCCCACACTTGTGATATCCTGCTGGCTTTAAGACTCGGGCATAACCATACTGCAATCATATTTCCATGGTGTAGCCTTGTTTTCCTTGTATGGAAAGGAAACATGTAGATCAATGATTAATTTGGGCGCATTTTCTTCAATGACTGGCATAACTTTTTCCTCCGGTTTATCATAATAGATGATCAGACGTCTTCCTATCCCATAGCCACCTGCATTTTCAATGACTTCTATCTCCCCCTCTATCTCCTCGTAGAATTGGGCTACCCCACTATCCATCATCTTTTGGACTTTAACCCAAAAGTCCCTGCAGTTCTGTATGTCATGGCCTCCACCCTTATGGAACGGGCACCAATTATGCACTCTTTTTGCAACCATTTTCAGACTGTCTGAATCTTCCACCAATCCTACCTTGACCATTTCAATCCATACTGGCAGCATAGGAGTCTTAACCTCCCTAATATCCCTTTTTAATCTTCTGCCCTCTCCGGTAAATAATACATTTACTTGATTCCCAGCATGATTGGGCAATGGGTTTCTAGCTACGTTCGGCCCATTTTTTGATCCAAACTTCACAAACCCAGCATTGATCAGGCTTTGGACTTTCTTTTTGAAGGCTAGGTAATCTTCAATTGAATTTCCTTGGATTCCCGTGTGGTATGCGTAGTTAGTATTTGTATTATACCATCTTGGATATGGAGGTGTCAAAGGTTTTAGGTACACGGGTGCAACGAGTTAACCTTGCAACAGTTTTGGATATAGCTCACCGTAGGTAGTGGGAATTGGATCAAATTGGGCTTTTTGATCGTTCCTTGGTGAACGTTGGTCATTACGCGCAGGCCCTTGTGTGTTTGGAACAGTATTTCTAGGAAGGGTGATTTGAGGGGATATGCCAGTTGGGAATGGCTGTTGTGGTATATTGGTGTAGGGGAACGGGTTTTGGGTAAGGTGGTTGACATTGGGGTAGTAAGGATTATACCCCGGGTATAGTGTGTATGGTGTAGGAGGCGTATAAGGTGTGGTAGGAGTATAGGGCCTTGGTGGTGTGTATGGTGTAGGAGGTGTATAAGGGTATTGGTTGAAGCTTACTGCATGGGTTTCCTCCTTCTTCTTTATAGGAAAAGCTCTCTTTGGGGTAGCAGACTCACCCCCTTCCATCTTTCCATTCTTAATAGTTGACTCAATCATTTCCCCAGATATTACCATATCTACAAAATCCTTGGTAGCGCTTCCCACCAATTTGTCATAATAGGGTGCTTTCAATGTGTTGATGAAAAGCACCGTGGTTTCTTTGCTAGTTAGAGGGGGTTGCACTTGTGTGGCCAGATCCCTCCACCTCTGCGAATACTCCTTGAAGGTCTCATTGTACCTCTTTTCCATATTCTGTAATGACAACCTAACCGGTACCATGTCAGAAACGTGCTTATAATATTCCATGAAAGCCCTAGCCAAATCTGTCGATGAACGAATCTTGGTACGACTCAGTTGATTGTACCATCGGGTGGCTAACCCTGTTAAGCTGTCTTGGAAGCAATGAATAAGCAATTTCTCATTATCTTCATGCTCTGTCATCTTTCTACAGTACATGGTCAGATGAGATGATGGGTTGGTGGTCCCATTATACTTTTCAAAGTCTGGTACTTTGAACTTCGGTGGAATTACTAGATCATGTACCAATCTCATCTCCTTGGCATCTAGACTGCCAAATAACTCTACTCCTTCCACTGCTCATAGCCTTTCTTCCAACAACTGATATTTCTTCTGAGATTCAGCGGTTTCGACCCTCTTCAGTTCAACTATTTTGGCCCTTTCTTTTTCTGCCATTTCTTTGAAATCTGGAACCTCAACCTTACTTGGATCAACTCCGATGTTACCCCTTTTAGGACCGAAGTTTTGTGCTTCGGTTGCTGGTTGGATATAGAAGTAAGATGCTGCCCCAGTTGGGATTTCATGTCCCACAGGTTGGGATGTCTGTCCATTTCTCTGTACTGCTTCTGGTCGATCCTCCTGATTCACTGCCCCCATTCCAGTAACTGAATTCTCTCCGAGCCACTTCTGCTTCATCATAGTGCTCATCATCTCCATGAGCTTTGTCATCTATTCTCGTGTCTCCTCTTGAGACTTAGTCAACTGTTCTTGTAGTTCTTTCTGTATTATTCCATTCTCTCAATTCTGGCAAGCTGATCGTTTTCCATGGCTTTTGTTTGAGATCGAATATTGTAAGGGTGTTGGAAGTCTGGTTCTTTCTGAGTGCGACCAATTGTACCTTTAGTTTTAAAAACCATGGATTAGAAATTATTGACACATTTCTTATTTTATTTTATAAAAAATGAATAAATGAATGAATGAATGAGTGAATCAGTGTTAATGATTGAACAAACTAAGTAAATGACTAAGTGTATGAACCTATAATGAATAAATGAATAGACCAATAAGTGACTAAGTGTATGAACAATTTATAAAGAATAAATGAATGAATGATTATGAACAAATAAAATAAATAAAAGAAAGAACTAGTGAATGATGAATGTATTTAAAGTATTGGTCCCGGGATAATTCCAACCAAACGGTCTTTCATTGATTTCCTGGAACTAAATACATCAAAGAAAAGATCCCTGCTTAAGACAACATGATAATCTGTCTCTCCTAAAAAAACTATTACAAGATACTATTCCTATAATAACTCCCTCAGATCCTGGACCTTCTTCAATATCCTCTTTTAACTGCCTTGCTCTTCCATCTGATCCCTACTTGTTCGCGACCCTTTGACGTGTCAGCAAAAGCATCGCCCTGTAAGCTTTCCCTAGCTTGTTTCTCAAGTTGATTTGCTCGGGCTTCCTCGTGTTTTGCCTTTTCTGCCTAATAGTTCTTCTCCTTTTTGAGGTTTCTGACTTCTTGTTCCCATTCCCCAGAAGTCTTGAGAGTTCCCTCGAATTTGAGCTCGAAACGGTACCTCTTGTTCTCCAAGTGTAATTCCTGAAGATCACTTTGAACCGTGTCCCGCTCTCTCTTGATCTTTTCCTTTTCTTTTTCTCGGGCTACCTCCCGATCTTTCATGTCCTCAAGCTCTTCTTGCAGTCAGGCAATCTCCTTGTTCATCCGGGCCTTTTCTTTTTCAAATTCCGCCCTTGCAATTTCTAACTCTGATGGCACTTCCTTAGGAGGCGAACTCAAATGCCGAACTTCTTCCCTATCCGATGTCAACAACCTATCATTAACCCTTGATTTCCTCCATGTCAAGTAGTCAGGTGTGACGATATCAACATATCTAGCTACCTCAACCCGATGAGTTTCCTTCCATGCCACCACAATCTCACGGACCTTTCCCGAATATCCATCTTATCCGTAAGCAAATTCCAAATTACGAAGGTCATGGGTCATTAGAGTAAACTGACGATATTCTGATTGCCTCAGTACTAGCAGTGGTGCATAGCTCACTCCTCCCCATACTCTCAATAATGGAACAGAGGCTTTATCTCCGCATTTATACAATATCGGTATAGGAGCTATCCATGGAGCTCTCCAAACTATCATCTCAGCCCTGATATTCCAGAATATATTGATCCATTGCTCCTCAGTCATATTCTCAAGCCAATCCCTTTTAAGAAATTCACCAGTTGGTGCAAAAGATTTCCAATATGAACGAAGAGGGAAATTCTCCTGTTTACAGAAATGGCTCTGAACCCATATGTAGAGGAGCTGTATACAACCTAGAAAATGACCTTTGCCTTCCCGTCTACAGAAATTCAGGGATCGGATTGTTTCTGCTATGATTGTGGGGGCTGGGTTTATCCTTTGCTCAAGCCTCTCGAAAACATCAAATATCGCCATATCCACATACCCTAATGTTTTCGGGAAGATAACTAAACCATAGATAGCGAAAGCAAAAATATTCCTAACTATCTCCTTGCTTGAATGGCTATGGATTAAAGCCAGTAAAATATCCCATGATATACAGTAATTTACTCATTTTCGAACAACATTCCTAACTACCCAATTTCTTTCCATTCCCAAAATCTTCGACACCTTTTTCTTGAAACCCGACGTCTTTGTATCCTTCAAATAAATACGATCGGGAATAACATTCTCACTATGCAGCAAGGTCGAATACTCCTCTATGGTTGGATTCATATCCTCTCGGTTGAAAGTAAAACACCGATAAACTAGATTCTAGAATTGTACCAAAGCCCGGATCACCTCACCACTGACCTTAACCTGAGCTAACAGAGGTATGTCCCCATATGTCTGAGTGAAGGCTTCTTTTTCTGATATATTCCACTGACTCCATATATCAATCAAATCCCGAAGATCATTTTGCTTGATGATAAAATCAACCTCGGCTGGCAATGCTGACACATATCCCATCTTCAAACAATCCCAATTATCCTGCTGAACTTTCAAAGACTATTTCCTAACCTCTAAATCTTTCTCGACCACTGAGACACTTTGACCCTCCTTGAAAGCCCTTTTGGTTGAATAATATCCCGAGACCAATAACCTTCAAATGTGTAGAAATGATGGCAAGAATGCAAAAAAGAAACAACAAAAAAACAACAAAAAAAAGAAAATGAATTAGTAACGGGAATAAGTATGAACAATACAAAAAATATATAATTCAAAGCAATAATTATCCCTGAGGATGCCAACAAAATTTCAGCATTATAACACCCCGAGGATGAAATATCAAAATTTATTACGGGCATTGTGATGTACGTTCATCATTGTCCGAAAAAATAAACTTATTCGAAAAGTAGAATAGAAGGTAAAAGGATTGGAAATATTATTCCATGTGTTCTTAACTTCGGGATAATTAATTGGAAATCTGGCATGGCTTCGCCTAGGTTTACTATATGAAGGTGAATGAATTCTAAAAAGCCCCGAATTGTTCCTCACTGTCACTGGTGAAGGCTAGTAAGGCACCCCGATAAAAGCGGGTTCAATTCGTTAGAGTCTATTTCCCTAGCCCATGCGGATTGTTAATCACGAAGGCTTAGTTACTTTGCTCCCACCTAAAAGGACGGAACCCGAGTATAGGATTCATGATATGCAAATGCACGTGTAGTGTGTGAGGAGAAATAACAAACCTTTCACCACCTATTCTATATCCCTTATTCTAAATGACCCAACAAGATTAAACAACATAAATCATCAATTAATCAATAAATAAATATATGCACCAAAATAACCAAAGAACAAATATAATATGTATGCACATGAAATATGGACATATTTAAAAAAAAATTATTATTTTTTTTGAAATTATCTTTATTTTTTTTAAAATCTGGGAATTAAAATTAAATACCAATTAAACTAACAAAACGAGACTTTGATAACACACGACCAATTCACGGCCTGACTCTCTAATAGTCCCCAGTGGAGTCGCCAAGCTGTCGCAACCTAAAAAATAACGAGTCTCATCGCAAGACTTTATTATTCGTTAAGCGTGACATTAAAAAAAAAAAACCCGAGGAAAAGTCGACTTAATTCCTCTAGATAAATGAAGGTTTTGAAAATGACCTTGAAAAAGACATGGAGTCGCCACCAATCTTTTTTAGCTAGGTGTGATCGGCCACCTATTAAAACCGGTTTTATAAAATATTTTAAAAATTAATTAAAACATTTTAAAAACCAATTTCAAGTCTGCGTTTAAAACCAGAGAAATCAAATAAACGGGTTCGGGACTCGATTACGTATGGGGAAGGATTAGCACCCTCAAAACGCCCGTATAAAACGGTACCTTATTAATCGTGTGTTATCTCTAATCTCGGTATAAAGTTGGTTTTGAATTTAGTATTTCAAGTTAATTCCCAATTTGAAGAAAAAGAATTACATTTTTAATTGAAAATGATCCGGAATTTATAAATTCAAAATTTTCCTATATTCCCCAACAAACGTGGCAAAATATAGAAATTTTTATTAATTTTGGAAAACTTTCCGAATCATTCTCCTTTTAAAGAAGATATTCCGTTATTAATAATAACAGATGATATCCTCCCCAGCAAACCCGGCAGAGAACTCATGAATTATTTTAACTCGGGAATATCTTTATTTTATTAAAAATCATTATCCTTTTTTGAAAACATTTAAAAGAAATGAATATGTATATGCATGACATAAATACAATGACATAGCAAAATCTAAATAATATAATGCACCCGAAATGATATGATATGATTTAAATGTCTTAGCATATTCTGAATGAAATGAAATATCCTAAGTAATATGATATATTCTAAATGAAATTAAATGACCTATGTAAATAATACATTCTATATGAAATGCAATATCCTAAGTCATATGATATAATCTAAATGAAATAAAATATTCTAGATGACATAATATATCCTAAATGAAATGAAATGACCTAGGTAATATAATATATTCTACATGAAATGAAATGACCTAAGTCATATGATATAATCTAAATGAAACAAAATGATTTAAATGACATGAAAAATATGAATGATATGGCATATAATTTAAATGACATGGAATATAAAATAATGCTATCATATAATATGCATGAAAATAAAAATAAAAATAATAATGCATGAACATAACATATGCTAATATAAAAATAACTAAACAAAAAGAATAGGATATCATGAAATATTCAAAATAATAGAATAAACCATATAACATCAAAAAAATATAAATCAAAATAATAACAATACCATAGGAATTATCATAGCAAAAATCACATATTATATAAAATGCATGAATATGGAAAATGCAATGCATGAAATATATATTTTTACCTTTAATTAAGGAAATCCGTATATCTAAAAAAGATATCCGGCTACCTTAGGAAAATATGTCAAATTAAATATTCCAAAACCAAAATACTTTGTGATTGTTTGAAAACAATTTTGAACAGCTTAGATTAAAAATAAAAACTGGGTTAAACCCTTTTTTAAATGGCTCTAATTTCCTAAGTTTAAAGTCCCGGACTTGACCACCCTTAACCCGAGAGTTAAAAAATCATTTTTAGAGTTTAAAAAGGCTTAGAAACTACCCTAAGTCAGTAGCTAGCCTTCCTGATCAGCCCCCTCTAAGTATATTAACCAAAACAGAAAAATAATTTTTCTTTAAATTCAATTCTGACTCCACTGTCCAGTTTTAAGCCACGATTTTTTACCCTATTTTTAAAAATTCAAAAAATTATAATACAAATACTGGAAACTCAGGACATGTAAAACTACACGGGAAAAAATTGGCTTAATTTTCTAATTAAAGATGAACTCCCAGAAAAATCAGAAAAGTACGAGTACTGGGTCAAAAAACTGTTTTGCCAATATACATTTTTGCCTTTGATAAAATCATTTAAAAATCAAAGTAAAAATATTTAAGACTCACAAAATGACTCACAAACAGTAGCTAGGACTTTTTGAAAGTTTGATACAAATTGGCTAAGTAAAAAACATCACAAAGGTAGAATAATCAATTGACAAAATTTAATTTTCCACAAGTGTGCTCAAGAGAGCATGACTTTGAACCATTAATTGGCCTAAGTCATTATTCAAGTGGCATGAACATGAAAAGCATGAAAAATTACAGCAAACATAGTGCATGAAATGCATGAGTTTAAACCTAAATGTCATGAAAAAATGCATGGCATCAATATAGTGACCTAGACCTAAATGAACTTGCATGGCATTTAATGCAACCTAGGTCTTGATAAGCTCATAAAATATACATTTTATGCCTTTCTACCTTTAGTTTTGTTATGTTTTCGATCTTTATCTTGTTTACTTATCTTATGTTTTTGAATTTTAGGTAGAATAAGGAGAATGAAGTCAAAAGATGTCAATAATGTTGGTAAAGAGCTTACAAAATCATAATCACAAGATGGAAGAAGACTTGGGAGTCAAAAATATCAATTTCTGGTTGAAAAACAATCGGGCAGATTTGACCTCTGGAGCTTGTTGTAAGGAAAACATGATGTTAGAGTATTTATTTGAAGAAACTTCCTTCTTGACTTTTGAAGTTGACTTGGTTATCTTTCCAAGGATATATTATGGGCCCAAATCGGATAAGAAATGGGCATTCAAAATGGCGTTAGAAGATCTCCCTAAAGAACCCTGCGGCCAGAAAAACCCTAATCGCAAATCTGAAAAAAAAAAAAAAAAAAAAAAAAAAAAAAAAAAAAAAAAAGGCAAAAACGTGATTTTTGCACGTCCAGGCTTACTTGTGCGGCAAGGACTAATTCTTAGGGCTTTAAAGCTCTATAAATACCATCTTTTGAGCCACAAACTAGACATCTTTTGAGGAGACTCAAAGATCATCATTCTTCTTCTTATTCTCCATTCTTTTATTTTCTTTTTAGTTTTATGTATATATTGTCTATGCCTATGCTAGGCTAAACTTCTATTTGGTTAAGGGTGATTTCAAAGCCCTAGACATGTTTTGTAATTGATTTTCAGATTCTATCTATCATTAATTTTCTATCAAAGTTGCTTATGTTCTTCTACAAGAATTGTTTATGATGTTGTCTTGATTTATTTAGGTGTACAACTAGATAGATCTTGATAATTATCTATTGCTAGTTTAGGAGTCTTGATCCGTGTAATTGTCTTGATTTCCTATTCATAAGTGGCAATTTGTGATTAATGATTATGGTCAAGTTTTCGATAATTGCAAAGTGGAACATAACCTAAGTTGAACAATCCGAGCTTATGTGTTTGTTGCTTAGATCAACCTATCTTTCTCATCATAAAGCTGCCATTAAATTGAATTTAGAGAGCTTATTCTAGGTTGTTTGATGGTTAGAGATTAAATAGAGAGCTTGTTCTATTTAACGACAAACTAAGGAAAGATTGGGATAACAGAGCTTGTTGTTATCTACGGTATAACTTTGATAGTTGGTTGATATTGATAGATCTGAAATTGGTTCTTAATGATGTCTAGTGGTGGAGAATGAAACCTTAACCATATTTCTCTCATATTTGATTTCTTATTTCTTACTTGCATCTTACTTTTCTTGTTTACTTATTTTTAAAACTATTTCAAAACCCCCTTTTCTTTTGTTGTCCTTGAATTTAAGTTTTAAACTATTAACTTATAAAATAAAACCCAATCCCTGAGGACTTGACCCTTGCTAACTACTATATTTACAATTGATTTTTTTAGTGCAAGGTTAAATAAGATATACTCATTTGAGTGCATCAAATTTTTGGCGCCGTTGCCGGGGATTGCTTTATTTAGTTTATTAGTTTATTGGTTTATTCTTATTTTCAGTTGTAATTAATTTTATTTTTCTTGTACATACAGGTTTTTGTTTTCAAATTTCAAGCAAGAAAAGATGGCAGGTGCTACATCAAAACTTTAGAACCTTCAAAACCAACTAGACAATCTCATCTCCATAGTTCAACAAGTGGCCATAAGTAAGATTCAACAATCAAGGCAGTGTGGAGTGTGCTTCATGATGGATCATCCAACCAATTGGTGCCCATACTACCAAAAAGATAATTTTGAAGCAGCCTATGATGTGGGAGAATACCAAAGCCATCAAGGGTTCCAAGGACAACAGTATGATGCTTTCCCAAACACTTACAATGAGGGATGGTGGAATCATACTCATTATGGCTACTTGGGAGATTATCAAGAAGTAGATCCTTATGCTAATTACACTAATCAATTTGTCTTCAATCAACCATGGGATCAACAACAAGATCTTTTTGAGCCACCACCTCAAAACTCAGGTAATTCTTTAGAAGAACTTGTCAATTTTCTTGTTATTAATACTCTGCAACTTCAATAGGAAACAAGGGAAACAAAGGCAAGTATCTAGAGTTTGGAAAGGCAAATGAGCCTATTGGCTAGTAGTACGGTGGAATTAGTAGCACAAAGATCTCAAGCACTCCCTTCCCAATCGATGATTGTTCCAAAGGAGAGTGTTAGTGCCACACAACTTGAGGATGAATCAGAAAATCCAAGGGAAACCGAGGATGAGAAAGAACTAAAGATGGATTCAACTATTGAAGATAATGAAGCTTCAATTCCGAAAGAGAGTACTTCGGCACCTGAGGTAACGTTTAAGGTTCCACTTTTTACTAATGTTTCTTCTCCACCTTTTCCTAGTAGATTTGCAAAGTTCAAGGAGGAAGAACATGAACAACACATGCCGGAAACGTTAAACAACTTGTTTGTGGATGCCATTCAATAAGTATCAAAATATGCTCCATTCCTCGATGAGATATGCACCACAAAGGATGATGGAATAATACTTGTAATGGAGAATGCATCCACTGCTGTGCAAAGAAAGCTTCCTCTCAAACACAGAAATTTGGGAAATTTCATGTATGAGCCTGACAAGCCTAAAATGCCAAGAAGGGGTGTTGGTTAGATTCAAAACACTAACTCAAGTGTTAATTGGGAAGACAGCCCAATTAAAGAAGAAATTGCCAACCTGCCATATTCAGATTTGCTTTCTCTTTCTCTTTCTTTTCCTTTTCCTTTTTCTTTTATTATTTTTATTTTTATTTTTATTGTTTTTCTTTTTATTTTTTATGTTTATTTGTTAATTTTTTGTTTAGTATTTTAGGATTATTTAGGTTGCATGAGTTTGTTTTGTTTTGAGTCTTAGTTGTTCCTATTCTTATGTTATTAGTTTTTTTCTCTTACACATGATTCTTTCATTTGGGTTAATAGACTTACATTGAGGACAATGTAAGAATTAAGTGTGGGGGGAACGATTTAGGATTTTTTTTATTTTTGTCTACTATTTTTTTATGAGTCTTTATTATTATTATTACTATTTTTAGTGTGTTTTAGTTCCTTTTTAATACAATGATGAGATATGAATTGCATAGGTCTAAACTGGTTATTAGTGATAAGATTTTCATGAGAATTAAGCTTGATACTAATTTTTATGAGCCAATGTTGATATAATATGTTGATTGAAAAATAAGCATGTTTAGACTTGATATTGACTTGTATAATCATCCTTGTGAGTTTTTGAGCCTATATGATTGATGCATTATACATATCAATCTAATTTCTTTCTTGAGTGCTCTTATGATTACATGATTCTCTAGAACTTGCTTTAAACCGTTTGAGACTATATTGATACATGTGATAACATGAATACGATAGAGGCATTAGGATTATAACCAGGGCCAAACAGCCATCCATTATTAATGTTCCAAGAGAACATCCCCACTAGTGAGCCAATTTGAGCTTACATTAAATATGCTATTTTATTGGTAACCACGACTTACACCTAGCCGAAATATACTTATATCCTTACCCTTCTTCTAAAGATGGATTATATATTTTGAGACATATTGCAAAACAACAAGGGATATTTTTTGTTGAAAATTTGGGTTGGAAACAAAAGATAAGTGTGGGGGAAGAGAAGAAAAGAAAAGAAAAAGTAAAGAGAAAAAACAAAGGGATCATTGTCAAATACATTCCCATATTGAAAAAAAAATTCATCTATTGAACTTCTAGTTAAAGTAAAGAAAAGATGTTACAAAGTTGGTTAGAATGAAGCAAAGGCTCAACATGAATATTTAGCCTATGTTATTATGTGCTTTATAAGAGTTTTGAGAAGTTTTATTTGTATGATCTTATTATGTCTCTAAACTCTATGAACTCTTTGGAACCTTTGTGATATCTTTATCCTTTTGTTCTTTAACCACATTATAACCTTTTGGCCCCATTACAGCCTTGAATAAAGACCTCTTGATTTATGAAGTTGTATGATCTAAATAGTGGAGAATAGGTGGACAAGCAAGCATATGGTAGAACTGTTTTCATGAGATTGATTGAGTGTAAACACTTTACCACTACTTTAAAGAATGAAAATCATGAGAGTATCCCATGTGAGTAGTTGAGATTAAGTTTGACTATGCACTATTTTGATTGAAATATGTTATGTTAATATTGGCTTAACTCAAACAATTTACATTCAAGCATGATTTTTGTGAAATTCTTTGAGCTATTGATTAGTTAATAAGACTTGTTCAAACATTGTCTCTAATTTATATTGAAAGGATTAGGAGTAAATATTTTTAGTATATGTAGTTTATTTATATTTTAGTTTTTCAATGTTTGTGGGTATCGTTCTAGTAAACCCTCACGAGACTAAACTCGTCCACTAGGGACACCTAGGGGTTTAAAGGCTTGTGTCACATGCTAAGTGCCACCGTGATTTCCTACGAAAGTAGATTAGATTAGATTTTCTTATTTTATTTTTATTTTGTTTTGCTCGAGAACTAGCAAAAAGATAAGTGTGGGGGTATTTGATAAGCTCATAAAATATACATTTTATGCCTTTCTACCTTTAGTTTTGTTATGTTTTCGATCTTTATCTTGTTTACTTATATTATGTTTTTGAATTTTAGGTAGAATAAGGAGAATGAAGTCAAAAGATGTAAATAATGTTGGTAAAGAGCTTACAAAATCATAATCACAAGATGGAAGAAGACTTGGGAGTCAAAAATATCAATTTATGGTTGAAAAACAATCAGGCAGATTTGACCTCTGGAGCTTGTTGTAAGGAAAACATGATGTTAGAATCTTTATTTGAAGAAACTTCCTTCTTGACTTTTGAATTTGACTTGATTATATTTTCAACAATATATTATGGGCCCAAATCGGATAAGAAATGGGCATTCAAAATGGCGTTAGAAGATCTCCCTAAAGAACCCTGTGGCCAGAAAAACCCTAATAGCAAATCTGAAAAAAAAAAAAAAAAAAAAAAGGCAAAAACGTGATTTTTGCACCTCCAGGCTTACTTGTGCGGCAAGGACTAATTCTCAGGGTTTTAAAGTTCTATAAATACCATCTTTTGAGCCACAAACTAGACATCTTTTGAGGAGACTCAAAGATCATCATTCTTCTTCTTCTCCATTCTTTTATTTTCTTTTTAGTTTTATGTATATATTGTCTATGCCTATGCTAGGCTAAACTTCTATTTGGTTAAGGGTGATTTCAAAGCCCTAGACATGTTTTGTAATTGATTTTCAGATTCTATCTATCATTAATTTTCTATCAAAGTTGCTTATGTTCTTCTACAAGAATTGTTTATGATGTTGTCTTGATTTATTTAGGTGTACAACCAGATAGATCTTGATAATTATCTATTGCTAGTTTAGGAGTCTTGATCCGTGTAATTGTCTTGATTTCCTATTCATAAGTGGCAATTTGTGATTAATGATTATGGTCAAGTTTTCGATAATTGCAAAGTGGAACATAACCTAAGTTGAACAATCCGAGCTTATGTGTTTGTTGCTTAGATCAACCTATCTTTCTCATCATAAAGCTGCCATTAAATTGAATTTAGAGAGCTTATTCTAGGTTGTTTGATGGTTAGAGATTAAATAGAGAGCTTGTTCTATTTAACGACAAACTAAGGAAAGATTGGGATAACAGAGCTTGTTGTTATCTATGGTTGTTAACTTTGATAGTTGGTTGATATTGATAGATCTGAAATTAGTTCTTAATGATGTCTAGTGGTGGAGAATGAAACTTTAACCATATTTCTCTCATATTTGATTTCTTATTTCTTACTTGCATCTTACTTTTCTTGTTTACTTATTTTTAAAACTATTTCAAAACCCCCTTTTCTTTTGTTGTCCTTGAATTTAAGTTTTAAACTATTAACTTATAAACTAAAACCCAATCCCTGAGGACTTGACCCTTGCTAACTACTATATTTACAATTGATTTTTTTAGTGCAAGGTTAAATAAGATATACTCTTTTGAGTGCATCAGGTCTAAAATGCATGAACATGCATGGCAAATAAATCAAACCTAATAACTAAAATATGCATGGAATTTTCACAAACACAAAGCATGCTTAAACCAAAAACTCAACCAAATATCATGCAAATACTAACCTATCAATTAACATGGCAAAAATGCAACACATGATGCTAAAATACAAGGGGTGGCCGAATGGCCTATGGTTCCTAACAAACATGGCATTTTCACAAACACTTGGTATACTAACATGCAAAACTAAATCAAATGTCATGCAAATGCAAAAACCTACCAACTAACATGGCAAAAATGCAACACACAATGCAAAACACATGGAGTAGCCAAATGGCCTCAAGCTCCAACAAGCATGGCATTTTCACAAACACTTGATATACTAACATGCTCAACTAAAATATAAAACTCAAATCATGCAAACACAACACAAGCATTTTCACAAACACTTGATATACTAACATGCTCAACTAAAATATAAAACTCAAATCCTGCAAACACAACACAAGCATTTTCACAAACACTTGATATGCTAAATATAAAACATCAACAAATTTAAACATTATGAAAACAAAAAATGAAAAATGCAAGAACATGATATTTAAATCATAAATGGCAACAAACAAAGCAACCAAATTAAAATATAACTCAAGTATATGAAGTAGAATAACACTTAAAACATCAAGATCAAAGAAAATAATAATAATAACATGATAAAATAAACAAAACAGCAACTTAAATAAAGAATGTAGGCCATTCGACCATGGTGAGAAATTGTAAAAAAAAAATTGTAAAAAATATATTTAAGAAAGAGATGGAGAAAAAACTTAAGAAAAACAATAAAAAAAACATTTATTTAAAAAGGAAACTCACCAAATAGTAATCAAAATAGCAAAATCAAGAATGGAAAATCAAGAAAGTGCAAGAGTTGGTGCTCAAGAGCAACCTCAAGAAGCTATATTTCAAGCTTTATATCTTCAAACTTTCTTTCTTTTCTAAACTTTTTCTTTTTGCTTTCAACCAAAGAGAGAAAAACCAAATAAAAACCAAGAGAAATCAGCAAAAATGAAGTGTCAAAATAAGAATTCTGCCCTCCCCCCTTAAGCTGGCAGAATGGCCCTCTCTCTCCTCCAAAAATGTTGTCATTTTTTCCCAACCAACTTTCCATCAAATGGCTAATAATTCAAGGTGAAAAAATCATGAAATTATCAACCTTAGATTAGCATATCAGCTATCCCAAATTACAGCTGTTCAAGAATAATGTTGACACTCTCTCTTGGCCTATGTGGCTTAATCACCATGGCTTGATCAAAGAGAATCTCTAACTAACTCTTAATTCTTGGCCATTTGATTGAAAAATCAGAAGCTTCCTCCTTCCTTTGGGCCTTGGCAGGCCAGCACTTCTCTTTTCCAACCCAAGTCTGATTTTTTGAAAGGCCCAAAGAAGCCTTTTTCGGTTGCTTGGGTGAAATGACCGTTTTGCCCCCCGGATGCAAATAAATATCAAACGGACTCCAAATTCAAATTTTTTTTTTTTAATACTTCCAAAATAATACAAAATTAAGTTCTGGAAGTTTTCAAAATTTTCCGAGTCCGTCTGCTATTTATTTGGATTTTTTCTTGCAAAAATGCCATTTCATGCCCCTACATTTTACCATTTTTTCTCCACCAATATCTTCAAAATAATTTAAAAGTGTAATCTGGAAGTTTTCATAATTTTTGGAGCTCATTTGGTATTTTTTTCAGGATTTATCGGCTTGAATTACTGAATAGGCGAGATTTGGCCATTTTGCAAACGAACTCCGAATAAAGATTTTCTTTCGCCAATGTCTTCCAAATAATTTAAAAATAAGATTTGCAAAATTTCAAAATTTTTGGAGTCCATTAGCTATTTTCCGAGATTTATCTTCTTGAATTATTGCATAAGAGGCCCGAGATTTGGCAATTTTGCAAACGAACTCTGAATCAAGATTTTCTTTTGCCAATCTCTTCAAAATAATTTAAACATGAGATTTGCAAAATTTCAGAATTTTTGGAGTTAATTTGCTATTTTTTCGGGATTTTTCTTTTTGAATTACTACATAAGAGACCCGGGATTTGGCCATTTTGCAAACGAACTACGAATCAAGATTTTCTTTCACCAATCTCTTCCAAATAATTTAAAAATGATATTTACAAAATTTCAGAAGATTTGGAGTTCATTTGCTATTTTTTTGGGATTTTCCTTCTTTAATTACTACATAAGAAGCCCGGGATTTGGTCATTTTGCAAACGAACTCCGAATCAAGATTTTCTTTTGTCAATATCTTTCAAATGATTTAAAAATGATATTTGCAAATTTTAAGAATTTTTGGAGTTCATTTGCTATTTTTCTCAAATTTTCCAATTTTGCCCTTTTACCTTCGAAACCCGGTTTTGCTCAAAACAAGTCCGATTTTCAGATTTTCTTCAAGCTCAGCCTTGGGCTATCCCTTTTTAATCATTCCTCATCAATTGGGGGCTTTGTTCTTACCAAGTCTGGCCATTTCTGTGATTCTTCCCGATTTCACCGAAATCCACTAAAAACCCTAATTCTCGGTTTTCTCCCGGATTGACTTTTCTTTCAGTTTTTCTGGCAAGTGGCTTCTCCATTACCCGTATTCAGTGCTTATCATTCATTTGGAACCTTAAATTTTGACCAATTTGATCGTTTAAGCACTTTTCCCCAAATTTCTCGGATTAGGGTTTCCTTTCTACTGAATCTCCAAATCCCAACTTCCAAACTCCATATCTTTCAAAGTAGACCTCGGATTATCAAAATTCTTTAGCCATTTTTCAATAGAACTTAAAATCTTGATTTGCAAGTGGGTTGACTTTTTTAGTAGTTAACTTTTTGGGGTTGACTTTTTCGAGGTTGATTTTTTTCGGGGTTGACTTTTTTTGACTTTGACTTTTTATGCTCACCCTCTTAAACTAAGTCTCGGAGTACCACCTGCAAGATGAAAAAAAGTCTTTTTACATTCTGAAACATCAATTTAGGAAGAAAACATACATGTTTTAGTGGTCCGGACAAAATTAGGTGTCTACACCCAAGACACGCTGGCGTAAAATGTAGTCATGACAAGTACGTTAGATATTTGTTCCAAGCAAGCTGTAGTATTATTTGATTTGGGTGCTATGTACTCCTTTATATCCCCTTCCTTTGCTTCGTGTTTGAACATGTGTTATGATATGTTAAATGATCCGTTGATAGTGCTTACTCCGGTAGGGGAGGTTTATCCCGTGAATAGAATATTGAAAGGATGTGAAATACGGATTGAGGGTGAGATATTTTTCGTAGATCTAATTGAACTAGATATGCTTGAGTTTGATGTGATTTTGGGCATGGACTGGTTGTCTGCCCATCATGCGGTGCTGGATTGCCACGAGAAGGTGGTAGTGTTGAGAATACCGGGTAAACATGTGTTGAGGAATCAAGGAGATCATAGAATGACTTCGCCACACTTGATTTTGGTAATTAGTGCCGGGAAATTGTTAGCGAAGGGTTGCCAAGGATTTTTGGCATATGTATATGATGCGGAGATGAAGTCTCAAGATTTGAGAGGGATTCCCGTGGTAGAGGATCTCCTCGATGTTTTTCCTGAGGAGTTGCCAGGACTTCCACTGGATAGGGAGATTGAGTTTTGCATTGATGTACCCCCGGGAACACAGCCGATATCCATTCCTCCTTATCGTATGGCTCCGTTGGAGCTAAGGGAAATAAAGGTTCAGTTGTAGGATCTTCTTGATAAGGGCTTTATACGCCCGAGTACTTCTCCTTGGGGTGCTCCGATTTTATTTGTTAAGAGTGTCGCAACCTAAAAAATAACGAGTCTCATCGCAAGACTTTATTATTCGTTAAACGTGACATAAAAAAATCGAGGAAAAGTCGACTTAATTATTTTAGAAAAATGAAGGTTTTGAAAATGACCTTGAAAAAGACATGGAGTCGCCACCAATCTTTTTTAGCTAGGTGTGATCGGCCACCTATTAAAACCGGTTTTATAAAATATTTTAAAAATTAATTAAAACATTTTAAAAACCAATTTCAAGTCTGTATTTTAAACCAGAGAAATCAAAGAAGCGGGTTCAGGAGTCGGTTACGTGCGGGGAAGGATTAGCACCCCCACAACGCCCGTATAAATCGGTACCTTATTAATCGTGTGTTATCTCAAGTCTCGATCAAAAAATCGGTTTTAAATTTAGTATTTCAAGTTAATTCCCAATTTAAAGAAAAATAATTCCATTTTTAATTGAAAATGATCCGGAATTTATAAATTCAAAATTTTCCTATATTCCCCAACAAACGTGGCAAAATATAGAAATTTTTATTAGTTTTGGAAAACTTTCCGAATCATTCTCTTTTTTTGAAAGAAAGATATTCCTTTACTAATGATAATTGATGATATTCCCTCCAGCAAACCCGGTAGAGAACTCATGAATTATTTTAACTCGGGAATATCTTTGTTTTTTATCGAAAACCATTATCTTTTTTTGAAAGCATTTAAAAGAAATGAATATGTATATGCATGACATAAACAAAATGACATAGAAAAATCTAAATAATATAATGCAACCTAAATGACATGACATGATTTGAATGCCTTAGCATATTCTAAATGAAATGAAATATTCTAAGTTATATGATATATTCTAAATGAAATTAAATGACCTATGTAACATAATACATTCTATATGAAATGCAATATCCTAAGTCATATGATATGATCTAAATGAAATAAAATATTCTAGATGACATAATATATCCTAAATGAAATGAAATGACCTAGGTAATATAATATATTCTACATGAAATGCAATATCCTAAGTCGTATGATATAATCTAAATGAAATAAAATATTCTAGATGACATAATATATCCTAAATGAAATGAAATGATTTAAATGACATGACAAATATGAATGATATGGCATATAATTTAAATGACATGGAATAAAATAATACTATCATATAATATGCATGAAAATAAAAATAATAATGCATGAACATAGTATATGCTAAATAAAAATAACTAAATAAAAGCATAAGATATCATGAAATGTTCCAAAACCATATAATAAACCAAATAACATCAAAAAATATAAATCAAAAGAATAACAATATCATAGAAATTATTATAGCAAGAATCACATATTATATAAAATGCATGAATATGAAAAATGCAATGCATGAAATGTATTTTTTCCTTTAATTAAGGAAATCTGTATATCTAAAAAGATATCCGGCTATCTTAGGAAAATATGTCAAATTAAATATTCTAAAACCAAAATGCATTGTGATTGTATGAAAACAATTTTGAAAAGCTTGAATTAAAAGTAAAAACTGGGCTAAATCTTTTTTAAAATGGCTCTAATTTCCTAAGTTTAAAAATTCGGACTTGACTACCCTTAACCCGGGACTTGAAAAACCATTTTTAGAGTTTAAAAAGGCTTAGAAACTACCCTAAGTCAGTAGCTAACCCTCCTAATCAGCCCACTCTAAGTAACTTAACCAAAACAGAAAAATGATTTTTCTTAAAATTCAATTCTGACTCCACTGTCCAGTTTTAAGCCACAATTTTTTACCCTATTTTTAAAAATTCAAAAAATTCTGAAAAACATATTGGAGACTCAGGCATGTAAAAATACACGGAAAAAAATCTTCTTAATTTTCTGATTAAATATGAATTCCCAGAAAAATCAGAGATGTGCGAGTTTTGGGTGAAAAAAAAATGCTTTGCCAAAACACATTTTTGCCTTTGATAAAATCATTTAAAAATCAAAGTAAAAATATTTGAAACTCATAAAATGACTCACAAACAGTAGCTAGGACTTTTTGAAAGTTAGATAAAAATTGGCTAAGTAAAAAAAAATCACAAAGATAGAATAATCAACTTGACAAACTTAATTTCCACAAGTGTGCTCAAGAGAGCATGACTTTGAACCATTAATTGGCTCAAGTCATTATTCAAGTGGCATGAACATGAAATGCATGAAACAATACAGCAAACATAATGCATGAAATGCATGGATTTAAACCTAAATGTCATGAAAAAATGCATGGCATTCATAAAGTGACCTAGACCTAAATGAACTTGCATGGCATTTAATGCAACCTAGACCTAAAATGCATGAACATGCATGGCAAATAAACCTAACTTAATAACTAAAATATGCATGGCATTTTCACAAACACAAAGCATGCTTAAACCAAAAACTCAATCAAATATCATGCAAATGCTAACCTATCAACTAACATGGCAAGAATGCACAAAAAATGCAAAAATTCCAAGAAGGCCGAATAGCATAATGTAACTAGCAAGCATGGCATTTTCACAAACACTTGGTATACTAGCATGCAAAACGAAATCAAATGTCATGTAAATGCAAAAACCTACCAACTAACATGGCAAAAAATACAACACACAATGCAAAACACATGGAGTAGCCAAATGGCCTCAAGCTCCAACAAGCATGGCATTTTCACAAACACTTGGTATACTAACATGCTCAACTAAAATATAACACTTAAATCATGCAAAAACCACACAAGCATTTTCACAAACACTTAATATACTAAATCTAAAACATGCTCAACTAAGATATAAAACTCAAATCATGCAAAGACCACACAAGCATTTTCACAGACACTTGATATACTAAATCTAAAACATGCTCAAATTTAAACAACATGAAAACAGAAAATTAAAAATGCAAAAACATGATATTTAAAACATAAATGGCAACAAACAAAGCAACCAAATTAAAATATAACTCAAGGATATGAAGTAACATAACATTTAAAACATCAAAATCAAAGAAAATAACATAAACAATATCGTAAAATAAATCAAAACAGCAACTTAACTAAATAATGTAGGCTATTTGGCCATGGTGAGTTTATTGTAAAAATAAAATGTAAAAAATATACTTAAGAAAGAGATGAAGGAAGAACTTAAAAGAACAATAAAAAAAACATTTAATGAAAATGGAAACTCACCAAATAGAAATCAAAATAGCAAAAAACAAGAATGGAAAATCAAGAAAGTGCAAGAGTTGGTGCTCAGGAGCAACCTCAAGAAGCTATATTTCAAGCTTTATCTCTTCAAACTTTCCTTTCTTTTCTAAACTTTTCTTTTTTGCTTTCAACCTAGAAGAGAAAAACTAAGTAAAAACTCTAAGAACTCAGCAAAATGAAGATAAAAAATGAAAATTCTGACCTCCCCTTAATGCTGGCAGAATTTTACCTCTCTCCTCCCCTAGGATGTTGTCATTTTTCTTATAACCAATTTTCCATCAAATGGCTAATAATTCAAGGTGAAAAATCATGAAATTACCACATTTAGATTAGCATCTCAGCTTTCTCAAATTACAGTTGTTCAAGAATAATGTTGACATCTCTCTTGGCCTATGTGGCTTAATCACCATGGCTTGATCAAAGAGAATCTCTAACTAACTCTTGATTTTTAACCATTTGATTGAAAAATCAGAAGCTTCCTACTTCCTTTGTACCTGGGCAGGCCAGCACTTCTCTTTTCCAGCCCAACTCTGATTTTTTGAAAGGCCCAAAGATGCCCTTTTCGGTTGCTTGGATGAAATGACCGTTTTGCCCCCCGGATGCAAATAAATATCAAACGGACTCCAAATTAAATTTTTATTTTTTTAATACTTCCAAAATAATAAAATATTGAGTTCTGGAGGTTTTCAAAATTATCCAAGTCCGTTTGTTATTTATTTGGATTTTTTTCCAAAAATGCCTTTTTATGCCCCTACATTTTACCATTTTTTAAAAGAGCTCCAAATCAATATTTTTCTTCACCAATCTCTTCAAAATAATTAAAAAATGTGATCTGGAAGTTTTCATAATTGTTGGAGCTCATTTGGTATTTTTTCGGGATTTATCGGCTTGAATTACTACATAGGAGGCCCGGGATTTGGCCATTTTGCAAACGAACTCCAAATCAAGATTTTCTTTCACCAATATCTTCCAAATAATTTAAAAATGATATTTTCAAAATTTCAGAATTTTTGGAGTCTATTTGCTATTTTTCCGGGATTTATCTTTTTGAATTATTGCATAGGAGGCTCGGGATTTGGCCATTTTGCAAACGAACTCCGAATCAAGATTTTATTTCACCAATCTCTTCCAAATAATTTTAAAATGACATTTACAAAATTTCAAAAGATTTGAAGCTCATTTGCTATTTTTCCGGGATTTTCCTTTTTGAATTACTACATGGGAAGCTGGGGATTTGGCCATTTTGCAAACGAACTCCGAATCAATATTTTTTTTACCAATCTCTTTAAAATGATTTAAAAATGAGATTGAAAAATTTTCAGAATTTTTGGAGTCCATTTGCTATTTTTCCCAAATTTTCCAATTTTGCCCTTTTTCCTTCGAAACCCGGTTTTGCTCAAAACAAGTCCGATTTTCAGATTTTCTTCAAGCTGAGCCTTGGACTATCCTTTTTAATCATTCCTCATCCATTGGGGGCTTTGTTCTTACCAAGTCAGGCCATTTCTGTGATTCTTCCCGATTTCACCAAAATCCACTAAAAACCTTAATTCTAGGTTTTCTCCCGGATTGACTTTTCTTTCGATTTTTCGTGCAAGTGACTTCTCCATTACCTGTAGTCAGTGCTTATATTTCATTTGGAACCTTCAATTTTGACCAATTTGATCGTTTAAGCACTTTTCCCCAAATTTCTCGGATTAGGGTTTCCTTTCTATTGAATCTCCAAATCCCAACTTTCGAACCCCATATCTTTCAATGTAGACCTCGGATTATCAAAATTCTTTTGCCATTTTTCAGTTGAACTTAAAATCTTGATTTTGAAAGTGGGTTGACTTTTTCAGTAGTTGACTTTCTGGGGTTGACTTTTTTGGGGTTGACTTTTTTCGGGTTAACTTTTTCAAGTTTGACTTTTTATGCTCGCCCCTTTAAACTAAGTCTCGGAGTACCACTTGCAAGATGAAAAAAGTCTTTTTACACTCGGAAACGTCAATTTAGGAAGAAAATATACCTGTTTTAGTGGTCTGGACAAAATTAGGTGTCTACAAAGAGGAATGATGGATCGTTACGGTTGTGTATTGACTACAGGCAGCTGAATAAAGTGACGACGAAGAATAAGTATCTGTTTCCTAGGATCGATGATTTATTCGATCAGTTGCAGGGAGCTTAGTGCTTTTCTAAGATATAACTTAGATCAAGGTACCATCAGCTTAACATCAGGAGGGAAGATATTCCCAAAACGACCTTTCGCACTCGATATGGACACTATGAGTTTTTGGTCATGTCGTTTGGACTAACGAATGCACTGGCAGCGTTCATGGATTTGAAGAATAGAGTGTTCAAACCCTTCCTTGACCAGTTTGTGATTGAGTTCATCAATGATATCTTGGTGTATTCGCGAGGCGAGGATGAACAAACTGTTTGCCAAGTTCTCCAATTTGAGTTTTGGCTATCGAGTGTGAGTTTTTTTGGTCATATAATTTCAAAGGAAGGTATTTCTGTGGATCCCAAGAAGATTGAGGCAGAACGAGACTGGGAGAGGCCAACTACAGTAACAGAGATCAGGAGTTTCTTAGGGTTAGCTGGATATTGTAGGAGGTTCGTGGAGAACTTCTCGAGGATAGTCGCACCACTAACCAGGTTAACACAGAAGAATGTCAAGTTTGTTTGGTCAGATGAGTGCAAAAAGAGCTTCAATAAACTTAAGGAGCTCTTGACTTCAGCACTAGTGTTAACATTGCAAAATGAGACAGATAGCTTTGTTGTGTATTGTGATGCTTCTCGCATAGGTTTGGGCTGCGTATTAATGCAAAAGAACAGGGTTATTGCTTATGCGTCGAGACAGTTGAAAAGGCATGAGTAGAATTATCCTACGCATGACTTGGAACTAACAGCCACTGTCTTCACATTGAAGATATGGCGACACTATTTGTATGGCCGATCATGTGAGATTTATACAGACCACAAGAGTCTCAAGTATATATTTGATCAGCGGGAGTTGAATTTGAGACATAGGAGATGGTTGGAATTACTCAAGGATTATGATTGTACCATTCTTTATTATCTTGGCAAAGCCAACGTTGTCGCGGATGCCTTGAGTAGGAAATCCATAGGTAGCTTAGCCCATATAGTAGTACAGAGGAGACATATGGTCCGAGAAGTAAGGAATTGCTCAATGATGGTGTGGTACTTAGTGTTACCGACACGGGAGAGATGTTTGCCCATGTGCAAGTACGGTCATCATTAGTGGAAGAGGTAAAACGGTTGCAACATGATGATTTCTGAGCAGGAAAGAAAGCCCAGGTTGGACAAGGATTGTGCGAGGAGTTTCGTATAGATGATGATGGAATGTTATGGTTACATAACCGCCTCGTGGTACCGTTGGCAGGAGATATACGGCATAGACTCCTCGAGGCAGCTCATAGCTCATCCTATACTATACACCCTGGTTCCACCAAGATGTATCATGATCTATGAGCACATTATTGGTGGGAAGGCATGAAGAAGGATATAGCGAACTTTGTGGCTAGATGCTTGGTGTGCCAACAGGTTAAGGCCGAACATCAGAAACTGCCAGGTACACTTCAGAGCCTGGATGTCCCTGAATGGAAATGGAACAAGATTACGATGGATCTAGTCATGGGGTTGCCTAGGTCAACCAAAGGATTTGACTCGATATGGGTGATTGTCAATAGATTGACCAAGTCCACACGTTTCTTGCTAGTGCGCACTACATATACGGCAACCCAGTATGCTAGACTATATTTGGACCGGATAGTGCCTTTGCATGGAGTGCCTATTTCTACTGTGTCAGATAGAGCACACAGTTGCCATCGAGGTTCTGGGAATCATTTCAACGGGCACTGGTACTCAGTTGAGATTTAGTATCGTGTTCCATCCCTAAACCGATGGTCAGTCTGAGAGGACCATCCAAACTTTAGAGGATATGCTACCGGCATGTGTTTTAGATTTTGAAGGTAGCTGGGATCAGCACTTGTCTTCGATTGAGTTTGCATATAATAACAACTATCAGAGTACTGTACAGGTGGCACCATATGAAGCATTGTATGGCCAAAAATGTAGATCTCCAGTAGGATGGTTCGAGGTGGGTGATCGTCCATTATTAGGTCCAGATATGGTTTGAGATGCATTAAAGAATGTGGAGTTGATCCATGACAAAATACGAGCAGCACAGAAGCGGCAAAACTCTTATGCCGATAATAGACGTCGGGAACTAGAGTTTGATGTGGGGGATCATGTGTTCTTGAAAGTGTCTCCGTTTAAGGGTGTCATGAGATTCGGCAAGAGAGAAAAACTGAGGCCAAGGTACATTAGACCGTTTGAGATACTTCGACGACATGGGGCAGTAGCATATGAGTTGGCCCTTCCTCCTGAGTTAGTCGCTGTACACCCGGTATTTCATGTGTCGATGCTTCAAAAATACCTCCCCGATGAGTCCCATGTATTGCAACCATAGGCGGTAGAAGTAGATCCACACATGACATATGTAGAGGAACCCATAGCCATAGTAGAACCACAGGTACGGAAGCTCCGATCGAAAGAGATTCCTTCAGTGAAGGTTTTATATAATCATCATGGGGAGGAGGAAGCTACTTTGGAACTTGATGGAGACATGAGGGGACAGTACCCCCAGTTATTCCGAGAGTAGGTACGTAACTCTTTAAACGAATTATTCAATAAGTTCACAATTAGGAAAATTCGAGGACAAATTTTTTTTTTTAAGGGGGGAGAATTGTAAAACCCTCGTAAGATAGAGATTGAATCGGGTCTCTTTAAATGATTCATAGACGGTGGATCAAGTTTATGTATACTTGTACACAAAGCACACTACCATCTGGTCTTATTGTTATATTAATAATTTTAGAGTAAGGGGTTTAATCGGCTATTTGAGAGATTTAACCCTAAAGTGACCATGAGTCAGGAATCGCAACTGGGACAATGTAAAGCCCTTAAAATTTTGTATTTTAACTTCATATAGTGTTAAAATGTGATATATTACTGATCAGGATTATTGAAATAATCTAATCGGCACAAAATCGGTAAAATATGAACCATGGGTATTTTGGTCATTTTACCCAAAATTTTATTTTTTGTTCGTATATGGTACCAATAGACTCTGGGATCATAGAGGCAATATGATGCTTAGATTGAAAATTTGACAATTTTTTTTACTCAAATAGTTAAGTGGAAAACGGATATGCCTTTAGTTAACTTAAAGGAGTGAAAATCCGGAACTGGCCATGGGAAGGTCCGAAAAGGTTTTAAGTAAATAAATGGATTCATATGGACATAAAATGATGTCAGAAAGCTGTTGGTGAAATCAGAATGAGAATCGAAGCTAAAACCGAAAAAGTCTTAATATTGACCCGTAAATGGTCCGGGGCCCGGATTTGATGTTCGGGATATCAAAAAATTATGAAAACTTGTGTACTAGTGAAAAATGATATTTTAAACATATCCATACTGAGATAAGTGAAAAACGAGCTTCTGAACGTAAAATTTCATGTGGGCCCCATTTAGGCACTAAAAGACAAAAAATGGGCTAAAAGGGTATTTTTGTTATTTGGCTTGGTAAATGGCCATAAAAATCAGACAAGAAACCCCATGACCAGCGGTGACTTTCATTTTTTCATGCCTTAAGGGTTGTTTCTTCTTCAACCTTGAGAAAACCTAACCAAAGTGAAGAAAACTCCATAACCAAAAGCTTGTAAGTTTGATCTCTTGATTTCTACTCATCACCAAGCCACCAAAACACATATTTCTACTATCTAGAATGAGTGTAGATTAGCTGAGTCCGTGGTTGGAAGAGCTCTGGAGCACGGGGATCCAATTTCTTCCGCTTAGCGCACTGTGAGTAAACGTGTAGCGATAGACGTAGGATCGTTAGAATATGTTATGACATACCGACTATGATTGTATGAATGTATGACGTAGAATTACCTTATGATATCGAGTTCTCGTAAAGACGTGAGAAAAAGGTCCAAGGAATGGACAAGTGATGATTATGTAATAATCCGGGATTGTCGTATGAGTGGTCGACCGTATGGTGCCACATTGTTCCTTGCTAGTATTCTTATTTAAATGCTATGTGATGCATGTTTATTATAATGTTAAGCTATACCGGATTTGTAGGCTGCCATTGTGCCCTACCGGATTTGTAGGTTGCCATTGTGCCCTACCGGATTTATAGGCTGCCATTGTGCCCTACCGGATTTGTAGGCTGCCATTGTGCCCTAACTGATTTGTAGGCTATCATTGTGTCCTACTGGATTTGTAGGTTGCCATTGTGCCCTACCGGATTTGTAGGCTACCTTGTGCTCTACCAGTTTTGTAGGAGCCTTCGTGCCTTACCAGTTTTGTAGGAGTCTTCGTGCCCTACCGATTTTGTAGGAGCTTTTAAGCCCTACCTATTTGTAGGAGTCTATGGACCCTATCGGATGTTATAGTTGTTTGTGATGTTGGATAGAAACATTCAGGTGATATTAGTTAATATAATTTGCGAGTCTTTTCCATAGACTTTACTGATTCTGCGTTTGCTCACTGGGTCATTATGACTCACCCTTTAGTTATTTTTCTTTTTTGGATATTGATTGGCCCGGTCCCTCATCCGCCCCGCCAGTTTGCTCGTGACCGATAACCGGTGAGCATGGCATACAGTTTTAACGAGATGATCCGTTGCTTGATGGAGGAGCTGTGCACAGTCATCTAGGGATGTCATATGTTATTTTGTCTAAGTATGTTGTATTATGTGTCATGCAGTTATCCGGTCAGAGACCGAGATTGTTGTGTATATTTTTTTGGCATTATATATATATGTACATTATGGTTCACTTTGCGCGTCTGCTACGGGGCATCTCGGTTACTCCCTAGTTGGAGGTGTCCTAACCGGGATGTCTTGTGTTATTATTATTATTGTGTTGCACGTTATGCAGATTTGATAAACCCCCTTTATCGGGCGAGGTCATGCCAAAATTTCGTTAGGTAGATGAATGGTTAAGGCTTCGAAGGCAAGGGTACATTCTTGTCTCTGGCCGATCACACACCCGGAGTTGGGATGTGACAGTTGATTTTGCTAGTTTTGGTTCATTTATTTTCTTGAAAAATCGTTTTTCATTAAAACTGTACATTTTGTTCAGTGGCTTAAATGGAATTTTAAAATGTTTAAATATTGTTTAAAATTTTTTTATGCAATCCGGGTTAAAGCCATAACATGCCTAAGTGAAACCGAGTCATTTCGAGACCTAAAACATCATTTTTGGTGTCTGTTTTTAGGGCTATTTTTGCGCTATTTATAGAATATTTTCTAAATGTTTTAATTCTGGAAATTGTGTTTATATATTGTCATTCAAGTTCTAAATTTATTTGGGTTTAAATCATTTATATAAAATCTTTTACGGGGCCTAAAACGATGTTAGTGCAATGCTGAAATTTTCTGGGCTGTTTTGTAGGTGTTCACGTGCCTTGAAACTTCGAGCATGAGTGTGGAAGCGTTCCACATGCTTGCTGGAATTTTATGACAGCATATATACGATTTATCTTTGATGGCTGGTCCGGTCATGGAACATGGCTGGAACGGTAGCAAATGTTGTTGCACTCTTTGCACCCATACCGTGGCAATGCATGAGGCAATTGTTGCCGATTTGCTTGCTACCGTGTGGGCGGGCAGCAGCCCATTTTGGGGCATCAGGCAGCCACCAAATATGGCATACACCGGCCTAATCATGGGCGGGCAGCGGCCATCCGATGGCCAAATAGGTTGCTTACGCCTAGGACACTAAGTGTTAGAGTCCTACTCCGAGAGGGAGCTAGTTTCTTAGTAGGAGTGTGATTCCTAAATTTAGGAGAATGAATTTTAGTATGATTAGGTAATTATTACCTAATGAGAATGTTAATTAAAATGTTTTAATTACCTAACCGTAATAGCTAGATTATTTGATAAATGTCTCAAGCGAGTTGGTGACATTTATGCAAATGATACACAAGATCACCGGGTGATATTTGATATGTGTTTTATATTCATGCTTATAATGTGATTATGTTTGCATGAGGATGATTATGGACTAGACCTTAGTATGACTAGGGAATGTATGGTTACATTTTTCTTGTTGGTATTTTTACAAATAGGGTCTGCGTACCCTGCCTTCTCTTTTCAAATTCTCGGGTTGTAAATTCTCTTCTCACCTAACTCCCCTCGAATGTAACTCGAGGTTTCTTACAAAGATATGTAATTGGTATATATAGGTTTTGTAGATTTAGACTTAGATTAGATTTGAATTTATGTAATTCCAAGAATTGTAAGGAGATCAAGGCGTCAAGGAGAAATGACCAAGGAGATCACCATCGAGGCTTGAGAAGACTTTGTATGGTATCCCCTAGGAATTTGACCAACTAGTTTCCTAATGGCTCAAGGAAACTAGATTAGATTAAGTCCATAATCATCCTAGAAGAAAGCATGTGATAGATTTATTTTTGAAGTTATATATATGATATATAGTTGAATAAATGCTATGCAAGCCAAACAACAATCAAAGCAATGAGACCTTATAATTAATGAATTAAATCCCTCATTAAAATATTGAGTCCATGTTACGCATGATAAGATGCCTTCCACCATCTTAACAAGATAAACTGACTTCTTCCAATAGGAGGCTTGTTGAGTCACTCAAGGTCAAACTACTGTACGAACATGTTTGAGTTAATGAAGGTGGGTCTTACTCAATTAACTGTTGTGTTATCTGGATGCGTCAAACTTGATCGCATGACATTTAGAGGCAATGGTTAGGCGAAATGCATATGATGCATTTAGGCAAAGAGTTGTCCCCTAAATGATCTAGGAGTTGCATAGAGATGCAATTGGTAAGCTAAGATACCTACCCAATTAGTTTCATCGTGGTTTGTTGAGTCACTCAAGGCCAAATTGGGATAAAAGGGGTCCTAGCTCATTAAGAAGTTTAATTGTTAAATTTCTCGAAATAGTAGTTGAGGGCTATTATTTTGACAAAATAATGAGAATAATCATTAGAGTTTAAAACCTGACATTAATGATTACAATATTACAAATTATTAACTATTAAAATGCATTGGTTCATATAGGATGTAAACCATGGCTGGCAATCTATCGCTAAGAAGCGTACTTGATGCTAACAAGTTAATCGGGCTGAACTAGATAGACTGGTTCCGCAATGTCAAGATTGTCTTGACTCAGGAAAAGAAGGCTTATGTTCTGGATGAGCCCGCTGCTGATGCAACTGAGGAAGAACGGACCGCCTATCGAGTTCATAAAGATGATCTTATACAAGCCACATGTGTGATGTTGGCTAGCATGGCTCCTAATCTTCAGAAACAGCACGAGGCCATGAATGCTCAGGATATCGTCTTTAACCTTAGAGAACTATTCGCTAAGAAAACCACACTAAGAGGTTCGACATTTTGAAAGAACAGTTCCAAACGAAAATGTCAGAAGGTAGCCCAATGAGGCCTCATATGCTAAAGATGATAGGGTTTATAACCCACTTGGAGCAACTCGGATGGGTCATGGATCATAATCTGAACATTGACCTGATACTATCTTCACTACTTGATAGTGTCTCGTAGTTCATGTTGAACTTCAACATGAACCATATTGAGACCACTCTTTCAGGGTTGTTAAACATGCTCACTCAGGCTGAGCAGACCATCCTTAAGAACAAGTCATCTGTCCATTTGGTTTCCTCTTCTAAACCTAAGGGTAAGAAGAAGAGAAAAACTAGATGGGATGTACCTCTTCCTGCTTCAAACTGTTTGAAGCCTAACGCTGGTGTGAAGATAGATAAGGCCGATGACAAGGGAACATGCCATCACTGTGGTAAACCAGGTCATTGGAGGCGCAACTGCAAGAAGTACCTTGAATCTATCAAGGGAAAGAAGCTGAAAGGTGTTTCGTTTCAACTTCAAGTATAACTTATGATTAATTCACTTCTCTTGGTATATGATACCTTATTGTAGACACTCGATTTTATCTGGGTCTTTTAATCCGAAATTAAATATGACTTTTGCAAAATCAATTATTATCAGATTGTTATTAGACCTTGGAGCCCACTTTGGACCGGTCTATGTCCAATAAATGGAAGATTCGATTTAAGTCCATTAAGCTTTTTTTTTTCGAGTCTACAATTATTTGGGCCTTGGAGTCATTTGACCGGCCCATGTTATTTTATTTTTTATTGTTATTATTATTGTTATATTATTATTAATCTTATTCCTATTATTATATTATTATATATTATTATTATTATTACTATTATTATATTATTATATATTATTATTATACATATTATCATTATTATTATTATTTTGGAAAACCAAATCGAAAAAAAAAATCAAAAACAAATCAGAAAATGAAAATGAAAATTTTTGGGGAAACCGAAACATGCAAGGAAGGAATTGATTTGTAAAAAACGTGTTTTGGATTCCTTTAGAGCAACAGAAAATCTGATAAAAAAGGAAAATTTGGAAAAAGAAAGTCAAAAAGGAAAATGCTGAATCTGTGAAGAAAAATTGCAAAGTTTTAGGAAATAAAAAAAAACATGATGTTTCATTTTTGCTTGAAGCTGAAACATCAGGGTTTGAAAAAAAGGAAAATCTTCGAAAGAAAAATCACAGAAATCACTGAAAAATCAAAAGAAAAAAGAAAAGAAAATTGGATCTGCAAGATTCCTGGCCATCAAGAAAATCCAAGATTTCTACCCTCTGAACCCCTATAAAAACCCACTCACGCAGCATTCACAACACACACAATCACAATAGAAAGAATCAGCAATCACAGCAGCAGAAAATTTTTTCAATTTTTCCTAAGGTATTTTCAAAAAAAAAAAAAAAACCTTCCTTTGTTCGATTTTTGTTCAAGTTTTTCTTTGCATGAAAAAACACTAGAGAAATTTTTTTTGAAAATGTTTTCTGGGTTTTGGAATTTCGGATCTAACAGCAAAGTCAACATTTTGGTTTCTTGAAATTATTTTTGAAATTTTGTTTTCGCAAGATTTGAAACTGATTTGAAGTTGTAAAAAACAGATTTTTGAAAAAATAATAATATTTTTTTAGAAATTTCCCAGTTTTTGGCGATCGAAAATTGGGAAGATGAAGTTTTTCGACGGCAGTTGAAATTTTCGACCGCCGAAATCTGAGTTCATTTGAAACCTAAGAAGTCAATTTTGAGAGAAAAAACAAAAAGGAAAACATTTTTTTAAAACTGATAAAAATGAAAACAAAAAAAAATTAAAGATGGGGGGTCGGGTCACGCAGGACTTGCGCTCGACCCACGTGGATCCACGCGGTGACCCAACCCAAATGTCCCTCTTTCATTATTTTTTTTATTACTTACTTTATTTTTTTATATTTTATTATTTATTTTATCATATATTTTATATTTACTTTATATTTTATTATATACTTTATATTATATTTTTATTTTACTTTATTATTATTTATTTTATTATATATTTTATATTTCATATTATATTTTAAATTTTTATTATATTTTATGTTTTAGTTTATTTCATTTTTTATTTTTTTTATTTTTTTATGTATATATATTTTTAATTTATTATTTTGAATATATTAATTCAATTATATTTTATTGTTAATTTAAACTTTGATTCTTATATTAATTAATTAATTGATTCAAGTATATGTTCTCATCATGAATTCTATTTTATTTATTGTTTATGTGTTCATTTTAGCATGATTATTATTGGTTTATTGGTTGATCATTTTTATCTATTTGTCTATTAAAGTTTTAGCATGATTTTATTTATTTGTCAATTATTATGATAATGTTAATTTAGTTAGATTTATTTTTTCATAATTTATAATAACAATTCAAATTAAGAATAAATCAAGACTATTCGATGGTGGAATTTAAGGGATCTCAAACAGTCGATCTTTTAAAAGTTTATAGGTGAGAAAAGACTTTCCTAAACTCTGCCGAGGATGGAGAGTTTGGTTGATGCTTTTCAATATTACTAGTCAAAATTTATTTTTAATAATAATAAAATTATATTACAACAACAAGGTAATTTAAAACTACAATTTAGGATTTTTAATTATCCTTTTCTATAATATACTAAATAAATCCGACGACGGAGCCTCTTCAGGGGACCAAATGGTGTCTTTTGAATACTCTTGAGGTGAGGAGATTTCTTTTCGGGATTCTGCCAATGATGGAGAATACCTTAAAGAATTTTTCCAATATTTAATATATTGAAATTAAAGACCATTTGATTAAAATCAAACCTAGGGTAATATTTGACTATTAGGTACTGTCCTTGTGGATGGACGTTGTGGGGGTGCTAATCCTTCCCCCCACGTAACCGTACTCCCGAACTTAGTTTTGGTAAAGTGGACTAGGACCTATCCTTTTATGTGCGGTCGTCAAGCTTTGAATTACAATAAATCGGATAGATTCATTAGGGTGACTAATCACACCTAACAAAGATGATTAGTTCACAATTTGCGTCTAGCATGCCGAACTCGCGTTTGCCACGTTATGACACTTAGATTTGGCACTAAATATGTATGACATATTGTAGGGACCAAAGGAAAGGAGCAGTGAAGATGGACCATGACGATGGCAACCTTGCTTGATACTGGATCAAAGCTTGCCTTCTATTTTATGTTTATTGGAACATTATGATTTATTTTATGAACATTTGATGTTTATTTGTTGGCATTGTGGGCCGACTTTGAGGATGTTTATTTATGTTATTGAACATATTGTTTTGCTGACATATGGATACCATGCTTATTTAAATTCCTCTTTAAATAAATCTTTTATAGAACCGTTCTATATAACATGGTCTTTCATTCTATTTTATACAACTTGCATAGTATAACAATACTAATCGGTTTATTAATTTGGAATTCAAAATAGTTTTGAATTGATTTCCCTTAAATTCTGCACATGTAGGATTTAGTGGGAGCTATTAATTATTCTTTAAATGTTAAAGATAATAATTGATCTTAGCAATAAAAAATTGCCATTATGTAAAAATGCAATTGTTTGGAAACGTTCCAAACTCTAGAGGATTACGTGTTTGTACCATAAAGATTATAAAACAAACTCTTTTGTTTTGGCTTGCAAAAGGAGTTACGTTTGGATCATTAACTACAAGCTAATAATAGATTTCAATAGTTGTTAAAGTAACAACTGAGCCATATGATTGGAATCTGGGTCTCGTTGTGATCCGAATAGTTGAATAACTTTGATAATGGGATTATCATGAATATGAACAAGCATATTCTCATGAGGCACTTAAGCAATTTGATTGTCTCAAGTGCAAGTGGAGATTGTTAGTATATGCCCTAGAGCTAATCAGATTGGACAAGGGATATACAATTAATAATGCATACCTAGTCACTATACATTAGTGAGCACAAGGTTTTCATTCATGTTAGTATGATGATAAAGAGTTATTAAGTACTAATCGGATGAAGCCCATGGAACACAACGGCCTTGAAAAGGAATTATTTATAATAGTGAGATCCTTATGCATCAAAGCGTGTTCCTAAAATTGTTCTGGGTCATCGTATTCCCAAGACGGGGCATTGGCAATTCTCAAAGACTGGTACATGTTAAGCCTACTTACTTATGAAGTAGGACAAGTAATCTCATGTCTTGTAGTTTGAGGGATACGTGGGATAACATGTAGGTGCTTGTCTGTTGAACAAGTACACTGAACATGGCCTACTGCAAGAACTCTATTTGGTACGGTCACTCAAGTGTTTATGGAAATGTTCTCGCGTGCCAGTAGTGTAAATTAGTCCTCGGACTTGTGATACCAGGTCATCTTGTATGGAGAGTGTCACACTTTGATTCCATCACGAAAGGGTCCCAAAAAAGTATCCTTATGGTAGGGTGGTTTTGGGTATGACATGAACCATACGAAGATGGATGAGTGATCCAGAGAGGATTCGCCACTCCAAGTGACATCAGAGACATATCTCATATGTTCTTGGCTTCGGTTAACATGATAAAGTCTTCGGCCGAAGCATGATGGATTTAGGAGAAATTGTTTCTCTAAATTCATAAGGTTAACCATAAGCTGCAAGAACTAATATGGATTGAACATGAGTAGACATTGCACCATGCTCATGGGCTTTCCAGGATATTTGGTGAAAGGACCGTATTACATTGATAGGCTGGTTACTGAAAGGTTTCGATGAGGTCACATTGACTTTTCAATATTTGGGTGGTCATTATAGGTTTCTAGATCCCGCTCTTTATCTATGAGTATATGTTAATGAGATTAACTTATACGCAATGCCAACATGTTGGAAACCTAATGGGTCATACACAATAAGACAAATATGTTGGATTAAACTTGGGATTTGATTAAGTAAGACTTAATTAAATAAAAGGTTAAATTGGAGGAACTAATTGAATAAGATTCTATTATGATTAGTATATAATTTGATTTATGAAATCAAAATTAAGATGTCTTAACAAGACAATAAAGATAAGTTGTCATAGCCGATAAATTTGAGTTATCCAAAGTGAGAAAAAGTTTTTCATATTCAAAGAGTTTAATTACGAATTAAATTCTATCAAACTCATATTTAACTGAATTGAACCTAAATGCTATAAAGGATGTATTCGGCCAAGCATACTAAGAGTTAGTAGTTGGCTGATACTTGATAGTTTAAAGAGTAATAATTATTCTTCAAAAAGGGAGTTACAATACAGTAACTACCAACATTACTAATTCCTTTATGGTGGCCTGCCATGATGAATGCCATTTAGTATGGAAGTTTCATTTTGAGCAATAAAGGTTGGTTATGTGTTTTAATGAGAAAAGAATACAAATATCTTTTCTAGGTTAAAAACACATATATTTGGTCATGGCATATAGGGGTGGCCGAAACCTTCCCCTTTGTGCATGATGGTTTGTCTTCTAAGCTTATGAAGAAAAAGACATGAAATAAAGGCTATTAACTATGGCATTGATAAGAATTAAAGTGTGTGTTTTATGAAAGAATAATAAGTTTATTCTTTGTTAGAAAACTACACTTGAATTCGACTAAAGAAAGTGAGAGGGGCAACCGAATCACTCTTGTATTTTTGCTCTCTTCCTTGTTTTGTTTCTTCTTCCTCAAGACCTTAGAACAATTCTTAAGGTGAGTAAAAATCTAATAGAAAGGGTTGGTTCTTCTCTTAGTGAAACAACACAGAATTTTCGAACAATCTCTTCCTCCTCTCTCTTGTTTTTGTTTCTCTTCTGTAAACTGAAAGGAATTGTTCTTGCTAATTTTCGTTCTTCAAAAAAGAAAAGAGAGATCAACCTTTTGATTTTGATCATTAGATCAACCCGCTTGCACTAGTGAATCCCCTTGCCTTGAGAAGGTTCCAACTGCTGTCTGTGTGGATCACCGTTAGAGGCAACACGCTTGAGTTGCTTATGGCTTCGGAGAGATCGTGAGTAGATCATCGTTGCTGGGTTCGTGTTTGGATTTGCACACTCGTGATTATGATATCTCGAGTAGGTATGAAATCTGATCCTATTGGTGATTTAATGTTTTAAATACCATGTATCGCATGTTAATCATGATCCGAGATCCTGCGGACGTCTAGGTGCTTCAATGTTTTTTGCTTCCGCTGTTTATGTATTTAATTTTGTTTTATGCATGAGCCCGGACGAAACCCAACACTATACTCACTATCAAAAAAAATTCTTTTAAATTAAGAAAGAAAAATTTTTATAAACTTAATGTTAAAATAAAAATTATATTGAAACTTACGTGCGTAATCATTCCAGTGAATCATTATGGAAAAGCACGTATTGATGCGTTTGTCCCAAGATTTATCATCTAGCTCAACCACTTCAATTTTGCCGATTGGTTCTCCAAAACTTTCTAATAAGTATGTCTCGGCTAAGTTATTATGTGTGATCCCATCATTTCTTCCCGATCTGTTAAATCTTTGTTTCAACATCTTCCAAAAATCTTTCACAAAATGTCATACACTCCTCTGCTAAATATCCTTCAGCAATTAAACTTTCTGGATAGCATTTGTTCCGACAATAAGATTTTAACATTCCTAAAAACCTAAAAAATAACATAACAATCTTAATGTATGTAATTAAATGCTATGTTTAATATAAAATTATAATAAGCTAATTAGCAAATAATACCTCTCTAATGGGTACATCCATCAATAATAAACCAGTCCACCGACTTTTACTTCATAAGAAAGATGGATAACCAAATGCACCATTATAGTGAAGAATGAGGGAGGAAAAATCTTCTCTAAGTGGCATAAAGTTAGAGTTGCTCGATCTTGAAGTTTTTCAATCTCTTAAACCTTGAGAACTTTGCCACAAATAGCTTTCATTATTTTACTAAGTTCAATTATGCAAGAAGCCACTTGCTTTGACATAGAAAAACGTAAAGCAAGTGGAAGTAAGTCTTGCATTAAACTGTGGTAATCATGTGACTTTAGGAAGAAATTTTCGATCCTTGACATTCACACATCTTGATATATTTGAGACATATGCATCCGGGACCTTCACATCTTTCAACACCTTACAGAAGACATCCTTTTCTTTTTTAGACATCCCAAAGCAAGAAGGAGGCAACTGTGATATGCCATTTTAAAGTAATTCCGGATGAATATCACGGAGAATTCCCATGTCAACTAGCTCAACCTACCATATCCCAAGTCCAGGAGTATGACCGGCCAGAGACAAGTATATGACCTTGTCTCCGAAGCCTTAACCATTCATCTACCTAACGAAATTTTGACATGACCCCGCCCCATATGCGGGGTTATCGAACCTGCAAAACATGCATAATAATAATAATAATAACACATGACACCCCGGTTAGGACACCTCCAACTAGGGAGTAACTGAGATGCCCGCAGCAGACGCGCAAAGTGAACCATAATGTACATATATATATATATATATATATATATACAATTCCAAAAATGTAAACAACAACCTCGGTCTCCGACCGGATAACTGCATGACACATAATACAATATACTTAGACAAAATAACATATGACATCCCTAGGTGACTGTGCACGACTCGTCCATCAAGTAACGAATCACCTCGTCAAAACGGTATATCATGCTCATCGACTATCGATCACGAGCAAGCTGGCCGGGTGGATGAGGGACCGGGTTGATCAGTATTCGAAAAAAAAAATAACTAAAGGGTGAGTCGTAAGGACCCAGTGAGCAAACGCAGAATTAGTAAAGTCTATGGAAAAGACTCGCAAGTCATACTAATTAATATCACATTCATGTTCCTATCCAACATCACAAACAACTATAACATCCGGTAGGGTCCGTAGACTCCTACAAACCGATAGGGCTCGAAAGCTCTTACAAAATCGATAGGGCACGAAGGCTTCTACAATCCGGTAGGGCACAATGGCAACCTATAAATTTGGTAGGGCACAGTGGCAGCCTACAATCCGGTAAGGCACAATGGCATCCTACAAATCATGTAGGGCACCATGGCGACCTTTATATCCGGTAGGGCACAATGGTAGCCTACAAACTCAAGCATATCTTAACATCATAGTAAACATGCTGCACATAACATTTAAATAAGCACACAAGCAAGGAAACAATGTGGCGCCATAAAGTCGACCACTCATGCGTCAATCCCAGATTATTATATAATCATCACTTGTCCATTCCTTGGACCTTTTCTTACGTCTTTACAAGAATTCGATACGATAATGTTATTCTATGTCATATAATCACAGTCAGTATGTCATAACATAATCTAACGTTCCTACGTCTATCGCTACACGTTTACTCACTGTGCGCTAAGCGGGAGAAATTGGATCCTCGTGCTCCGGAGTTCTTCCAACCACGAACTCAACTGATCCACACTCCTAGTACATAAACAATAATTTTATAAATATTTTATAATTTAGAAACATTCACACTATCCAAATTATAGCTAATTAGCTACTATCTAAAATTTTACAGCTTAGCTATTTAAGCTTTATAATTTTTACACCTAGCTCGGGTGGAAATCCGAAGCAACGATCAACTGGAAAGTTGCTCCCCCGAGCCTAGCAAAGTCAATAGTGGCCTCGGATGGTGGTGGAAGTAGCGGCACAAGGTGGTTGGCCACCATGGGCATTCGGCCAAGCTTGGTTTTCCAGCTCCAAGCCACTTTTTCAATCAACCAACCCCAAATAATGGATGTAGAGGTTGATTTAGGACTACTCATGGTGATGGTTTAAGGTGATGACTATGTTGGAAACCACCTAAGGCAAAAATGGCCATAAAGTGAAACACATAGTTTCTCTTGGTTTCTTGAAAAACTAACACCAAATAAGTGATCCTTACCTTCTAGATAGTGAAAATATGTATTTTTTTGGCTTGGTGATGAGTAGAAACCAAGATATCAAGCTTACAAGCTTTTGGTTATGGAGTTTTCTTCACTTGGTTAGGTTTCTCATGGTTCAAAATCACGTCGGAGATATGAACATCTTTCTATAGCTTTGCAAAAAGTTCATGAAGAGCTTTTGTCCATGAGTGAAGGTGAAAATGAAACACCTTTAAAGGATGGTGATTTAGAAGGCACAGCTCAGATGTTGTCAAATATCAATCCCACTCTAAAAGACCCTTTGTATGTCCCAACTAAAGGAAGACCAAAATCCTTGAGACAAAAAAATCTAAGAGAAAACCATTCGACGGAAAAAAAAAGTGTAGTGTGTGCAAAAAGCCTGGACACACAAAGACTACATGTTCTATTAGTAAACAATTAAGGTATGTACAACATTTAGTTTAAGTATATGTTTCATATTTGAATAGTTAATTGGATCACATTAACTTATTTCTATTTTTTTCTTTTTGTTTTAAAGGGAGGATACAAGTTTCACATCAACAATGACAGATGCAATACCACCTAACCAAGGAGATAATCTTATAGAGGTAAATTAATTAGTCAATTACATGTTTCAAAATATATGTGATTGCACATTATCAAAATACATTAAATAAAATTTTATATTATATTATATGCTTTATCAGTATAATAACACTAGTTTGAAGATATATATTTATGCAGACCATTGTTTTCATTGAGGTAATATTATTCAAATTATGTATTGCTTGAATAATATTTTAAGGGATTAACTTTTTCTTTTTCTTTATATGTTATATATGAATCTTATACAGGAATTTCATCAACCAACAAGTTTATCTCATTTGACACCATCATTCACTATGTCTCAAAATTTCAATCCTCAATCATATACGGTAAAAACGTTATTTGAAAATTCTATTTGTTTAAAATAAAAAATTTTAATTACTAAATATGCTATTTTACCATATTTTTCCTACTATTTTGTTATATTGTAGGATCTAATGAGAGAGCAACACTTATGGTCAACATTAAATTCGTTCTTGTCAAATCAATTTTTAGCAAGACAATGAGAGAGCAACACTTGAATGCATATGGCTAGCAGTAGATTTGTTATGTCAAGTTGGCTTTTTTAAGACATTTTTTGTTGGATTTTTTATTGGTTGAATAGACCTTGATTTGGGATTTATACTTTTTTCTTGTTGAATGACCTTAATTTGAGATAGTTTGATTGAATTTTCCTATTACATTTTACTGTAATTGTTTGTCTTTCTTTTGTTATGTATATCTATATCTCTATTACACACTTTTATGTTAACTATCAATTCTCACAAACAAATTTAGCAATGAAATTAGAACAGTCATTTTTCACTTTATTTAGCCATCAAAAGTATATTTTATCACTAGAAATACTGCAATTTGTACAGAATTTTAGCACAAAAGTATATTACAACTATAACTTTAGTGCTCTTATCTTTCGCTTTAGACAATGATAATCATGTTCAATTTTTCATGCTTTCTCTCTCTCTTTTTCTGCTCATGTCTTAGCTAACCAATGTTTTATTTTGTTCGGACCTTTTATTTATTTTTTTAATATTTATGTTTGACATTTATATTTGACATATATTTGGATATAAGTATGAGAGTATGATCCTCCAAATATATATAAAAAAACAAAACTTAATAAAAATTATGTATATCTATATCGAACACATATATGTATCCTACATTTATCCAAATCTGAATACCATTGTTTAAGGAGATTGAAGAGGAAACATTATCAAACTTAAAGCAAACAAAGATGCTCATAAAAATTGAAAAGAGACTAAATTTAGTGCTATACCAAAAGAGAAATTAGTATTATTCTTTGATGTAAACCCCTAAACATTTAATTAATAGAACTAATTAATTGGTACTATTTTTTTTCTTTTGCTTTTTGGGAATTACACAATCAAACCATTAGCAATGGCTCGATTAGTATCGAGATAGGTTGTTTCATACACAGGCAGTTCTTCTTGATACCTTTCAATACCAATAGCTGAAAGATTATCCAATTCGAAGAGGTCGGAGCTTGCATAAGTAGCAGCATCTTCATCGTCGTTGTCGCCTTCATCATCGCTAGACTCTCCATTGCCATTGCAGATATGTCTCGTATCATACTCTTCCTTCTTCTTCTTTTTCTGGTAACTCTTTACAAGATCATTGGCAGCTTCCACGACCCGACGATTTTCTTCCATGATGTGGAAATCTAGCTCTTTTTTGATGAATCCAACGGTAGTAAAGGAGAGAAAGAGATGATTTTCTACAGAGAGACTACCATGAGGAAGAAGAAGCACAACAAAAAAGAGCTAGATTTCCGCATCATGGAAGAATTTTTTTCCTCAGTCCTTAGTTTTGCCATCGCTGTGAAGGATTTTTTCTCCCAGATAATTAAACCCTAGACTAAGTTTAAGAGTTGTCGTCGCTGTGAATGACTTTTTCCCCAGATAATTAAACCCTAGACTAAATTTATGAGTTTTAGTTATTTTAATTTTTAAATAAATTTATTAGAATTAAATTGGATTAGAGAGTGTATCTGATGAGGATGAGTCTATCCTAATAATTACATGTCTTTAAAAGATTATAATGTGTCATTATATTATTGGTGCCTAAAAACCCCACTTTTTAGGATGATCCTAATGTAAGTTAATCCCTTTTAATTAACCTATAGGTTCTAGAAGGATTATTTTTTTTTTTCTCAGCCAAACAAGCAATTTTATTCATTAAGACAGATACAGATACAACATTCACCTCAAAGGGGTTACAACATTCAGTTATAAAACCCCCACAATGCCAACCAAAATTCCAATAATATCACCCACATCACAGCATCATACAAAACATCAGAACAATAAAGTCTTTTAACAACTGAACACCGAAACATCCCATCTGAAACCATAAATAGCTTACCACCATGCCATGAACATGTTTGTTCTCTCCGCTCCAGCTTTAGCAAGTGCATCGGCCATGCTGTTTGCTTCTTAAAACACATTAACAAAATTAATAAATCCCAGAGAATTGAATAAATCCCAAAGCCTCCACGGTCTAGTGCCTAGATTGTTACACCATTTAACAACAATGATAGAATCTGATTCAACCATGAGACAAAACTTATTTTTCCACTCAGTTTTGATGAATACTTCTGATGCCATGCTGATTGCCATTAACTCTATCACATTAGAATCAAGAACTCCAATAGGCCCAGAGAAGAGAGCTAAGTCATTACTGTTTTCATCCCTTAATACTCCTCCACATCCAGCTGGTCTTGGTTTCCCTTTCGCTGAACCGTCCACATTGAACTTAAGGAATCCATTTGGAGGTGGATTCCAAGTCACCGTAAGTCGTCTGTTCCATCCGATCCCAGCAAGAATGCATGACACAAGATTATCCCACCTCAAAGATTCCAAAATAGTTATGTCCTCCTTGATAGCTTTCACCCAAACATATATCGTAATTTGATCAAGAAGAAAATTTCATCAACTGTCCATACCTTCTTTTCAAACACCGTTTCGTTCATAGCCAACCAAATGGACCACAAGGCAATTGCACACACTACAGCGATTTTGACTTTTAGTGGTGTTAAATAGCGGCGTTTCACATATAAACGTAGCCAACCATCGTGATTTTGTAAAGGCAGTGGCGTTTTAAATAAGAGCGCCACTAAATTTTGATTTAGTGGCGTTTGAGACTAAAAAACATTGCTATTCAGAACAAAATACCGACGTTTACACTAACAAACGCAGCTAAATCATTTTAATTTACATGGTCATTTTTTTAATGACAAAAATTTTATCGCCAATTTTATCAGGTAAACGATGCATTTTAATAAGTATATATAGCGGCATTTTATATCACAAACACCGCTATAATTGCTTAATTAGTGGCATTTGTGTCACAAAACCCTACTAAATATATGCACATAACAGCGTTTCGTTGTAAAACGCAGCTAAAATATGGTAAGTAGCAGCGTTTAAGCTAGTTAAATGTCGTTATATCCGATTCATTAACCAACAAGGTCTAAATGCATAGTTTTGCTTTTGGATTTAGTGACATTTGTCGAGACAAACGTCACTAATCTGTAAATAATAAGAACAAATCGCCCTTTCCCCCTTTCCCATATCAGTTAACACTATCCCCCTTCTCTCTCTTCTTCTCTTCATTCTCAAACCCTAAACCCAACAAAGATTCGACCCCCTAGTTTATATTCTCAGTTGAATTTCGTTGAACATTCTTTTTCAAGGTATGATTTTTTTTTTAAAAATTTGTATATTAGGGTTTTGAGTTATTTTGAATAATTGAGTTTTTTGTTGAGATTGTTGTGACTATTTATGATTTTTTGTTATTGTTTAATTTAATTTAACCTTTATTATTATTTTTATGATGTAAAATTTCATAGGGATTGAATTGGTTTTGGGTGTTAGGATGTGAAGATTTTGAAATTTAGGGATTGAATTGTGTTTAGAGGTTTTGGGTGTTAGGATCATGAATAATTTGGGGCTAGGTTTGGGTTTAATATTCTAGGGGCTGCTAGATGCTGCTGGGTACCAGCAGCAGCGTTGGTACTCCTATCTAGCAGTGTTGGGCACCATGCACGTGCTTAAGATTCAAAATTTTCTATTTTAAGATATTTATTTTAAATATATATTTACATTATTTTATTTTATAATTTAGACTTTCTCAAGTACGATATGGATAAGACTTGGATGCAAAAGTCGAGGATAAGTCAAGAGTACCAAGATGGAGTATAAAGTTTTCTCAATTTTGTTTTTCATACTGCAAGCGAAGATAATATGATATTATATCATTGTTCAAGGTGTGCTAATATTTATTGGCATATGCTTGAAGTTGTTTTGCAACATTTAATTTGTTTTGGATTTCTTCCGGGGTACACATAATGGTATTTTCATGGAGAGTCCCACTTCTAGGTTATCCTCAAGAGTTCGTCCAAGTTCTTCTAACAACCAATATCAGTATATTAGACAAGATGACATGGAAGGCATGTTGCGGGATGCGTTTAACATGCGTAACCAAAGTTTCCAAATTTTTTCACCAGAAGTTCCTGGATTAAATGAGTTCAATGTTGGCATGAATAATTTTGCTGAAATAGGAAGAGGTGTAGGTGATCAAGAACCCAATGGAAAAGCAGCAAAGTTTTATAAGTTGCTTGATGATATGAATGAAGAACTTTATGAGGGATCTACGCCTTCAATATTGTCTTTCTGTGTCCGTCTTTTTCACTTGAAATGCTTATGCGGGTGGACAGGAAACTCTTTGACACTATTATTAAAGTTTATGAAAGAAATTTTTCCTTTTGCAAAAATTCCTCAGTCTTGTAAGGATTTGAAGAAGATGATAAAAGATATAGGCCTTGGATATGAGAAAATTCATAGTTGCTCGAATTACTGTATGTTGTATTAGGGTGATAGAACAAATCAACAATTTTGTCATGTCTGCGGTAAATCTCGGTGGTTGGACAAAAATATAGAAGAAAATGTGAATGAGGATGGAAATACTCAAGTAGCACACAATCAAGGAAAAGATTGAGGGAGATGTTTGAAGGTGATGATGTTGATATTGGAAGTGACGAGGAGGAAGAAGAAAAAAATGATCCAAATGAGGCGGATTTATGAAAATAAAGGTATTTTTTTAGTTACCTTATTGGGAGCATAATTTATTGCATCATAACCTTGATGTGATACATATAGAGAAGAATGTTTGTGAAAATATCATTGAGACAATTCTTAATGTGGATAGAAAATCAAAAGACAACTTAAAGAGTCAGCTTGTGTAAGACCCTCGTAAGACAGAGATCGACTCGGATCTCTTTAAATGATTCATAGATGGTGGATCAAGTTTATGTATGCTTGTAGACAAAGCACACTACCATCTGGTCTTATTGTTATTTTAATAATTTTTAGAGTAAGAGGTTTAATCGGCTATTTGAGAGATTTAGCCTTAAATTGACCACGAGTCAGGAATCGCAATCGGGACAACATAAAGCCCATAAATTTTGATATTTTAACTTCACATGGTGTTAAATTGTGATATATTACTGATCAGGATTATTGGAAAATCTAATCGATACAAAATCAGAAAAATATGAAAAAAGGTATTTTGGTCATTTTACCCAAAATTTTATTTTTGGTTCGAATATGGTACCAATAGACTCTATGATCATAGAGGATCTCAATATGATTCTTAGATTGAAAATTTGATATTTTTTTAAAACTCAAAAATTAAGTGGAAATCAGGTACGCCCTTAATTAGCTTAAAAGAGTGAAAAATCGAAACTGGTCGCAGGAAGGTCCGGAAAAGGTTTTAAGTGAATAAATGGATTCATATAGACATAAAATGATGTTAGAATGCTATTGGTGAAATTAGAATGAGAATCGGAGCTAAAACTAAAAAAGTCAAAATGTTGACCCGTAAACTGTTCGGGACCCGGATTTGATGCTTGGGATATCAAAAAATTATGAAAACTTGCGTACTAGTGTAAAATGATATTTTAAACACATCCGTGTAAAGAAAATTGAAAAATGAGCTTCTGAATGTAAAAATTTCATGTGGGCCCCGCTTAGGCACTAAAAGACAAAAAGTGGGCTATAGGCTTATTACTTGGCATGTGGCTTGGAAAATGACCATAAAATGCATGCCATAAACCCATGTTCAGCTGTGAGACCCATTCTCCTTAGGAATTAAGGGTTTGTTTCATTTTCAACCTTGAGAAACCTAACCAAGTGAAGAAAACTCCATAACCAAAAGCTTGTAAGCTTGATCTCTTGGTTTCTACTCATCACCAAGCCAACAAAATACATATTTTCACTATATAAAAGGTAAGGATCACTTATTTGGTGTTAGTTTTTCAAGAAACCAAGAGAAACTATGTGTTTCTCTTTATGGCCATTTTTGCCTTAGGTGGTTTCCAACATAGTCATCACCTTAAACCACCAACATGGGTAGTCCTAAATCAACCTCTATATCCATTATTTGGGGTTAATTGATTGAAAAAGTGGCTTGGAGATGGAAATCCAAGCTTGGTCGAATGCACCATGGTGGCCAACCACCTTGTGCCACTACTTCCACCACCATCCGAGGCCACTATTGGCTTTGCTAGGCTTAGGGGAGCAACTTTCCAGTTGATCGTTGCTCCGGATTTCCACCCGAGCTAGGTGTAATAATTATAAAGCTTAAATAGCTAAGCTGTAAAATTTTGGATAGTAGCTAATTAGCTACAATTTGGATAGTGTGAATGTTTCTAAATTACAAAATATTTATAAAATTATTGTTTATGTACTAGGAGCTCGGATTAGTTGAGTTCGTGGTTGGAAGAACTCCAGAGCACGAGGATCCAATTTCTCCCACTTAGCGCACAGTGAGTAAACGTGTAGCGATAGACATAGGAACGTTAGATTATGTTATGACATACTGACTGTGATTATATGACATAGAATTACCTTATCGTATCGAATTCTCGTAAAGACGTAAGAAAAGGTCCAAGGAATGAACAAGTGATGATTATGTAATAATTCAGGATTGACGCATGAGTGGTCGACTCTATGGCGCCACATTGTTTCCTTACTTATGTGCTTATTTAAATGTTATGTGCAGCATGTTTAACTACTCTGTCCCCGAACCAGATTTGTGCCATTGTGCCCTACCGGATTTGTAGGCTGCCATTATGCCCTATCGGATTGTAGGCTGCCATTGTGCCCTACCAAATTTGTAGGTTGCCATTGTGCCCTATTGGAATGTAGGAGCTTTCGATCCCTACCGATTTGTAGGAGTCTACGGACCCTACCGGATGTTATAGTTGTCTGTGATGTTAGATAGGAACATCAATGTGATATTAATTAATATGACTTGCGAGTCTTTTCCATAGACTTTACTAATTTTGCGTTTGCTCACTGGGTCCTTATGACTCACCCTTTAGTTATTTTTCTTTTTCAGATACTGATCGACTCGGTACCTCATCCACCCGGCCAGCTTGCTCGTGACCGATAGTCGGTGAGCATGATATACCATTTTGACGAGGTGATCCGTTACTTGATGGATGAGTTGTGCACAGTCACCCAGGGATGTCATATGTTATTTTGTCTAAGTATATTGTATTATGTGTCATGCACTTATCTGGTCGGAGACCTAGATTATTGTTTACATTTTTGGCATTGTATATATATATATATATATGTGTACATTATGGTTCACTTTGCGTATCTGCTACGGGGCATCGCGGTTACTCCATAGTTGGAGGTGTCCTAACCGGGATGTCATGTGTTATTATTATTATTATGCATGTTTTTTAGGTTCGATAACCTTCCATATTCGGTGGGGTCATGCCAAAATTTCGTTAGATAGATGAATGGTTAAGGCTTTGGAGATAAGGGCATATACTTGTCTCTGGCCGGTCACACTCTTAGACTTGGGATGTGACAAAGTTGGTATCAGAGCATTGTCTAGAGGTTGATGACTGTACACATGTCCATCATGTAAAAGATCACTTGTTGGTTATAGTTGATAGTACAGGGTCAGATAAATGAGGGTACCTAACGATTAAGTTTCGTTCTCAGGTTACTATGCCCTCGGTGCTAAAAATACGGGGTAAGCATAGGGAACAACCACCTGGGGTTCCCGATCAGGTCTCCACGGGACATCGAATCCTGTACTTGGAGAAAGAGACCAGACCGCTAGATCTGCTAGGGGGTCAACAGCAAATGATAGGGTAGAACAGTTAGCTGCTGAGATTGGTGAGATACGTCAGGAGGTTAGGACCCTGATAGATCTACTAGCAGATCAGAGATAGCAGAGATAGGACCAGGCTCCTCCAGGTCCTCCACGGCCACAGAACCCCCTGAGGGACAGCAGCCTGCCAAATAAGGGCAGTATCTCCTAGTGACATTATATGAGTTTCGACGGAATAAGCCACCAGTATATTCTGGGATTGAGCTTGATTCAGATCCACAGGACTTTGTGGATGTATTTGATCGGTTATATGTGGCTCTCGGATGCTCACCAGTTAGGGCCGTGGAGTTGACTAGTTATCAGTTGACGGGGGTGGCCTATGAATGGTATAAGACCATATTGAGGAGCCAGCCAGCGGGTAGCCCTCCATTAGAATGGTCTGAGTTTTATAATGCTTTTATTGAGCGATTTATGCTTGAGAGTCTACGAGATGCTAAGGCTTGGGAGTCTGAGTTACTGAAATAGATTGAGGACATGTCATTGTTGGATTATGATACTAAGTTTAATTAGTTAGCGAAGTATGCGCCACATATGGTGATGACTGATACTATGAAGGCCAAGCGGTTTGCTAATGGCCTTAGGGAGAACTTATTTAGGGCAGTACCATTGACAAGAACCTTTACGTACTCTGATGTTCTTGATGCAGCCTTACCATTTGAGGCACAGGCCAAAGAGAGGCAGGTTGACCGTGAGCCTCGGAAGAAGGCCAGCACTAGGAGATAGGGTTTTAGACAGTCTGGTGTAGGCAGATCAGGAGCACCTAGTAGTGCTGGTACAATAGTTCGGGGACAGAGTAGTTAAACTAGATCGGTTACTCAGTAAATAGGTAACCTAGTAGTGCTGGTACAATGTCAAGTTTGTTTGGTCAGATGAGTGCGAAAAGAGCTTCAATGAACTTAAAGAGCTCTTGACTTCAGCACCAGTGTTAGAATTGCCAAATGAGACAGATGGTTTTATGGTTATTGTGATGCTTCTCGCATAGGTTTGGGCTACGTATTGATACAGAAGAACAGGGTTATTGCCAATGCGTCGAGACAGTTGAAAAGGCATGAGCAGAATTACCCCACGCATGACTTAGAACTGGCAGCCATTATTTTCGTATTAAAGATATGGCGACACTATTTGTATGGCCGATCATGCGAGATTTATACAGACCACAAGAGTCTCAAGTATATATTTGATAAGCGGGAGCTGAATTTGAGATAGAGGAGATGTTTGGAATTACTCAAAGATTATGATTGTACCAGCCTTTATCATCCCGGCAAGGCCAATGTTGTCGCCGATGTCTTGAGTAGGAAGTCCATGGGTAGCTTAGCCCATATAGCAGTAAAGAAGAGACATACGGTCTTTTAAGTGAGGAATTGCCTCAATGATGGTGTGGTACTTAGTATTACTGACACGGGGGAGATGTTAGCCCATGTGCAGGTACGGTCATCATTAGTGGAAGAGGTAAAACAATTGCAACATGATGATGATTTTTCCATAGGAAAGAAAGCCCAGGTTGGACAAGGATTGTGTGGGGAGTTCCATATATATGATGATGGAACTTTATGGTTACATGACCGCCTCGTGGTAACATTGGCAGGAGATATACGACATAAACTCCTTGAGGCAGCTCAAAGCTCATCCTACACTATGCACCCTGGTTCAACCAAGATCTATCATGATCTACGAGCACATTATTGGTGGAAAGGCATGAAGAAAGATGTAGCCAACTTTATGGCTAGATGCTTGGTGTGCCAACAGGTTGAGGCCGAACATCAGAAATCGCCAGGTACACTTTAGAGCTTGGATGTCCCTGAATGGAAATGGGACAAGATTACAATGGATTTAGTCACGAGGTTGCCTAGGTCAACCAAAGGATTCGACTCAATATGGGAGATTGCTGATAAATTGACCAAATTCGCACGTTTCTTGCCAGTACGCACTACATAAACCGCAACCTAGTATGCTAGACTATATTTGGACCGGATAGTGCCTTTGCATGGAGTGCCTATTTCTATTATGTCAGATAGAGGCACACGTTCACATCGAGGTTTTGAGAATCATTTCAAAGGGCACTGGGTACTCAGTTGAGATTCAGTACCGCGTTCCATCCCCAAATCGATGGTCTGTCCGAGAGGACCATCCAGAATTTAGAGGACATGCTTCGGGCATGTGTTTTAGATTTTGGGGGTAGCTGGAATCAGCACTTGTCTTCGATCGAGTTTGCATATAATAACAGTTATCAGAGTACCATACAGATGGCACCATATGAAGCATTGTATGGCCGGAAATGTAGATCTCCAGTTGGATGGTTCGAGGTGGGTGATCGTCCATTATTAGGTCCAGATATGGTTCGAGAAGCATTGAGAAATGTGAAGTTGATCCGTGACAAAATGCGAGCAACACAGAGTCGGCAAAAGTCTTATGCCGATAATAGACGTCGGGAACTAGAGCTTGATGTGGGGGATCATGTGTTCTTGAAACTGTCTCCTTTTAAGGGTATCATGAGATTTGGCAAGAGAGGAAAGCTGAGTCCAAGATACATTAGACCGTTTGAGATAATTCGACGACATGGGGCAGTAGCATATGAGTTGGCCCTTCCTCCTGAGTTAGCCACTGTACACCCGGTATTTCATGTGTTGATGCTTCGAAAATACCTCCCAGATGAGTCCCACGTGTTGCAACCGCAGGCGGTAGAGGTAGATCCACGCATGTCATATGTAGAAGAACCCATAGCCATAGTGGAATGGCAGGTTCGGAAGCTTCGATCGAAGGAGATTCCTTCGGTGAAAGTTGTATGGAATCATCACGGGGAGGAGGAAGCTACTTGGGAACTTGAAAGAGACACGAGGAGATAGTACCCCCAGTTATTCTGAAAGTAGGTACGTAACTCTTTAAATGAATTATTCAATAAGTTCACAATTAGAAAAATTCGAGGACGAATTTTCTTAAGGGGGAGAATTGTAAGACGCTCGTAAGACAGAGATCGACTCGGGTCTCTTTAAATGATTCATAGATGGTGGATCAAGTTTATATATGCTTGTAGACAAAGCACACTACCATCTGGTCTTATTGTTATATTAATAATTTTTAGAGTAAGGGGTTTAATCGGCTATTTGAGAGATTTAGCCTTAAATTAACCATGAGTCAGGAATCAAAATCGGGACAACGTAAAGCCCTTAAAATTTGGTATTTTCACTTCACATAGTGTTAAATTGTGATATATTACTGATCAGGATTATTGGAAAATCTAATCGATACAAAATCGGTAAAACATGAACCAGGGTATTTTGGTCATTTTACCCAAAATTTTATTTTTGGTTCAAATATGGTACCAATAGACTCCGTGATCATAGAGGATCTCAATATGATGCTTAGGTTGAAAATTTGACTTTTTTTAAAACTCAAAAATTAAGTGGAAATCGGGTATGCCCTTAATTAGCTTAAAAGAGTGAAAAACCAAAATTGGTCGCGGGAAGGTCTGAAAAAGGTTTTAAGTTAATAAATGGATTCATATAGACATAAAATGATGTTAGAATGCTATTGGTGAAATCGGAATGAGAATCGGAGCTAAAACTGAAAAAGTCAAAATATTGACCTGTAAATGATCCGGGGCCCGAATTTGATGCTCGGGATATCAAAAAATTATGAAAACTTGCATACTAGTGAAAAATTATACTTTAAATACATCTGTGTCGAGAAAATTTAAAAATGAGCTTTCGAACGTAAGAATTTCATGTGGGCCCCGCTTAGGCACTAAAAGACAAAAACTGGGCTATAGGCTTATTACTTGACATGTGGCTTGGAAAATGGCCATAAAATGCATGCCATAAACCCATGTTCAGCTATGAGACCCATTCTCCTAAGGCATTAAGGGTTTGTCTCATCTTCAACCATGCTCGGCAACTTCTAAAAATTTCACCATCAAACTATTTCTCATAGAAATGTCAGAAGCTTGTCTATCAACATGTATCACATCTCCAAAATTTCCATCAACAACTCGTTTCTTAGTATTCATTGTCCATCTCTCTAAGACATATTGTGGATCAAGTGCCTCCACCAAAGATTTCTTCACAAATACTGCAAAGATATGACTACATAAAATCACAATAAATTCAAACATGTGGCACGAAATGGCTTTGTTATTAGATTTTGTGAAAGCTACTTCATATGCTGGAGTTTCCTTCCCAAAAGGTATCACTCTATATATTTTTTCACCCTATTTTCACCAAGTTTGGCTATCTTCAACTTTTGACTAAAAAAAGTTCTTTTTGGAATTTAAGAAACATTTTTCTATTGTAAGTTTTTGCAGCTACAGCTTCAATGTTGTAACATGTCCTTAAAATTGCTTTAGAGTTCATCGTTTTTACATCTTTTTCTTTCTCTTTAACATATCGTGCATTCAAGGTCTGTTCATACCGATAGACAAAATCACTTACTAATGTGCTAGAACGAACAAAATCTTTAAAAAATTTGTTCATACTCTCACTCCGTTGTGTTGTTGACATTCCAGCACAAAATGTTGTTCTTAGATATATAGGAGCCCACTTTTCACGTCGTACATATAAATCTTGCAACCAATTATTTTCTATCAAGCCATACTTATAAATAATCTCATTCCATTACAATTCAAACTCTTCAATTGTAACTGTATCATGAATACAATGGTGAAGTTCATCATGAAACAGAGGATATCTATTATAAATATGTGCCAAATGTTCTCGAGGTTTTTGTAAAATATGCCACATGCATAATCTATGAGTAGTATTAGGCAATACCTGTGCAATTGCCTTACCCATAGCTTTGTCATCATCGGTGATAATAGTAGTCGGGGCACGACCAAGCATTGTCTCAAGACAAGTGGTTAGCAACCATATATAAGATTCTGCGATTTCATTCACCAATAAAGCACATCCAAACATTATTGATAGATGATGATGGTTAACACTGGTGAATGGTACAAAAGGCATACCATAACGATTTGTTAAATATGTAGCATCAAAAGTGACAACATCTCCAAAATACTGGTATGCCATTCTCGATCTAGCATCTACCCAAAAACAATTTCCCATGCAACCATTTTCATCCACTTGAATTGCATAAAGGAAACCAGGAACTTTTGTTTCACATTCTTTGTATACCTTCTGTGAATCCCCTTCTTCAAGAAGCTTCTTTCTTTTATTTCCTATATAATTTTGGACATCAATTGAAGTACAACCAATATTGTAATGACCACCAGATTCTTCACTCAAAACTGATACAATTTTTCAAGTAGACACACCTGCTTTATTCAATGTATTAATAAGATTCTTTTGTGCTGTTGTTATTTTTCGATGTCCATGAAGAAAACTTGTACTTCTAGGTGTAAGAAACTCGTGATTGTGTTTATCTACATACTTACTTACTATCCATTTGTCTTCTAGTTTCTTCAAACCCATCATTGCTTTACAGCCAATTCTTGTTTCTCCACTTTCCACACCTTTTGCATATTTTTTCTGACAATCTTTTTGTCGAAAGCCTTCTCTAGAACAAGTGTAATCTACGCCAATCAAAAAGTTATCTTTGCGAGACAATCGAGTATGACTCTTCCGCATATTGAAACCTTTTCGTCAATATGCCTTATAACAAGTCTCGGCATCTTCCAATTCATCAAATTGCATTCCTTTGCATGGTTCTAAAGGTCCACTGTAGGCACAAAATTTAAGGGTTGACTGCCCATTAATGTCATCACTTGAATCAACATCAACCTCAATGTTGGCTTCATCTTCTAGAGAATTATCGCTAATAACGATCTCATCTCCTTCTATAGATGTATTCCCTATCATAATTCTATACATTTCTTATGTAATTAGTAGCTAAAATGAGATTGAAAATAAAATAAAAAAATTAGTAACACATAATGATATTTATTAAAAAAAAAAAATGTGGCAGAAGAGCATTAATATATAAGGTTTTTCATTGTAATTTAACAATACCACAGGTATAACGATATTTCAAAGTTATAATGATTTAACTCGATGTACTTTAAATCTATTGTTTCTAATGAATGTTTTTGTTTTATATTTTCATTTTCCAAATCGATTGGGGTAGTAATATTGCAATTAAGCTTCATTGGTCTCAGAAATTGTCATATAATGAGGGCCAGTTTTTCTTAACTGTGCCCTTTAGTTTTCCTGAATATGTTAATCCTGCTATAAGGAAAATTTCGAAAAAAGAAAAGATACAATTGAATGTGAACTCTGGTATTGCAACTGGAATCTTGTGCAAGGCAACTACTAAATTTATATATATATCATCAAAAAAAATTCCAATAATTTTATCAAACATCTAATATGCAAAATAAGATCAATACAAAATATAAGATCAATACAATAAAACTATGTCTTTAACAATTATCATTGTCATTGTTAAATTGAGTTAGAGAATATATTTGGTGAGGATGAATATATAATAACAATTACATGTCATTACCAATTATCATTGTCTTATATAAAAAAAATATATATCATTGTCATTGTTGAAATAAAATTAAATGTGGACAGCAGCAAGCATCATAGTTTAGATTGAAATATATTCTCGCGACTAGAGATTAGATGGGGTATATATATGTATAGTCTCTTTATGTAAGCTTCATGGATTTATAATTTTATAGTGTAATTTTCACCATTTTTTTGGTTTCTAGTTACTTTTTCTCTCTAGAAAAAGAGTGAAAGATAGGGAAACAAAATATTAGAGATGAGTAGCTAGCTAGCATGACCACCGCATATGTTAAGAAAATTGTCATTGCTAAATCATCCTTACCAAATCAATACAATAATATATAGAGAATAGAAAAAGAACAAGAATTGTACCTTTACAGAAATTGAGTTTTGCCGTCGCTGTGAAGGATTTTTTTTTCTTCAGATAATTAAACCCTAGACTAAATTTATGAGTTTTAATTATTTTAATTTTTAAATAAATTTATTAGAATTAAATTGAATTAGAGAGTGTATCTGATAAGGATGAGTCTAACCTAATAATTACGTGTCTTTAAAAGAATATGATATGTCATTATATTATTGATGCATAAAAATCCCACTTTTTAGAATGATCCTAATCTAAGTTAATCCCTGATGAAAATAGTAGAGTATTTCGATTACTCTTCTTTGGTGAATGCTACAATAAGAACTTTTACCGTGAGAATACAGTGAGAACCTCTAGGATAAAGAGCCAAAACTAACTTTTAAGAGAATTATAAAAAAGAGCTAATGATAAAAAATATTATTTGTTATTAGCATAATAAAAAATTTATTAAAATAAAATGAAATATTAAAAATTGATTAAATAAAATATTATCATTACATTTATTCATGGATCAAGCTTACGAATTTGGTCAATTCAAGAATAAATTTGTTAAGCTCGACCAATTTATAATATTATTTTATTAAGAAATATTTTTTTATTTTAACAAACTTAACACATGTAGTATAATAATCCGCATATTCGTACCATATTCGTGTTATTTTTCGTGTCAGAATCGTGTTTATGTTGTTATATGTTTAATATTTTGACATATTAATAGTTCTGTTATATAGATTTTCACATGTTCGTGTATGCGTATCGTATTCGTGTAACTTTTCCGTGTCATGTCATATTTTATATCATATTTTAATTATTTTTCTCGTGTCCTATCGAACATTACCAACATGTTGATTTTAGTAGATAATTTTTTTTTTTAATTTTAACCTATTTTATTTTAATGGTAAAACTATAAAAATTTATATATTTTTCTGTAGGGTCAAGCGAGGTTCATGTAAAACCTAGGCATGGTATCAATATTTTACATGCTTGCTCAAGTTATTCTTTGTGTCATAATCGTGTTTATATTGTTATATGTTTATCTATTTCGACATGTTAATAATACTGTTATATAGATTTTCACATGTTCATGTATTCGTATCGTGTTCGTGCAATTTTTTTGTGTCATATTGTATTTTAATTTTTTTCTCGTGTTGTGTCCAACATTGCCGACATATTGATTTTAGTAGATAAATTATTTTAAATTTTAACTCATTTTATTTTAATGGTAAAACTATAAAAAAAATTATATATTTTTCTGTAGGGTCAAGCAAGTTTCATGTCAGACCTAGGCATGATACACTTTACATGCTTGCTCAAGCCTGAGCCGACAAAAAATTCAGGTTCAAAATTCTGTCCAACCCAATCAAATACTACTAAATGTTATAATCTAGAGTCTAGACCTATCCACGGGCCGAGCTATTCGCCCAAGCCCAAAAGCTTGTTCGATATTTGAGAGGGGTTTGGACAAAAATGGGTTTGGGCAAAAAGATAAAGCCCATTTAAAAAACGGATTGGAACTTGGCTCCAACATTAAAGGCCAAACTCGGCCTAATTCGACCCATTTTTCAATTATATAAAATATATTATTTTAAAGTTTATATATATTATGTAATTTATATTATATAAAGAATAAATATATTATAATATATAGTGTAAACATAAAAAAATATGGTCTTAAACTAGTTTATGAAAAAGTATATTTAAAAATATTAAAATATTAATATTCAAGTTTTATATTTTAAATAATACTTTTATAATATTAAAAATATTTAATATTAATATACACATATTTTTTAACATTTTAAATGGTATTATTATTAAAAAAATTAATATTATTATTATAAATATTATATTAATATTTGAGTACTTAATCTCATTATTAATAATAGATTTACTTTTTAAAGATGATTTTAATATAATTTAAATTATTTTTAAAATATCAATTTCATTGTTTTTAATAAATTTGTTTGTTATAATACATAATTAGGAAATAAGTTTTAATTATTAACATTATTTTATAATTTTCTTACATTTTCACTTACAGCCAAACGTGTGCAAAACGTGTCAAGAAATGTGTGGTTATAATTACGTGTTCTCGTAGGAACCCTATGGTAGAAATTTTCATTGTAATAGACACCCTCTTCTTTCCTTTTTCTTTTTTTTTTTTTCTGCTTAAATAAATAGGGATTCGTTTCTTTCCATTAAAAAGTACTGTTAATTAATAATGTCTTAGTTCTAAAGCTAGATAAAGAAAACCCTACGAACTGAACTACAGGCTAAATAGCTAATGAATTGCTTACTGAGACAATTTAATGCTGGCAGTCCCTTGAAAGACACTGACAACATTTATGCCACATCGTGGGCATAGTCATAACGTAAATATATTTAAGAAATCAAAGAGTTTCAGGTGTTTGAGAGTTGAGAATTGAGATTGCAAGATTTATGAGATTGAAGGATGATGGTTGGGCCTTGGGATGTTCGATTAATTGAATTGATCAGGGCCAGTAATGGCATTCCAATTTGGCTGATTGATCAAAAACTCTTACCAGCTTCAAAACAGGAAGTTAGAGAAAGGGGAAACAAAAATGAAAGGTGAGCCTAACCCTAGCTATAGCCCTAACGTGTGCCCCCAGGCAATAGGTTAAGCTGGACTGCAAACTGCCCACCACTCCTTTACATTCAGATTAATTCAGATAAAAGAACTCCATCTCAACTAAGCTGCAGCATCAAGGGGAAGAAAAGGAATTATCCAATAGAGAAAAGAAAAACAACACAGGCAGAGAAAGAGATAACTGCATCATGGGCCACACGTTTGTTGCTTAAAGTATGAAATGGTTAGAACTTACAGGACAATAATTCAACCCTCTTCCTATCTTCCTTTTTGAGTCAAATGTCTGGAATACCCTTCAGTTAATGTTTGACTATTTGATCTTAGTATAGACCTCAGACTACTGGCAATGGATTCCTTACAATGTGTCTTGATTTCTAATTAAAAAAAAAAAAAAAAGGAGAAACCTTCTGTTAAAGTTTAGCATGTATTAAGAGTCCTAAATTATGTACTTTCTCTATTTCATTTTCACTTTCACTTTCATAGTGTTTAAGAAGAATAGTTAATTTTATGTGTTTTATATTAAAACTTAAACTTTTTATCAAATTGGTGTTCTATGCTTTTTAATATCAAAAAGTAAAAAACAAAAAATTATAATAAAAAATAATAGTATTAGATGTGAAAAAGGGGGGGACATACAATTTCGGGGCCTTCAAGAAAGAAAAGATGGCAAAAAATGAGATGAGCTACTTTTTATGTACATCTATATATAAAACCTTCAATTCTAATGAAAACTTTTTTATCTTGAAAATTAATTATAAGAAATTATTTCTTCTATCATTAGTGAAATTTTTAGATTTTTAAGTGGAAGTTAGTAGAATGACACATACATCTTAAAATATATTTTAAAAAATAAATGAGACATATAATATTTTTTTTAATAAATTTGTAAAATTAAAAAACTGCACTGTTAATGTATAAAAAAACAAACCCATTAATATTATGTAAAAAATTTGTTTTGGCTAGTAAACAATATTTTGTAGAACTTTTCTTTTTATTAAAAGGTAGTCCTATAGCTTGAAATTTAACCAACCTCATTTCTTCATTGAAATAAATAAACTCGGTAAATTAAATTAGGATTTTACCAGTATCATGTTCAATAACACAAACAATTACTACTACCTTATTGAAAGGAAAACAATAATATTTAGATTTTAACATTTTCATTACACTATTATTTTTAGAAACTATTCTTTTCGGATAAAATAAAACCTTCCACATTAACTTTAAATAATTTCATCCCTAGTAATTATATCCTTAGGGAGGGACACCAAATACCTTTAGTAAACAAATCGATCGATACCATCTGTTTGGCTGGGTTTAGTTAAATTTTATGTTGGTCTATTTTTATTGGATACAATAGTTATATTTTATGTTGGTCTATTTAATTATTTGATTTATTTTTATTGGATACAATAGTCATATATATATATATATAAAGGTAGATCCACTTATAATTGTAAAATTAATTTAATTTTACATATTTTGTATTTTTTTATATATTTATATTTGTTTAATTCGACTATTGTATTTTATGCTTTATTCATGTATAATTATATACGTCAAATTTTGAGTAAATTAAAAATGTCAAACTATCTGTTTGATGTAAAAAAATTCAACCGTTAAATATATAAAAAAAAAGGGTATTATGGATCAACATGATATATATATCGGATCGATTCGAAATTTTATATACCCGACGAATGCGATTATATTATTAAATTTAACTATTAATTTACTAAAATATCAATCGTACATGAAATTATAAAAATATATAAAATTAATTAATTTTATACCGGTGTAAGTTAATTCTTATCATGTATATATATATATATATATATATATATAAGTTGTTTGATTGAGTATAATTTACGCGTGTAAAATAAATGTAATTTTCTAAAATAAGCATCAAGGCGAGGCTAAGAAATATAATCTGCTATCAGTACTCCTCGGACCAGTGATGGTTAGCAAAGAGCATAGGGATTTCCCCCACACAATCCCCCATCCTCTGTTCCTCGTAGTGGAATTTTCTCAACATCCCGACCCACGGATATAGCAAAGTGAGAACCATTTTACTGTTTCAAGACAAAGAAACCCACATACTTACTGTATACAAAAGAAAGCACTGTTTAGGCACTGTTTCTCTACCTCTCTCAAAGCCCCGCATGCTGAGGATCTATGTCAACCCTTCAGTCCCGTACCTTTCTCGAATATATCTCGGGATCGCACCAGAGAGAGAGAGAGAGAGAGAGAGAGAGAAAGGCAATGGCATTGATTTATGAGACTGTAGGCTTTGAGATGTATAGGGCTAAAACTACACTAAAAAAGTTGCATCTAACTGTCAATACTGAAATACAAGAGATGGATGCGAACACAAAGCAATTAAGGGCAGAGAAAGTAGACGGCTATAGCCTGTGCTAATTCATGCAAATAACAAGTGAGAAGGAATGTTTAAAGCTGCTGAATGGCTTTACATATTTATATAATTTTTTTTTTTTCAATTATAACATTTTTAATAAGCAAATAAATGTGTATAATTATATAACCTTGTTTTTAAAGGTGACAAAATGAACCCCAACCCAAAAATCCACCCAAAAAAATTCGAATCCGAACTCATCCAAACTCGATTTGATCAAAAAATCAAAAATCCGAACCCGAAAAAATCCGAACCCAAAATGGCCCGAGCTCGAAAGAGCCCGAACCAAAAAGACCTGAACCCGAAATTACCCGAAGCCAAAAAAACCAGAACCCGAAAAATCCGAACCCGAAAATACCGGAGCCCGAGCCCAACCCGAACCCGAATTTAATACTAAAAATAAAAATTATCAAATTGTAATTAAATATTTTTTTTATAAAGGAAAAACTTTATTTATCAATTTTATTCTAATATCTTTTTTAATAATTTAATTAAAATTTAATTTAATTTAATTTATATTATATATATATGATAAAATAATAATTTTATCAAAATAAAATTATATTTTGTACTTATAACTTTAATATCACATATCTTGATGAATCCACTATTTAAAAATTCTAAACTCATTAAAATTTTAGAAATGTAATTTTTTTGACATAAAATATTACTTGTCCTTTATTTATGTTATTTTAAGAGCACCCTTATAATAGTATTTTCTATATATTAAAATTAATTAATAGCAATTCTTTCATTTTAACTTATCTCTAGTATAATAGTATTTCTTCTATTAAAAAATATATAAAAACTACTTTAAAAAAATGTGTTGCTCTTTGCAACATATATATAGTTTTCTTAGGCATTTATTAAATTAAGTCATCAACACCATATTCACTTGCCCAAACCCAGACCGATCCGAAATATAGGCCTCAAATTCTGCCCAAACCCGTCCATATTTGTAAATAGGTAGTCCAAGCCTGTTTAGGCCTCAAAGTTAAATGCCAGGGTTCGTCCCTAAAAATCTCTTATTTTGTAGTGAATATAAATTATAATGTATTTACATGTTGAAATTCGAGTTCATCAAATCAATTATTTTAATATTAATATGATTAATTTATAATATATCATATTTTTTTATAATAAATTATTTTAAATTTTATTTTATATAAAAAATTAATTTTATATTCTTTTGGTGCTAACAAATATTGATTTTAATAAATAAATATAATTAAAAATATCATATTATAATAAAAGATTATTTTTAAAAATAATAATAAAATAATTTTTAAAAGTAAATATTTAAATTATGTAAAAATGATTACATCTAACATAAAATAAAAATGATGTAAAACAAACTCGAACCGAACCCGACTGGGCCCGAACCTGGAAGGGCCCGAACCCGATTGGACTCGAACCCGAACGGACTCGAACCCGAATGGGCCCGAACCTGAATGAGCCCGACCCAAACCCGAATGAGCCCGAACCCGAATGAGCCCGATCCAAACCCGTCCGAACCCGCCCAATTGCCACCTCTACTTGTTTCATTGGTCTTCTTCCTCAAGATAATTAGGGCGTAAGCGAGATACTTGTATTCATAAGCTATTTGAGTTTGATTCGAAAGTTTTTCGAATTAAGCTCGGTTATTGTTGAGTCGAGATCGAGTAGTTCGAGTTATCGAACAAGTCGAATTCGAGTATCCTAATGTCCGACTCAAGTAGCTCGCGAACCTAATCGATTTTTTTTAATATATATATTTTTATTATTTTTAATTAGTACTAAAAAAATCTCAATTCGCACTCGAGCTCGAGTTCGAGCACAAATAATCGAGTTTGGAGTTGAGCATGGGAATCAAGCTCGTCTTTTTACTAAGTAAATCAACCTAATCAAGTTAGTTCGAGTAGTTCGATTTTTATCTCGAATCGAACTCGGACTTTAAAAATAAAATCCGATCGAATTCGAACTGAATTTCGAAACCCAAATTTTGAATCAAACTCAAACCTTTTATTGTTTAAACTTGACTCGGCTCGATTATTTCCTACGAGTGATAATCACCAACTCACTGCATTGAGTTGTTGTATCTCTATTATCCATTTACCTTTATGGATCTGGTTAACTGGTGTCTATATGCATTTATTAAAGATTATTAAATTACTATTTTAAAAAAATATATATTATATTTAATGCATTATTTTTACTAAATTCAACAAAAAAAAATCATTAATTATATATTTTTTTAAATACCATTTTAACCAATGCGACTGAACACATTTTCTTACCTTACCTTTATATATTTTGGCTAAGCTCTAATGAAAAAGGAAACAGTACTTTTTCTTTTTTTGGTATTAAAGATATTTTAGTAACACAATTAGCTTTGAACTGCGTGCACCCATTGATTACATGCATTAATAGAATGGAAGATGCCAAAGTTGCGGCCATTTGGCAATTAGGCGGCTTTTACTAACCTATGAAGGCCTCGTTAGTATTGCTGTATTTCTAAAAAACGTAACGTTAAATGAATAAAAATATTGATTTTAAAAATTAAAATTATGGTTTGATAATTTAAATTAAAAAAATTAAAAAATAAAAATTTTAAATTTTAAAAGTTATTTTAAATAAAATAATTTTATTATTCTCACATCTCTACATTTTTATTATTTTAAATATTTTTTTTGACATTTCAATTCCTTATAATATTTTTTCACAATAATATCAAACATTTAAAAATTCTTAAAACACAATTTTTTATCATACTTTTTTCAATTCAATTTTTTTAACTCAAATTTTTACCAAAAACAATACTAAATTATCCCTAAACCAACTACTCCAGCTAACATCTTAATGTTTATTCCAAGGATTGGTTTTAGGAAGCTATATTCTCTGCTCTTTATTTAGCCTTTCTTTCTTTCCTTTCTTGCGAACATTATTGTTCCGAATGATACGAGTAGACCTGCTCACGGGTCGGGATAGCCTGTCCTGTCCGACAGGCCTGACCCGTATTGGATAGGGCTTGGACAGAAAATTCTTGTTTCGGACCGACCCGATTAGATTCGGAACAGTGTTTTAAGTATTAAAATAATATTATTTTATTTAATTTTAAGTTATAAAAATATTAATAAAAAATATTTATTTTATATTTTTTAAATTAGATAAACAGTACTCACGGACCGGTGGGCCAGCCGGAACAAAGATCTTGAAAAATTTTCAGACCTCAATCCTGTCCGGCCCATGACCACCTCTAGATACGAATAAATTGCATCATTATAACTTAATGAGTTTTTCTTAATGTTTTATTTTATTTTTAATTAAAAAAAATATTCGTAAACAGAGAAAACCTTGCTTAATTTACTTTCACGTGCTGAACAAGCCAGCGGCTATTTATTGCTGCGCTAATGGTATTTTTTCTTTTAGAATTTTAGCAACTAAACTGATCTTCAGATGCCATCATTCAGTAATTCTAGAGTTCTATACTTTGCTGGTTTGGCTACGTTTTCTCCTCCTTTTCGGTGCAAAATGCAATATTTAGGTCTTTGAAACTCAAATACCCATACTTTCATCATAGTTCTAAGGATCCGTTTGGAATCAAACGGATCTGCAAATCGATACGGTTTGGGGATTTTTTACTCCAATCACACCAAAATATCCATTTAGATATCAAGTGCAGTATGGTAACTTTCTTCATTGGACCTTTTAAGTCTTAGAAAAAAACTATCACTCTTACCGGTGGGCGAAATTCTTAAAATGCTTCCATTTTTTTTTTTTTTTTTGCCCTTGTGGCAATAGTGCATAAACAAAAATGTCCCTGTCATTTTTTAATTTAATTTAATATAATAAATAAATTTTATTATTATATAATAAATATATAAAATTTATTATTATAGAATTAATATAAGTTAATTAAAAAATAGTAATTACATTAATAATAAAAAATTAAATACAAAAATATTATTTGATATATTACTTTCATTTTTATTAATTTTCAATTATTTATTATTAAAACTATTATTTGACATAAATATAATTTAATAATTTTCAATTATTTATTATTAAAACTATTATTTGACATAAATATAATTTAATAATTTTCAATTATTTATTAATTTTATAAATGTCCAATAATCTAAATTTTTTATTGTATACAAATTTTAATCAAATATCCATAATAGTCATTATCTCTTTTCACTACACTTTATCTCACCGACACCGATGCTTTTACATCCAAACATACATTTCACCATGAATTTTAATCTCATAGCTACAATACCTAATCTCATTGTTACAGTAACTAATCTCATCGTCACCGTTGTTTTTAATCTCACCGGAGTCAATCTCACTGTCCATCCAAATGAATCCTAAATCGCGATTATGGATTTCATCGCGGACGCGATTGTGATGTCGCGATTGCGGATGTTAAGTAACGCGTTGCGGCTATCGCAAACATGAATTTTTGTTGAAAAATCACATTTTCTATTATTCTAATATTCATAATGATTTTATATGAGTTTTTTATTTATAAAAATAAAAAAAAACTCTAATTTTATAAATAATAAAATATTGTTGAACCTATATTATTTTTATGATACCAAAAACTCTTCTATAATTTTATCTAATGAATTTATTTAAGTATTTCAGGATTAGAAATTGCTCTTGCATTCGGATGCATTTTAAATTTTTCGGTTGAGCGTTCAAATGCTTTAGTGAGGTCATTCGGATGCATTAGATAATTTTTCAAATAGATTGGTCCGTAGCTTAGACATTTGGAGTCTTATTTTGCATATTCGGATGCCTTGACAATTTTTAATTTTAAGTGAAGATTTGACTTAGACATTCGGATGCCCCTTATTCTTCAACCAAAAATACATTACCAGAAAGAGCATTCGGATGCCACCTCTAGGACATCTGAATGCACTTTCGCATCTATTTATCAATGCCTATGTTTGGATTCTTTAATTAGATAAAGAGATTGAAAAATTAAGATAAAACTTAAAAAACTAAAAATAAAAGATAAAACTTAAAGGACTAGACAAATAAAAATCTATACCTATAAGATTAAAAGAATCCCTGTCGGTTACTGCAGCTAATGGAAAAAGCTGGTGATGACACGTGTTTAGTTGCTACGGTTCTTTAGCTGCTACAGTTCTTTTATGTTTGCAAGAAAAGTTTTAAGAGAATTATAGAACAGATTAATGAACCAAAAATATTAATTATTAGTAAGGAAATTAGAAAAAAAAAAAAAATCACCAACTTAAAAAAAAAAAAAAACTTTTTCGAGAATTACAAACGAATCAATAAATTAAAAATATTTACTATCAACTATCATTACAATAAATAATTATGTGTAAGAAAATTTTTAAAAAAATAGTTAAGATTGGATTTTTTGTGTGAAAGAATTATAAAATAAATCAATGAACAAAAAATATTTACTATTTATTATTATTACAATAAATAATTATTATTCAGGAAATAAAAAAAATTTGTAAAATAAATATTCTGCAATTACTTTTTATCCTTAAATCTGAAAAAAGAAAAATGAAAAAATAGCCGCAGCAATTGATCGATTTGAGTTCCACAATTGAAGAAAGTTAAATTTGGTTGATAAAAAAATGACTTAAATTTCATTTTTCGATTAATTTATCACTTAATTTTTTAAAAAACTAAATTTTATAATTTTATTTTTTTATTTAAAATTAGTTTAACTTTTTTTTATTTATGAGAAAGATATAATTTGAAATATTTAGTTTTTATATTAAAAATATAATTATTTTAATATATCAATATATATTAAAACATAAATAAATAAATAATTATTACTTAATATAATTGAATTACATAAAAAAAATCCCAACGAAGTGGGAAAAACATTCTAGTAAAATAGAATAAGATTCCCATCAAGACTGCAACAAGATACTATTTTCAAACCAAATATATATATATATATATATATATATATATATTCTCTTTTCTTTTTCTTTCAAAGTCTATAAAAAAACTGAACTCTTGTTTTTTTCTTTGTTGGAAAAAATGGCTTTTTTCGCTAGAGGATGAGAAATCTGTTGTGCTATGGTGTTACACCGCGTTTGTTTGTCTGTTGCAATGTTATGTAAAGGAGTCGCGACTGTTACTGTTGTGATTCAATATCTCGGATGCGTAACGGACAAAATAGATTATAATTTTCGTTATGATGACGACTACATTTTAAAATTATGATTTTGTCTCCATGTTGCCTTGCAAATAGTATGACCATGAGAACAGAAAGACTATTTTCTAACACTTTCAAGACACAGATCAAATGTATATAGTTGGTAATACATGTTTGAACCTAGAAAAACCACAACCATAAAGAGAACTTTTATAATGTCTGGGTTAATTTTCTATCATGAATTTTTTAATAGAAATAATAAACTTAGTGTCACTCCATATACTGAAATTTAAATTGCAACAGCGAACACGTTTTTGATCGCATAGTATTTATTATGATAGCATGACCATCGCGATCGTAATATATATATATATTTTTTTTAATTTTGCACAACTTACTATAAATGTAATGATTGTAAGTATAATTATAAAAACTCTTATGTTATGATTTTTAAAGTATTGTATGACACCTCATGTTTTATTTATTTGAGATAAAAAATTATTCATACTTTCTGGCATTATAATAAAATATTCATATATAAAAAAATTACCTATTCTATATTCATAAATTTCTATGAATATAAATTGAATAATATGTAAGTTTAAAAAAAATGCATGAAGTTAAAATCTAAACCAGTGATAATAATAATTAATAAAATAGAAAATGTTAATTTTCAAGCATTTATAAAATCACATTTCATGTTATTACAAACTTAAAAATATAATAATTTAGAATCCATTCATTACAAACATTGATATATACTCAAATTTTTATTATAAAATTAATATATTATTTATTTATTTCATCTAAATTATTAAAGAATTGTCTTCTCAAAATTCCATCAAATCTTTTTCTTTAGACCTGCTCATGGATCGGGATGGGCCACAGTCTGGATTTTTTTTTCCCCTTATCTAGGTCTGACTCTGGGCCAGGCCGGCCCGTCGGCCGAGATTTACTGTTCACATATATTAAAAATTTGTTTATTTATTTATTTATATATATTTTTATAATTAAATTTAAAAAAATAATATTTTTTTATTGTATGAATAGTGATCCAAGCCAGATCAATCTCGATCATTAAAATACCTGTCCAAACCTAACCCAATACGAACCTAAACGGCTGTCCGACTCTTGAACAAGTATACTTCTCTTTCAAATTTCTCTATCTAAATTCCTAAAAAATTTCAATAATTTATAATAGTTCTCACTCTATAATCTCCACCACCCATACCCATATTTTAAGATAAGAGAGAGAGAGAGAGAGAGAGAGAGAGAGAGAGAGAGAGAGAGAGAGAGAGAGAGAGAGAGAGAGAGAATTTGACTGGGATCAGCAGACTCAAACTCAACCAAGACTTCCCACATTCATAAATATCTCAAAACTTCTCACTTTTCTCTCACCCACGCCCCTCACTGTCTTTACTCTCTCGTTTCTTTCTCTCAAAATGAAACCCAGCCTCCTTTTCATCATAGAATTCAATCTTGCCCTCTTCATGCCTCCCTCAACCTATGCCTCTTTTATTTTCTTCCCTAGCCCAGGAAATAAGCCATAGCAGCAGAGCAACCGAACCCACATCCCTCGCCCTCTCATCTTGAAAGTTAGGGAGCTTTTGGTATCTTCCCATCTCATTGATTCCAATAAAATGTGATTGGTGTAAATTAAATTTCAATAGAAATAACATTACAGCGTTTGATGTACATAAAAAAATATTGATTAAAACTTGAAAAAAATTACATTTTGTTCATTAATCACTTTACTGAAAATGTGATAATAATTTTTAAAATTATCTTTATCAAATAAAATACAAATTATATTAATTTTAATATTTTTCAATAATAATAATTATTAAGAAACATTTGTATTAAAATATTTAAAAGAATATTTTTCTTATTGGTAAATAGAAACCAATAACTATCATTTGATTTTCTTTTTTTGATAAAACAATAAGTTCTTCTCTTTTGTTTCAAATAAGAAAAGAAATCGATAATTCTAAGTAATTTTTAATTAAACTGTTTCAAATAACATGTTTACTACAAGTGGTGATTTTTATTTTTCATTTTAAAAAACTGATGATTTTAAGTAACTTTTAATTAAACTTACATAAATTTTTTTAATTGAATAACAAGTTTCTGTAAGTAAATGAGAAATAATAACGTTTAATTTTTTTAATTAGAAAAAAGAAAGGGATAATTTTTCAAATTATAAACTTTTCTTATTTGTTTACCTAATATATTAAATAACAGGATAACAAATTTTTGTATTTGATAAGAAGAAGTGATAATATTTTGTTCTATCAACTAAAAAAAATTATAATTCTTCAAATTACAAATTTTCTTATTTATTTATATTGTCAGTAACTAAATATTTAATTTATGTAATTGATAAGGAAAAATAGAAATATTCTTTTTTTTTTGACAAAAAGTGATAATTCTACCTTTTACAATTTTTTATTATCGATGATTCTATTCAGTTAATATATTTAGTAATTCAATAACAATTTTGCATAACTGATAAGAAAAAGTAGTAATCTTTTATTTTTAAGAAAGCAAAAAAAGAGTGATAATTCTTTAACAATTTATAATTTTTATTAATTCACCTAATATACACCGTAATTAGGTAACACATTTAGAAGTGAAGAAAAATGGTGGTCGTGGTTATGGTGCCTATGATTTGGATTGTAAAGAAGAAAAAGGAATAAGAGAGGAGGTTGAGAATTAAGCTTGAAAGGGCATTTATGTTAAAAAAAAATAGTTACTTCCACAAGTAGATGGAAAGTAATTTTATAATCCTTTTGGATGGAAAGACATTCTCATTATTTATGATAATGTGATGCTTATGGAATGCTACATTTTCAGAAATGTACCATACCAAATGTGGGAACGTGTTTCCAACCAATTAAAATCCAAGAATGTGAGCACATTCTCTCTAACGAATGCCTCCTTAATAAAATATTTTTCTTTCCTCTCAATTTTCAAAATCTGAAGGTGGGAGTGGCTATGAATTGGTCTTCGAAATTTTGGAGTTTAAAGCAACATCACATTCTTCAAAGTTCTCCCAAGTATTTGCAAAAATTTAAACATGAAATAAGTTATTTAATTTTTTGTTATTATTTAATATAAAATCACATCTTCTTGATCTTGATTGAGGCTGATATTTGATTTAGTTGTTGTTTCTTTCTTGTTTTTGGTTTATAAATGCTGATTTTTGCTTATATTCTTAAAATTTCACTAACTGATGAAAAAAAATTATTGCCTTTTATGTAAGATTTTGGATGGATAAAACAGTCTTAGCGGCAATAGTTTCATTCGATTCCTGCTATTTGCTGTTACTATGTTTTTTTGAAGTCACGACACAATGCTATGGATGGAAATTTTGTTGGCACTGAATTTTCAATTATTTAACGGTGGCATATGGAGTCGATATCGTGAAATAGTAGTCGCGACACCATTACAACACCACTTTTTGAGTCCCTTCCATGTACCTCTCCTAAAATTTTCCAACAAACATGGGCATTGTCTTCCTCAACCCCAACAAATGAAACGTTTTGATGTTGTAACTTGCCAAAATGTCATCTATAGACACCTAATTTTGTCCGGACCCCCTAAGTCAGGTAAATTATTCCTTGTACTTTTTTAGAATGCTGAAAATCTCTTCTCATCTTGCAGATGGTCCTCCAAGACTTGTGATTCGGAGTTCAGCATGAAAAGTCAATCCGAAAAAAGTCAACTCCAAAAAAGTCAACTCTGAAAAGTCAATCCTAAAAAGTCAACCACTAAAAAAGGTCAACCCTTAGTCAAATCAAGATTTGAAATTGAATTGAACAATGGTGAAAGAATTTTGATAATCCGAAGTCTACAACAAAAGATATGGAGTTCGGAAGAGGGATTGCAGAAATTTCAATGTAGGGGAAGCCCTAATTCAGCAAATTTTGGGGAAAATGCTTAAATGATCAAATTGGTCAAAATTTGAGGTTCCAAATGGAATATAATTAATGACTACGAGTATTGAAAGGGCCAATTGGAAGCAAAACCAAAGGAAGAGCCAATTTGGAAGGAAAATCGAAAATTATGGTTTTGGTTAAAAAGAGTGAATTTTGCAAATTTGGGAAAACTACAAAGAAGGCCCAATTTGGTGAAATTGAAGCCCCCAGTTGATAAAGAATGAGTAAACAAGGATCGCCCAAGGCCCAGTTTGAAGTGAATCCAAAGGAAGAGCCGATGAAGCAAAAACAGAAAAAGAGAAAATTCTCAAGTTTGAAAAGGGAAAAACAAAATCGGAGGGGAATTTGATCGTAAAAATTGGGCATTTTTGGACCAACTCAAATTCAATATAGGACAAAGGAATCGGAAAAAGAAAATCTGAAAATTGGACTCGTTTTGAGTAAAACTGAGGTTTTAGAGGTTGGAGAGCAATTTCGGAAAATCCCAAAGAAAATTTCGGAAAAAATGGAAAACGAGCTCGAAAAATTATGAAAACTTCTTGATCTGAGTTTTATAATTTTTGGAAGAGACCGGTGAAGAAAAATTCAGAATCGGAGCTCATTTGAAAAATGGCAAAGTTCGAGTGCACTAAACCAAAATTCTAGAAGATAATTCTGGGAAAAATAGCAAACGAGCTCCAAAATTTATGAAAATTTCCAGATTTGAGTTTTCTAATTTTTTGAAGAGATCGGTGAAGAAAAATCCGGAATCAGAGCTCATTTAAAAAATGGCAAAGTTCGGGTTCACTAAGCCGAAATTCTAGAAGATAATTCCGGAAAAAAAAAACAAATGAGCTCCAAAAATTATGAAAACTTCCAGATTCGAGTTTTATAATTTTTGGAAGAGATCGGTGAAGAAAAATCCAGAATCGGAGCTCATTTGAAAATGGCAAAGTTCGGGTGCACTAAGCCGAAATTCAGAAGATAATCCCGAGAAAAATAGCAAACGAGCTCCAAAAATCATGAAGACATCTAGATTTGAGTTTTATATTTTTTGGAAGAGATTGGTGAAGAAAAATCCAGAATCGGAGTTCAAATGAAAAAGGTGAATTTTGGGTGCCATGAATCGAAAAATCCAAGAGAAAATTCCGGAAAAAATAGGAAACGATCTCGAAAAATTCTGAAAATCTCAAGATCTCAATATTATATTTATTTGGATGGATTGGAGAGAGAAAAACTGGATTTGGGGTCCGTTTGCAATAAAATCAAGTTTGGGAGGCCAAAATGTAATTTTACCGAAGAAACCGAAAAAGGCCAATTTGCAATTAAAAAAATATGAAAGATGAAGGAATTGCTGGGGCTGGTCAGCTCATGAATGAAGGGTCAGATTTAATTCATTTCATCCAATGGTCAATATCAAGCTACAAGATGTCATTTTTACTATCTTGAAATGTCCTTGCTTCATCCAATGGCCTAAGTACCTTATGAAAAGATGAGTACATCCTTGAATGGCTAAGATCATTTTGCAAGATGGCATTTTTATTGTCATGAAAATATCTTGGATCCAAGGGCTTAGATGGTGTAGGAGAATTAAATGAAATAATCTCCACCATTGACACCATCAAAGGAGGAGGAGGCTTCTGATTTTTACAAGGGTAGTAGCAAAAAAAGGAGAGAAGGGAGAGAAAAAAAGGGGGGGGGGGAAAGGAAGGTATTTTCTTACTACTATTTGATTTGAAAAGCTAATTTTATTTTCTTTCATGAAATAAAACTGTTTTTCAAAACAAGTTCCAAAAAATTTATTCTCCTTTTCATCAAATTACTAAGTTGTCAAACTTTTTCTAAATGTTTTTCACACTAGCCAAAACCTAACTTGTGTTGTTGTGCTTATTCTTGCTTGATATCTCTTGCTTGGTTGGTTGTGGTAGGATAGATCCCCTTATTTGTTGCTTTATGTTCATGCATTCATCTCATCCCCACTTGATTTTTGACTTAAGCCAACTAATGGCTCAAAGCCAAGCTCTCATGAGCATGCTTGTGGAAAAATGAAAAGTTATGCAAGTTGGATTTTCTGATTTTTCTCACCATGTATTCCTTGTCCAAATTTAAAGTTTTTTTTAACTACAGGTTGTAGACCCTTTAAGGACCCTTTAGTATTTTTGTTTTGATTTTTGGATTTTTCTATCAAAGGTTTAAAAATAGATTTTGACAAAATAGTTTTTAACTCACTGTCTTGATTTTGGGTAAAAATCGATCATAGTATCCATACTCCAAAAATTAAACTGATTTTTTCCCATAGATTTAAACGTGTCCTAGGTTTACCCTAATATTTTTAGAATTTTCTGAATTTTTTAGGAGGGCGAAAAAATAGGTTTTCAAAACTTCCTAATGGATTTTGACAAAATAGTTTTTAACTCACTGTCTCGATTTTGGGTAAAATTCAGTCATAGTAATCATGATCCAAAAATTAAGCTGTTTTTTCCCCATAGAGCTCGACATGTTTTAAGTCTCCCATAATTGTTTAAGAATTTTTTGAAAAAACTGCTAGTGAGAGTCAGTTTTGTTTTTAAGAAATACTAATTTTCTGTTTTGGTTAGGATATTAAGAGAGGGCTGATTTGGGGCATCAGCTACTGTCTTAGGTTAATTTCCAAGTCATTTCAATCACAAAATTTGATTTTATAAAAGTCAAGTCAAGGACGGTCAATCCAGATTTAAAAACTAGGAAAATAAGGCCTTTTAAATGAGGGGTTCGGCCAAGAGGGCATTTTCATCCAAAAATTCCATTTTTTAAAACCGAGCCCAGAGTCTTTTGATTTTGAAAATCTGATTTAGGTCTCTTCTTAAGGTAGTCGGATACCCTTTTAGGTATATGGATGTCCTTACTCTAAGGAAGAAATATATCTCCATGCATTGCATTTTAAAAATATTTTTATTTAATTTGTCATAAAAACGTATTTTTATGATTATTAAACATTTAGCGTGAATTAGTTCCCGATCTTTGCTGGGTTTGCCGGGGAGGTTAGGGAACTATTTAACGCACGTGTTTATGGAATCGAAACATATGATTTTCATTTTACTCAGAACCATGTAAAATATCATATGAAAGAATTATTTTCCAAGCTTTGCCGGGTTTGTCAGGAAGCACGATAATATTTTTTGACATATGCTATTTATATGATTCTTCACATGAATAATACATTCCAAGTAATGTTGTGTGCAAGTGATCACGTTGTGATTATGAATATTTTATGATGATACCATTTTGTGATTTTTGCCATGTCAAGCATGCCATCTCATTCGCATGCCATGTTGTCAAAATATGCTATGTCATTCATATGCCATGTCATTCATATATCATTCAATGCCATGCCATTCATTATGCCATGTCATTCATTATGCCATGTCATTCATATGCCATGTCATTTACATGCCATCTGCATGCCATGTCATTCATTATGCCATGTCATTCATATGCCATGTCATTACGTACCATGTCATTTTATTTGCTATGTCGATTTCCTTCACATGACATTCATTCATATTGCTATGTCATTCATTAAGCCATGTCATTCATTATGCCATGTCATTCATATGCCATGTCATCCATATTACCTTGTCATTCGCATGCCATGTCATTCGAAATCACATGCCATGTCATTCATTATGCCATGTCATTCACATGCCATTTCATTCACATGCCATGTCATTCATTATGCCATGTCATTCATATGCCATGTCATTCACATACCATGTCATTTTATTTGCCATGTCGATTTCGTTCACATGACAGTCATTCATATGCCATTCACATGCCATGTCATTCATTATGCCATGTCATTCATATGCTATGTCATTCACATGCCATGTCATTCACATACCATGTCATTTTATTTGCCATGTCGATTTCGTTCACATGACAGTCATTCATATGTCATGTCATCTATATTGCCATGTCATTCGCATGCCATGTCATTCATATTGCCATGTCATTCGCATGCCATGTCATTCATATTGCCATGTCATCCATATGCTATGTCATTCACATGCCATGTCATCCGTACTACCATGCATTCACATTCCATATCATCATTATGCTATGTCATTCATATGCCGTGTCATTCATTTGTGCCATGTCATTCACATGCCATGTCATTCATATGCCATTCACATGTCATGCCATGTCATTCACATGCCATGTCACTCATATGCCATGTCATTCATTCAAATGTCATGTCATGTCATTCATTATGCCATGTCATTCATATGCCATGTCATTCATTATGTCATTACATTCATATGCCATGTCATTCATTCTCATTCTCATGCCATGTCATTTTGTTTGCCATGTCGATTTCATTCACATGACATTCACTCTTATGCCACGTCATTTCGTTTGCCATGTCATTTAGTTCTCCAAGCTTAGTTTTGCCATGTCGATTTCGTTCACATGACATTCATTTCTTTATGCTATGTCATAATTTCTTTTACCATGTCATAATAAAATGTTTGTCATACCATAGTAAATATGCATGCTCATTTAATCTTTATCTTAGTACCATTTTGCATATTCATGATCATTTTCTATGATTTTCAAAATACATGAAAAACAAATAACATTTTTTTAAAATAAGGATATTCCCAGTTAAAATAATTCATGAGTTCTCTGCCGGGTTTGCTAGGGAGGATATCATCAATTATCATTAACAATGGAATATCTTTCTTTCAAAAAATGAGAATGATTCGGAAATTTTCTAAACAAATAAAAATTTCTATGTTTTGCCGGGTTTACCGGGGAATATAGAAAAATTTTAAGTTAATAAATTCCGGATCATTTTCAACTAGAAATGGGATTATTTTTCTTTAAAATGGGAATTATTTTAAAATGCCAATTTCAAAACCGATTTTCACCGAGACTCGAGACAACACATGATTAATAAGGTACCATTTTATACGGGCATTGTGGGGGTGCTAATCCTTCCCCACAAGTAATCGATTCCCAAACCCGCTTCTTTGATTTCTCTAGTTTAAAAGCGCAGACTTCGAAATTGGTTTTAAAAATGTTTTAATTAATTTTAAAATGTTTTACAAAATCGGTTTTAATAGGTGGCCGATCTCACCTAGCCAAAAAAAGATTGGTGGTGACTCCATTTCTTTTTCGAGATTGTTTTCAAACCCTCATTTTATTTCAAGAGAAATTAAGTCATCTTTTCCTCTTTTTCCTTAATGTCACACTTAACGAGTAATGTCTCGCGATGAGACTTGTTATTTTTGAGGTTGCGACAGCTTGGCGACTCCAGTAGGGATTATTAGAGAGTCAGGCCTAAAATTATTCCTGTGTTATCAAAAGTCTCAGTTTGTCGGTTTTTAGTTGGTATTTAATTTTAATTCCCACATTTTTTTAAAATAAAAAGGAGAATTTTGAAAATAATGAAATGTTTTTAAATATGTTCATATTCATTCACATGCATTTTATTATTGTTTTCTAGTTATTTAATGTTGTATATTACTATTGCATTATTGTTGGTTAATCCGTTACACTATTCTTGATCTTTGTTAAATAAATTGTAGGGGTATCTAGGATAGAGGTTGTAGAATAGATGGTGAAAGGTTCGTTTGTTCCTTCTTAGACACTACAAGTGCATTTGCATAACATGAGCTCTATATCCGAGTTCCATCCCTTTAAGTGGAAGTAAAGTACGTACGCTTCATGTGGCAATAGCCTCTGAATAAGCTAGTGAAACACTTTCAGAGTGTCAGATTACCTACGCTTCGTCTGGCAATAGCCTTCGCATAAGCCTGGGAAATGTACTCTAACGAATTGAACCCGCTTTAATTGAGGTGTCTTACTAGCCTTCATCGGCGACAGTGAGGAGCAATTTGGAGCCTTTTTAGAACCTAATTCAACCTCATATAGTGAACCTAGCGAAGCCATGTCGAATTTTTGTTAGAGGTACTGATAACTCGTATAATTATATAGTTTTTAGTTATGTTTTATTATTGTTTTGTGTCAAATACGAGTTATTATTGCTTAGTCTACTTGTGTTTATGATCTTTTATATTTTTATGTAATTTAGTGTTTTTCATGAGTTTCTTTGAGTGATTTCAGATTACTAGGTTAAATCAAGAATTAAGGGCAAATCCAATTCAGTTCCAGTTCCGACACCTTTTTCCATATCAGCTATATCTGGAGTTTCACTGAAGCAATAAGGCTGAAATTTTAACCGTGCAAAGTTAAGAGGCATATCTATCTTTTTCATGTTTTACACTTCTTGAAACGGAGTCGTTTTTCCTACCTAAATCAACCATCAAGTTGGCTGATGTGCAATGACGTCTGTTCTGCACCGTTTTGGTATTTTGACCATATCTTCCGATCCACATGAGCAAATGATCTGATTCCAACGGCTATGGATCCGTAACTGATAGGGGCATATTTTCTAGAAGACCATTTGATCAGATCGAGCCTCCAACATTGACAAAATCGACCATCAAGCTGGCTGATCAGAATTGTCATACAACATGACGAAAATTGTTAGAAAAATGCACCCACCTATTATACCTACCTTTGAAATTTATAAAGCTTGTCTCTTGTCATTTAGCTCTCCAAAATGTGTATAAATAGAGGGCCTTGGATGAGTATTAGGATACATGATACATTGGTAGGATATTAGCCATTGTAATAAAATTCTCTAAGTTTTCTTCTTCTTTCCTTTCTCTAGTTTTCTTTTTTCTTTATTTACTTATGCTTCTTACATTTCTTTTCATTTTATTCATATCTAGTATGTGTTGCTAATCATATTGTTGAGGTGATGAGGTGAAGCTTTTGGTAAATGCTAAGGTTAGTCTCTTAAACATGAGCTAAAATGAATCATCATTTATAAACACTAGTATAAATAATATTTTCTTTTGGTTTAAAATCATACTTGCAAAGTAGAGATCTTGATTCATTATTGACAATGAAAATGGCACAGGAAATGCTTGGTTTCATAACCTTGATTTGTTGTAGACATATACCTTGGCATAAGGAATGCTTGGACTCTTTTTGTGAGTTTTGAGGACACCAAATGAACATAATATCATATGCTATGGACGTTGGACAATTTGGACTGAATTGCTAAACCTTCCGATTGGAATCTCCCTTATGTGTGAATTTCAATTGTGTAATAAAACAAGATTAATCTTAGCATAACACCAAGAGTGGATTCTCTAACCTCAACATCTTTTCTTATTGTTTTATTTATATCTTGTTTAATTTCTTTTATGTTATTTTGTTTATTTTGTTCTCTAATATCTTGTTTATCTTATTTTGTTGTTGATTCCCTAATATCTTGTTTACTTTCTTTTTCTTATATATTTATAAACTTATACTTACTAATACGCTTCCCTGTGGTTCGACCTCGGACACCCGAGAATTTATTACTTGAACATAACCTGCACTTGGGTTTACAACTCTTAATTGAGTCACCATCAGGTACCGAAGCTAGGAACTCATGGAGGAATGTTTCTGATCTTTTACCATTTATTCCTACATTTTGAATAAGTATTGTAGATCAGGCAACGATGTACGTGCATCGCCTGTGATAAGTATGATAATCCGCCCCAAAGACACCATGATGCCTAAATAAGTAGATACTGTTGGGGCATATGTTCATTAATTTTATCACTTTGCATGGATGATTTGTTGTCGGATTTACCACGCAAGTGCACGTATCGTTGACAAGTAATATAATGAAAAGTTGAGTGTCGATCCCACGAGGAATTAGTAATAAATTTGCTAAGTACTAAAATTCACACACTTAATCTTATCTAAACAATCAAATAAAGATGGTAATTAAAAACTAAAATTAAAATAAACTAATATGAAAGCAAGTAAATTATAAAGATGAATTCAATTAATTAATAAAAGCCTAGGATTACAACTTCCCTCAACACTTCTCTTAAATCTCTCTCTACCTCTTCACTTGATTAATGATCCTAAGTTGTTAACCTAGAGTTCTATCTTATTTATAAGCATCTGTCGATGGTCTTATAAAAATATCCTTCCTAACCAATTAACTATATGTCTATGATAATTGAATTAAATAAGAACTCATTAAGCATAGGCTCTAACAATGGTTACACATGACAAGTAAGTATATTTCTACCCTACTTGCAGATCAGTTCATCCTAATAAATGAATATGAAACATGTGTCATTCAATCCATTTCTGACACTAAACTCCCTATGTCTAGCTGTATTTAGGTTAACAAATCAATCTAATTGGTAGCTAAGCAATTAGAAGCATTAAGAACAAGAATGAACAAACAACTCAACAAACCATTAAATCAAGCTAGAAAGAGAAAGTAAACTCAAACTATGTGTTGAGTACCATTGAAATCCTAGTAAAAGAGATTTAGTTCATGATAATTAATGAAAACAAATATTCAAATAGTTTCACCATCATTAACAACACAAGAAAAATAAAGAAGAGAAAAGAGAATAGAAGAAACTAAGAGTTGTCAATTCTTGAGTCTTCAATCTTCCAATTTTCTTGAGAGAATTTGATGGTGGCTATCTTTTTGAGAGAGAATTAGGTTTTTAGATGTCTAATCCCTTTTATTCTGACCTAAAAGAGTCATATTTAAAGTGTCCAAGGCCTCCTGGAGTCTCAAACTTTGTGCCCAAGAAACCAGGTAAGTATAGGCTTTTTCTGCCTTTTTTTACCATTTTTCGAGGGTACTGTTCATTAGTCGACGCCGCGGTCCCAATTCCCTGTTTGCTGCCTGCAGATTCTGTCGCCTTCTCGAACTTCGTAAGCTATTTTGACTGGGCAAATCTTATCTGATTTTGATGCACCTTACACCGTTGGAAAGGTGTGGAAGTCAGATTCAAAAGTAAACAAGGGAGTTTTCTCCTTTGAAGTCTTTAAGATGAAGTTTTTCTTGAAAGAAGATCTGGAGGTCGAATCTGCCTGCTTATTGGAATGCACCGATTTTTGTCGTTTTGCACCACGAAGCTCCATAACACCTTGAACCTATAAAAACACATAAATAACAACTAAATAACTATTTTAAACATAAAATGGATAATTAAAATAAATATAAAAACATCTAAACCTAATCAAATCCTAATAAAATCCTTAAGGACTTAGCCGATTCAAAAGCATAAAAAATGGCAAAATAACTATATTTCCTAGAGTTATCACACCCCCAAACTTAATATTTTGCTAGTCCTCGAGCAAAACAAAACAAAACAAACTAACTAAATAAATAAAATGACTCAACATATCACTCAAGATAAATACACTCAAACAATGATTTCTTAAATTTCCTTAAAAGTTACCTCAAAATCCTGATTCAAAGTAGAACATAAACATAATCCAAATCCATGATTCAATTCAATCATAAACTTCATGCTTGAATGGATTTTCAGTGTATGTGTGTATAATTTCTTTGCAAATCATCACATGCAATCTAAATAAGTTTATATCAATGCAAAATACGAACTAGTACTAGATTCTCATATGTTTGCTTTTCATCTCTCTCTCCAGTAATGTAGACTAACACTTCATCAAGGATCAAGTAGGTCTTTATTAAGCTTGTAATGTAAGGCTAGGGTCTAGGTATGATAAAGGATAAATTTCGGTTTAAGTTCACCCATAGACACGTTACATTTTTATCAGGATTTTTTTGAGAGCCATAGTCTTATCCTCAAATTACATACTTTCTTCTTTGAATACACTTCCTTTTTGCTTCACCAATTTATTCACTTTTTTTTTCTGTTTTCTGTTCTTCGTTTTCGAAGAACCATAACTCTTTTTTTTTCACCACCAATTCACCCAAATTCAACATGGCTCATAATTGTTTCCTGTAATATCATCACATGCCTATGTATTGAGGGTTAATCATGATTTTTCTTATTTGGCTAGGCTAAAAGATGTGGCAATCAAAGAAAATAGATATATCAATAGGCATAAAGAGGTAGACTAAGGATAATCATATATAAAGGTAAGCTTGAAAGGCTCAAAAGATCCAAAGATGGCCTAAATCACTTCCTCAACTTAGTGTTGTCTAGGATTTTGCCTTGAGAGAGAATCAAATAAATTCTAGGTTCTAGACATAATTACAATTCACATCAACATAATCAGCCTTTAAATAAGCAATGTAAATCTAAGCAAGAGATTAAGTGCTCAATTTGTTGAAAATCACATCCTAACATGAAACTAACAAAAGAATTTAACACAAATTCTTCTCATGCTTATGTTTTCCCAAAAATCAAGATAAATCAATAACTAAAATTCATCATTGGATAAGGATTCCATCATAATAACTGCAAAATATCTCAAGCAAAAACCATTTTTTTAGACTAATAATAAAATTAAACAATCATTCAAACTAAAATAAATTTGAAGACACAGCCCCAAACTTAAAACAAACATTGTCCTTAATGTTTGGAACTAAAAGGATTAAGAACAAGAAAACTCCCCTATCGATGAAAGCAACGTAAGAGAAGCTTTAGTTTTCCTCTTAGACTTCATCATGCTTGTCTAAGTTAGGTGAGTAGTCACTACAAAAGAAAACAAAATAAAAAGAAATTAATAATAATACTCTAAAAATTAAAAGAAAAAAATAAAAAATTTAGAACTTGGGTTGCCTCCCAAGAAGCGCTTAATTTATAGTTATCGGCTTGACTATCTCATGCCATTAGCCGGCATCCTTTCACTTGAACCATTGCCCCCATTTTTTCTTTGCTTATGAGACCTTGCATTCACAAAATTGTGGCTTCCATGCATCTTGGAAGTAGAATGTGAAATTGCTTCAAGTGGTGTAGTGGAACAATTTTCATTTAATGCTTCTTTGGAATCCGTTCACCACTTTGACTGCGAAACATTCATCAAATTCGTTAGGAACTTCATAGCCTTAAAAACTTTCAAAGTTACCTGTTGGTCTAGAACTCTCATGGTAAGTTCTCATTTTTGCACATCAATAAGAGTTCTACCGGTGACTAAGAATGGTCTCCTAAGAATTATGGGTATTTCACTATCCTTTTCCATGTCAAGCACAATGGAATCAGCAGGAAAGAAGAATCTGTCAACCTTGACTAGCACATCTTCAACCATGCCTCTTGGATGTTTGATGGATCTATCGGCAAGTTGCAACATCACTGTAGTGGGCTTTATTTCCCCCAAACCAAGCTTGCGATAGATAGAAAGAGGCATTAAATTGATACTCGCCCCTAAATCACATAAAGTTTTGCCAAAAAATTTATCACCAATAGCACATGGAATGGCGAAGCTTCCCATATCTTTGAGTTTGGGTGGGAGTTTCTTTTGAAGAATAGCGCTGCACTCTTCAGTAAGTGCAACTGTCTCAATCTCATCCAATTTCCTCTTCTTAGACAAAATTTCTTTCATAAACTTGACATACTTAGGCATTTGTTCTAAAGCTTCAGCAAAAGGTATATTAATATAGAGCTTTTTGAATACCTTAAGAAACTTCTGATACTGTTTGTCAAGCTTATTCTTTTGAAGGCGCTGAGGAAAAGGTGGTGGTGGTCTAGAGGCTTCTTCTCTTCTTCTTGTGCTTTTTCAATTTCTTTTTCCCCCAAATTTTCCACTTCAAGAGGCTTGGGCAGCAACTCTGACACTTTTCTTTGAAGACGTTGAAGAAAGGGTGGTGGTGGGTAACCTCGAGGTGTCTTCTCTTGAATTCTCTCATTATGCTTTTGGCTATCCACTTCTACTTCTTTCCCACTCCTTAATGTAATGGCATTGCATTGCTCTTTCCCATGGCCCTTAGGATTGGTTTCAGTATCACTTGGAAGAGTTCCCAGGGGACGACTGTTAATTGCATTAGCAAGCTGGCCTATTTGTGTCTCAAGACTTCTAAGTGTGGCATTGTTTGATACCATGTATTGCATAAGCATTTCTTCCATAGATGCTTCTTTTCTGGGACAGGAGCACGGGCTTGTTATGAAGAAAACCCAGGAGAGGATGCTTGCTTAGTGGCAGAAGTTGGCCCTCGATTATTATTCCAAGAAAAGTTTGGATGATTTCTCCAACCTAGATTATAATTGTTTGAATAAGGATTGTTTTGCTGTCTATTGAAGTTTCCAACATATTGAACTGATTCAGCATTGGTTGAACATCTATCACTGGTATGTCTTTCACCACATAATTCACATGATACAAACTGGCTTTGGACTGCTTGTACACTCAAGGTTTCAACTTTCTTGGATAATGCTTCCATCTGTGCCGATAAGGCACTGATCTCATTCAACTGATAATTGCCTGGAGCTTTCCTTAGCAAAATTCGCTCAGTGGAACATTGATAATTATTGGATGCCATCACCTCAATTAAATTATAAGCCTCATCCATTTCTTTTCCCACGAGTGATCCACCTGCTGCAGTATCTATAGAACTTCTAGTATGACCCATTAACCCATTGTAGAAGGTGTTTTACCTAAAGCCAGTCAGGTATCCTATGATGTGGACATCGTCGGAGCAGATCTTTATACCTTTCCCAAGCTTTATATAATGATTTCGAGTCATACTACATGAAAGATGTGATATCATTCCGCATCTTAGCTGTCTTTGCAGGAGGAAAATATTTGGCAAGAAATTTTTGGGCTAGATTAGCCAAAGTGGTAATGGAGTCAGCAGGAAGAGAGTTCAACCAACTCTTGGCCTTTTCTCGAAGTGATAAAGGGAAGAGTCTTAATCTAATGGCATCATCAATAACACTATTCTGTTTGAAAATATTGCAAACTTCCAGGAAATTCACGATGTGAGTATTCGGGTCATCGTTCGGTAAGCCGCTAATCTAAACTGATGTATTTATCATCTGAATGATGACCAGCTTTATCTCGAACGTATTGGGATGGATGGCAGGCCTCTGAATACTAGTCTAAAGATGTTGCATGAGAGGAACCCCATACTCTCACAAAGTCTTTGTTTCGTCAGCTTCAGCCATTGTACCTGAAAAGAAGAAAGAAAAAAAAAGTTTAAATTAAGACTAAGGTTGCTTGTATTAATATTAACAAAAATAATAAACAATTCCTCGACAACGGTGCCGAAAACTTGTTGTCGGATTTACCATGCAAGTGCACGTATCGTTGACAAGTAATATAATGAAAAGTTGAGTGTCGATCCCACAAGGAATTAGTATTAAATTTGCTAAGTACTAAAATTCACACACTTAATCTTATCTAAACAATTAAATAAATATGGTAATTAAAAACTAAATTTAAAATAAACTAATATGAAAACAAGTAAATTATAAAGATGGATTCAATTAATTAATAAAAGCCTAGGATTACAACTTCCCTCAACACTTCAATTAAATCTCTCTCTACCTCCTCACTTGATTAATAATCCTGAGTTGTTAACCTAGAGTTCTATCTTATTTATAAGCATCTGTCGATGGTCTTATAAAAATATCCTTCCTAACCAATTAACTATATGTCTATGATAATTGAATTAAATAAGAACTCATTAAGCATAGGCTCTAACAATGGTTACACATGACAAGTAAGTATATTTCTACCCTACTTGCAGATCAATTCATCCTAATAAATGAATATGAAACATGTGTCATTCAATCCATGTCTAACACTAAACTCTCTATGTCTAGTTGTATTTAGGTTAACAAATTAATCTAATTGGTAGCTAAGCAATTAGAAGCATTAAGAACAAGAATGAACAAACAACTCAACAAACCATTAAATCAAGCTAGAAAGAGAAAGTAAACTCAAACTATGTGTTGAGTTCCATTGGAATCCTAGTAAAAGAGATTTAGTTCATGATAATTAATGAAAACAAATATTCAAATAGTTTCACCATCATTAACAACACAAGAAAAATAAAGAAGAGAATAGAAGAAACTAAGAGTTGTCAATTCTTGAGTCTTCAATCTTCAATCTTCCAATCTTCTTGAGAGAATTTGATGGTGGCTATCTTTTTGAGAGAGAATTAGGTTTTTAGATGTCTAATCCCTTTTATTTTGACTTAAAAGAGTCATATTTAAAGTGTCCAAGGCCTCCTGGAGTCCCAAACTTCATGCCCAAGCAACCAGGTAAGTATAGGATTTTTTTGCCTTTTTTTATGATTTTCTGAGGGTATTGTTCATTAGTCGGCGCCTCGGTCCCAACTCCTTGTTTGCTACCTGCAGATTCTGTCATATTCTCGAACTTCGTAAGCTATTTTGACTAGGCAAATATTGTCCGATTTTGATGCGCCTTACATCGTTGAAAAGGTATGGAAGTCAAATTCAAAAGTAAATAAGGGAGTTTTCTCCTTTGAAGTCTTTAAGACCGAGTTTTTCTTGAAAGAAGCTCTAGAGGTCGAATCTTCCTGCTCATTGGAATGCACCGATTTTTGTCGTTTTGCACCACGAAGCTCCAGAACACCTTGAACCTATAAAAACACATAAATAAAAACTAAATAACTATTTTAAACATAAAATGGATAATTAAAAAATATATAAAAACTAATCAAATCCTAATAAAATCCTCAAGGACTTAGCCAATTAAAAAACATAAAAGGTGGCAAAATAACTATATTTCCTAGAGTTATCATGATTTTACCCTTTTTACTTGGTTTGCTTCTTTTTTCCATACATCATTTGTGATAATATCGAAACCTATTGTTTTTGGGTTATTTTGAAAAATTTTCTTATACATGTACGTTTTTAGATATTTCAAAAACAAAAAGAGAGTTTTATTCCATGAAAAATTTTCTTCTTTGAAAAAAAGAAAATAAAGAAAAAATCAAATAAAAAGTGATATTAAGATCTTCTTTTCCTTGATCTTTTCCTTTGCATTTTTTTTTTTGCATACCATATACATTATTCAAGCAGTTGTAAATGTGAAAATTCATCTCCTCAAGCTTCTTCGCATTTGTGCACGGTTCATGCATTGATTTATTTATTCTTTGCATGCAACATCAGGATTTCTCTGTATATGATCATGCATTGATTTGCTTATTCTTTACGTGTACCATGTTGACATCAAATTGTATTCATCACATACACAGTCAGCATGATTCCTTTATATATATATATATTCATGCATTAATTTATTAACTCTTTCATTCATTTCATTGATTACTCATTCATTCATTTGTGATTTACTTATTCACCTATAATACTTGTACGTTTATGAAAATATTTCTTCTTCAGAAAAAGAAAAAAAAAGAAAAAACAAAAAAAAATTGATAAGATAATAAAAAATCCCTTTGTGGTGGAGTAGTGTTGTGAAAATAATAAAAATCTCCTTTTAGTTTTGGATTTTTGAGAAAATATGAAAAAGAAAAAATGTCAAAAAAGAAATCAAGAAAATAAAGAAAAAATCAAATAAAAAGTGATATTAAGATCTTCTTTTCCTTGACCTTTTCATTTGCATTTTTTGCATAACATTCACATAATTTAAGCAGTTATAAATATGAAAATTCATCTCCTCAAGCATCTTCGCATTTTGTACATTTCATGCATTAGTCATCATTACATTCATGCATATAAGAATAGAGCATGTACATTCATAATTGTATTCTTGATCTCATGTCAATTTCATTTGCATCAAAGGGGTTCAAGATATGAGGAATGAATTGGAGGAACGAGTGTATGATTTGGAGCACAATCAAGAGAAATTTGGACATAAAATCCGGGAGGTGAAAGGACAACTGCCCAATTGATGAAAATGTTTGAGAATCTTAGTAAGGGTAAAGGGAAACTTTCTCAAGGCTCTTCATTACCTTCAGATCAACCAAGAACATTAGGTCCAGATCATACAATCCCTACTGGTCTTGCACTTGTCGGTGCCATAAAGGACTGAACCTTAATGAAATGGCAGAATTGGTCAAATCGGGAGGACAGATGCCAAAGACAGAAACCTCGGATCCTGTACAACCCCTGCAAATTGTCCCAGATCTGAGTCAATATCCTTGCTTTACTATTACCCCATCATCCTCTGGATGACCAACACAAGGTCTCTGGTTTCCATTCCATCACCATAAGCTGACTGTAATTCGTACTTTTTCCCTCATCAAGCATTTAGGATAAGAACTTCAGGCTGTGTGCAACCTGTAAGGGTCCTGTGTCTAAATCCATACCCTTACCATGCTGTTTTGCCACCTCCCCATGCAAACACTCCGGTTCGAGTCTTCGTGCCACCATCAAATGCCCCGGCTCCTAAGCCGTGTGTGACCAAGAAGCAGCCCAAGAATAAGACTCAAAAGCAGTATGATCCCATTCCAATCAGCTACCAAAAGCTTTTCCCTATATTGGTACAAGATCACCTGGTTGCCTGTGTCCCATTGAAACCCCTGCTACCACCGTACCCCAAGTGGTATAACCCAAGTGCAAGATGTGATTATCACTGCGGAATTGCTGGGCATAGCATTGAAGACTGTGAAGCCTTCAAGAGGAAAGTGCAATCTCTCATAGATATCAAGTGGTTCGATCCAACAACATTGATTGATAGAGGGCTGAGAAATTGTAATTAGGATTGGGAGATTTACGGCAATGATGTAGTAGGACTTCAGTCTTTTATGATGTAGTAGGATTTCGTTTTTTCAGTAGTCGGCTCTTACAGCCTTAGGATGCTAGGAAAAATAAAGTGCTTGTAAAGACAGTTCTAACCACTGCTCAGATTTTGTAAACATGGCTTATGTCTTGTGAACATTGACATGGGAATGAATTGGTTATGCTTCAAATTTATGAGATGTTGATGATTAAGTTCCTCCAATTCATATTTCCTCCGTGGTATCTTCCCCTTTGCATTTGCATCCGATCAATTATTTGTCATACTATACATTTCATTCTTACATGCATCATGTTGGCATCAGGTTGCATTCATGACATACATAGTCAGCATGATTTCTCTGTATATGTTCATTTACTTATTCTTTACATGCATCATGTTGGCATCAAGCTGCACTCGTGGCATACATAATCAGCATGATTTCTCTGTATGTTTTCCATGCATTGATTTGTTCATTCTTTACATGCATTACGTTAGCATCAGGTTGCATCCATGACAAACATAATCAGCATGATTTATCTGTATATGTACATGAATTAATTTGTCTATTCTTTACATGCATCATATTGATATCGTGTTGCATTCATAGTATATAGGATCATTCATTGGGAAAAATACATGGTCATTCATTGCATATATCCATGCGTTGATTTGTTTATTCTTTGCTTGCATCATGTTGGCATCGTGATTGCATTTATAACATATATGGTCAGCATGTTTCCACATGTATATGTCCATACATCACTTTGTTTATTCTTCATGTGCATCAATGACATTCATGGCTCATTCATCATGACACGCACTTGGGGGAATAAAATAGAAATTGGCTTGGTTTTAAAAGTTGTTGAAGAAATTTCTTTTTCAAATCAGAGGTATAAGAAGTACTAAGCACCTTTATAATACAGGCCAGAGCTATGGAGAATGAACAAGTTGTCCGAATTGAAAGAGTGGAAAAGGCACAGGAAGAACTGCAAGAACAGCTGGCAAAATCTCAAGCAGAATCTAGAGATCAGATGACTAAACTAATGGAGCTGGTGTCCGCCGCAATCAAGGGAAATGGATACACTGAAAACTTGACCACCAAAGAAGGGTCGGGGACACAAAGGGATCAGAATGAGATCGTAATGTTAGGTGCCCAGTCTTTTCAGAACACAGTTAATCATGTCAACGTCCTGAACATGATCCACCTGAACAAGCAAAACTGAAAATGGTTGAGTTGAATGGGGTTGAGTCGGTAGATTCCCAAAGGAAGTATCAGGTGTTAGAGGAAAAGCTCCGGGCAGTAGAAAGTACAGATGTATTTGGGAGTGTAGATGCAAACGAACGTTGCTTTGTCCCCGATTTAGTCATTCCTCCTAAATTCAAGGTTCCCAATTTTGGGAAATATGATGGGACAAACAATCCGTCAGCCCACATCACTATGTTCTGCCAAAAGATGATGGGCCATACAGATAATGATAAGCTTTTGATCCACTGTTTTCAGGATAGCCTTAGCGGGTCCGCAATTAGATGGTATAATCAGTTGAGTAAGGATCGGATTCACTATTGGATTGATTTGGCTAATGCATTTTTAAGCCAATACAAGCATGTGACTGATATGGTATCTGAACGTCTCACTTTACAGAATATGGAGAAAAAGGTTACTAAGAGCTTCAAAGGGTATGCTCAGAGGTGGAGGAACATGGCTACCCAAGTACGACCGCCCCCGACTCCGAAGGAAACCACTGTCCTTTTTTGTGAATACACTGCTGGCCCCGTACTACGAAAAGCTCGTCGGCAATGCCACGAAAAAAATTTCGGATATGGTAATCTCTGGGAAATGATTGAGAATGCTATCAACACTGGGAAACTCGAAGGAGATAAAACGTCTAATGTAGAGAGAAATAGGACAACCAAAAAGAAAGAGAAAGATGTCCAAGCTATGGGAGGTTTTGCCCCGTATCTTCAGGCCCCCTCATATCAACTATCTTGTCCTTCTATGAACAACATATCACAGGGTTCATACTTATAACCGATGGCCTCTCAGAATCTAGCAAATCTTCAACTTCTTGTCAGCCAGAGGAAGTCGAAGAACATCCGAAAAAGAGATCGGTTTGAGCCACTCTCTTGTCTTACTCTAAACTATTGCCCCAACTGGTCGAAGAGCAAGTCCTCACTAAAGTTCCAGTAGAGCTTATCCAACCCCCATACCTGAGCTGGTATGAAAAAAATGTATATTGTGATTATCATTCCGGGATTCTGGGACATTCCACAGAAAATTGCCTATGTTTGAAACAAAAGGTTCAAGCACTCGTCGATTAAGGGCAGTTAGATGTAGGGAAAAAGCAAAGGTGAGACAGTGTGGAGAATCCACTGAATGGGAATGATGAGACCATTGTGGATGTCATAATGGGGGAAGAAGATGAAAAGGTCGAAAAGAGTACCCGAGGAATAGCCAGTTTGAATTAGGGAAAACATGTCAAGGGGGAGTTTTTGATGCATGTGGTTTCATACCTCATGATGGAAACATTTGTCTCATGTCGACATTCATATGAATTAAATGAATTTTGAATTTTAAATGCTTTATGTTTGTTGTGTTTTAACAATAATTTGAATAGGCAAAAATAAGCATTAAGGAAGTTCTAATAATGGATAGTTTCGAGAATATTGATGATCATTGTTAAAAATGACCCAATACCTTTCACCCTCTCTTTTGGGCTTTCCTATGCCTAAATCCCTTGAACCAAGACCACTTGAAAGACTTAATGCTTCAAGGAATATGAATGATTGAAGTTTATAAACCATTGTCACTACAAATAAGCAAAGATGTAGATTCGAGTTTAAGCTATGAGCAAAGGAACGAAATTTTTGAAAATTTTTCTAGCTCTTTGGAAACCAAAACAAATGAAACATTCTTTTAAGAATCCAGATCATGGTAATTTGGTATGTGTCAAGGATATGTTAAAACCATACATGGCTTTTCTAATAAAACACCAATTGCCTAAACATCATTTTATGATTGACACCTAGAGGCACAATGACCAAACCAAATTATCCCATGTCCTAAGAAAGCCTATTTTTGGGTCATATTTTCCATTGAGATGTGTTTGATAATCTGAAGAGTCGGGAATGGGGTAAGTTGAAAAGATGGTTCGATAGAGTTGACGGTTGGAATGATCAAATTGTTGCTGATAGTAGAAGGATTTGGGTATCCTTTTATGGGATACCGATTCATGCTTGGAATATAATCACTTTTAAGAATATTGTCAGCAAATGGGGCGAGTTCATTCAGGTGGATAGCGATTCTCTAAATTGTCAATCGTTCCTCAGAGGAAATATTCTAATTATCATAGATCAGATGAATAGAATTACGAAGTGATCAAATTACAGGTGGGTAATAAAGTATTTGATATAAGAGTTTTCGAGGTCGATCTTGTAGCTATGCCGGTTTCCCATGTTGCTGTGAGAGTTCCGTTAAAAATTCATCTAATTCCTGTATGAATTCAGATTGCAATGATATGGGGGATGAGGCAGTAGCAACGAGATCTGGTGCAGAAGAAGTTGAAGAGTCGAGATCAGGAAAAGAAGAGAATGTTGAAGATAAGACATTACAGAAAGCACACAATGGTATCGATAAAGATGAAAATACATTTAATAGATTGGACAAAAGTACGGAAACAATAAGTGACCCACAAGGCTCGAGAGTCCTAGTTAATCATGAGAATGACGTCAGCTTGGGTGGTCACGAGATCAAGGGCTCTATAAGAGAAGAAAGTTTATTAGATGTTCCTACTTCCATTGAGCCTATTTCTGTGCATGGCTCGGGTGAGGGCCATTTGGGAGAAAAAAACAAGTTGGGCCTTGAAGTGGAGGTCAATAATAACACCAGTGTAACGGACCAGAATGGTTTTTATGAAGAGGGGCCAAATCGGTTCACTAATGAACCTGATCTCAGTGGGTCTAGTGGAGAGAGCCCTAACCAAGCCACAAGAGCTAAGGTTTTAGGGCGTCTGAAAAAATGGAGATTCTATGATGATCTGGAAGACCAACTAATCGAGAAAGCTGAAAAGTGTAAGAAAAAGCACAACAAGAAGAAGGAAAGTGCGAGGAGGCTAATTAAATCTCAGAATAAAGCACATGTTGTGCTAGTGCGGAACAACACAAGCCAAGTCACACAAATTTGAATCTTTTACCTAATTTAAGTCGCCAGCATGTCCCGATCTGCACAAGCTGACTCTGGCAGAATTGATTTTTCATGCTATTTCTACTCATTCTTCAAGTCAAGACTTGGTCTTATTGATTTCCAGGTTTTAGGGATGCTAAATTTGATGCTTACTGTTTGTCCCCCTTCGATCAAACCTAATGAATCTGAAGGTCAAAACCTTGAAGAAAGCAAAACTTTTGCATGAGAGTATGAAAGTTGAGTCGCACCCAAGTATACCTACATACTCAGAAAACATTAGACTAGGTGTAGTTTGGAGGAAAAAGATAATTAATTCTTTTAAGATTGCTAAAAAAAAGGTGTTGAAATTTTATTCCAACAAGTTATGGAGTTCCCAAAAGATTTTTGGACTTGATGGGAATTGAAGGAAAGATTTTACTCTCGAAATTGTCGGAGAAAACTTTGGGGATGCAAAGAAAAATAACTAGGGTTGCCAAACCCAAACTCAGGGTTGTCGAAATTGGATTTGAATTTTCTCTTAAGGTCACTGGAGAAAACTTTCTAGATACCAAAGAAAAAGAATTGGGGTTGCCAAACCAAAACTCAGGGTCGTTGAAATTGGATTTGATTTTTTGACTCTAATGGTTGCCTAGAGGAAAGGAAAGTAAGGCTCGTGATTGCTAGCCCTAGATCAACTCTAAAGGTTGCTGGAATTAGAAAGGAAAATTGACTCTTGGAGTTGCCAAGAGAAGTCTTCCAAGTAGCTGGATTTTATCGAACGATCTATCGTGATCCAAAGAGTTCAAATCAAGGCAAAACTCTTCATCTACCATCATCAACCATCAAGGGTATAATTTACTCTTTTGAGCATAACTTAAGGCGTGAGACCTTCCCACGAAATATATGCCATGTAGACGTTAAGTATGCATGGCATTTATGCTTATATTAGGTTTATATATTATTATGATATTATTATGAAATTGTAAATGATTTTATGATATTGTTATGTTGTCCAAATGATACTATCTAGGATAGGGCATTTTGGTAATTTTTATATGCTATAACAATATGCCATCAATATCTAAAGGTGATAACGGTTCGGTTCAATTTTGAAAAAAAAAAGTTTAGTGTGCAGTATTTCGATTTCTTAAAAATCGAATAGAAACCGAATCAAATAGTATCAAAAATTGAACCGACCGAACCGAATTCTATCGGTTTGGTTCATCGATTTTAAAATTTAAAAAAAATATCTTTTTGTAGTATTTTTAAGTTTTTTTACACTAATTTAGAAATAAAATATTTATTTTTATATTATAAAAAATAAAAAGTAATTAAAAATAGAATTTGGTTCGAATAATTGTAATTTTTTAATTTATGAACCGAAAACTGAACCGAACCGAATAAACATGATTATTACCCGAATAGAATTCGAACCGAATTCTATAAAAACCGAACCGAATACTATCATTCCACATTAAGTATGCCATCTAAACCTAGGTACATTTGTCATGAATATACCTCAATGATATTTATTTTCAAGTAATTTTATATGTCATATAGAATCTTATATAATTAGGTTTATCATGCATTGCATTATAATATGCATGTAGATTAGGAACCTTTATACCTATCATCATGTAGATCCTTAAGGTATTTCACATTTAGGATTTTATATAATAGACTTATTTTTCAATATTTTGATTTACATTATAGATGTTATGTTATGTTATGTTATGCTATGCTTTATCTTTATTTTATGTCATGTCTATTTTGCTTCATGTTTCATTTATGTTATTTATGATTAATATGTGATAGATGTTAGAAACTGTATCTCTGCATCATGCATATTTTAATGGTCAATAGACCACCCATGGTTGTCAGTCCACTTGTATCTTTTTAGATGCATGTGTGATAACTTGGGACATTCAAAATTTTCATGTTTGCATTAGTTATCAAGATGGTGATATAATATAATACAAATCAAATATGTCGATAAATGGAGGTTAGGTTTATCCCAGGCAAGGTTTTGAGCTTCGATTCCTCTTAATCTTGTACCCAAATCTCTGAACCAAGTTTTTTGGTAAAGACAAGACTTGAGGCTTTGAAAACAAATCTTGGTTCCGGTATATAAATTTATCAAGTGGCGACTCTCAATCAAAATTTAGCCCAAATGCTACAAAAGCTCTATGGGTGACACCTACATCGCTCACACCCACAGGCTTTCTTTCCGAGTTGAAGTTTGAATGCATTGGTGAGTTTTGATTAAAAAATTTTCAGCCATCCCTAAAGGATCACGTAAGTGGAATTCTGGTTAAGTTTCCCCAGTAGAGTTGCCACAGTGAACGGAGAGAGTTTCACCCTTATCGCTCTCATTTGGACGCAGGTTCAATTTTGGAACTTCAGATGCGACTCCGTCAAGCTTTCAAATCAATGAGAAAATCTCACAACTCAATTAATGCAAACATACAATTATGAATTTTAATATCTCATACTGTCATGAATGTATCTAAAGAGATACAGATGGATTGACAGCCTTATATGATCATTTAATCATTAATGATAGTGATTAAAATTATACATAGTGGATGCAAGAAGCCAACAACATCAACAAATAATTAAAATTATTATGACAAATGAAGTCAATGAAATTTTGAAACAAAATTAAAGATTACCTGATTTAGATTTTAGAGTGTTATTCAAAAACTTTTATCTCTACTCTACCGAAGAAGCCTTTTTTTTCTTATTGTTGTTTACCTAGGTAAAATAAGTTAAGTTAAATTACTTAACACACGGGATAAATTAATTTACTTGTAGTTGAGTTAATAACCCAAAAAATTAAATTTAATATAGTTAAAAATGATTACGGATCATTCACCTATTAATTAGTGAATCATGTAATTTAAACTGGTTTTTAACTTAATAAAAATGATATAAAATACCAATATAAAAAATTATATCTAACATTGAAAAAAGCGAAATTATAATTATTTTAAGTTATCTAAATTTGTGTAAAATTAAACTCTATAAGAAAGTTTTAACAACTTGGGTCGCCCCTGTCCTTGTATTTATAGAGGAAAAGTTGATAGAATAATTAATTATCTTTTAGTTAATTAATTAACAACATAAAAACAGCAATATAGGTTCTCTTTACTTACCTTTATGCTGAGTCTGGTTTGACCATGGTATATGGCTATATATATGGCTATAGTTAGTAATCAAATCATGGAAACTCAACAAGGAAATATAAAGAGCACTATGAGAAAAAGCTGCATTGACAAAGCACCCAAACAAATAAAAACAAGAAAAAGTAGAGGAGAGAGCATATCTTGAACTTGAACCGAGCAATGGAAACAACTCCGCGTCAAAACGAAATTCAAGACAGAAAACGACCCTTCACATCAATAAAATCAAAGTGGGTCTCTTGTTTGCAGATCACGCAATTTCTTCATCTATGGCAATGTTATTGTATAATATATCCTTTCTTCCCCACTGGGTTGGAATTTTTTTTCTTTCTTTCTTTTTTCTTTCTTTCCTGTATTGCTTATTGTTTACTTCTGTCCTTCGTTCTTCTGATCTGCTAAAAAACTGACGACACATCGTTATCACACTCTGTTGGCAGTGAATATCTGCGCGGTTTGAAACTTTGAAGTGTAATAATGCAGCAGAGAACGCTGAAGCTGAAGTTTCAATGTTTCATGCAGGAATGGGGATGTCTTTTGTGAAAGAGACGTGGGTTTGAGTTGCCAATGCATGTATTAAATTATATATATACATATATAAAAGTAAACATATTTGTTGTTGACTAGTACTATGATTTTGTATGCTTTCAGGTAATACACATTTGTCTCTGACTGCATGCTAGGCCATGTGGAAAGCATGTAAAATTGCTACATAAAATAATAATAATAATAATAATATATATATGGAGTAATTTATTTGTGTAAAAAGGCTAAAGCTAAGCTGTTAAGGGGTCTGGGCTATGGCTGATGAGAGGGAGTGGAGAGTGAATTAATGTAGGAGGGGACTATTTGGGAATAGCAACAAGAATATTGATTTTGTCCTTCTCACTTCTCACCACAGATATCAAACATAAACCCTTGTGTGGTGCTGGTCTTTGTGATTCCTGGATGGCTGTCCCTTTGCGAGGGCATGGTGTACCACTTCATGTCATAGTGGATCTCTAGTTTTTTTTGCAGATAAAAGTGTAGTCATCATCGATGAGTAAATTGCACCTTTTATAGTTCTAAAATGCAGTCATTAATCTCGATATAATGGAAATTGAAATTTTTACATCTAATTTTATCTGTTACGAATGCTCGTGATATTATCAAATTTTTTGAAACACTATCAAAAATTCACGTCTGCGATAAACACGACGCGTTACCTAACGTCCGTAACATTCGCAACCGCATTCATAAAGAAATCATGACCGCAATTTAAAACTATTCACGCCCCTAAAGTTTATCCCAGATAATCATATTCATCTTCATTTATAGTTCAAAACGTCACAAATATATATATATATATATATATATATATATTTTGAAAAAACAAAAATCATTCTATCAATCTATCTGTTAAAATTATTGTTAACACAGACATGCATTTGTTTCTTAGGTGTTACATGCAACTGGTAAATTAATTTATGGAAAATTTAATGGTTAGATTAATGGAATTAGTTTCTTTACACAAATTAAAAACTTAGTATAAAAATGTTATGTTGAAACTGTAAGGTATAAAATCGCTGTTTGAGCCTAATTTTAGAAATAATAAATGTAATTTACTAATTAATAAGGCTTTTTTTACAACTCAACACGAATTCTGAATTCCTTTATTTCGTATATATATAACTGTGTAGATGAGAATTTATATTAAAAATAAAAAGTTGTAGATGAGAGACTTTGAACTGGAAACATTAAAATTTATATTGATCATACAGCATTTGAGAATTTTTTCTTCTCTCCTGTCTCCATAGACGACGACTTCTTATGCATTTTCTTGTTTTATTTCTATTTCTTAGAGAAATGTTAAGACCCTTTTTCTTCTTTCCTTAAATACATGCATGACAGAAGGCAATTATAATAAGAAAAGAATGGTTTATGTTAAAACCGGACTTATCTCAGGTTATTTACGCAGTCACAGTTAAAAAGTGACATTTGATAAATTTAAAATTCGAATTTTAATATCTACAATTTTTTATCCTATCTCGAATTATAATTTTTTTATACCATAAAAAAGAATGATTTTTGTTTTCTTGCTTGCGACTGTCGGTGGGGTTGGGTGTGAGCTGTGAAGTATGAACCCTCGTCTTCTTTTCAGCTTATGGGTTTTCAAACTCAATCGTATAATTTTTAGCTGCAGGAGTACTCATGTCTTGTAGATTTCTAGCCTTTGAAATATTGTACCCTTGTCACTTTCACCTCATCAGAGAGTACTCCATAAGGGATCCCCGAATCATCGACTAATAAAATCTAAAAACAACTAAAAGAATTTAAATAATTACAAATTTTATAATTATTAACTTTTTTAAATACAATTTTTTGATAAAATATTAGATAAATTAATTAAAATACAATGAGTGATTTATCTTAATTATTAACTTTAATATTTTCTTATAACTAATTTGTCTTAAATCATTTATCATTTAAAATATGTTTTAAATCAAATATTTTCAAATTTTATAATTATTAACTTTAATATTTTGTAATTAATTTGTTTTAAATCATTTATCATTTAATTTAATGAAAATTTAAAAATTAATAAACAATGTAACTAACTGCAAAGTACAGTTTGTCGCATTCGTCGCAAGAAAATATCGATCGCAATGTATGTCTTATGTCGCAAGTGAACATCTTTCGCAATGTTCGTCGCACATTTGTCCCAGGCTGCAAGGGATTTATCTGTCGCAACGTTTCCTGCCAAAATAAAAATAATCGCCAGAAATTTTACGACAGAAGTTCATCCCATAGCAAGTCTATCACAATATTAGTAGCAATTTGAGTTGTAATTGATAAGGAAGCCCAGATTTTTACATGAGCACGTCCGGCACCATATCAAATCGCTAAAATATGTATTTGCGATTGAATTCTCCGTCGCAAGATTTGTCCATAGCCGTAACCTTTTTTTTTCTAGCAGCGTATGATTATTTTAACCCAGGCCTGGTAAACACTTCCCCTTTCCATTGAACATCTTTTTATAATGAGACCAAGGATATCCCAGGTTTTGTTTGAATTTTTTTTTTTTTTTTTTTTTTCTGAATAATTTTAAAGATGTACTCCTTACAACAGCTTGGTACAAGTAAAATTTTAGCCTCGAACGCTTTTTTAATAACACGATCAAAGATATTTCAGATTTTATTTGAATTTAATTTCCTCCCTCAACGATCTTAAAACGCATTTCCTTACAATAGTTTGATGCATGCAAGATTTTATTTATGAACGCTCCTACAAAGATCAGACTTTTATTACAAAGAGAAACTATTTTCCTTACCAACATAACTTACCTTTGCAGGCATTTCCCATTGAAATTTTAGCTGATTTAAAATCGAGATACAAATGTCCCATTGAACATGATGGATGATACATTAGCAATCAGAGGAGAAATTTTAGCTGATTTAAAATCGAGACAGCTGATTTAAAATCATTGACATGTAAATGTGACGAAACAGGAACATGAATTTTAATTTTCAGCTTACAACTCTCGATGGTCAACTTCCTGGCTTTGTTGATTCAACTGCATGTATACCTGATCCATATACATAGAGAAAAAAGAACCGTATTTACAACAGAGGAGAAAGTAAAGTTCATTCCAGAAGACGTGATCCTTGCATTATTTTAACACACACAACTTCAGAATCACTATTAAGTTTATAGAGTCCGCAGAACAGTTTGTTTGGGAACTCAAATGCTGGCAATGTTGGGCAATCTAGAGGAAATGGAGTTTACTCGACCCTTAACTGTGACAAATGATACGATGGTAGAAGCATTACAAATTTCCTCAAAGCATATTTCAACATTTCCATATCACTACTTGAGTTAAAAAACCTATAGCAAGTAATTCCTTGATATTTGAAAATTTGCTTCTGCCTACAATTACCCCATTGCCTTCTGCTTATTAGTAAATGCTCCTCGAGAAAATCACAAGAATATGCAATTGAAAAACCGACACCAATCATCCACACATTATGATGAAGCTCCTTCTAGATTCATTGAACCAAATTTCACATTCACCAGCTCAGCAGCTGCACGGGCAGCTGCTGTTGCACGTTCTGCAGAGGCAACGGCAGCTCGAGCTCTTTCCAAGACATCAGATGATCGTGAAGTTCTCTCTGTTTTAATGTCACTAACTAGACCAGCAGTACCATTTTTGGCTGATGGCTCAATTTCACTTCTAGTCAACAAGGTCAAATTACTCACGTGGCTAGGAGCTTGTTGGTGCTGAGATGCCTGCTTAGCATCAGTAGGCAAAATAGTTTTTGCCCCATTAGAAGGAGAAGATTTAATAGAGGCTTGTTTACTAGGAGCTTGAGAAACTGCAGCCTCAGCACATACTTGCTTTGATCCAGCCTGTAAATAACATCAAAAGGCCAAATTATTTCAGACACCAGAAGGTGTACACCAGTGTGTATGGCGGGTGGATGCGTATGGTTGTGTGAATTTCAAGGAAACTTAAAAAGTATGGGTTGTCATCTTCCAGATACAGTTTGCAGTAACTACTAAAAGTTATAGAGGATGTTCTTTAACAGAAGAAAAGAATCCATGTAGCCAGCAAATTCAGTTAGGATTGAGGCTTAATTGAGATCAAATGTGTTTATTATCATGCCCCATATTTGTAGCCGATTCGACTCCAGTTTGTGGAAGCAAACAAAGGTCATGTGTTTTCACACAGAAATGGTATGTCTAACGCTGCAAATCCTCCCAAAATTCTAGACTCAGAGACACAACATTATACTGGAGTTTTAAAAAAGTTTTTCTAAAGTAAACATTTATATAACTATGTTTCAGATTTGTTTGCTGAAAAGCCACTAATTTTAGAAAATATCATGCAAAAGACATCCACGTGCAAATCTTAGGAAAAAAGATTACTTCACAACAAAAGAAAATTCTCTTATAATAGTGCCATGTCTTTAGATGTCCAATAAGTCAATTAAGATGGTACCCTCTTTTTTTTCTAAAGCGGGTGGATGGGGATGTCAAAATGAATAGGCACAAATCTCAACGGAACTCTCTAAGCCATTTCTGCTATTATAGGTAGAAACAGCAAGAAGGATGCATAAAATGGCTACTAGAAACTAAGCAACTGCTCCCTAACAGCAGAGAAAGCAGTATAAATATCAAGAGCATGGAATCATGAACCAGAAACAATTCCAGAAGATTATCCCTAACAGAACATACTATGTATGGTCCACACAGAAATATTCTGAACATAATTTTTTAAGTGTACCAGTAAATCTTCATGTTTCTTGTTGAACTCTGCTTCAGTGCCAGCGGAATCCCATTCTACTCTATATTCTTTTGCAATTTCCTTCAATACTGTGAGCCTTAATTCTCCTGATGGAGCACTAACTGAAAGCTTTTCAATTATCTAGATGACAAAATGAAAAAGAAAAAGAATCAGAAATGGCATATCATCATATTCAAGTTGCAAACTCCACGAGTCTAGCAAAACCATCACACCCTCAGGAGAAAAAAGTAAATGAACTAAAGATAATTAACTGCACGGTTGACGCTTGAATCGGGACGAAGCTCAGTTGCAGCAATGACAAATTCCTTCCCATACTTTGTAGAAAACAAATTCTTGATCTGTAATAAATCAGGCACATCTGAACATCTAGGAGCAGCAAAAATTATGCTTGCCACAGCTTCTCGCAATTCTGAAGGACACTCTCTGTTATGTGGAATGACTTGTTAAAATGGGTAGTTAGGTTGTACTAGGAAAAAGAAAAAAAAAAAAAACACTTAAGATGGTTAAATTCTTGGCTATAGCAAACCACAATACTTCGAATGAGAATGACAGAAAAGTCCTTGAACTATAGCTTGTTGTTGCAAGACGATTGAGTAGTAAAATTATAATACAGAAACATAACATCTTAGAAGAAATATGTGGTTATAACACATGCATGCACACAGACATTATTGAAACAATTGGAATGAATCAGAAGCTGTTGCTCCTGTGCACCCAAGTTGATTTCTTCATTGTGGCAATTGATCTAACTAAAACAATCTGTGTTTCTGCTTTGTAATGAAAGAATGCATTTGCTGCTTTCCATTACAGTAAATGGGAAATAAAAATTGTCCATACATCAGTTTGTTCTTCCCTTACTCGCAATGTTGATTAGATTTGCACTCTGGTAAATAGTGGCTTGTCTGATGTCAGGAATCCTTAATCCTGACATGATTTCTAAAAGAAGCAAATTATCCATACTGAGACAAGAGCCAATTTCATGAATTAGAACAAGCAGGATGAGTATAACAACCTTGCTCCTCAATATTATTTGTATGTCCTAGTGCAGTATACCATGCTAAGTTAGCGTAGAAGAAGAAATGCATCAATAAAGTAGATTGATCCTTTCAGTAGATAATGGAAATTTTATCCAATTGAAAGATTTGCTACACTATAATATATTTTTTCTTCCATTAACTCAAATTCTCTGGTCCTGCATCTCATTATAGAAACGCCTCAAACTAGAGCACTCCATGCCAATGCATCAGTTGGTTTTCTTGCATCTTACCAAAGAATATTAGATGACTGAACATCACCTTGTTTTTATTTCACACAGCCTGAGATAATGCACTTACGTCATGCTTGCTATACAAGCACATCCTGATTTAATTACACTCATTACTTCATTTCTGATTAAAGCTGTTTACACTCTCTAGTGCTCAATGATAATGCAACCGTTCAGAAGCAGTTTTCCACATTTGTGGCCTCATTTTTGTCCAACTGTAGAAGCAGACAAATCCCACAATGCTCAATACTGCAGGACCACTGATATGAGTGCCATATTACTGGGTGACATGCAATTGCCTTTCCAAAGCAGTTCTACATTTCGTCTCCCAATCTTGCACATTCATAGATACTTGAAACCTAGGTCAAATTCGGTATCATTTAGGTGATTTAGAGGATAGACATCAGCAACTGCCTTCGGAAATTTGAACCTAAATATTTTCATATTCTGAAGCTTATTGTGTTACATTTGGGGTTTAACGGAAGCATCAACTTCCCATCAATAACAAATTAAAGGAAACTGGATGCAGGAGGTTATTATTTGGATTTTTCATGAAATTATCAACAAGACAAAATAAGAAAAATAAAATAAAAGCATCTAATAAACAATAGGACCTTCTTTTCAGGAAAAACAAAATTTAAGACTTATTATAAACAAGTCAAACATAAAGGAGAAAGATCATGATAAAATAATTATTAAGTTTCTGGGGTATAACCAATAGATATAAATGATGATTTTATATAAGGATTAAACCAATGGAATATGCATCAAACTAGCATCAGTCAAAGGCAATGAATAAACAGCGGCAGGCAGTTGAAAAGAGAATTATGAATTGTACTTCACAATTCACAATTAGCTTGAAAACTAAATTGCATTTATATGCAAGTTAAAGGATAAAGATTTCAGCCTCTAGCTTTGCTCACCCTAGGTGTTCAAGTTTTGCTACAACTATAACTTGGAAAAAAAAAAGCCACTTCGGATTAAATAAGAGAATGGGAAAATACTGGAATGGAAACAAATAATAAACCATTAGGCAAAACCAATAAATTAAAGATCAGAGTTCTTAAAGGCTTTTACAATTGAACTTACTTCTGGCTTTCAAGAATCGGAACGCGTGCAAGAACAAACTCACAGAAAAGCTCCAGTATCTCGCATGCAGCCCATATATTCTGCTCTCTGATTACATGTTCCACCTAATCCCACAACCAAAAACAATGGTAATCAAAATCATTACCAAATAAACTGATCAATGGGTCCATTAGCAAACATGAAGTTGGAAAGGGTACGCGAATTCGAGCAATTGGTTCTTGGCCAGCCTGCAAAAATTGGGCTATCTCTTTTCTCATATTTTTAAGCTGCAAATCTCTCTTATTTTGCAGCAATTTGATGCGCGAGATTGCCAAGCTCAAGCATGTTTTACTACACAATTGTACAAAGCAAACATAAATTTTAGCAAAAACGAAAAAAAAACCCATAGTAAATTGTATGCATTATATATGATTTAAAGGCAGAATTAAGTTATAAATGAAAATAACAATTGGGGAAAAATGAAAAAGAAGAAAGAACTAACCATTTTGCACCAAAAACGCCTCTATTAAACAATTGGTTTAAGAGAGACATTTTAGGATAGAACAGAGCAGAAACTCTTCGGTGATGATTCAAAGGGGATCTTTTTCTCTGATGAATTGCAGAGAAAGTCGAAATCTATTGATATTTGCTATGTTTTTCTTTTTAATTTATATGATCATTAATTTTATATTCTTTGAGTCGGATCATGAAATAGATCAGCGGGTGAATTATTTGCCTTGGGTGCTGTTTGCCAAATTGGTGCTTTTGGTTGCGACGCGTGGGGACAAAGACAAACAAGCGATCTGGTGAATGAAACTTGAAAACAAGCGATTCTAAGTCTAGTCTCTTGGCTTCCAATAAGCTCGAACAAATTATGATCGATAGATATATTTAATCAGAATCGTTGAAATCAAAAAAGGGGGAAAAAAAAAAAGTGTAGTAACCGGTTTATTCGATCCCAAAATACTCAAATTTTGATTTTTTCTTCTCAAATAATAAAACCTCAAAATCTGAAAGCATCACTGTTTGAAAGCTAAAACCTCTCAACCATCACCCCTTCCATCATCTCAAATCACCGAAACCTAAAAAACTTCTCTATCAATAGTATCAAACCCCAAAATTTTAAACTCCTGCTTCTCCCTAAGAAAGCATCACCATTTGTAACCCAAAACCCCTCAGCCACCACCCCTTCATCATCCCAAACCATCGAAACCCTAAGTACTCCTTGTCAAAAACATCAAACCCCAAAATTTTATACCCCATTTATCCCTTTGAATTAAATTGGTTTCAAAACACCCAAACCTCAATTTTTCCTCTGAAATCGTAAAACCCCAAAAATTGAAACCATCTCCCTCTCCCTCTGAAATCCCGAAACCCCAAGGTTGAAAACCCTTAGCCCCGCCATCCACCTCACAAAGGAGTGTCTCCATCTGAAAAACACAAACCCAAATTGGAAAGAACCATCAGCCCTTCACCTACCCCATTTCAGCCCAGGTTTGTCCTTCTTCATGTTGACTTTTTTCTTCATTTTGTGTTATTTTTTTCCTGAGCTCTTTATTTATTTTGTATTTAAATCAGAGCTATTGCTTTAGGACTTAGGGCTTAATTGAAAATCCTAAGTTATTGATTTTTTTTTTTAAGGTTTGGTCTTTTCTTAATTGAAAATCCTTCTCTTGGTGTTCGTTTTGCTTTTCTCATCAAAGATCCTCGATAAATCTGTCTTTTCAAAATTGGTAAGTTTCTCTCTTCAAATCCTTTACATTTGTTGAATCTCTCTCATATCATCTGCAAATCGATATCTGTATTGTTTGTTTGACGAGTTCTTTTCTTGATTGGCTAAACACCCGTGGAAACCCTAGTTGGTTGGCTAAGCTTCATCTGTTTTTAATTTTTTTTTCTTTCTGATTTATATGTTACTTCTATTATATGTTGCTTTGGTGAACAAAAGATTTTTGTTTGGTTTGATTAATTCTTAAAAATTTCAGAGTTTCTTAAATATTAACATTTTCGACGATAAATTTTACTGTTTTTGTTATTTATTATGTAATTTTGAATTTAAAATTACTTAAAAGGGCATTCCTTTTTCCCTTTTCTCAAGATACCTAATTTGATACTTAGACCAGACATGCAATCTCTTAATGCTTTTCACTTGTTAGTAGGTTTCATTTCTATAACATCTTTATCTTTTTATTCCTCCTTCTAAGTATCCTCAATGTGTTTGTATGCCCTATTTATTGATAGTCAGTTGATTTTAGACGGAAGTTGATAATTTTAGCAAACTTCATCATCCAAATCTGGTTAAGTTGATTGGATATTTGCAAGGAATGTTTGTTGTAACTTAGAAGCTGATTTTGTATTATAAATTTTTATTTTTGTATGTCTAAATTTGAGAAATTTGCAAATCTTTGTTGTGTTTTATATGGATAAATCCTTGATAATGCATTATGTTTCATTTTATTATAGATTCAAAGACATGGAAGAAGTTGGTGAAGATGTGCAGCTAAAGCAAACTAGTGTGGAAAAGAGTATAGGGCATCATAAAACAGAGACAACCATGAAGGTTGTCAAATCAAAGGATTTTTTTTTGAATTACTAGTAAGTAATTATACAACTGAATGATATTAAATGCTCATTTGTTTTCCTTTCTGTCTCTTCTAAATTTAATGATATAAACTGTATAATTACCTCTTTTACTCCAAACAATAGTAGAATAATCAGGAGACTATCCTATTTTCAGTATGCAAAAAATATATTATACAATAGATCCTAAAAAAGAACTTATTGTCACTATTAGAAATTTGCCATCTAAATTTCAGTAATATTCAGTTCATTCCACAATGTAGATGAGTGAAGAGATATAGATAAATCATTCAGCATTTTCATGATACAGAGGCATTAACAAGTCTATTTCAATTCTTTTTCACAGATAAGAGAATAGATTTTCACAAGTTACAGTACAGATCAAGAAATGAGAAGAAAGATGAAAAAGAACCTATCAACTTGGTGATCCAAACCAGTCAGACAAATAGTCTGATTGTTTAGCTTCATTAAATCTTGCTTCATAATTGCTAAATGAAAATGAGTCGTCCTAACAATATAAATTAAAACGTTATCATATGCTGAACAATATCCATGATGATACGCTTAATGCAACAAAAAAACGCGTAGAAGAAACAAAACGAAACATTACCTGCATGTTGTTGTTTTCTTAAGCATGCATAGTTGGAAAAAGGTTTAAGTCTCCACTTCTTCTTCATCCTATACAGAAATAAGGTAATTAATCAACCAACATCATAGTGTTAATTAATATAAAAACCAATTGTAAGTAGTGTAAATCTCACATCATCAGAAGTTAACTTTGTATATGAGTTTGATGAGTACCCAACCCCAGGTTCTACTGAATATGTCATCTCATTGTCACTATTACAAAAAAATGTTTCCAACAGCAGAACTTTGCATTCCAATTTTCGAAAGTGGGCAAGTAACTTTAGTATGTCTTTCCATTCTGCAATACCCGCACTTTCTAACTTTGGACGATGTTTGCTTTTTCCCAACTTCTTTCCTTTAGTTCGTCTCGTAACAAGGTCTCGTGCTTTTGATTTTTTTTGACATCTCAGCTACGGGATCATTACAATTTTTTATTCCTCTTTTTCAGTTACATAAATACATTATTTTCTGTAATAATTTATGTAATTTATCATATTTATATGTAATTTCGATCATGTTAATATGTAAAAAAAATTATATAAAAACATGACAACTTTTTATTCCTTTTTTTCAGTTACATAAATGCATTACAATTTCCTATAACAATTTATGTAATTTATCATGTTTATGTAATCTGTAGGTGTTAGCCCTACAAGCCAATCTAGTTGGGCTTGTAAAACACTATTTATATATATTCATGTATTGAACATTATAGTTTATTATCTATAATTGAGGTATTTCTTTATCCATAAGTATTGTTATAATTGTTATAAATGACTTGTGAAGATAAAGCCCATGAGACACAATGGCAATGAAAAGGAATTGTAAGGTTTTACAATTATGAGGATCCTTATACATCAATGCCGTGTTTCTAAACTGTTCCTGGTCATTGTATTGTCAAGACAGGGCATTGACAATGCTCAAATACTGGCATATGTTAAGCCTTCATGCACTTGATGCATGCAACTGATCTCATAGGTTGAAAGTATAGAGATACTTGGGGATAACATATGGGTGCTTGTTAGTTGAACAAGTTCACTGAACATGACCCGCTATGAGAGTTCCATTTGGTATTTCACTCAAGTGTCTATGGTAAATACTCTCATGTGTCAATAGTGTAAATAATCCTTTCACTTGTGACACTAGGTCATCTTGTATGTGAACTGTCATACTTAGATTTCATCACGAACGGGTCCCAATCACGAGGATGCTTAAAGTAGGGTGTTAATGGGTATGACATGAAGCATACGAAGATGAATGAGTGGTCCAGAGAGGATTCATCACCCAAGTGATTAAGGGGACATAGCTCACATGTATTTGGCTTATATTAACTTATGGAAGTCCTTGGCCAAGGCAATACTTAAGGAGATAATATAAAGCTGCAGATCTAATATGGAATGGGTTAAGAGTAGACACTGAACCATGCTCTTTCCTATCCCATGATATTTGATGAAGGGATCGAATTACACAGACATATTGTACACAAAAGGCTAGTCGAAGCTTGATGACTCTCTTGGCATTTGGGTGGTCATGATGCATTGCTAGATGCTGCTCATGATCTATAAATATAAAGAGGAAATTCTTAATTGAATATATTATATTTATTGCCAACATGTTAAGGGCATAATGGGTCACACACAAAAAGTGATTAATGAAATTAAAATGAGATTGGGTTAGATTAAGTATTCATTAAGTGTTGTGGGCTTAATGTGAATATTTAATAATATATGTATAAGGGCTTTAGTGCAATAAGTCCAAGAGTTGGCGTACACTTATATGTTGTTGCCGCCTCCCGATGTAAGAGCTTACCTGAAATCGGTGCCTCTCTCCCTAAGAAAAGAGATTCGACCGAACACCTTGAGATTAAGGAGAATTTGATTCTTCTTGTTTCTTCAGGATAATTAAGGTAGAGGAGGAAGGTTACTCACAACCTAGACCACTAGCATCGTCTTTGATGGAGACTCAATTAAGAGTTGTAAACCCAAGTGCAGGTTATGTTCAAGTAATAAATTCTCGAGTGTCCGAGGTCGAACCACAGGGAAGCGTATTAGTAAGTATAAGTTTATAAATATATAAGACAAAGAAAGTAAACAAGATATTAGGGAATCAACAACAAAACAAAATAAACAAGATATTAGTGAACAAAATAAATAAAATAACATAAAAGAAATTAAACAAAATATAAAAAACAATAAGAAAAGATGTTGAGGTTAGAGAATCCACTCTTGGTGTTATGCTAAGATTAATCTTGTTTTATTACACAATTGAAATCCACAGATAAGGGAGGTTCCAATCGGAAGGTTTAGCAATTCAGTCCAAATTGTCCAACGTCCATAGCATATGATATTATGTTCATTTGGTGTCCTCAAAACTCATAAAAAGAGTCCAAGCATTCCTTATGCCAAGGTATATGTCTACAACAAATCAAGGTTATGAAACCAAGCATTTACTGTGCCATTTTCCTTGTCAATAATGAATCAAGATCCCTACTTTGTAAGTATGATTTTAAACCAAAAGAAAATATTATCTATACTAGTGTTTATAAATGATGATTCATTTTAGCTCATGTTTAAGAGACTAACCTTAGCATTTACCAAAAGCTTCACCTCATCACCTCAACAATATGATTAGCAACACATACTAGATATGAATAAAATGAAAAGAAATGTAAGAAGCATAAGTAAATAAAAAAAGAAAACTAGAGAAAGGAAAGAAGAAGAAAACTTAGAGAATTTTATTACAATGGCTAATATCCTACCAATCTATAATGTATCCCAATACTCATCCAAGGCCCTCTATTTATACACATTTTGGAGAGCTAAATGACAAGAGACAAGCTTTATAAATTTCAAAGGTAGGTATAATAGGTGGGTGCATTTTTCTAACAATTTTCGTCATGTTGTATGACAATTCTGATCAGCCAGCTTGATGGTCGATTTTGTCAATGTTGGAGGCTCGATCGGATCAAATGGTCTTCTAGAAAAATATGCCCCTATCAGTTACTGATCCATAGCCGTTGGAATCAGATCATTTGCTCATGTGGATCGGAAGATATGGTCAAAATACCAAAACTGTGCAGAACAGACGTCATTGCACATCAGCCAACTTGATGGTTGATTTCGGTAGGGAAAACGACTCCGTTTCAAGAAGTGTAAAACATGAAAAAGATAGATATGCCTCTTAAATTTGCACTGTAAAAATTTCAACCTTAATGCTTCGGTGAAACTCCAGATATAGCTGATATGGCAAACGGTGTCGGAACTGGAACTGAATTGGATTTGCCCTTAATTCTTGATTTAACCTAGTAATCTGAAATCACTCAAAGAAACTCATGAAAAACACCAAATTACATAAAAATGTAAAAGATCATAAACACAAGTAGACTAAGCAATAATAAGTCGTATTTGACACAAAACAATAATAAAACATAACTAAAAACTATATAATTATACGAGTTATCACACCCCCACACTTAGATTGTTGCTAGTCCCTAGCAACGACTCAATAAAAATAAAATAAGAAAATCTAATCTAATCCATTTTCGTAGGAAATCACGGTGGCACTTAGCATGTGACACAAGCCTTTAAACCCCTAGGTGTCCCTAGTGGACGAGTTTAGTCTCGTGAGGGTTTGCTAGAACGATACCCACAAACATTGAAAAACTAAAATATAAGTAAACTACATACACTAAAAATATTTACTCCTAATCCTTTCAATATAAATTAGAGACAATCTTTGAACAAGTCTTATAAACTAATCAATAGCTCAAAGAATTTCACAAAAATTCATGCTTGAATGTAAATAAATGAGTTAAGCCAATATTAACATAACATATTTCAATCAAAATAGTGCATATTCAACTTAATCTCAACTTCTCACTATACTCTCATGATTTTCACTCTTTAAAGTAGTGGTAAAGTGTTTACACTCAATCAATCTCATGAAAACAGTTCTACCATATGCTTGCTTGTCCACCCATTCTCCACTATTTAGATCATACAACTTCATAAATCAAGAGGTCTTTTTTCAAGGTTGTAATGGGGCCAAAGGATTATAATGTAGTTAAAGAACAAAAGGATAAAGATATCACAAAGGTTCCAAAGAGTTCATAGAGTTTAGAGACATAATAAGATCATACGAATAAAACTTCTCAAAACTCTTATAAAGCACATAATAACATAGGCTAAATATTCATGTCGAGCCTTTGCTTCATTCTAACCAACTTTGTAACATCTTTTTCTTTACTTTAACTAGAAGTTCAAGAGAAGATTTTTTTTTTTTATATGGGAATGTATTTGACAATGATCCCTTTCTTTTTCTCTTGACTTTTGCCTCTCTCCTCCCCCACACTTATCTTTCGTTCTAACCCAAATTTTCAAAAAGTATCCCTTGTTTTTGCAATATGTCTCAAAATATATAATCCATCTTTAGAACAAGGGTAAGGATATAAGTATATTTAGGCTAGGTGTAAGTTGTGGTTACCAATAAAACAGCATATTTAATGTAGGCTCAAATTGGCTCACTAGTGGGGATGTTCTCTTAGAACATTAATAATGGATGGCTGTTTGGCTCTGGTTATAATCCTAATGCCTCTATCATATTCATGTTGTCACATGTATCAATATAGTCTCAAACGGTTTAAAGCAAGTTCTAGAGAATCATGTAATCATAAGAGCACTCAAGAAAGAAATTAGATTGATTTGTATAATGCATCAATCATTATAGGCTCAAAAACTCACAAGGATGATTATACAAGTCAGATTAAGTCTAAACATGCTTCTTTCTCAATCAACATATCATATTAACATTGGCTCATAAAAAGGTTGATATCAAGCTCAATTCTCATGAAAATCTTCTCACTAATAAATCTGTTTTAGACTTATGCAATTCATATCTCATTATAGTATTGAAAGTAACTAAAAAAAACACACTAAGTCTAAACATGCTTTTTTTTTTTTTTTTTTTTGAAGAAGAAGATTAAATCAAACTGACAAGGTATGTCTCAAGTCTCCCTTACTCAGACCTTGTTCAGAATGAATACTTCTAAATGTTTTAAAACACAACAATTTTTTTTTTTATTTTTTTTAGCAAAATATGTCCCTTACCCCCTACTAAAATATGACATTGTCCCCAATGTCAAATTTTAAAGGTAGAATTTAGGAGATATTACCTGCAGAGGTTGCTAACCACTTATTATAACTGAGACACAACAAACAAAATGTTAGATAATGTCACAAAGACAAAGTGCAATCCACTCCTTGCTCGTCCATATCTCTTTTTCTTTTTCCGAGCGTTTGCGAAACAACCGTAGCAGATAAATACTCATAAGCTTGGAGCTTTTTGAGTAAATCTTCAATGGTTGTAGCAGAAATTATGGTTCTCCTTGCCTCTGAAAACATGAATCCATTATCCACAGCATTATCTAAATATGAAAGCAAATTACTAAAATAACCATTAATATTAAGCAAACCAATGGGTTTCTTATTTGTGACCAAAGATGACCAAGAAGCCACGCAAGCTATTTCTTCCAATGTACCCAGACCTCCTGGTAAAGCAATGAATGCATCGGCAGAATGGTACATGATTGTCATCCGTTCAGGGATACTCCAGACTTGTATTTCCTTACCCACGGTAGGTCCACAAAAATCTGTGAATAGTTTTGGCACGATTCCTAGGATTGGACTTCCTCCGGCGTGTGCTGCTGTAGCGACTGCTCCCATTAAACCCGTACTACCGCCTCCATAAATCAACTGGATCTTTTGTTGGCAAGTATTACTCCAACTCTTATGGCTTCATCAGCGAATATGTTATTTTTCCCTGGATAAGCACCTCCAAAGACACAAATTTTTTTAATGCGCTGGGACGAAGTGCTTTCCATTTTTTTTCTTTTTCGAGTGCCTGAAAGAGAATGAGTACATGGTGTAATATATAGAGGACTGAGTAGTGAATCAGACAAGAGTAATAATGTCGCCGAAAGTGTATCTGACCTGTCAGAAGAAAATGTTAACCTAACAAAAGATTTTTGCGTGATTTCAGGAAGAAAATCTAAAAGAGAAGAAAAAGCAACCGTAAAAGACCAATGCAAAAAAAAAAAACGAGAATAATTACACAAATCGTAAATTAAACCGAAATGAAGTTATTGCAAATCAAACCAAAAGCTGAGAAGTCATTTATTGTAGTTGTGATTGTGGCTCACATCTTCCTCTGGTTTTACGGCCAGAAACGGCTTAAACGCCTTCTATGAGTCGAGGATATGCTTCCCATCCAGTTTTCTTACAAGCTGGCAAACAGGGTCTTTTAACATCAGATTCCCAAGATGTTGCCATTCCCTTTGGAATTGCGGCCATAAATCAAGAATTTCTCTTTGTACGTCTCCACTAGGATGCGTCTCAAGAGAAAGTTGGATATTACCCAAATTCTCCTTACTCAGTCCATCCTTAATGAATTCAATTTTATCATCTCGATTAGAGGACGGAATCCCAATAGAACGACATTTACCGTTACACGTCCATCGTGCACATTTGTGGCAATTTGAACTCATGCGCTTTGCTCGTCGCTTCTTTGCAAAAGTGCTTCTACCTGTACCTGGTAAATGCAAAACAGGAAGATATTCATCTTCACGTACCTTGGCTTCAATTATCCAACGTATGTCTTCAGGAATCCCTTTGTGCATAAGCATTCTTAATCTTTCGAATCGAACTTGGTAAAGCTTCAGTAAAATATTTCGAGGAAAAGGAGGAAATCGTTTCTGCAATCTTGTGAGAATATCATCCATCTTGAAAAAAAAATGAAAAAGAAATTGAAAGAGAAATTTATATACAATATCAGTTTTGTGGGTAGCTGATGGAACCGACTTAAATAATCACGGAGTACCGTTATCCGCCATTTAACCGGAAAAAAAAATGTATTTTTTTTTTGTTGAAGATTAGTAAAAATTATATTTACATCTAGTTATTTTCAAAACAAGGATCAGAAAGAAAAACAACTTCTTCTTGAGTAACATGATTTTCCAAAAAGAGTTTGAGTCTTTGTCGATTTACCTTGATACACATGCTTAACCACATGAGGATTCTCAATGTCAACTGCTCCATAATGATACACATGCTTAACCACAAATGGGCCAATCCATCTTGATCTCAACTTACCAGGAAATATGTGAAGTCTAGAATTATAAAGTAGAACTTTTTGCCCAACATCAAATGTTTTTCTTGAAATTAACTTGTCATGAAAGGCTTTAGTTCTTTCTTTATGAATTTTAGAATTCTCATATGCATCTTTTCTGAGTTCCTCAAGTTCATTTATGCCTGGAAAAGTTTCATTCTCACCCAAAAAGGAATATTTTAGCTCGGATGGCAATGGTTTTAAATCCAGCTTGGGTGGTTCAATAGTTGATGGTACAGTGACATTTGTGAGTGATGGAAGTTCCTCAAACTTTTGTTTCCAACAATGCTTAACCTGAAAAGAATTTAACAAAGAATCAGTGTGTGAAATTTCTGAAGCATTATCAAACTCACATTCAATTAAATAAGCTTCTAAAGGATCATGGAATGTGGTAGTGGTGAGATGTTCATGAACAAGTTCTTCAATGAAATCCACTTCATGTACTTCTGAATCATCACCAGGTTGCTTGCAAGTGTTGAACACATTTAATTCTAAAGTCATATTTCCAAAAGAAATGTTCAACATACCATTCCTGCAATTTATCAGAGCATTAGAAGTTGCAAGAAATGGACGGCCTAATATAACAGGAATTTGAACATTTGGATTTGAAACAGGATGTGTGTCCAAAACAATAAAATCAACAGGGAAGTAAAAATTATCAATTTGAACCAAAACATCTTCAACTATCCCTCGAGGAATTTTTACAGAACGATTAGCTAGTTGAAGTGTAACAGGTGTTTCCTTGAGTTCACCTAAACCTAACTGTTGATAAACAGAAAAAGGCAAAAGATTAACACTAGCACCAAGATCAAGCAATGCACGTTCTATTCTAGTGTTTCCAATGATGCATGAGATTGTTGGACATCCAGGATCTTTGAATTTTGGTGGAGTAAGGTGCTGAATGATTGAGCTCACACTTTCCGTCAGAAATGCTTTCTTTTGTACATTATGTTTCCTTTTAACTGTGCATATGTCCTTCAAATATTTAGCATAAGATGGAACTTGTTTGATTGCATCCAATAAAGGAATGTTAATCTTAACTTGTTTGAAAAGTTCATAAATTTCTGCATTTTGATTCAAATTCTTTATTGTTTGCAACCTTTGAGGAAAAGGAGCAGGATGCATACCTTTTTCTTTGTCCAAATTTTCAAGAAGTTCAGACTTACCATCATCCTTACCATTACTTTTCGGAGGGGAAGGAGGATCTTGGTCTTTTGATGGAATCTTTTTGTCAATTGCCTTTCCACTTCGAAGAGTTGTGATAGAACTGGCATTTTCCTGTTGAGTTTCATTGGAGCAAGAAACAAGACATTGAGTAGAAGGGTTAGGCTGAGGTTGAGCAGGAAACTTACCTTTTTCTTGAATGCGTAATGAAGCTGTCAATGTGGACAAGGTTTTTTTGATCTCAATGATGTCCTGTGAAGTCCGGTTATTCACATTTGCTTGTGTTTGCATGAATGCTTGCAATGTCTCTTCCAAGGTTTGTACACGTGAAGGTTGATAGGAAAAAGTGTTGCCCCGCTTTTGAGATTGTGGTACCTGAACATGATTATTATTCCGCCAACTGAAGTTGGGATGATTTCTCCATTCAGGGTTATACGTTTCAGAGTAAGGAGAAGGAAAAGGCTTTTTAAATGTGTTTATGGAATTTACTTGATCATGCAACGCTTCTTTAAGAATGGGAATGTTTGGACATTCAGAAGTGGGGTGTCCCATGATTTCACAAATTCCACAACTTTCTTCATTTTTAACCGTTTTGACTTCTTTTACTTCTCTAAGTTCCATGGCTTCAATCTTTCTAGCCAAATTAGCTAGTTTAGCTTTTATCTCATCTTCTTGACTAAAATGATATTTTCCTCTGTTAGAAACAACATTAGATCTATTGGAACTTTCAGAGGAATTATCTGTGTGCCAGGCTTGAGAGTTATCTGCCAAATGGTCTAGGTAGTCAAAGGCTTCTTCAGGTTCTTTTTCTAGAAACTCACCATTACACATTGTTTCAACAAATTGTTTAGTTTCGGGAGTTAAACTTTCATAAAAGAAACTAATAAGACGCCATTTTTCAAAACCATGATGTGGACAAGAACTTAACAAATCTTTAAAACGCTCCCAGCACTGAAAAAATGCTTCATTTTGATTTTGATTGAAATTTTGAATCTGTCTTTTCAAAGCAGTAGTTTTATGTGCTGGGAAAAATTTCTTTAGAAACTCAGTTTGTAATTCTTGCCATGTGCCAATTGACCTTGGTTTTAAATTATGAAGCCAAATTTTTGCTTTATCTTTTAAAGAAAAAGGAAATAATTTTAGCTTGACAATTTTATTTGTGCATTGTTGGTCATTAAAGGTGACACATACATCTTCGAAGTCTTTTAGAAACGAGTAAGCACTTTCCGATTCTAACCCATGGAAATTTGGAAGCAAAGCTATCATACCTGGTTTAAAACGAAAGTTGTTTGCATTGAGAGGAAAAATAAAACAAGAGGGTGATGATCTTCGAGTTGGTTGCAAGTAGTCACGCATGGTGCGTACTTGTCTGTTCTCATCTTCAGCATGAACACTTTCATTGTCAGCCATGTTAGGAGTTCTATTAGAAAGATTACCTGAAAAAGTTTCACAATAAAATCTAACTAAACGACGAGATCTAAAATCACGTCGCCAAAAAAGCATAAAACAAAGTTAACATACAGATTAGGCGGTATAACCAGCCAATAAAAATAAACAAAGTTAATATACAATATATATATAAATATATAGAAAATTAGGCGGTATAACCAGCCAATAAAAATAAAAATAAATATACTTATAAACTTATATACTTAGTATTGCTTCCCCGGCAACGGCGCCAAAAACTTGATGGAGACTCAATTAAGAGTTGTAAACCCAAGTGCAGGTTATGTTCAAGTAATAAATTCTCGAGTGTCCGAGGTCGAACCACAGGGAAGCGTATTAGTAAGTATAAGTTTATAAATATATAAGACAAAGAAAGTAAACAAGATATTAGGGAATCAACAACAAAACAAAATAAACAAGATATTAGAGAACAAAATAAATAAAATAACATAAAAGAAATTAAACAAAATATAAAAAACAATAAGAAAAGATGTTGAGGTTAGAGAATCTACTCTTGGTGTTATGCTAAGATTAATCTTGTTTTATTACACAATTGAAATCCACAGATAAGGGAGGTTCCAATCGGAAGGTTTAGCAATTCAGTCCAAATTGTCCAACGTCCATAGCATATGATATTATGTTCATTTGGTGTCCTCAAAACTCATAAAAAGAGTCCAAGCATTCCTTATGCCAAGGTATATGTCTACAACAAATCAAGGTTATGAAACCAAGCATTTACTGTGCCATTTTCCTTGTCAATAATGAATCAAGATCCCTACTTTGTAAGTATGATTTTAAACCAAAAGAAAATATTATCTATACTAGTGTTTATAAATGATGATTCATTTTAGCTCATGTTTAAGAGACTAACCTTAGCATTTACCAAAAGCTTCACCTCATCACCTCAACAATATGATTAGCAACACATACTAGATATGAATAAAATGAAAAGAAATGTAAGAAGCATAAGTAAATAAAAAAAGAAAACTAGAGAAAGGAAAGAAGAAGAAAACTTAGAGAATTTTATTACAATGGCTAATATCCTACCAATCTATAATGTATCCCAATACTCATCCAAGGCCCTCTATTTATACACATTTTGGAGAGCTAAATGACAAGAGACAAGCTTTATAAATTTCAAAGGTAGGTATAATAGGTGGGTGCATTTTTCTAACAATTTTCGTCATGTTGTATGACAATTCTGATCAGCCAGCTTGATGGTCGATTTTGTCAATGTTGGAGGCTCGATCGGATCAAATGGTCTTCTAGAAAAATATGCCCCTATCAGTTACTGATCCATAGCCGTTGGAATCAGATCATTTGCTCATGTGGATCGGAAGATATGGTCAAAATACCAAAAGGGTGCAGAACAGACGTCATTGCACATCAGCCAACTTGATGGTTGATTTCGGTAGGGAAAACGACTCCGTTTCAAGAAGTGTAAAACATGAAAAAGATAGATATGCCTCTTAACTTTGCACTGTAAAAATTTCAACCTTAATGCTTCGGTGAAACTCCAGATATAGCTGATATGGCAAACGGTGTCGGAACTGGAACTGAATTGGATTTGCCCTTAATTCTTGATTTAACCTAGTAATCTGAAATCACTCAAAGAAACTCATGAAAAACACCAAATTACATAAAAATGTAAAAGATCATAAACACAAGTAGACTAAGCAATAATAACTCGTATTTGACACAAAACAATAATAAAACATAACTAAAAACTATATAATTATACGAGTTATCAGTCTTGGAAAAACATAATCTCAACCTTGTGAAGGCTTTCAGATCACTTGTGTGGATTACTGTTAGAGGTCGGACAATTGGACGACTTTGGTCTTCGACAAGCGAGCATTGTGTACAAGAGCAAGAACATCAAGAATCTGTGATGTGGTATCGACAATCTCCATTACAGAGGTATGAGATTTTGATTGTTATCTGTTATTGACAGGCTGATCGTTTTGAATTCATAGGCAGATCCATGGAGGGATTCGGTGTCTCTTTGTTTTTGTTTTAATTCCGCTGCGTTGTATTATTAACTGTTGATTAAATTATACATTATCTCTGTTTGAGCATGAGCCGAATCCCAACAGTGGTATCAGAGCCTCGCTTATGTTATTCATATACGATCTATGCTTTGATTGTTACCTTTAACAAAATTGTTTTGTTTTTTGAGTTATTTTGATCCGATTGTCACTAACTGAATTTGTGAGAATTTGCACTTGTAGTGTTTCGTTGAAGGCAGTAGTTAATCATGATGAATTCTTGTTGATTATTTGGTTTAAAATTGTTTTAAACTGATTAATGCAACTGGCGAAAGTTTGGCAGCGACTGAAAACTGTTTTGCCTGCTTTGCGCAAATTTGGTGATTTTAGTGAGAAAAACTTGTAGATTTTTCTTGGCTGATTTTTAATGCATGTTTTAATGATTTTTAGGATTTAAAATTGCTTAGAATTTTCTTGGCAAGCCTAAAAAATCATAAAACTGATTTAGCATTGAAAAGTTGGAAGCTATGAAAAACGGATAGACAACCTTAGGGAGGTAGGGGTCGACGGCTACCCACATTATACATGGGGTGCGCCTCCTTTGCTAGGGTTTTTGGTTCTATCAGATTCTCACAGCTTATGAATTTTAGCAATATTAAGTTACTAATGTTGTAGTATCCTAGTTGAGATACAACACTAAAAATTAGTAATTATGGTAATATTGTTAAAATAATTAAATCACCAAAATAAGAATTTACATGAATATTCAATTAAATTATTTAATTGGATTATAATTTAATTAAAGGAAATAATCCTAATTGGATTAGGATTTATTCTAATGAGATTAGAATAAATGTTTATTATTTTCTTTGAATTAAATTATGGATCAATGTAATCAATAATGGTAATTAGAGATTAAAGCATGATTTATATGTTCATAAATTGTTTGTGAATGTATGGGATGATTATGGACTTAGACCCAATATGATTGTGGATGGTTAAATTTAATTTTATGGGTTTTATTAAATTAAATAGGGACTGTGTGCCCTGCCTTATCTCTCATTTTCTGGAGTTGTAAAAATTCTTTCCTCACCTAACTCCCCTCAAATGTAACTTGAGGTTTCTTTATTACAAATGTAATTAGTTACATCAAAGTGTAAAATTAGGATTAGTTAGGAATAATTTTTGTAACTTGAAGATGAAGAAAGGCGCCATGAAGAAAAGCGGATTACAAGAAAGCTTTGAAGACTACGTATGTAATCACCTAGGAATTTGACCAACTAATTTCCTTTCATGGCTCAAGGAAATTAGATTAGAAAAGTCCATAATCATCCATGTAAAAGGCTTGTTATAGATTTATTTTATGCGATATTATAAATGCTATGAATGTTTATTATCATGAGACTTAAAGAAAAGGAAATCCCTCTTTACAATATTGAGTCACATGTTTCGCATGATAAAGTTGCCTTCCATCATCATAACAAAATAACCAGAATTCTTCTAGTAGGAGGCTTGTTGAGTCACTCAAGGTCAAACTACTATACGAATATATTTGAGTTATGAAATTGGGTCTTATTCAACTAATGCTATGTTGTCCGGATGCTTTCAAACTTGACCGCATAGTGTTAGAGGCAAAGTTAGGCGAAGTACATATGATGTGCTTAGACAAAGAGTTGTCACCTAACTGATCTGGGAGTTGCATAGAGATACAATTGATAAGCTATGTTATCTACCCAACTAGGCTTGTTGTAATTTGTTGAGTCACTCAAGGTTGCAACATGTTGAAAGGGATCCCAGCCCACTAGAAATACCTTGATGAGATTTTCGAATAATAGTGGGGGCTATTATCTCGAAAAATTAGTAGGAGAACCAATAAGAGATTTAACACCTCATCTTGAATTGGTATAAATGCATGAATATAACTGATATATACTTTTTCCTTATTAGGTTGTTGAAAATGGTTAATACATTAACTGTACTGTGTGGCATTATGAATACCATTAGTCCAAAATGTTTGGATTGGTACATGAGATTGAGAAGCGTTCTCAATGAAAGGAAGGTTGCTCACTTGACAAGTCAAGAAGAACTTATAGAAGTTTCTAGGTTGACTGTGTTTGTGATTGAACTGAATCTTTCTACTATTAAATCCAATTCCTGGATAATTGATTCAGGATGCGGTTCACATCTATGTAATGACATTGCGATGTTGAAGGGAAGTAGAAAGTTGAGCAAAGATGAAGTAGTTCTAAGAGTAGGCAATGGTGCAAAAGTTGCAGCATTGGCCGTTGGAACATGTGCTTTATCTTTGCCGTCTGGCATGAAATTGGAACTGAAAGATTGTTACTTTGTTCCAGTATTGTCTAGAAACATCATTTCGGTTTCATACCTCACTGTTGATGATGGTTTCGAGATAAGAATGAGGGCAATAATTGCTCCATCATTCTTAAAGACATTCACTATGGATCGGTAACATTACTTAATGGATTATATGTTTTGGATCCAGAGATGCCTATGTTCAATATAAATGTCAAGAAAGCAAGAAAGGATGATCCAAGTAAGACTTACATCTGGCACTGTAGACTTGGTCATATCAATGAGACAAGGATTTCCAAATTGCATAAACATGATTATTTGGAACCCTTTGATTATGAATCATATGGGACTTGTGAATGTTGTCTCCTTGGTAAGATGACCAAGACTCCTTTTACTGGAAAGAGTGAGAGAGTTGGTGTTTTATTGAGCTTAATACATTCAGATGTATGTGGGCCACTAAACACAGCTGCTAGAGGTAATTTCTCATACTTCATAACCTTTATCGATGATCATTCTAGATATGGTTATGTGTATCTGATGAGATACAAGTTTGAAGCTTTTGAAAAGTTCAAAGAGTTCAGAGCTGAAGTAGAGAAACAGGATGGGAAAAATATTCTAGCTCTTAGATCGGTCGAGGAGGAGAATATTTAACCCATGATTTCTTGGATCATTTGACAAATAATGGAATTCTGTCACAATGGACTCCACTTGGAACTCCTCAGCATAACGGAGTGTCCGAGAGGAGAAATCGAACCTTGTTGGACATGGTTCGGTCCATGATGTCTAAGGCTGATCTTCCGATATCCTTTTGGGGATATGCCTTAGAAACTGCAACTTACCTTCTAAATAGGGTTCCAAGCAAGTCGATAGATAAGGTACCATATGAGATATGGAATTGCAAGAAGCCATGTTTATCTTTTCTAAAGATTTGGGGATGTACTGCTTTTGTGAAGCAAGTACCTTCTGATAAGCTGGGAGCTAGATCAGAAAAATGTAAGTTTGTGGGATATCATAAAGAGACTGCTGGATATTACTTTTATAGTCCTACTGATCAAAAGGTCTTTATGTCAAAACACGCTGTTTTTCTAGAGAAAGAGTTTCTACTAGAAGGATTCAGTGGGAGTAAAATAGATCTTGAAGAAGTTTAAGAACCACAACCTAACATTCCCTCAAAACCTGAGCCATTGGTCGAAGCATTGGATGCTCAGACTAATGCTCAAGAAATACAAGTACTCCGAAGGTCTAGTAGGGAGAGGCAAACTCCAATAAGATATGGATTTCTTTTGGAAAGAGATGGTTTGCCCATTGATAATGAACCTGTTACCTATGAGGAAGCGATGTCGGACATCAATTCCAAGAAATGGCTAGAAGCCATGAAATTCGAAATGTATTCCATGGAAGTTAACCAAGTTTGGTCTTTAGTTGATCCACCTGAAGGGATAAAACCCATAAGGTGTAAATGGGTCTACAAGATAAAGACAGACATGGATGGCGAAGTACAAACGTATAAGGCCAGATTGGTTGCAAAAGGTTATAATCAAGTTGAAGGCATTGATTTTGAAGAAACTTTTTCACCAATTGCCATGGTAAAGTCCATTAGGATTATGCTTGCTATTGCTGCATACCATGATTATGAGATATGGCAGATATATGTAAAAACTACATTCTTTTACGGGAATTTGCAAGACGAAGTGTATATGACACAACATGAAGGTTTTTCATCCAAGGCCACATCTAATAAGGTTTGCAAGCTACAAAAGTCCATTTATGGACTAAGGCAAGCATCTCGGAGTTGGAACATCAGGTTTGATGAAACAATTAAAGAATTTGGTTTCATTAAGAATCCTGATGAACCATGTGTTTACAAGAAGGTAAACGGACATGCAGTTGTATTCCTAGTGTTATATGTCGACGACATATTTCTCATAGGAAATGATGTAGCTATGCTTCAGACCATCAAGGTCTGGCTATCCAAACAGTTCTCCATGAAGGATTTGGGAGAAGTAGCATATATTCTGGGAATTAAGATCTATAGAGATAGATCGAAAAGGCTGCTTGGATTATCCCAATCCGTTTACATAGACAAGGTGCTAAAGAGGTTTAGCATGGATATCTCCAAAAGAGGTAACTTGCCTATGGTACATGGTGTACAACTCTCGAAAGAGATGTGTCCTAAAACTTATGAAGAAAGGACACAGATGGATAGGATCCCTGTGCTTCGGCAATAGGATCTATCATGTGCGCCATGTTGTGCGCAAGACCAGATGTATCGTTCGCTCTGAGTGTCACGAGCCGATACCAAAGCAATCCTGGTGAAAGTCACTAGACTGCTGTGAAGAATATCCTCAAGTACTTGAGAAGAACTAAGGATATTTTCTTGGTCTATGGAGGGGCTGAACTCCAAGTAAAGGGTTATACAGATGCTAGATTCCAAACTAAAAGGGATGACAGTAAATTGTAGGGCGGTTACGTATTTACCTTAAATAGAGCTACAGTCAGTTGGAAAAGTTACAAACAGACTACAACTGCAGATTCAACAACAAAGGCTGAATACATCTTTGCGTGTGAAGCAGCGAAGGAGGCTGTTTGGATTAAGAAGTTCATAACTGAACTTGGTGTGGTTCCAAGCATTGTTGATCTAGTACCACTTTACTGTGATAACAATGGAGCCATAGCGCAAGCTAAGGAACCACGGTCTCATCACAAATCCAAATATGTATTGCGGCAATATCACTTGATTAGAGACATAATTCAAAGAGGTGATATAAGTATGGAAAGGGTACCCACAGAGGACAATATAGCTGTCACTAAGGTTCTGTCCCAGTAGAAACACAATCGTCACATGGAAGGACATGGGCTTAAGTACATGGGCGATTGGTTTTAGTGCTAGTGGGAGATTGTAGGTAGTAGCCCTACATGCCAATCTAGTTAGGCTTGTAAAACACTATTTATATATATATATATATTCATGTATTGAACATTATAGTTTATTATCTATAATTGAGGTATTTCTTTATCCATAAGTATTGTTATAATTGTTATAAATGACTTGTGAAGATAAAGCCCATGAGACACAATGGCATTGCAAAGGAATTTTAATGTGTTACAATTATGAGGATCCTTATGCATCAATGCCGTGTTTCTAAACTGTTCCTGGTCATTGTATTGTCAAGACAGGGCATTGACAATGCTCAAAGACTGGCATATGTTAAGCCTTCATGCACTTGATGCATGCAACTGATCTCATAGGTTGAAAGTATAGAGATACTTGGGGATAACATATGGGTGCTTGTTAGTTGAACAAGTTCACTGAACATGACCCGCTATGAGAGTTCCATTTGCTATTTCACTCAAGTGTCTATGGTAAATACTCTCATGTGTCAATAGTGTAAATAATCCTTTGACTTGTGACACCAGGTCATCATGTATGTGAACTGTCATACTTAGATTTCATCATGAACGGGTCCCAATCACGAGGATGCTTAAAGTAGGGTGTTATTGGGTATGACATGAAGCATACGAAGATGAATGAGTGGTCCAGAGAGGATTCATCACCCCAAGTGATTAAGTGAACATATCTCACATGTATCTGGCTTATATTAACTTATGGAAGTCCTTGGCCAAGGCAATACTTAAGGAGTTAATATAAAGCTGCAGATCTAATATGGAATGAGTTAAGAGTAGACACTGAACCATGCTCTTTCCAATCCCGGGATATTTGATAAAGAGATCGAATTATACATACATATTGTACACGAAAGGCTAGTCGAAGCTTGATGACTCTCTTGGCATTTGGGTGGTCATGATCCATTTCTAGATGCCGCTCATGATCTATAAATATAAAGAGGAAACTTTTAATTGAATTTATTATATTTATTGCCAACATGTTAAGGGCCTAATGGGTCACACACAAAAGGTGATTAATGAAATTTAAATGTGATTGGGTTAGATTAAATATTCATTAAGTGTTGCGGGCTTAATGTGAATATTTAATAATATATGTATAAGGGCTTTAATGCAATAAGTCCAAGAGTTGGCATACACTAAACCTAGTAATAAATATACACCTCTTATGTTGTTGCCACCTCCCGATGTAAGAGATTACCTGAAATCGACGCCTTTCTACCTAAGAAGAGAGATTCGGCCGAACACCTTGAGATTAAGGAGATTCGATTCTTCTTGTTTCTTTAGGATAATTAAGGTAGAGGAGGAAGGTTACTAACAACCTAGACCACTAGCATCGTTTTGGCAAAACATAATCTCAACCTTGTGAAGGCTTTCAGATCACCTATGTAGATTACTGTTAGAGGTCGGACAATTGGACGACTTTGGTCTTCGACAAGCGAGCATTGTGTACAAGAGCAAGAACATCAAGAATTTGTGATGTGGTATCGACAATCTCCATTACAGAGGTATGAGATTTTGATTGTTATCTGTTCTTGACAGCCTGATTGTTTTGAATTCATAAGCAGATCCATGGAGGGATTCAGTGTCTCTTTGTTTTTGTTTTAATTCCGCTGCGTTGTATATTTAACTGTTGATTAAATTATATATTTTCTCTGTTTGAGCAAGAGCCGAATCCCAACATAATTTTGGTCATGTTAATATGTAAAACTAAATTACATAAAAACATGATAACTTTTGATTTTTTTTTCTATTACATAAATACATGACAATATCCTATAATGATTTATGTAATTTGTCATGTTTCTATATAATTTCGATAATATTAATATGTAAAAAAAAAGTACATAAAAATATGAGAACTTTTGATTCCCTTTTTTCAGTTACATAAATACATTAGAAATTCCTGTAATGATTTATGTAATTTGTTATGTTTATATGTAATGTCGGTCATATTAATATGTAAAACAAAATTACATAAAAATATGACAACTTTTGATTCTCTTTTTTTGTTACATAAATACATTACAATATCCTGTAATGATTTATGTAATTTATCATGTTTATATGTAATTTTGATCATATTAATATGTAAAAAAAATTACATACAAACATGACAACTTTTGATTCCCTTTTTTCATTATATAAATACATTATAATATCCTGTAATAATTTATGTAATTTGTCATGTTTATATGTAATTTCGGTCATGTTAATATGTAAAAAAAAAAATTACATACAAACATGACAACTTTTGATTCCCTTTTCTCGTTACATAAATACATTACAATATCCTGTAATGATTTATGTAATTTGTCATGTTTATATATAATTTCGGTCATGTTAATATGTAAAAAAAAAAAAAAAATTACGTACAAGCATGACAACTTTTGATTTTTTTTTCCATTACATATGTAGACACCTAATTTTGTCCGGGCCACTAAACAGGTATGTTTTCTTCCTATATTGATGTTTCCGAGTATAAAAAGACTGTTTTCATCCTGCAGGTGGTACTCCGAGACTTAATTTAAGAGGGCGAGCACAAAAAGTCAAACTTGAAAAAAGTCAACCCCGAAAAAGTCAACCCCGAAAAAGTTAACCCCAGAAAGTCAACTACTGAAAAAGTCAACCCACTTTCAAAATCAAGATTTTAAGTTCAAGGTCTACTTTGAAAGATATGGAGTTCGGAAGTTGGGATTTGGAGATTCAGTAGAAAAGAAATCCTAATCCGAGAAATTTGGGGAAAAGTGCTTAAACGATCAAACTGGTCGAAATTGAAGGTTCCAAATGAAAGATAAGCACTGACTACGGGTAATGGAGAAGTCACTTGCAAGAAAAACCGAAAGAAAAATCAATCCGGGAGAAAACCGAGAATTAGGGTTTTTAGTGGATTTCGGTGAAATCGGGAAGAATCACAGAAATGGCCCGACTTGGTAAGACCAAAGCCCCCAATGGATGAAGAATGGTTAAAAAGGATGGCCCAAGGATCAGATTGAAGAAAATCTGAAAATCGGATTTGTTTTGAGCAAAACCGGGTTTCGGAGGTAAAAGGGCAAAATTGGAAAAATTTGGGAAAAATAGCAAATGGACTCCGAAAATTATGGAAAATTTGTCAATCTCATTCTTAAATCATTTGAAGGAGATTGGCGAAAGAAAATCTTGATTCCGAGTTCGTTTGCAAAATGGCCAAATCCCGGGCTTCTTATGTATTAATTCAAAAAGATAAATCCCGGAAAAATAGCAAATGGACTCCAAAAATTCTGAAATTTGGCAAATCTCATTTTTAAATTATTTGGAAGAGATTGGCGAAAGAAAATCTTGATTCCGAGTTCGTTTGCAAAATGGCCAAATCCCGGGCCTCCTATGCAGTAATTCAAGCTGATAAATCCCGAAAAAATACCAAATGAGCTCCAAAAATTATGAAAACTTCCAGATCACACTTTTTAATTATTTTGAAGAGATTGGTGAAGAAAAATCTTGATTTGGAGCTCGTTTTAAAAATGGTAAAATGTAGGGGCATAAAAGGGCATTTTTGGGAAGAAAAATCCAAATAAATAGCAAACGGACTCGGATAATTTTGAAAACTTCCAGAACTCAATATTTTATTATTTTGGAAGTATTAAAAAAAGAAAAATTGAATTTGGAGTCCGTTTGATATTTACTTGCATCCGGGGGGGCAAAATGGTCACTTCACCCAAGCAACCGAAAAGGGCTTTTTTGGGCCTTTCAAAAATCAGAGCTGGGCTGGAAAAGAGAAGTGCTGGCCTGCCCAAGCCCAAAGGAAGGAGGAAGCTTGATTTTTTTTCAATCAAGTGGTTAAAAATCAAGAGTTAGTTAACCATTCTCTTTGATCAAGCCATGGTGATTAAACCACATAGGTTAAGAAAGATGTCAACATTATTTTTGCATAGCTATAATTTGAGAGGGTTGAGATGCTAATCTAAAGGTGGTAATTTCATGACTTTTCATCTTGAATTATTGGCCATTTGATGGAAAATAGGTTACACAAAAATGACAACATCTTTGAGGTTATATAAGCATCATTTAGGTCAACCCTAGAGGGGGGAGGCAGATTTTGTTTTTTCTTTTCCATTTTGGCTGATTTCTCTTAGTTTTTCTTAGTTTTTATCTTCTTGGTTGAGAGCAAAAAAATAAAATTTTAGAAAAAAAGGAAAGTTTGAAGAGAAAAGCTTGAAATATTAGCTTCTTGAGGTTGCTCTTGAGCACCAACTCTTGCACTTTCATTTTCTATTCTTATTTTTTGCTATTTTAATCTCTACTTGGTGAGTTTTCATTTTAAAATAATGTTTCTTGTTCTTCTTTCATTTCCTTTCTTAAGTATATTTTTTTTTACATTTTGTTTTTACAATAAACTCACCATGGCCAAATGGCCTACATTATTTATTTTAAGTTGTTTTTCAAGTCATTTTACCATATTGTTTATGCTATTTTCTTTGTTTTTGATGTTTTAAATGTTATGTTATTTCATGTTCTTGAGTTATATTTGAATTTGGTTGCTTTGTTTGTTGCCATTTATGTCTTAGATATCATGTTTTTGCATTTTTAATTTTCTGTTTTCATGTTGTTTAAATTTGAGCATGTTTTAAAGTTAGCATATTAAGTGTTTGTGAAAATGCTTGTGTGATTCTTTGCATGATTCTTGTTTTATATCTTAGTTGAGCATGTTTTAGATTTAGCATATTAAGTGTTTGTGAAAATGCTTGTGTGATTTTTGTGTTATGACTTAGTTTTTTCATGCTAGTATGCCAAGTGTTTGAGAAAATGCCATGCTTGTTGGAGCTTGAGGCCATTCGGCTACTCCATGTGTTTTGCATTGTGTGTTGCATTTTTTGTCATGATAGTTGTTAGGTTTTTGCATTTGCATGATATTTGGTTGGATTTTTGAATTAAGCATGCCTTGTGTTTGTGAAAATGCCATGCATATCTTAGGTCTAGGTTGCATTTATTGCCATGCAAGTTCATGTTAGGTCTAGGCCATATTATTTATGTCATGCATTTTCCTTACATTTAGGTTTAAATCCATGCATTTCATGCATTATGTTTGCTGCATTATTTCATGCATTTCATGTTCATGCCACTTGAATAATGACTTGAGCCAATTAATGGTTCAAGGTCATGCTCTCTTGAGCACACTTGTGGAAAATTAAGTTTGTCAAATTGATTATTCTACCTTTGTGATTTTTTTTACTTAGCCAATTTTTATCTAACTTTCAAAAAGTCCTAGCTACTGTATTCAAGTCATTCTATGAGTTTCAAATATTTTTATTTTGGTTTTTAAATGATTTTATCAAAGATAAAAAAAAATGTGTTGGCAAAGCAGTTTTTTTTCCACCCAAAACTCGTACATCTCTGATTTTTCTGGGAATTCATATTTGATCAAAAAATTAAGCCGGTTTTTTCTCGTGTAGTTTTACATGTCCTGAGTCTCCAGTATTTTTTTTATAATTTTTGGAATTTTTAAAAATAGGGTAAAAAATCGTGGATTAAAACTGGACAGTGGAGTCAGAATTGAATTTAAAGAAAAACAAAGCAGTTTTTTCTCCTCCAAAAACTCGTACATCTCTGGTTTTTCTGGGAATTCATCTTTGATCAAAAAAATTAATCCGATTTTTTCTCGTGTAGTTTTACATGTCCTGAGTCTCCAATAATTTTTTCGAAATTTTTGGAATTTTTAAAAATAGGTTAAAAAATGGTGGATTAAAACTGGACAGTGGAGTCAGAATTGAATTTAAAGAAAAACCAAGCAGTTTTTTCTCCTCCAAAAACTCGTACATCTCTGGTTTTCTGGGAATTTATCTTTGATCCAAAAATTAAGCCGGTTTTTTTTCGTGTAGTTTTACATGTCCTGAGTCTCTAGTATTTTTTTTTAGAATTTTTGGAATTTTTATAAATAGGATAAAAAATCGTGGATTAAAACTGGACAGTGGAGTCAGAATTGAGTTTAAAGAAAAACCAATTTTCTGTTTTGGTTAATTTACTTAGAGTGGGCTGATTAGGAGGGTTAGCTACTGACTTAGGGTAATTTCTAAGCCTTTTTAAACTCAAAAAAATGGTTTTTCAAGTCCCGGGTTAAGGGTAGTCAAGTCCGGATTTTTTAAACTTAGGAAATTAGAGCCATTTTAAAAAAAAAAGATTTAGCCCAGTTTTTATTTTTAATTCAAGCTTTTCAAAATTGTTTTCAAACAATCACAAAGTATTTTGGTTTTAGAATATTTAATTTGACATATTTTCCTAAGGTAGCCGGATATCTTTTTAGATATACGGATTTCCTTAATTAAAGGAAAAAATACATTTCATGCATTGCATTTTTATATTCATGCATTTTATATAATATGTGATTCTTGCCATAATAATTTCTATGTGTCATGACATTTAGGTTGCATTATATTATTTAGATTTTGCTATGTCATTTTATTTATGTCATGCCTATACATATTCATTTCTTTTAAATGTTTTCAAAAAAAGATAATGGTTTTCAATAAAAATAAAGATATTCCCGAGTTAAAATAATTCATGAGTTCTCTACCGGGTTTGCTGGAGGGAATATCATCAATTATTATTAATAAAGGAATATCTTTCTTTCAAAAAAAAGAATGATTCGGAAAGTTTTCTAAAACTAATAAAAATTTCTATATTTTGCCACGTTTGTTGGGGAATATAGGAAAATTTTGAATTTATAAATTTCGGATCATTGTCAAAAAAAAAAAAAAATTATTTTTCTTTAAATTGGGAATTAATTTGAAATACTAAATTTAAAACCAACTTTTACCAAGACTTGAGATAACACACGATTAATAAGGTACCGATTTATACGGGCATTGTGGGGGTGCTAATCCTTCCCCGCACGTAACCGACTCCCGAACCCGCTTCTTTGATTTCTCTGGTTTAAAACGCAGACTTGAAATTGGTTTTTAAAATGTTTTAATTAATTTTTAAAATATTTTATAAAACCGGTTTTAATAGGTGGCCGATCACACCTAGCTAAAAAAGATTGGTGGCGACTCCATGTCTTTTAAGGTCATTTTCAAAACCTTCATTTTTTTAGAGGAATTAAGTCGACTTTTCCTCGGTTTTTTTTAATGTCACGCCTAACGAATAATAAAGTCTTGCGATGAGACTCGTCGTTATTATTTTTTAGGTTGCGACAGCTTGGCGACTCCACTGGGGACTATTAGAGAGTCAGGCCTAGAATTAGTCGTGTGTTATAAAAGTCTCGGTTTTTGTTGGTTTAATTGGTATTTAGTTTTAATTCCCACATTTTTTTAATAAGGAGAATTTTGAAAATAATAAAATATTTTTAAATATGTTCATACTCATGTGCATGCATTTTATTATTGTTCTCTAGCTATTTAAGGTTGAATATTATAACTGCTTGTCGGTTAATGCGTTACACTATTCTTGAATGTTTTAATTGTTAGGACATTTAGAATAAGGTTTGTAGAATAGGTGGTGACAGGTTTGTTTTGTTTCTCCACACACACTACACGTGCATTTGCATAACATGAATCCTCTACCCGGGTTCCGTCCTTTTAAGTGGAAGTAAAGTAACTAAGCCTTCGTGATTGATCCTCCGTATGGGCTAGTGAAACACTTTCGAAGTATAAAGTACCTAATGCCTTCGTGATAATCCTCCGTACGGGCATAGGAAAATATACTCTAACGAATTGAACCCGCTTTTATCGGGGTGCCTTACTAGCCTTCACCGGCGACAGTGAGGAACAATTCGGGGCCTTAGAACCGATTCACCTTCATATAGTGAACCTAGGCGAAGCCATCCCGAATTTCCGTTAGATATACCGAAAATAGGAACACATGGAGGGACATTTCTAAACTTTTTGTTACCTGTTTTACACTCCGAATAAGTGTGGTAGATCGGGCAACGATGTACGTACATCACCCGTAATAAATGTGATACTCCGCCTCGAAGGCATCGTGATGCCTAAATAAGCAGATATTGCTAGGGCAGATGTTCATTAGCTGTTTTTTTAAAAAAAAAATCATTTTTCAAGCATTTTTGCATGTGGCACATTTCATGCATGTGTAAATAAAGCATGTACATTTTTGGTTGTATTATTGATCTCATTCTTTGCAATAAACAGTTGGTAATTGAATTTGATGATTTCATAAAACCGGTAGTGTCACATGAGCATTTGCATATTGTACCATAGTAAGATCCACCCTGAAATTCTTTTGAAAATGATGTGATTGGTTTATCAAAAAAAAAATCAAAAAAAAAAAAAAAAAAAATTGGAGGCAAATCCTGCATAATGAGATTTTTGAATAGTCCCACCAATTTCGTGTAATCATTGATTTCTTTGTATATACTTTTGTGTTAATTCATTTATTTTTGCATGTATCATTTTGACATCATATTATAGTCATAGCATGCATGGTCATTGATAACTCGTATAATTATATAGTTTTTAGTTATGTTTTATTAATGTTTTGTGTCAAATACGAGTTATTATTGTTTAGTCTAATTGTGTTTATGATCTTTTATATTTTTATGTATTTTGGTGTTTTTCACAAGTTTCTTTGAGTGATTTCAGATTACTAGAATTAAGGGCAAATCCAGTTCAGTTTCAGTTCCGACACCTTTTGCCATATCAGCTATATCTCGAGTTTCACTGAAGCAATAAGGCTGAAATTTGTATCCATGCAAAGCTAAGAGGCATATCTATCTTTTTCATGTTTTACACTTCTTAAAACGGAGTCGTTTTCCCTAGCGAAATCGACCATCAAGTTGGCTGATGTGCAATGACGTCTGTGCTGACATGTTTTCGTATTATGCCCATATCTGCTTAACCACATCAGCAAATGAGCTGATTCCAACGGCTATGGTTCCGTAACTGATAGGGGAACCGTTGTCTAGAAGACCATGTGATCAGATCAGGCCTCCAATATTGAAGAAATCGACCATCAAGGTGGCTGATGTGCAATGACGTCTGTGCTGACATGTTTTCGTATTTTGCTCATATCTGCTTAACCACATCAGCAAATGAGCTGATTCCAACGGCTATGGTTCCGTAACTGATAGGGGAACCTTTTTCTAGAAGACCATGTGATCAGATCAGGCCTCCAATATTGACGAAATCGACCATCAAGTTGGCTGATCAAAATCGTCATATACCTACCTTTGAAATTTGTAAAGCTTGTCTCTTGTCATTTAGCCCTCCAAAATGTGCATAAATAGAGGGCCTTGGATGATTGTAAGGGATCATATGGTACATAGGTAGGATATTAGCCATTTTAATAAAATTCTCTAGTTTTCTTTCTTTTCTCTAGTTTTCTTTTTCTTTAGAGAGACCAAGAGGTTGGATAATTAATATTCTTCCTCTTCTTCTTTCTTTCTTTTATTTTCTTCTTAGATTTTCTTTAATTTTATGTTTATGTTTATAAGGCCTATGCTAGGCTAAACTTCTATTTGGTTAAGGGTGATTTCAAAGCCCTAGACATGTTTTGTGATTGATTTTCAGATTCTATTTATCATTAATTTTCTATCAAAGTTGATTATGTTCTTCTACAAGAATTGTTCATGATGTTGTCTTGATTTATTTAGGTGTACAACTAGATAGATCTTGATAATTATCTATTGCTAGTCTAGGAGTCTTGATCCGTGTAATTGTCTTGATTTCCTATTCATAAGTGGCAATTTGTGATTAATGATTATGGTCAAGTTTTCAATAATTGCAAAGTGGAACATAACCTAAGTTGAACAATCCGAGCTTATGTGTTTGTTGCTTAGATCAACCTATCTTTCTCATCATAAAGCTGCCATTAAATTGAATCTAGAGAGCTTATTCTAGGTTGTTTGATGGTTAGAGATTAAATAGAGAGCTTGTTCTATTTAACGACAAACTAAGGAAAGATTGGGATAACAGAGCTTGTTGTTATCTACGGTTGTTAACTTTGATAGTTGGTTGATATTGATAGATCTGAAATTGATTCTTAATGATGTCTAGTGGTGGAGAATGAAACCTTAACCATATTTTTCATATTTGATTCTTCTTACTTACTTGTTTCTTACTTTTAGTTTGCTTATTTTTTATATTTATTTTTATTGGCTGGTTATACCGCCTAATTTGTATATTAACTTTGTTTTATTTTTATTAGCTGGTTATACCGCCTAATTTAGTATATATATTTTTATTGGCTGGTTATACCGCCTAATTTAGTATATATATCTTTATTGGCTGGTTATACCGCCTTGCATCTTATTCTTATTATTTACTTTAGTTTAAATCTGGCTTCAAAAAACCCCTTTTCTTTTCTTGTTTTCTTTGAACGTAAGTTATAAACTATTAACTTATAAACTAAAACCCAATCCCTGAGGACTCGACCCTTGCTAACTACTATACTTACAATTTATCTTTTTAGTGCAAGGTTAAATAAGATACACTCTTTTGGGTGCATCAAGTTTTTGGCGCCGTTGCCGGGGATTGTTTTCTTTAGTTTATTTGTTACTTGGTTTATTCTTATTTTCAGTTCTAATGAGTTTTATTTTCTTGTACATACGGGTTTTTCTGATCAAATTTTGAAAAAAAAAAAAAAAAAAAACGATGGAATTGAGCAATCTAACACTTGAAGAGTTGGTGGCATACATGAACATGGAAAATCAACAAGCCAATCTCACCTACCCAGTTCAACAATTGGCCATGGGAGGATGTCAAGGCCATCAAGTGTTCCAAGACCAACAGTATGATCATTACTCAAACACTTACCATGAGGGATGGTGGGATCATACTAATTATGGCTACTCGAAAAATTACCAAGAAGTAGATCCTTATGCCAATTACACTCATCCATCTAGATTTAATCAATCATGGTCTCAAGAACCAGATCTTTTTCAGCCACTACATATGACTCAAAACTCAGGTACTTCTTTAGAAGATCTTGTCGATTCTCTTGTTACTAATACTTTGCAATTTCAACAGGAAACAAGGGCAAGTATCCAGAGTTTGGAAAGGCAAATGAGCCTATTGGCTAGTAGTATGGTGGTATGGGTAGCACAAAGATCTGAAGAACTCTCTGCCCAAACAATGATTAACCCAAAGGAGAATACTACTATTGTGACCTTGAGGAATGAGGAACAAGATGAGGATGAGACAGAATTAGAGATGGATTCTATTCTTGAGGATAATGAAGCCACAAATACAAATAAGAGTATTTCGGCACCTGAGGTAACGTTTGAGATTCCAATTTTTACTAATGTTTCTTCTCCACCTTTTCCTAGTAGATTCGCAAAGTTCAAGGAGGATGAACATGAACAAGACACGCTGGAAACCTTAAACAGTTTGTTTGTGGATGTCATTCAACAAGTACCAAAAGATGCACCATTCCTCGATGAGATATGCACCACCAAGGATGATGGAATAATACTTGTAATGGAGAATGCATCCACTGTTGTGCAAAGAAAGCTTCCTCTCAAACGCATAAATTTGGGAAATTTCATGTATGAGCCTGACAAGCCTAAAAAGCCAAGAAAGGGTGTTGGTTAGATTCAAAACACTAACTCAAGTGTTAATTGGGAAGGCAGGCCAATTAAAGATGAAATTACCAACCTTCCATATTCAGATTTGCTTTCTCTTTCTTTTCCTTTTTCTTTTATTATTTTTATTGTTTTTATTTTATTTCTTATGTTTCTTTGTTAATTGTGTTTACTGCTTTTAAGTTCATTTATGCTGCACAAGTTTCTTTTGTTTAATAGTTCTTTTCTCTTACATATAATTCTTGCATTGGGGGATAATAGCATTACATTAATGACAATGTAAGAGTTATGTGTGGGGGGAAGAATTTAGGATTTTATTTAGAGTGTTTTGTTTTTGAGTCTTTTTATGTTGTTTTTCTTTCTGATCCTGGTTTTGAAAATAACTAGATGTAAATATAATTTTTAATTTTTTACCCCGGTTAAATGGCGGATAACGGTACTCCGTGATTATTTAAATCGGTTCCATCAGCTACCCACAAAACTGATATTGTATATAAATTTCTCTTCCAATTTCTCTTTCAATTTTTTTTCTTTATTTTTTTTTTTTTTTTTTTCAGGATGGATGATATTCTCACAAGATTGCAGAAACGATTTCCTCCTTTTCCTCGAAATATTTTACTGAAGCTTTACCAAGTTCGACTTGAAAGATTAAGAATGCTTATGCACAAAGGGATTCCTGACGACATACGTTGGATAATTGAAGCCAAGGTACGTGAAGATGAATATCTTCCTGTTTTGCATTTACCAGGTACAGGTAGAAGCACTTTTGCAAAGAAGCGACGAGCAAAGCGCATGAGTTCAAATTGCCACAAATGTGCACGATGGACGTGTAACGGTAAATGTCGTTCTATTGGGATTCCGTCCTCTAATCGAGATGATAAAATTGAATTCATTAAGGATGGACTGAGTAAGGAGAATTTGGGTAATATCCAACTTTCTCTTGAGACGCATCCTAGTGGAGACGTACAAAGAGAAATTCTTGATTTATGGCCGCAATTCCAAAGGGAATGGCAACATCTTGGGAATCTGATGTTAAAAGACCCTGTTTGCCAGCTTGTAAGAAAACTGGATGGGAAGCATATCCTCGACTCATAGAAGGCGTTTAAGCCGTTTCTGGACGTAAAACCAGAGGAAGATGTGAGCCACAATCACAACTACAATAAATGACTTCTCAGCTTTTGGTTTGATTTGCAATAACTTTATTTTGGTTTAATTTACGTGTTGTTCGATTTGTGTAACTATTCTCGTTTTTTTTTTTATTTGTCTTTTACGGTTGATTTTTTCTTCTCTTTTTGATTTTCTTCCTGAAATCACGCAAAAATCTTTTGTTAGGTTAACATTTTCTTCTGACAGGTCAGATACACTTTCGGCGACATTATTACTCTTGTCTGATTCACTACTCAGTCCTCTATATATTACACCATGTACTCATTCTCTTTCAGGCACTCGAAGAAAAAAAAATGGAAAGTACTTCATCCCAGCGCATTAAAAAAATTTGTGTTTTTGGAGGTGCTTATCCAGGGAAAAATAACATATTCGCTGATGAAGCCATAAGAGTTGGAGTAATACTTGCCCAACAAAAGATCCACTTGATTTATGGAGGCGGTAGTACGGGTTTAATGGGAGCAGTCGCTACAGCAGCACACGCCGGAGGAAGTCCAGTTCTAGGAATCGTGCCAAAACTATTCACAAATTTTTGTGGACCTACCGTGGGTAAGGAAATACAAGTCTGGAGTGTCCCTGAACGGATAACAATCATGTACCATTCTGCCGATGCATTCATTGCTTTACCAGGAGGTCTGGGTACATTGGAAGAAATAGCTTGCGTGGCTTCTTGGTCATCTTTGGTCACAAATAAGAAACCCATTGGTTTGCTTAATATTAATGGTTATTTTAGTAATTTGCTTTTATATTTAGATAATGCTGTGGATAATGGATTCATGTTTTCAGAGGCAAGAAGAACCATAATTTCTGCTACAACCATTGAAGATTTACTTAAAAAGCTCCAAGCTTATGAGTGTTTATCTGCTACGGTTGTTTCGCAAACGCTCGGAAAAAGAAAAAGAGATATGGACGAGCAAGGAGTGGATTGCACTTTGTCTTTGTGACATTATCTAACATTTTGCTTGTTGTGTCTCAGTTATAATAAGTGGTTAGCAACCTCTGCAGGTAATATCTCCTAAATTCTACCTTTAAAATTTGACATTGGGGACAATGTCATATTTTAGTAGGGGGTAAGGGACATATTTTGCTAATTTTAAAAAAAAAAAAAAAAAAAAAAAATTAAGAAGTATTCATTCTGAACAAGGTCTGAGTAAGGGAGACTTGAGACATACCTTGTCAGTTTGATTTCTTCTTTTCAAAAAAAAAAAAGAGTTTGTTGTGTTTTAAGCAATTTAGAAGTATTCATTCTGAACAAGGTCTGAGTAAGGGAGACTTGAGACATACCTTGTCAGTTTGATTTTAATCTTTTTATGTTTACTTGTTAATTTTTGTTTAGTATTTTAGGATTATTTAGGTTGCATGGTTTTGTTTTGTTTTGAGTCTTAGTTGTTCCTATTCTTATGTTATTAGTTCTTTTCTCTTACACATGATTCTTTCATTTGGGTTAATAGACTTACATTGAGGACAATGTAAGAATTAAGTGTGGGGGGAATGATTTAGGATTTCTTTTATTTTTGTCTACTATTTTTTTTTATGAGTCTTTATTATTATTATTATTATTTTTTAGTGTGTTTTAGTTCCTTTTTAATACAATGATGAGATATGAATTGCATAAGTCTAAAACAGATTTATTAGTGAGAAGATTTTCATGAGAATTGAGCTTGATGTCAACCTTTTTATGAGCCAATGTTAATATGATATGTTGATTGAGAAAGAAGCATGTTTAGACTTAATCTGACTTGTATAATCATCCTTGTGAGTTTTTGAGCCTATAATGATTGATGCATTATACAAATCAATCTAATTTCTTTCTTGAGTGCTCTTATGATTACATGATTCTCTAGAACTTGCTTTAAACCATTTGAGACTATATTGATGCATGTAACAACATGAATATGATAGAGGCATTAGGACTTTTTAACTAGGGCCAAACAGCCATCCCTTATTGATGTTCCAAGAGAACATCCCTCTAGTGAACCAATTTGAGCCTACATTGAATAAGCTATTTATTTGGTAACCACATCTTACACCTAGCCTAAACACATTTATATCTTTACCCTTGTTCTAAAGATGGACTAGAATGTTTGAGACATATTGCAAAAACAAGGGATACTTTTTGAAAATTTGGGTTAGAACAAAAGATAAGTGTGGGGGAGGAGAAAGGCAAAAGTCAAGAGAAAAATAGAGGGAATATTGCCAAATACATTCCCATGTGAAAAAAAAAATTTGAATAATCTCTTGAACTTCTAGTTAAAGAAAAGAAAAAGATGTTCGAAAGTTGGTTAGAATGAAGTAAAGGCTCAACATGAAATATTCAGCCTATGTGATTATGTACTTCTAAAGAATATTGAGAAAGTTTTACTTGCAAAATCTTATTTTGTCTCTAAATTCTATGAAGTCTTTGGAATGTTTGTGATATCTTTTCATTTTTATTCTTTAACCACATTATTACCTCTTGGCCCCATTACAAACCTTGATTAAAGACCTCTTGATTCATGAAGTTGTATGATCTAAATAGTGGAGAATAGGTGGACAAGCAAGAATATGGTAGAACTGTTTTCATGAGATTGATTGAGTGTAAACAATTCACCACTACTTTAAAGAGTGAAAATCATGAGGGTATCCCATGTGAGTAGTTGAGATTAAGTTTGAATATGCACTATTTTGATTGAAATATGTTATGTTAATATTGGCTTAACTCAAACAATTTACATTCAAGCATGATTTTTTGTGAAATTCTTTAAGCTATTGATTAGTTTATAAGACTTGTTCAAAGATTGTCTCTAATTTGTATTGAAAGGATTAGGAGTAAATATTTTTAGTATATGCAGTTTATTTATATTTTAGTTTTTCAATGTTTGTGGGTATCGTTCTAGTAAACCCTCACGAGACTAAACTCGTCCACTAGGGACACCTAGGGGTTTAAAGGCTTGTGTCACATGCTAAGTGCCACCGTGATTTCCTACGAAAATGGATTAGATTAGATTTTCTTATTTTATTTTTATTGAGTCGTTGCTAGGGACTAGCAACAATCTAAGTGTGGGGGTGTGATAACTCGTATAATTATATAGTTTTTAGTTATGTTTTATTAATGTTTTGTGTCAAATACGAGTTATTATTGTTTAGTCTAATTGTGTTTATGATCTTTTATATTTTTATGTATTTTGGTGTTTTTCACAAGTTTCTTTGAGTGATTTCAGATTACTAGAATTAAGGGCAAATCCAGTTCAGTTTCAGTTCCGACACCTTTTGCCATATCAGCTATATCTCGAGTTTCACTGAAGCAATAAGGCTGAAATTTGTATCCATGCAAAGCTAAGAGGCATATCTATCTTTTTCATGTTTTACACTTCTTAAAACGGAGTCGTTTTCCCTAGCGAAATCGACCATCAAGTTGGCTGATGTGCAATGACGTCTGTGCTGACATGTTTTCGTATTATGCCCATATCTGCTTAACCACATCAGCAAATGAGCTGATTCCAACGGCTATGGTTCCGTAACTGATAGGGGAACCGTTGTCTAGAAGACCATGTGATCAGATCAGGCCTCCAATATTGAAGAAATCGACCATCAAGGTGGCTGATGTGCAATGACGTCTGTGCTGACATGTTTTCGTATTTTGCTCATATCTGCTTAACCACATCAGCAAATGAGCTGATTCCAACGGCTATGGTTCCGTAACTGATAGGGGAACCTTTTTCTAGAAGACCATGTGATCAGATCAGGCCTCCAATATTGACGAAATCGACCATCAAGTTGGCTGATCAAAATCGTCATATACCTACCTTTGAAATTTGTAAAGCTTGTCTCTTGTCATTTAGCCCTCCAAAATGTGCATAAATAGAGGGCCTTGGATGATTGTAAGGGATCATATGGTACATAGGTAGGATATTAGCCATTTTAATAAAATTCTCTAGTTTTCTTTCTTTTCTCTAGTTTTCTTTTTCTTTAGAGAGACCAAGAGGTTGGATAATTAATATTCTTCCTCTTCTTCTTTCTTTCTTTTATTTTCTTCTTAGATTTTCTTTAATTTTATGTTTATGTTTATAAGGCCTATGCTAGGCTAAACTTCTATTTGGTTAAGGGTGATTTCAAAGCCCTAGACATGTTTTGTGATTGATTTTCAGATTCTATTTATCATTAATTTTCTATCAAAGTTGATTATGTTCTTCTACAAGAATTGTTCATGATGTTGTCTTGATTTATTTAGGTGTACAACTAGATAGATCTTGATAATTATCTATTGCTAGTCTAGGAGTCTTGATCCGTGTAATTGTCTTGATTTCCTATTCATAAGTGGCAATTTGTGATTAATGATTATGGTCAAGTTTTCAATAATTGCAAAGTGGAACATAACCTAAGTTGAACAATCCGAGCTTATGTGTTTGTTGCTTAGATCAACCTATCTTTCTCATCATAAAGCTGCCATTAAATTGAATCTAGAGAGCTTATTCTAGGTTGTTTGATGGTTAGAGATTAAATAGAGAGCTTGTTCTATTTAACGACAAACTAAGGAAAGATTGGGATAACAGAGCTTGTTGTTATCTACGGTTGTTAACTTTGATAGTTGGTTGATATTGATAGATCTGAAATTGATTCTTAATGATGTCTAGTGGTGGAGAATGAAACCTTAACCATATTTTTCATATTTGATTCTTCTTACTTACTTGTTTCTTACTTTTAGTTTGCTTATTTTTTATATTTATTTTTATTGGCTGGTTATACCGCCTAATTTGTATATTAACTTTGTTTTATTTTTATTAGCTGGTTATACCGCCTAATTTAGTATATATATTTTTATTGGCTGGTTATACCGCCTAATTTAGTATATATATCTTTATTGGCTGGTTATACCGCCTTGCATCTTATTCTTATTATTTACTTTAGTTTAAATCTGGCTTCAAAAAACCCCTTTTCTTTTCTTGTTTTCTTTGAACGTAAGTTATAAACTATTAACTTATAAACTAAAACCCAATCCCTGAGGACTCGACCCTTGCTAACTACTATACTTACAATTTATCTTTTTAGTGCAAGGTTAAATAAGATACACTCTTTTGGGTGCATCAGTCATTCATTGTAAGATACGTTTATGACATGCACAGTCATTATCTGTATATACCTGGCATTAGATTGCATCCATAGCATACATAGTCATCATAATTTCTCTGTATATGTTCATGCATTAATCATCAGTTTATTTATGCACATAGGAATAAAGCATGTACATTCATAATTGTATTCCTAATCTCATGACATTTTCATTTGCATGAAAGGGATTCGAGATATGAGGAATGAATCGGAGGAACGATTGGGTGCTTTGGAACGCAATCAAGAGGAATATGGACATGAAATCCGAAAGGTGAAGGAACAACTTGCCAAATTGCTGAAAATGGTTGAGGATATGGGTAACAGTAAAGGTGAACTTTCTCAGGGCTTCGCATCATCTTCGGATCAACCAAAACCATTAGGCCCAGAACACATAATCCTTGCTGGATCCTGCGCTTGTCAATGCCACAAAGGTTGCAATCCTGATGAAATTATGGACAAAATCGTGAAAATGATTAAACCTGAGAGCCTGATACCAAAGATAGAAATCTTGGATCCTGTACCATACCTGCAAACTGTTCGAGGTCCAAGCCAGTATCCCCACCCTACCATGGTCCAATCGTCCATTGGGATGACCACTACGGGATTCCTGAATCCCACTCCATCACCAACAACTACCAGTTCATACTATTTCCCTCATCAACCACCTTATCCAGCATCTGGGATAGGAACCTCGAGCTATGTACAACCTCCAAAGGCCCCGTATCCGAATCCATACCCTCACCATGCTGTTCCGCCACATCTCCATGTAAACACTCTGGTTCGGACCTTAGTGCCACCACCAAGTGCCCCAACTCCTAGGCCATGTGTAACTAAGAAACGACCCCAGGATAAGACCCAAATGCCTTTTGATCCCATTCCAATCAGCTACCAAGAGCTCCTCCCTATACTGATCCAAAATCACATGGTTGCCTGTGTCCCATTGAAACCCCTGTTACCACTATATCCAAGGTGGTATAATCCAAATGCAAAATGTGATTATCATTGTGGAATTGTTGGCCATAACATTGAAGACTGTATGGCATTCAAAAAGGAAGTGCAAACTCTTATAAATGCCAAGTGGTTGGATCCCACGACACTGATTGATAGAGGACTAGGAAAGCGTCATTAGGATTGGGAGATTTACATCATTGAGGTGGAAAGACTTCGGTCTTATATGATGTAATAGGATTTCACTTTTTCAGTAGCCGGTTCTTATAGCCTTAGGATGTTAGGAAGAATAAAGTGCTTGTAAGGACAGTCTTAACCACTGTTCAAATTTTGTAAAACATGGTTTATACCATTGTGAATGTTGATGTGGGAATGAATTGATTATGTTTCAAATTAATGAGAGGTTGATGATTAAGTTCCTCCGATTCTTATTTCCTCCGTGATATCTCCCCCTTTGCATTTTGCATCCCATCAATTATTTGTCAGGTTGCATTCATGCATTCGTAATCAGCATGATTTTTCTGTATATATCTATGCATTAATTTGCTTATTACATACATCATGATTAGCATTAGGTCACATTCATGACACACATGGTTAGTATGATTTTCTTTGTATATACTCTGTATCAATCATTCATTGTTTGCATGTATCATAATTGACACCATGTTGCATTCATAGAACATATGAACATTCATTGGGAAATATGCTGAAATGCACATGATCAGTTATTGCATATATCCATGTGTTGATTTATTTATTCTTTGTTTACAACATGTTGGCATTGTGATTGCATTTATTACATATATGGTCAGCATGTTTCCATTATACATGTCCATACATCATATTGTTTAGGCTTCACATGCATCAAATTGCATTCATGGCTCATTCATCATGACATACATTTTGGGGAAAATAGAAAAGAAGTTGGCTTGGCTTTAGGAGTCTTTGAAAGAATTTCCATTTCAAATCAGAAGAAGTACTGAGTACACTTTTAATACAGGCTGGTGCTATGGAGGATGAACATGTTGCCCGAATGGAAAAAATGGAAAGGGAACAGAGAGAATTGCGAGAACAGCTAGCAAAATCTCAAGCAGAATCTAAAGGTCAGATGACTAAATTGATGGAGCTGATGTCTGCCGTAATCAAAGGAAAAGGATACACCGAAAACGTTATCGCCAGAGAAGGGTTAGAGGCACAAAAGGGCCAGGATGAGGTCATAATAAGTGATGCCCAGAACACTGTTAACCTCGTCAATGTCCTAAACTCAGATGATCTAGCTGAACAGGCAAAGTTGAAAAGGGTTGCAGTAAATGAGGTTGAGTTGGCAGATTCCCAAGGGAAATATCAGTTGTTAGATGAAAGGCTCCGGGCAATAGAAAGAACAGATGTATTCGGGAGTGTGGAGGCGAAAGAACAATGCTTGGTCCTCGATTTAGTCATTCCTCCTAAGTTCAAGATCCCTGACTTTGTGAAATATGACGGGACGACCGATCCATCAGCCCACATCACTATGTTCTGCCGGAAGATGACGAGTCATATAGGTAATGATAAGCTTTTGATTCACTGTTTTCAGGATAGCCTCAGCAGGTCCGCAATTAGGTGGTATAGTCAGTTGAGCAAGGACCAGATACGCTCTTGGAATGATTTGGCTAGGGCTTTTCTAAACCAGTACAAGCATATGACCGACATGGCGCCTGACCGTCTCACATTGCAAAATATGAAGAAAAGAGCTACTGAGAGCTTCAAAGAATAAAAGCAACGGTGGATGAGCCTGGCCGTCCAAGTACAACCGCCCTTAACTCAGAAGGAAACCACTGTCCTTTTTGTGAATACACTGCAGGCTCCATACTATGATATACTTGTTGGCAACATCACAAATAATTTTTCAGACATGGTAATTTCAGGGGAGATGATTGAGAATGCTATCAAGGATGGGAAAATTGAAGGAGAAAGAACATCCAATACCAAGAACAGGGCATCTGAAAATAAAAAGGAAGATACCCAAGTCGTGGAAGACTTTGCCCCATCTCCCCAATTCTCCTCGTATCAGCCATTTAACTCTACCCTGAACAATGTCTCTCAAGGTTTTTATCCCTACCAACCAATGACTGCAACTACACCAGAATTTACATCTGTCTATCAATCGAACATCCTCGGGAATAATCGAAGGGGGCATAAAAAGCGAAAAATAAATCAGGTTGACCCGATTCCTGTGACATACAGTGAGCTACTACCTCAACTCATCCAGAATCACTTTGTGACACCCATGCAAATAGCGCCTCTGAAGCCCCCTTATCCGAGCTGGTATGATGCTAATGAGTGTTGTGGGTACCATTCTGGCAATCAAGGTCACTCAACAGAGAACTGCCCTGCTTTGAAGTACAAGGTCAGAGATCTCATCAAGGCTGGTTCGATAAGTTTTGAAGATGGGAAAGCCAAGTGTCATAAGAAACATTGTGCATGATCATATTAGGTTTTTGACGCATGTAGTTCTATACACTGTGATGATAAAAGCACTTGTCTCATGTTAACATCTACATGAATTAAATGAATTTTGAATTTTAAATGCTTTGTGTTTGTTGTGTTTCAACAATAACTTGAATTTGCAAAAACAAGCATTAAGGAATTTTTAGTGATGGATAGTCTCAAGAAGATTGATGATCAGTGTTACAAATGACCCAATACCTTCTCCATTCTCTTTAGGTTTTCCTAAGCCTAAATCTCTTAAACCAAGAGCACTTGAAAGACCTAATGCTTCAAGGGATATGAATGATTTGACTTCATAGAAGTATTGTTATTGCAGAATAAGCAAGGATGTAAATCCTAGTCTAGGCTATGAACAAAGGAACGAACTTTTTGAAATTTTTCGAATTCCTTGAAAATCAAACAAATGAGACATTCTTCCAAGAGTCTAGATTTTGATAATTTGGTGTGTGTCAAGATTGTGCTAAAACCATTCATGACCTTTCCCAATAACCACAAAACACTAATTGCCCAAACATCACTTCATGATTGACATCCTGGGGCACAATGATTAAACTAGATTATCCCTTGTCCCAGAGAAAACCCGTTTTTGGGTCATATTTTCCTTATCTCTTCAAAAAAAACTCAGATTGGAAACTCAGCCTTTTCAAAATATACCTAGACTTGCTATGTTCCTCGTTGATACAGATTCTCATGGTTAATCAAATTGGGGCATCATATATGGAAATGATGGACACATGGTAAAGAAGGATGGGCTAATGCATGAATCATTGGGGGGATGCGACGAAAAAAAAAAAGAAAAATCGTGATATCATGCATGTGAGAATTCGGATGATTCCAAAGTGCAAAATGAAATTCTGAATATCTATTTCCCCTGGGGATTGCTTTTCAATGTGAATATTTGTGCTTGACATGATAAATGGCCATCTTTCATATCCCTTTCAAAAAAAAAAAATTTATTATCCATAGTCACCCCTTTTGAGCCAAAAGAATTCTTTCTTCTTTGAACCCTGATCAAGGATTACCCTCTACACTGGGGGGCAAATGCGAGGAAAGGTCTTTTCAAAGATCATTGAGAAATGAGTGACAGCTCAAGGATAGACACAAAGCAAATGGAGCCCCGAATAAATACGGGCGCACTCTGTCAAAGAAAAAAGAAGAGGAAAAGATGGCGAAATAAAAGCCAAGAAAAACAAAAAAACACAATAAAAAAGAAAACAAAATGTGTGAAAGACATGGCAAATTGAAAGCCAAGAACGAGGAAAGAAAGACACAAAAGTCAAAAGGAAAGAAATGTCCAAGAAGGGACAAATGCTTCAAAGAGAATCCTCCTCAAGAAATGATCCTTGATCTGATTACCCTCAAACACATATTTTGGGCCTATTTATCCTTTCTTTCTGAACCCTGAGCTATGGCCTACATTATATGCTTTAAAAGTCCATTTTGATCAAGCATGAATATTTAATTTGAAAGGTTTTTCCTCAGATTTTATCCCATTTCATCAAATTATCATTTCACTAAGGAAGAATTTAGAATTCTCAAGTGCATGGTAAAACAATGAACAAAAAAAAACAAAAAAAAATGGAAAGAATGGGACTCTAGGGCGAAAACCCAAAAATGGGCGGTCTAGAGTAAATTTGGAAATTTTCGATGCCATCTATGATAGTGTCGATACCCCAAAAGAAAAGATCTTATTAAAGGAGTGGTCATCGAGGAACATCTAGGAATTCCTGAACCCCCCAAATTGTCAGTTCTCATTCAGAAGATTGTCTTCAAAAACTGAAACTTTTTCCTCCAAAATCAACTTTCCAGTTTAAACATCCCGGCCAATCTTGACGCTTGTCAAAATGCCTTGATATGGAAACTAAAAGAATGTTGAATTTGTTTGGTTCTCAATGAATTCATGTGATAGGATCCAAGATGACCCAATCCCATGGCAATTTCTATATGGGCCAAGATCCAAGAAGATCTAGGAAACATGGCAAGAATGGATGGATTTCACTTGGGCCATGTTACAAGTTATTCAGGAAAGGCTTCAACATGCAAGATAGGCTTGCATCCAAGTTTGGTCCATGTGATTCAAGAACACAAGGTGGCACATTAAGAGAGAGCTTATTTTAATTTTTTAATTACTTAGGCTTTTGGGCTTGATTTATGTATTATGTCCATTAGGCTTAAGGGGTCTATCTTTATTAAACTTGTTGAACATCTTTTAATTATTTAGGTTTGGGCTTGAGTATGTTCAGCCAATATTTTACATATTATTAATTAGTAGATTAGGGTTATTGTAGGGAGGCTATAAATATATGTCTTAGCCGCCTACTTCAATTATCTTTTGATCAATTAAGTCTGATTTTATTCAGTGAGAGTTTTCTCTTTTTAGTTCTTGAAAGAACTTAGGAACTTATCAAAGAATTCTTTCTTTGTGGCGTTCAACCTATCAAACTTAGGTTCTTGAAACAAGAGTTCTTAGGGTTTAGATTACATGCTTAATCTAGGTTCTTTGAAACAGGCTTTTAAGGGTTTAAGTTTTCTTTGCCTGAATCTTGGCTTTTCTGGGTTAGGTATTTCAATTTGTTAGTGGGTTCAAAGGGTTTCACCCCTAGGGTTCACATCATCATGATTTATAAAAACTGTTCCATTTGTGAGCCTAGAAGGGATATACATTTTTGTCATGAAGTTTTCCTGGAAAAGCCAGAATCTTGTTATACCAAGCCTTGCCAATCCCAGTTGAAAAAAAAAAAACAGATTGATACTTAGAGAACTTTCTAACAATGATCATCAGTCTTCAAAAGATTTGTACATCACATATTGTGGGGTTAATATTTTTTGTTCAGAAGTTTTCAAAATAAGAAAACAAATAAATATATTTTTGAAATACCCATTTTGATGTTGACATGAGATAAGGATTTTTCTAATTCAAAAGTATAGAATTGCCAGAATAGGTCCTGACTTCCAGATATGAGAAGAAGAAATCGAACTCAGTTCAGATCTCTATTGATGAAAGTTTGAAAACTTTTGGGGCAAAGAGAATAGCCAAAATGAATTGAAGGTATACTCTGATTTGAAGAGGAAAAATGAATTTGAAAGGCTAAGCCAAAGTCTAGAAAAACAACCGGGGGCATTTACATCACTCATGAGCACTCATCTCTTTATCGAGCTTTTGCATCTGCACAGTGTCGGCAAGCATTTGCATCATTCATGGGTATTTGCATTGGCACTATTCCATAAGCATCTGCATTTTACCTTTACATTTACATTCTTCATGGAATTCGCATTTGTGTCATCTCAAGCAATTGCATCATTTCTAGAATCATTGCATTTTCATTATTGTGTGGTAATTGTAGTTACACCATTCATAAACCAGTTACATTAACACAATTAGTAGGGGCATCTGCATCACGAAACATGGGCATCAATCCAGGCCATTTGCATTTGCACTAAGAAATATTTTACATTTGCACCATGAAGCATGAGCACCTTGTTAAAAGACATGTGCATCTGCATCATTTCTCAAAGCTTCTCGTGGGGATATCCAGAATTTTACAGTTTTTAAAAAGTGAACAAGTCTTCGGTGGTGATAGCTGAAGCCTCTGGTGGAGATATCCAGAGTTTTATAATTTTGAAAAATGAGAAATTTTCTTCTGGTGGGGATATCCAGAATTTTACAATGAGCAAGTCTTCGGTGGTGATATCAAGAATTTTGCAGTTTTAAAAGTGAACAAGTCTTCGGTGGTGATAGCTGAAGCCTCTGGTGGAGATATCCAGGGTTTTATAATTTTAAAACATGAGAAATTTTATTCTGAAGGATTTACCCAGAATTTTACAATGAGCAAGTCTTTGGTGGTGATAGCCAAAGCTTCTAGTGGGGATATCCAGAATTTTACAGTTTTAAAAGTGAACAAGTCTTCGGTGGTGATAGCTGAAGCCTCTGGTGGAGATATCCAGGATTTTATAATTTTGAAAACATGAGAAATTTTATTCTGAAGGAGTTACCCAGAATTTTACAATGAGCAAGTCTTCTGGTGGTGATATCCAGAATTTTGCAGTTTTAAAAGTGAACAAGTCTTCAGTGGTGATAGCTGAAGCCTCTGGTGGAGATATCCAGGGTTTTATAATTTTGAAAAATGAGAAATCTTCTTCTAGATGAGTTATCTAGAATTTTATATTGAGCAAGTCTTTGGTGGTGATAGCCAAAGCTTTTGGTGGGGATATCCAGAATTTTACAATTTTAAAAATGAAGAAGTCTTCGGTGGTGATAGCTGAAGCCTCTGGTGGAGATATCCAGGGTTTTATAATTTTGAAAAATGAGAAATCTTCTTTTGAAGGAGTTATCCAGAATTTTTTTCAACATGTGCATCTACATCAAGAAGCATTTGCATCAATCTAAGTTAGTTAAATCTGCATCAAGAAAGTTTGCATCAAATCAAGTCATTTACATTTGCATCAAAGATATTTGCACCAATCTAAGACATTTGCACCTACATCAAGAAGCGTTTGCATCAACAAAAGACATTTTCATTTGCATCATGAAGCATTTGCATCATCTCTTAAAGCTTTCAGGTATAATCGATTTCGTTTCCTTAAGGCGAGTCGAGCCCCGAAATCATCGTCGAGGTATTTTTTTTATTTATGAACAAGTCTTCGGTGGTGATAGCTGAAGCCTCTGGTGGAGATATCCAGAGTTTTTTTTAAAGTCCTTTGAAAAGGTAGAAAGTCTTCGGTGGTGATAGCTGAAGCTTCTGGAGATGATACCCAGAATTTTACAGTTTTAAAAATGAGCAAGACTTCGGTGGTGATAGCTGAAGCCTCTGGTGGAGATATCTAGAGTTTTAAAATCCTTTGAAAAGATAGAAAGTCTTCGGTGGTGATAGCTGAAGCTTCTGGAGGTGATACCCAGAATTTTTACATTTAAAAAAAAAAATGAGCAAGACTTTGGTGGTGATAGCCGAAGCTTCTGGAGGAGATATCCAGAATTTTAAACACAGCTGAGAACAAGACAGGTTAAGGCCCCGAGACCATCGTCGAGGTCATTTCCTTTCTTGCAAATCGAATTCGTTTCCTTAAGACGAATCGAGCCTTGTTTAGGCAGGGAATTCAATTTAAGGACAAATCTTCAATTTACTGTTTTCAAAAACAAAAACAAAAAAATTGAAAAAAAAAAGAACAAAGAGAAAAATGAAAAAATAGAAAATGAAAAAAGAAAATAAAAAATGCAAAATGCAAAAATGAATGAAGAAATGAAAAAGAAAACCCCTTTCCTTTCCATGTGATTTCACTGACCGTACAAAATTAGTGTTGGTTTATCTTTGCCTGATTCCTGATTCTCAGCAATAGCCAAAGAGGGGCAGCTGTAGACACCTAATTTTGTCCGGGCCACTAAACAGGTATGTTTTCTTCCTATATTGATGTTTCCGAGTATAAAAAGACTGTTTTCATCCTGCAGGTGGTACTCCGAGACTTAATTTAAGAGGGCGAGCACAAAAAGTCAAACTTGAAAAAAGTCAACCCCGAAAAAGTCAACCCCAGAAAGTCAACTACTGAAAAAGTCAACCCACTTTCAAAATCAAGATTTTAAGTTCAAGGTCTACTTTGAAAGATATGGAGTTCGGAAGATGGGATTTGGAGATTCAGTAGAAAAGAAATCCTAATCCGAGAAATTTGGGGAAAAGTGCTTAAACGATCAAACTGGTCGAAATTGAAGGTTCCAAATGAAAGATAAGCACTGACTACGGGTAATGGAGAAGTCACTTGCAAGAAAAACCGAAAGAAAAATCAATCCGGGAGAAAACCGAGAATTAGGGTTTTTAGTGGATTTCGGTGAAATCGGGAAGAATCACAGAAATGGCCCGAGTTGGTAAGACCAAAGCCCCCAATGGATGAAGAATGGTTAAAAAGGATGGCCCAAGGCTCAGATTGAAGAAACTCTGAAAATCGGATTTGTTTTGAGCAAAACCGGGTTTCGGAGGTAAAAGGGCAAAATTGGAAAAATTTGGGAAAAATAGCAAATGGACTCCGAAAATTATGGAAAATTTGTCAATCTCATTCTTAAATCATTTGAAGGAGATTGGCGAAAGAAAATCTTGATTCCGAGTTCGTTTGCAAAATGGCCAAATCCCGGGCTTCTTATGTATTAATTCAAAAAGATAAATCCCGGAAAAATAGCAAATGGACTCCAAAAATTCTGAAATTTGGCAAATCTCATTTTTAAATTATTTGGAAGAGATTGGCGAAAGAAAATCTTGATTCCGAGTTCGTTTGCAAAATGGCCAAATCCCGGGCCTCCTATGCAGTAATTCAAGCTGATAAATCCCGAAAAAATACCAAATGAGCTCCAAAAATTATGAAAACTTCCAGATCACACTTTTTAATTATTTTGAAGAGATTGGTGAAGAAAAATCTTGATTTGGAGCTCGTTTAAAAAATGGTAAAATGTAGGGGCATAAAAGGGCATTTTTGGGAAGAAAAATCCAAATAAATAGCAAACGGACTCGGATAATTTTGAAAACTTCCAGAACTCAATATTTTATTATTTTGGAAGTATTAAAAAAAGAAAAATTGAATTTGGAGTCCGTTTGATATTTACTTGCATCCGGGGGGGCAAAATGGTCACTTCACCCAAGCAACCGAAAAGGGCTTTTTTGGGCCTTTCAAAAATCAGAGCTGGGCTGGAAAAGAGAAGTGCTGGCCTGCCCAAGCCCAAAGGAAGGAGGAAGCTTGATTTTTTTTCAATCAAGTGGTTAAAAATCAAGAGTTAGTTAACCATTCTCTTTGATCAAGCCATGGTGATTAAACCACATAGGTTAAGAAAGATGTCAACATTATTTTTGCATAGCTGTAATTTGAGAGGGTTGAGATGCTAATCTAAAGGTGGTAATTTCATGACTTTTCATCTTGAATTATTGGCCATTTGATGGAAAATAGGTTACACAAAAATGACAACATCTTTGAGGTTATATAAGCATCATTTAGGTCAACCCTAGAGGGGGGAGGCAGATTTTGTTTTTTCTTTTCCATTTTGGCTGATTTCTCTTAGTTTTTCTTAGTTTTTATCTTCTTGGTTGAGAGCAAAAAAATAAAATTTTAGAAAAAAAGGAAAGTTTGAAGAGAAAAGCTTGAAATATTAGCTTCTTGAGGTTGCTCTTGAGCACCAACTCTTGCACTTTCATTTTCTATTCTTATTTTTTGCTATTTTAATCTCTACTTGGTGAGTTTTCATTTTAAAATAATGTTTCTTGTTCTTCTTTCATTTCCTTTCTTAAGTATATTTTTTTTTTACATTTTGTTTTTACAATAAACTCACCATGGCCAAATGGCCTACATTATTTATTTTAAGTTGTTTTTCGATTCATTTTACCATATTGTTTATGCTATTTTCTTTGTTTTTGATGTTTTAAATGTTATGTTATTTCATGTTCTTGAGTTATATTTGAATTTGGTTGCTTTGTTTGTTGCCATTTATGTCTTAGATATCATGTTTTTGCATTTTTAATTTTCTGTTTTCATGTTGTTTAAATTTGAGCATGTTTTAAAGTTAGCATATTAAGTGTTTGTGAAAATGCTTGTGTGATTCTTTGCATGATTCTTGTTTTATATCTTAGTTGAGCATGTTTTAGATTTAGCATATTAAGTGTTTGTGAAAATGCTTGTGTGATTTTTGTGTTATGACTTAGTTTTTTCATGCTAGTATGCCAAGTGTTTGAGAAAATGCCATGCTTGTTGGAGCTTGAGGCCATTCGGCTACTCCATGTGTTTTGCATTGTGTGTTGCATTTTTTGTCATGCTAGTTGTTAGGTTTTTGCATTTGCATGATATTTGGTTGGATTTTTGAATTAAGCATGCGTTGTGTTTGTGAAAATGCCATGCATATCTTAGGTCTAGGTTGCATTTATTGCCATGCAAGTTCATGTTAGGTCTAGGCCATATTATTTATGTCATGCATTTTCCTTACATTTAGGTTTAAATCCATGCATTTCATGCATTATGTTTGCTGCATTATTTCATGCATTTCATGTTCATGCCACTTGAATAATGACTTGAGCCAATTAATGGTTCAAGGTCATGCTCTCTTGAGCACACTTGTGGAAAATTAAGTTTGTCAAATTGATTATTCTACCTTTGTGATTTTTTTTACTTAGCCAATTTTTATCTAACTTTCAAAAAGTCCTAGCTACTGTCTTCAAGTCATTCTATGAGTTTCAAATATTTTTATTTTGGTTTTTAAATGATTTTATCAAAGATAAAAAAAAATGTGTTGGCAAAGCAGTTTTTTTTCCACCCAAAACTCGTACATCTCTGATTTTTCTGGGAATTCATATTTGATCAAAAAATTAAGCCGGTTTTTTCTCGTGTAGTTTTACATGTCCTGAGTCTCCAGTATTTTTTTTATAATTTTTGGAATTTTTAAAAATAGGGTAAAAAATCGTGGATTAAAACTGGACAGTGGAGTCAGAATTGAATTTAAAGAAAAACAAAGCAGTTTTTTCTCCTCCAAAAACTCGTACATCTCTGGTTTTTCTGGGAATTCATCTTTGATCAAAAAAATTAATCCGATTTTTTCTCGTGTAGTTTTACATGTCCTGAGTCTCCAATAATTTTTTCGAAATTTTTGGAATTTTTAAAAATAGGTTAAAAAATGGTGGATTAAAACTGGACAGTGGAGTCAAAATTGAATTTAAAGAAAAACCAAGCAGTTTTTTCTCCTCCAAAAACTCGTACATCTCTGGTTTTCTGGGAATTTATCTTTGATCCAAAAATTAAGCCGGTTTTTTTTCGTGTAGTTTTACATGTCCTGAGTCTCTAGTATTTTTTTTTAGAATTTTTGGAATTTTTAAAAATAGGATAAAAAATCGTGGATTAAAACTGGACAGTGGAGTCAGAATTGAGTTTAAAGAAAAACCAATTTTCTGTTTTGGTTAATTTACTTAGAGTGGGCTGATTAGGAGGGTTAGCTACTGACTTAGGGTAATTTCTAAGCCTTTTTAAACTCAAAAAAATGGTTTTTCAAGTCCCGGGTTAAGGGTAGTCAAGTCCGGATTTTTTAAACTTAGGAAATTAGAGCCATTTTAAAAAAAAAAAAGATTTAGCCCAGTTTTTATTTTTAATTCAAGCTTTTCAAAATTGTTTTCAAACAATCACAAAGTATTTTGGTTTTAGAATATTTAATTTGACATATTTTCCTAAGGTAGCCGGATATCTTTTTAGATATACGGATTTCCTTAATTAAAGGAAAAAATACATTTCATGCATTGCATTTTTATATTCATGCATTTTATATAATATGTGATTCTTGCCATAATAATTTCTATGTGTCATGACATTTAGGTTGCATTATATTATTTATATTTTGCTATGTCATTTTATTTATGTCATGCCTATACATATTCATTTCTTTTAAATGTTTTCAAAAAAAGATAATGGTTTTCAATAAAAATAAAGATATTCCCGAGTTAAAATAATTCATGAGTTCTCTACCGGGTTTGCTGGAGGGAATATCATCAATTATTATTAATAAAGGAATATCTTTCTTTCAAAAAAAAGAATGATTCGGAAAGTTTTCTAAAACTAATAAAAATTTATATATTTTGCCACGTTTGTTGGGGAATATAGGAAAATTTTCAATTTATAAATTTCGGATCATTGTCAAAAAAAAAAAAGAAATTATTTTTCTTTAAATTGGGAATTAATTTGAAATACTAAATTTAAAACCAACTTTTACCAAGACTTGAGATAACACACGATTAATAAGGTACCGATTTATACGGGCGTTGTGGGGGTGCTAATCCTTCCCCGCACGTAACCGACTCCCGAACCCGCTTCTTTGATTTCTCTGGTTTAAAACGCAGACTTGAAATTGGTTTTTAAAATGTTTTAATTAATTTTTAAAATATTTTATAAAACCGGTTTTAATAGGTGGCCGATCACACCTAGCTAAAAAAGATTGGTGGCGACTCCATGTCTTTTAAGGTCATTTTCAAAACCTTCATTTTTTTAGAGGAATTAAGTCGACTTTTCCTCGGTTTTTTTTAATGTCACGCCTAACGAATAATAAAGTCTTGCGATGAGACTCGTCGTTATTATTTTTTAGGTTGCGACAGCTTGGCGACTCCACTGGGGACTATTAGAGAGTCAGGCCTAGAATTAGTCGTGTGTTATAAAAGTCTCGGTTTTTGTTGGTTTAATTGGTATTTAGTTTTAATTCCCACATTTTTTTAATAAGGAGAATTTTGAAAATAATAAAATATTTTTAAATATGTTCATACTCATGTGCATGCATTTTATTATTGTTCTCTAGCTATTTAAGGTTGAATATTATAACTGCTTGTCGGTTAATGCGTTACACTATTCTTGAATGTTTTAATTGTTAGGACATTTAGAATAAGGTTTGTAGAATAGGTGGTGACAGGTTTGTTTTGTTTCTCCACACACACTACACGTGCATTTGCATAACATGAATCCTCTACCCGGGTTCCGTCCTTTTAAGTGGAAGTAAAGTAACTAAGCCTTCGTGATTGATCCTCCGTATGGGCTAGTGAAACACTTTCGAAGTATAAAGTACCTAATGCCTTCGTGATAATCCTCCGTACGGGCATAGGAAAATATACTCTAACGAATTGAACCCGCTTTTATCGGGGTGCCTTACTAGCCTTCACCGGCGACAGTGAGGAACAATTCGGGGCCTTAGAACCGATTCACCTTCATATAGTGAACCTAGGCGAAGCCATCCCGAATTTCCGTTAGATATACCGAAAATAATGTTTCTTGTTCTTCCTTCATTTCCTTTCTTAAGTATATTTTTTTTACATTTTGTTTTTACAATAAACTCACCATGGCCAAATGGCCTACATTATTTATTTTAAGTTGTTGTTTCGATTCATTTTACCATATTGTTTATGCTATTTTCTTTGTTTTTGATGTTTTAAATGTTATGTTATTTCATGTTCTTGAGTTATATTTGAATTTGGTTGCTTTGTTTGTTGCCATTTATGTCTTAGATATCATGTTTTTGCATTTTTAATTTTCTGTTTTCATGTTGTTTAAATTTGAGCATGTTTTAAAGTTAGCATATTAAGTGTTTGTGAAAATGCTTTGTGATTCTTTGCATGATTCTTGCTTTATATCTTAGTTGAGCATGTTTTAGATTTAGCATATTAAGTGTTTGTGAAAATGCTTGTGTGGTTTTTGTGTTATGACTTAGTTTTTTCATGCTAGTATGCCAAGTGTTTGAGAAAATGCCATGCTTGTTGGAGCTTGAGGCCATTTGGCTACTCCATGTGTTTTGCATTGTGTGTTGCATTTTTTGTCATGCTAATTGTTAGGTTTTTGCATTTGCATCATATTTGGTTGGATTTTTGAATTAAGCATGCCTTGTGTTTGTGAAAATGCCATGCATATCTTAGGTCTAGGTTGCAGTTATTGCCATGCAAGTTCATGTTAGGTCAAGGCCATATTATTTATGTCATGCATTTTCCTTACATTTAGGTTTAAATCCATGCATTTCATGCATTATGTTTGCTGCATTATTTCATGCATTTCATGTTCATGCCACTTGAATAATGACTTGAGCCAATTAATGGTTCAAGGTCATGCTCTCTTGAGCACACTTGTGGAAAATTAAGTTTGTCAAATTGATTATTCTACCTTTGTGATTTTTTTTACTTAGCCAATTTTTATCTAACTTTCAAAAAGTCCTAGCTACTGTCTTCAAGTCATTATATGAGTTTCAAATATTTTTATTTTGGTTTTTAAATGATTTTATCAAAGATAAAAAAAAATGTGTTGGCAAAGCAGTTTTTTTTCCACCCAAAACTCGTACATCTCTGATTTTTCTGGGAATTCATATTTGATCAAAAAATTAAGCCAGTTTTTTCTCGTGTATTTTTACATGTCCTGAGTCTCCAATATATTTTTTAGAATTTTTGGAATTTTTAAAAATAGGGTAAAAAATCGTGGATTAAAACTGGACAGTGGAGTCAGAATTGAATTTAAAGAAAAACAAAGCAGTTTTTTCTCCTCCAAAAACTCGTACATCTCTGGTTTTTCTGGGAATTCATCTTTGATCAAAAAAATTAATCCGATTTTTTCTCGTGTAGTTTTACATGTCTTGAGTCTCCAATAATTTTTTCGAAATTTTTGGAATTTTTAAAAATAGGTTAAAAAATCGTGGATTAAAACTGGACAGTGGAGTCAGAATTGAATTTAAAGAAAAACAAAGCAGTTTTTTCTCCTCCAAAAACTCGTACATCTCTGGTTTTTCTGGGAATTTATCTTTGATCCAAAAATTAAGCCGGTTTTTTCTCGTGTAGTTTTACATGTCCTGAGTCTCCAGTATTTTTTTTTAGAATTTTTGGAATTTTTAAAAATAGGATAAAAAATCGTGGATTAAAACTGGACAGTGGAGTCAGAATTGAGTTTAAAGAAAAACCAATTTTCTGTTTTTGTTAATTTACTTAGAGTGGGCTGATTAGGAGGGTTAGCTACTGACTTAGGGTAATTTCTAAGCCTTTTTAAACTCAAAAAAATGGTTTTTCAAGTCCCGGGTTATGGGTAGTCAAGTCCGGATTTTTTAAACTTAGGAAATTAGAGCCATTTAAAAAACAAAAAGATTTAGCCCAGTTTTTATTTTTAATTCAAGTTTTTCAAAATTGTTTTCAAACAATCACAAAGTATTTTGGTTTTAGAATATTTAATTTGACATATTTTCCTAAGGTAGCCGGATATCTTTTTAGATATACGGATTTCCTTAATTAAAGGAAAAAATACATTTCATGCATTGCATTTTTATATTCATGCATTTTATATAATATGTGATTCTTGCCATAATAATTTCTATGTGTCATGACATTTAGGTTGCATTATATTATTTATATTTTGCTATGTCATTTTATTTATGTCATGCCTATACATATTCATTTCTTTTAAATGTTTTCAAAAAAAGATAATGGTTTTCAATAAAAATAAAGATATTCCGGAGTTAAAATAATTCATGAGTTCTCTACCGGGTTTGCTGGAGGGAATATCATCAATTATTATTAATAAAGGAATATCTTTCTTTCGAAAAAAAAGAATGATTCGGAAAGTTTTCTAAAACTAATAAAAATTTCTATATTTTGCCACGTTTGTTGGGGAATATAGGAAAATTTTGAATTTATAAATTTCGGATCATTGTCAAAAAAAAATGAAATTATTTTTCTTTAAATTGGGAATTAATTTGAAATACTAAATTTAAAACCAACTTTTACCAAGACTTGAGATAACACACGATTAATAAGGTACCGATTTATACGGGCGTTGTGGGGGTGCTAATCCTTCCCCGCACGTAACCGACTCCCGAACCCGCTTCTTTGATTTCTCTGGTTTAAAACGCAGACTTGAAATTGGTTTTTAAAATGTTTTAATTAATTTTTAAAATATTTTATAAAACCGGTTTTAATAGGTGGCCGATCACACCTAGCTAAAAAAGATTGGTGGCGACTCCATGTCTTTTAAGGTCATTTTCAAAACCTTCATTTTTTTAGAGGAATTAAGTCGACTTTTCCTCGGTTTTTTTTAATGTCACGCCTAACGAATAATAAAGTCTTGCGATGAGACTCGTCGTTATTATTTTTTAGGTTGCGACAACATAAATACATTACAATATCATGTAATGATTTATATAATTTGTCATGTTTATATGTAATTTCGATCATGTTAATATGTAAAAACAATTACGTACAAACATGACAAGTTTTGATTTCATTTTTCCGTTACATAAATACATTACAATATCCTGTAATGGTTTATGTAATTTGTCATGTTTATATGTATTTCGATCATATTAATATGTAAAAAAATTACATACAAATATGACAACTTTTGATTTCCTTTTTTCGTTACATAAATACATTATAATATCCTGTAATGATTTATGTAATTTGTCATGTTTATATGTAATTTCGGTCATGTTAATATGTAAAAAAGAAAATTAAATACAAACATGACAACTTTTGATTCTTTTTTTTTTCGTTACATAAATACATTACAATATCTTATAATGATTTATGTAATTTTTATGTTTATATATAATTTCGATAATGTTAAGTGGTAAAAATTAAATATCTTAACATCATACATGTAAAGATAATAAACGTTGTAAATTACATAATATATTAACATCATACATGTAAAGATAATAAAAAGTGTAATACTACTTTTTATTACCTTTCAATAATATATTTATGTAACTTACAAAACTTTTATGTGAATATAATATATTTGTGTATTACAATTTTTCTTATCTTTTATCATAATTTATGTTTTAGATAATGTATATATGTAATTATAACAATAATATGTATTTTGTTTTTTATAATCAAACTTGTAAAACATATTTTCTTTACAAAAACAATAGTAATGCTAATAAAAATGTGTAATTCTCATTTTTATTACCTATCACAATTATTTATGTAATAGATATTATAATTTATGTAATAATTTGTTAGTAATTTTGAGTTTTTTTTTTTTTTTAAAATCATAAAGATTTATGTAACTTGTAAAAAATGTCTTTTTCTTTAACCGGTTCCAATTTTCAATAAGTAAAATTTAAGGATGTGGCCTGATTTTATCACGCCACATAAGAAGCTTACGAGAAGCTTAGGGGAATGAGCTTCCCGCAGAACTTCGCTGAAAACAAAGACAAGACCAGAATATTTTTTCTAAGTTGAAGTCCATGTATAGATAATTAGAAGTGGCAATTGATCAAGTTCGATTGGTTTTAAATCCAATTGTTTTAGATTGAGTTTATTTCGAGTTTGAATTATTTTGAATTTGAACCATTTTAAAATTCGAATTGGTTCATACTGTTTAAAATTGAGTAATCTTAAATTTAGATCATCTCAAAATTAAATCATTTCAAATTCAAACTATTTTAAGTTTGATCTGTTTTGCATTCGGGCATATTCGAATGGATTTCAATAAAAGTTAAATATAAAAATTCGATATATCTACCCGTAGCATGAATAAATAAACACTTATTATTATGAGGTTAATAGAAAATTTATATTTTATTTATTATTATTTGGTAATGGTTATATGTAGAAGTGGCAAACGGGTAAGTTCGAGCATTTTGGATTCGGTTTGTGTCATATTTGGAGCATTTCATGTTCAAGTTGTTTCTAGTTTGGGCCTGTCTGATGCGTGATCCAGGGTGGACCCGTTCGAGTGAGGGGAAAACAGGCAGAGGAAAAGATGACTTAATTCCTCTTAAGTTAAAGGGTTGAGGGTGTGAAAATGGCCTCGAAAAATAAATGGAGTCGCCACCAATCTTTTTTTGGCTAGGTGTGATTGGCCACCTATTAAAACTAGTTTTTATAAAATATTTTAAAATTAATTAAAACATTTTTAAAACCAATTTTATAGTTTGCACTTTGAACCAGAGAAAAACAAGTGCGGGTTCGGGAGTCGGTTACGTGTGGGAAGGATTAGCACCCCCACAACGCCCATATAAAACGGTACCTTATTAGTCGTGTGTTATCTCGAATATCGGTAAAAAGTTTGTTTTAAAATTGGTGTTTGTAAATATATTCCCTTAAAATTTTATATTTTATTTGGAAATGATCTGAAATTTACTTAGCATAAAATTTCTCATGTTTTTCAAAAGACTCAGCAAAACATGGAATTTTTCTTTGATTTTGAAATTCTCCGAATCATTTCCATTGAAAAAGATATTCCGTTATTAACGATAATTGATGATATCCTCCCCGACAGACCCAGCAGAGAATTCATGAATTATTTTGACTTGGGAATAATCTTGATTTATAGAAATATTATTTATTTTTCAGGTGTTAGAAAATTTATTGAAAATAACCATGAATATGCGAACATGTTGCTAAGACGAAAATTAAATAGGCATGCGTATTTATCATGGAATGGTAAGCAGAGTGACATAGCATAAGAATGAATGTCATGTGAATAAAATCGACATGGCAAATAAAATGGCATGGCATGGAAAATGGTGTGGTATAAGAATAAATGTTATGTGAATGAAATCGACAAGGCATACAAGATGACATGGCATGAAAAATGACATGTGAATGAAATCGACATGACATACATAATGACATGGCATGATAAATGGCATGTGAAATGAAATCGACATGGCATAAGGAGAATGTCATGTGAATGAAATTAACATGGCATACATAATGACATGGCATGTGGATGACATAAAATGACATGGCATGTGAGTGAAATCGACATGGCAAATAAAATGGCATGGCATATGGATGACATCGACATGGCAAGCAAGATGACATGGCATATAGATGACATAAAATGACATGGCATGTGAATGAAATCGACATGGAAAGCAAGATGACATGGCATATGGATGACATAAAATAACGGCATGCGACATGGCACAAAATGACATGGCATGTGAATGAAAACGACATGACAAGCAAGATGACATGGCATGTGAATGAAATTGACATGGAAAGCAAGATGACAAAAAATGACATGGCATGCGAATGAAAACGACATGACAAGCAAAATGACATGGCATAAAATGACATGGCATGTGAATGAAATCGACATGGCATGTGACATGGCACAAAATGACATGGCATGTGAATGAAAATGACATGACAAGCAAGATGAAATAAAATGACATGGCATGTGACACGACACAAAATGACATGGCATGTGAATGAAAACGACATGACAAGCAAGATGACATGGCATGTGAATGAAATCGACATGGAAAGCAAGATGACAGAAAATTACATGGCATGTGACATGGCACAAAATGACATGGCATAGATGAATTTATTTGAGAATGACTTGGAATTTATTGATACCGAAAATCTTTTCATGTTTCCCGGCAAACCCGGCAAAACATAGAAAGTTTTATTTATTTCAAAAATTTCTGAATCATTTTTGTTTTAGAAAAGGGTATTCCTTCTTTAATAATTGATGATATCCTCTCCGGAAAACCCAGCAGAGAAAATCATGAATTATTTAAACTCAGGAACATTGCCTTAAAAATGTTATGAATAGCATAGCATGATAATAAACGTCATGTGAATGGAATTGACATAGCAAACAAAACAATAAGCATAATGACATGACAAACCAAGTGACATGGCATGAAAATGAATGTCATGTGAGTGAAATCAACATGAAAAACATAAGCTTAGCATACTAAATGACATGGCAAAAAATATGCTAAGGAATTAAATGTTATGGCATAAAAATACAATGATATGTAGGAAATATCATGGTGGCTGAATGGTCATGGTAATGGCATGTGAATGGACGAATGCATGGTGATGGCATATGAATGGTCAAATGGCATGAAATGATAACATGGCATGGATGGCATGGCATGAAAATGCACCTAGACTATAAATGACATGGAAAATGACATGACATGACATGTTATATGGATGACGTGGCATAAAATGACATGGCATGACATGACATGTTGTAAAATGAATGACATGGCATAGGTGACATGGCATGAAATGATGACATGAAATGATGACATGGCATAAGTGACATGGCATGAAATGATGACATGCATAAGTGACATGGCATGTGTGACATGGCATGAAATGATAACATGGAAAGTGACCTAAGATTGCATGACATAGCTACATGACCTAAAATGCATGACATAGGCAAATATAATGCAAAGCATGACCTAAACCAAAAATGCATGGGAGGGCCGAATGTGATGCAAGATGTATCATGGACACAACATGCTAAATGACATAGCTAGATGACCTAAGATGCATGACATAGGCAAATATAATGCAAAGCATGGCATGAACACAAAGTGCAAGGGCTTACCGAAATGCATGTATAGCATATTATGAGCACAAAATGCAAGAGAACACAACTACATGACCTAAAATACATGATACAACCAAGTATGATGCAAGGCATGATATGAACCAAAAATCAAGAGATGGCCGAATGATGTAGAGGACTTATTACAACATGAAAATGATGTAAAAACTAACGTGACATAAAAATGACGCAAAGAACATGACCAAAATATGTATAGACATGCAAGGGAGTAATAAGGAAAACAAGTAAACAAAGAACAAGGAAAGTTGAGCTCCATGGTTGGTACAAATGGGCATAGCCCTCCTCTAACCATTATCACTTGATATTATTAAGATCATGAAGCCTTTCCAACTCACAAATCAGAAAATAAACCAAGCTAACTAGAAAAAATAGAGGTGAGCTCCATGGTTGGTACAATAGGCATAGCCCTTCCCTAACCATGATCACTTGATTTTTGTCAAGATCATGTAGCCATTCAACCTCATTTACTTCATTTATTTTGAAAAAATCAGAAAATAAAAAAATAATAAACCTTCCACAATCCTGTTTCCCACAACAAACATGCAAAACAAAATCAAGGCAAGCACAAATAATTTATTCGGCCATGTTAAAAAAAATTTGTGAAAATTTGTTTTCTTCCATTTTTGATGAAAAATAAAATATGGAAGCTTAAATGAACATTTCAAAACTTTTATTTTCATAATAAAAGAAGTATAAATCACATAGAAAACAAAGAAAAACACATGAGAATGAAGAAGAAAATCATGCTAGAGCTAGGTAGGAATGGCTATCTTCCAAGCTTTTTGGTGAACCCTTTCTTCCTTTCTTTCAAAAACCTTTTTCTTTCCAAATTAGCTACTGACTTTCCCCCCTAAATGACCAGCCAACTTAAGGAAAATAAAACATTCCCCTTTCCCTTTCTCACTTGGCCGGTTGGCCTTCTCCACCATAGGATAAAAAGTGCTCATTTTTTCCATCAATCTTAGCCCCTAGATTAGGATCTTTTCATGACAAATAAAAATATCATCTTGCAAATTGATATTGGCCCTTGAAAGGTGTACTCATCCTTTTCAAAGCACCTAGGCCATTGGATGACACAAGGACCACTTGCATGCTCCCCTTGGTCGAACCTCTCCTTACCATTGGATGGATTGTGCTCATCTTTCTTCCACCAATCTTAGCTATTGGATGAGGTTATTTTCATGACAAATAAAAATGTCATCTTGCAATTTGATCTTGGCCATTGAAAGGTGTACTCATCTTTTCTACAAGGCACCTAGGCCATTGTATGAGGGGGGGACCATTTACAAGGCAATAAAGATGGCATTTTTTAGCTTGATAGTGACCATTGAATTAAATTGATCAAACCTCCCCTTCTCCCCTATGCATGGCCGGAAAAGACCTAGAATATTCAAGAATTTCCTCCATCTTTCATATTTTTCTTAATTGCAAATTGGCCTTTTTCAATTTTTTTGATAAAATTACCTTTTTACCCCCCGAACTTAATTTAATTGCAAATGGACCCCAATTTTGGATTTGTCTTTTCCAACTCATCCCATTCAATGTAAAACTTGATTCTGGAGGTTTTCACATTTTTCCGAGCTCATTTGCTATTTCTCCCGGATTTATCTCTGAAATTTCGGTTTTATGCCTCCCAAATTTAGCCTTTTTCAAATGAGCTCTGTTTCTGGATTTTTTTTCACCAAGCTCTTCCAAAAATTATAAAACTCAGATCTGGAATTTTCATGATTTTTTGATCTCGTTTGCTATTTTTTCCGAAATTTTCTTTTGGAATTTCTATATTAGTGCACCTGAACTTCACCTTTTTCATTTGAGCTCTGATTCCAGATTTTTCTTCACCAATCTTTTCCAAAAATTATGAAATCAGATCCGGAAGTTTTCATAATTTACCGAGCTCGTTTGCTATTTTTCCCAGAATTTTCTTTTGAATTTTCCGGATTAGTGCACCTGAAATTCACCTTTTTCATTTGAGCTCCGATTCCGGATTTTTCTTCACCAATATCTTTCAAAAATTATGAATCTCAGATATGGAAGTTTTTATAATTTTTCGAGCTCGTTTGCTATTTTTCCTGGAATTTTCTTTTGGAATTTTCGGGTTAGTGCACCCGAAATTCACCTTTTTCGTTTGAGCTTCGATTTCAGATTTTTCTTTGCCAATCTCTTCCAAAAATTATGAAACTCAAATTTGGAAGTTTTCATAATTTTTCGAGCTCGTTTTCTATTTTTCCTAAAATTTTCTTTGGGATTTTTCGGTAATGCCCTTTAACCTCCAAAACCTCGTTTTTAATCAAAACGGGTCCGATTTTTGGATTTTCTTTTTCTACTGCCTTTGTCATATATTGAATTTGAGTTGGTCTGAAAATGCCGAATTTTTATGATCAAATTCCTCTCCGATTTAGTTTTCCCTTTTTTGTCGGATTAGGTCTTCCTCTGCACGAAAATTTCGCAACCCATCTTCCTGAGTCTATATCTTTCATTGTAAATCTCAGATTGTCAAAATTCTTTTGCCATTGTTCAATTCAACTTCGAACCTTGATTTTGACTGGGAGTTGACTTTTTAGTGGTTGACTTTCGAGGTCGACATTTTTGAAGTTGACTCTTTCCAAGTTGACTTTTTATGCTGACCTCCGAAACAAAATCTTGGGGACCCATCAATGGAATGGGGGAGTCTCTTTGCGTTCCGAAAAGTTGAAAAAGAGAATCTGGCCGGTTTAGAGGGTCTGGACAAAATTAGGTGTCTAAAGGGCTTTTCAAGTTTGGGCCAGGTTCAGGTTAGTCAAGTCATTTTTTAGAGTTTATGGAAGATGTAATCATTTCAACATGCTTTTCAATTTCATTTTTTTTTTTTAAAGTTCAAGTAATCTTGGATTTGAGTTTTTCAGGTTCGTATTATTAGGATTCGAACAATTTCATGTTCGGATTTCTTCAAATTTTAGTTTTTATTTTTTATTGTGAAATTGAGTTCGAACAGGTCTAGGTTCAGGCTTTTTCAAGTGGGTTTTGGATTTTGAGTTTATTTTGCCACCTTTAATTATATGTTTATATATCTTTTTAATTTTTATAATATTTGATATTCAATATAAGTTATATAAAAATTTACGATTTTTTGTCATTTTATAAATAAATTATAATAAATATAAAGCAAAACTAAAAAAGAGAGTAAACTTTCAGAATCATTGGACTTCATAAAAATAAATTAATTAATTAATCTAAGGGAACAACATACAAATAAAATCTACTAAGGGCCCTTTTACTCTTAATCCATTAGGTTACCTAGTTCACCAATTTATTTTTTCTTTGGTGTCATTTTTGTAAATACTTAATTTTGTCTGAGTATATTTTAAATAAAATTTATTTACAGATTTTGATTAATTTCATCAATTTGCATTTTTAAGAGCTTAAATTGATTAATTGGTACTTGAGCTCGTCTTAAAATCTAGTCTCAAAGGCTTGAGTTCCAACTTCCATATAAAATGGGTCAATGTTTTTTCTTTGATTATGATATTTTATAGTTTTCTTGAAGGTATTAAGACATTCATTTCAATAAAAACTTTTAAAAGTCTAAAATGCAATTAACTTGTTTAGCCGGTTAAAAGAAGAGCTTTTAAAATTCAGAAGAAAAATTTTAAGCGAAAATTTGAGGGTTTCAAATCCCTACAAATTCCACCTATTTAGTTGGTTTTTGCAAATTTACTCCAATTGGCCCCACTTGCCCCACCACAAAATGCTAAACTCAAAAAATAGAATATTAGGAATATTTTAACTCTAATTTTTAAAAAAAAATTATATTATTAATAATATTTATATATTTTTACAAATATAATGATAGTGATATTGCATATAGTTTATATGTATATTTTTATCTCTAATATCATTAATTTTCTTTTATAATTATTCTTTTATTTGATTAAATTTCAATAGATTAAATTTCTTTTAAAAAATATTCATCCAAACAAAATAATTATAAATGTTAAAATTTTGAATTAATGCATTTAAATATTTTTTATTTAAATTTCTTAAAATTTTCAAAATTCCTCGTATAAACTCAATAATAAATTTAGAAAATTTCCAAAAACAATGGTAAATTCATTAATTTGATATCCTCAAATTAACTTTTTTTTTTTCATTAATTGATTCCCTTATATACCAAAAACAGTAATTTGTATAGTCCAAGCAAAAGAATAAAACAAGACACTAACATAGGCGAACCAAATTAACAAAATATATTAATACTTTATAACTAGCTAGTATAATCTATCTATATACTTGTAGACATGTAATTTTGTCCGGCCCCTTAAACAAAGTGATTTTCTTTTTTCGACTTCTCGGAATGCAAAAAATCTTCCCTCATTCTGCTAATGGATCTCCAAGACTTTGATTCGGAGGTCAACACAAAAAGTCAACCCGGAAAAAAGTCAACTCCAAAAAAGTAACCTCGAAAGTCAACCACTGAAAAAGTCAACTCTTAGTCAAAATCAAGATTTGAAGTTGAATTGAACAATGGTGAAAGAATTTTGATAATCAAAGGTCTACAATGAAATATAGAAAATTTGAAAAACAGATTCCAAAATTTCAATGAAGGAAAAATACCTAATTTCACAAATTTGGGGAAAACTGCAAAGATGGCCCAATTTGGTGAAATTGAAGCCCCCAGTTGATAAAAGATAAATAAATAAAAATATCTCAAGTCCCAATTTGAAGTGGATCCCAAGGAAGAGCCGATTGAATGAAAAATGAAAAAAGAGAAAATTCTCAATAAAGAAGAAAAGGGAAAACTAAATCGGAGAGGAATCCGGATGTAAAAATTGGGTGTTTTCGGGCCAACTCCAATTCAATATATGAAAAAGGCGGTGGAAAAAGAAAATTTGGAAATTGGGCCCGTTTCGAGTAAAACCGAGGTTTCGGGGGTTAAAGGATAATTTTGGAAAAATCGAGAAAAATACAAAACGAGCTCTAAAAATTATGAAAACTTCCAGAACTGAGTTTTATATTTGATGGAATGTATTGGAGAAGAAAAATTCGGAATCGGAGCTCAAATGGAAAAACACAAAGTTCGGGTGCACTAATCCGAAATTCCTAGAGAAAATTCCAAAAAAATAGAAAACGAGCTCGGAAAATTATGAAAACTTCCATATCTGAGTTTTATATTTTATGGAAGGGGTTGGAGAAAAAAATCCGGAATCGGAGCTCAAATGGAAAAAGATAAAGTTTGGGAGGCACTAAATCGAAACTTTAGAGAAAAATTTGGGAAAATTACAATCCGAGCTCGGAAAAATATGAAAACCTCCAGAACTGAGTTTTATATTGGATGGGATGAATTGGAAAAGAAAATTCCGAAATTGGGGTCCATTTGCAATTAAATTAAGTTTGGGGGCCAAAATACAATTTTACCGAAAAAACCGAAAATGGCCATTTTGCAAATAAAAAAAATAAATGGCCTGGAAAATTTCAGGTCATTTTTGGCTAGCTCATGGAGAAGGAAGATAAGTTTGGTCGTCTTCAATCAATGGCCAAGATTGAGTAGAAAGATGACATTTTTAAGAATGGCCAAGATTCTCAACTACTTGCCTACATGACATTTTTGGGCAATGGGAGGCCTCCTAATTGCAAGGCCATGTGAAGGCTATGTGATGATGCCAAATAGGATTTAAAATGCCACCTAGGAAGAGTTTTTAATAGTAAGCCATATGATCATGACAAGTGGCCTAGATATTTTGTAAATATAGGAGATAGGCTTAAAAAAGGAGCAAACTTTCTTTAAAAAAGAGAGGCAGCCGGCCAGCCCTAAGGAGGGATAGGAATTGATTTTTGTTTCAAAGGCATTTTTCACTACACTCTTGATTTGGAAAGCTTGGCTAGGTAGCTATTTCCTCTCTTCCTCTTCAATGATTTTCCATTGATTTCATGTTCTTCTTATCTTATTTTTCCATGTGATTGTGGATTGTGGTAGGGTAGATTTTCCTTTGGTTTTTCTTTTAAAAAATCAAACAAAAGGTTTGAGAAGCTTGAGGATTTTAATTTTAATTAAGTGATTTTGGTTAGGTGGGACTATGTCCAAGAAACCAACCATTGAGCCAACCTTGTTTTCTTTTTCTTGCTTGTTCATATTTTTAATTCTTGATTGATTCATTGTCATATGTTTGTTTGCTGTAAAATCATGCATTTCATGCCATTTTCAACTAGGTTTTTTGGTTAAGATCAACCAATGATCTCTAGCAAAAAATCCCTTTTTCTACTAGTTGACAAAGTGATAGTTTAAGTTTCTGACTTTGAGTATTTTTTTTTTTACTGAGTTATTCTTGTCAAAATAAATTGATTTTTTACCACATATAGTAGACCTTTAGAGGATGCCCTGGTTTTTTTTTCCAAGATTTTTTTATAAAGGTTGGAAAAATGGTTTTTGATAAAACAGTTTTTAGTTTACTGCTTTGATTTTAAGGAAATTTCGGTCAAGGCATACTTAGTCCAAAAATTAAACCGATTTTACCCCATAAATATAATCATGCCTCAAGTCTAAACTGATTTTTCCAGGATTTTTGGAATTTTTTTATCAAGGTTGAAAAAATGATTTTCGATAAAACAGTTTTTAGTTCACTATTCTGACTTTAGTGAAAATTCGGTCAAGGTATCCTTAGTCCAAAAATTAAGCCGATTTTTTCCCATCAAAACCATCATGTTTTAGGTCTATACTGATTTTTCCAGAATTTTTTGAATTTCTTACAATGGGTAGAAAAATAGTTTTTCAAAACTGGTTGTGGGAGTAAGAATTGAGTTTTCCTAAATTAATAATTTTTTTTATTTTCATTTGTAGAAGGGAGGGGCTGATTTGAGTTATGAGCTATTATTTTAGGTTGATTTCCATGTCAATTCAAGAATAAAATTTGATTTTTACAAAAATCGGATTAAGGATGGTCATCCCAGGTTTCAAACAAATAGGAGAAACTAGAGCTTTTTAAGGGGTATACGGCCAAGGCCTTCATTTCCATAAAAAAAATCCAATTATTTTAAATCCGAGCCCGAAGTCATTCGGTTTTGAAAATCCGATTTAAATTTCTTCCAAAGGTAGATGGATACCTTTTCCTAGGTATACGGATGTCCTTACTTCAAGAAAGAAATACATCTTCATGCATTGCATATTTAAAAATGTTTTTATTTAATTTAGTGTAAAAACGTATTTTTTGTTTTCCTAAACATTTGGCGAGAATTAGTTCCTAATCTTTGCCGAATTTCTCGGGGAGGTTAGAAAATTATTCAACGCACGTGTTTATGGAATCGAAACATATGGTTTTTGCTTTACTCGAAATCAGGTAAATGTCATATGAAGGAATTATTTTTCAAGCTTTGCCGGGTTTGCCGGGGAGTACGGTAATATTTTCCGACATATGCCATTTACGTGATTCCTCACATGAAAAATCAATTTCAAAATGATGATGTGTGTATGTTCCATGACATCTATATTTGCCATCTTAATCATGCAAATTCCATGTACATGAATATGCCATGATGATGTCATTTTATGATCTAATATTCATGTTGTTATTCATAATATGATATGATTATGAATATTCTATGATAATGTCATTTTTATGATTAATGCTTGTGTCATATATGCCATGTTAATTTTTGTCATGTCTTGAAATGTTTGCCATGATAAGCATGCCATATCATTAATTCTTTTGCCATGTCACAATAGGATTTGCCATGTTATTAATTCACATGCCATGTCATTAATTCTTTTGGTCATGTCATTTAGATTTTGCCATGTCAAGCATGCCATGTCATTCATCCCTTTGGTCATGTCAATTGTATTTTGCCATGTCAAGCATGCCATGTCATTAATTCTTTTGCCATGTCATTCATCCCTTCGGCCATGTCATTTAGATTTTGCCATGTCATGTATGCCATATCATTATTTCTTTTGCCATGTCATAATAAAATGTTTGACATGCCATGATAAATATGCATGTTTGTTTAATTTTTATCTTAGGAATATTATTTTTTTTTGCATATTCATGCTTTTTTTTATGATTTTAAAATACATGAAAATTAAATAATATTTTTTTCATAAAAGAAGATTATTCCTGAGTTAAAATAATTCATGAGTTCTCTGTTGGGTTTGCTGGGGAGGATATCATCAATTATCATTAACTCCGGAATATCTTTTTTCCAAAAACGAGGGTGATTCGGAGAATTTCAACATCAAGAAAAAATTCCATGTTTTGCCGAGTTTGTTGGGAAATATGAAAAATTTTATATCAATAAATTCCGGATCATTTTCAAATAAATATGACTTTTTTTTAAGGATATTATTTTTAAACACCAAATTTAAAACTGACTTTTATCGAGACTTTAGATAACACAAGACTAATAAGGTACCATTTTATACGGGTGTTGTAGGGGTGCTAATCCTTCCCCGCGCGTAACCGACTCTCGAACCCGCACTTGTTTTCTTTGGTTTAAAGCGCAGACTTCAAAATTGGTTTTTAAAAAAATGTTTTAATTAATTTTTTAAAATATTTTACAAAAACCGGTTTTAATAGGTGGCCATCACACCCAAATAAGATTGGTGGCGACTCCATTTCTTTTCCGAGGTTGTTTTCAAACCCTCATTTTTTTTTTTACTTAAAAGGAATTAAGTCGTCTTTTTCTCTTTTCCCTTTTTTCAATGTCAAATGACGGATCCTACGACGGATTCGTTACGACAGCTTGGCGACTCTACTGGGGATATTTAGAGAGTCAAGCTTGAAATTAGTCGTGTGTCATCGAAAGTCTTGGTTTTGTCATTTTATCCGGAATTCAATTTTAGTTCCTACATTTTTTTAATAAGGAAAATTTTCGTTAGAGGTATCGAAGTTAGGAACACATGGAAGGACATTTCTAACCTTTTATCCCCTATTCTACATTCTGAGTAAGCCTTGCAAATCGGGTGATGATGAACGTACATCGTGTCGTCCGTAATAAGTTTAATATTCCGTCCCAAAGGCACCGTGATGCCTAAATAAGTTGATATTGTTGGGGCAAGTGTTTATTAACTTTTTTGAAGTTTTAAATAAGTTGATATTAATGCATATGTAAATAGAGCATGTACATTTATAATTGTATTTTTGATCCCATGGTGATATAATTTCATTTGTTAATTGCATAAACATTTGTTGATTGATTAAATAAGAATTGTAGACCGGTAGTGTTGAATAAATATTTGGACACCCGTGCCATAATAAGACCCATTACCCCAAAAGTTTTTAAAAATTGGTTTTGGAAAATAAAATTTGGTTTTTGCGGGGAAACACATGTTTCAAAAAATCGTGGATTAAATTTGGGGGAAAATCTTGTATAATGAGAAAATAAAGATTGGTCCTACCAATTTTGTTTAACCATTGGTCATTCTTTGTATATACCCTTGTAATTAATTCAGTTATTCTTTACATGGTCATTATCTGTATATACCCGTGTATCAATTTATTCATTCTTTACATGCATCATGTTGGCATCAGGCTTCATTCATGACAAACATAGTCAGCATCATTTCTCTGTATATGGTTATTAATTAATTTGTCTATTCTTTACATGCATCATGTTGGCATCAGGTCATATTCATGACATAGTCATCATGATTTCTGTGTATATGTTCAAGCATTAATTTGTCTATTCTTTACATGCATCATGTTGGCCTCAGGTTGCATTCATGACAAACATAGTCAGCATGATTTCTCTGTATATGTTCATGCATTAATTTGTTTATTCTTTACATGCATCATGTTGGCATCAGGTTGCACTCATGACATACATAGTTAGCATGATTTCTCTGTATACGTTCATGCATTCATTTGGTTATCATTTACATGCATCATATGGGCATCATGTTACATTCACGATATTCATGGCTCATTCATCATGAAACATATTTGGGGGATAAAACATAAATTGGCTTGTCTTTAAGAGCTTTGAAGAAGTTTCTCTTTCAAATCAAAGATATAAGAAGTACTGAGCACCTTTATAATACATGCCAGGATCATGGATAATGAGCAGCAAAATAGACTGAATAGACTGGAGAGAGCACAGAGAGAATTACAGGAACGACGGGCAAAGTCACAAGAAGAATCGGCAAGGTCCCAAGAAGAATCAAGAGAACAGATGACTAAACTCATGGAACTGGTGTCCGCCGCAATCAAGGGAAAGGGATACACTGAAAATTCGATCGCCAGAGAAAGGTCGGAGGCACAAAAGGGTCAGAATGAGGTCGTAATGTTAGATGGCCAGTCTTTTCAGAACATAGTTAATCCTGTCAACGTCCTGAACTTAGATGATCCAGCTGAACAGGCAAAGTTGAAAATGATTGTGTTGAATGGGGCTGAGTTGGCAGATTCTCAAAGGAAATATCAGCTGTTAGAGGAAAGGCTCCAGGTAGTAGAAAGTACAAAAGCATTTGGGAGTGTAGATGCAAACGAACTTTGCTTGGTCTGTGATTTAGTCATTTCTCCTAAATTTAAGGTTCCCAACTTTGAGAAATATGATGGGGCAACCGATCTATCAGTCCACATCACTATGTTCTGCAGAAAAATGATGGGCCATATAGATAATGATAAGCTTTTGATCCACTGTTTTTAGGAAAGCCTCCACGGGTCCGCAATTAGGTGGTATAATCAGTTGAGCAAGGATCAGATTCTCTCTTGGAATGATTTGGCTAAAACATTTTTAAGCCAATACAAGCATGTGACAGATATGGTGCCTGACCGTCTCACTTTGCAAAATATGGAGAAAAAGGTTACTGAAAGCTTCAAAGAGTATGCTCAGAGGTGGAGGGACATGGCCACCCAAGTACTACCACCCCTGACTCAAAAGGATACCACTTTTCTTTTTGTGAATACACTACGGGCCCCTACTATGATAGACTCGTCAGCAATGCCACGAAAAATTTGTGGACATGGTAATCTTTGGGGAAATGATTGAGAATGCTATCAAGACTGGAAAACTTGAAGGAGATAAAACATCCAATGCAGAGAGAAACAGGTGATAACTCTAGGAAATATAGTTATTTTACCACCTTTTATGCATTTAAATCGGCTAAGTCTTTGAGGCTTTTATTAGGATTTGATTAGTTTTAGATGTTTTTATATTTATTTTATTTATCCATTTTATGTTTAAAATAGTTATTTAGTTATTATTTATGTTTTTTTATAGATCCAAGGTGATCTGGAGCTTTGAGGTGCAAAAAGATGAAAAACGGTGCAAAGCAATGAGTAGGTAGATTCGACCTCCGGATATTCTTTCAAGAAAAATTAGATCTTAAAGACTTCATTTGAGAAAACTCCCTTCTTGACTTTTTAATTTTACTTCCATACCTTTCCAACGGTATAATACTCGTCAAAATCGGACGAGGTTTGCCTAGTCAAAATAGCTGACAAAGTACAAGAAAATGGCGGAACCAACTCAGAGAGACAGAGGAGATGGCGTCGCGGCGCCAGACGGTCAGAGGCAGTGGTGCCACGGTGCCGAATGTGAACAGTAAACATATAAAAAAAATTAAAAAGCCTGATACTTACTTGTTTGCTTGTGCGCGAAGTTTCGAACTCCAGGAGGCCTTGGACACTTTAAATATGACTCTTTTAGGTCAGAATAAGATGGATTGGATGTCTAAAAACCTAATTCTCTCAAGAGATAGTAGCCAACAAAAGCTCTCAAGAATATTGGAAGATTGGTGAAGATTCAAGATTCAAGAATTGACAACTCTTAGTTTTCTCTTTTCTCTTTTTTATTTTTCTGGTGTTGTTGATGATGGTGAAACTATTTGAATATTTGTGTTCATTAATTATCATGAACTAATTTTTTTTTTTACTAGGATTTCAATGGAACTCAACACATAGTTTGAATTTACTTTCTCTCTCTAGCTTGATTTAATGGTTTGTTGAGTTGTTTGTTCATTCTTGTTCTTAATGCTTCTAATTGCTTGATCACCAATTAGATTGATTTGTTAACCTAAATACAACTAGACGTAGGGAGTTAAGTATTAGACATGGATCGAATGACACATGTTCACATTCATTTATTAGGATGAATTGATCTGCAGGTAGGGTAGAAATATACTTACTTGTCATGTGTAACCATTGTTAGAGCCTAAGCTTAATGAGTTCTTCTTTAAATCAATTTTCATAGTTGGTTAGTTAATTGGTTAAGAAATATATTTTTATGAGACCATCGACAGATACTTATAAATAAGATAGAACTCTAGGTTAACAACTCATGATCATTAATCAAGTAAGGAGATTGAGAGAGATTCAAGCGAAGTGTTGAGGGAAGTTGTAATCCTAGGCTTTTATAATTAATTAATTCATCCTTTTTAATTTACTTGCTTTCAGTATTAGTTTCTTTTAATTTAGTTTTTAATTATCATCTTTAATTAGTTGTTTAGATAAGATTAAGTTGTGTTAATTTTAGTACTTAACGAATTTAATAGCAATTCCTCGTGGGTTTGACACTTTACTTCCACTTTATTACTTGTTTGCTATACGTGCACTTGCGTAGTGAAATCTGAAAACAAGTTTTTGGTGCCATTGTCGGGGAATTGTTTATTATTTTTGTTAATATTAATACCAACCAACCTTAGTCTTAATTTAAACTTTAGTCTTAATTTAAACTTTTTTCATCTTTCTTATTTTCAGGTACTTGTTGTCAGATTTCACTACGCTAGTGCACCTATCGCAAATAAGTAATAAAGTGAAAGTAAAGTGTCGAACCCACGAGGAATTGCTATTAAATTCGTTAAGTACTAAAATTAACACAACTTAATCTTATCTAAACAACTAATTAAAGATGATAATTAAAAACTAAATTGAAAAAAAAAAACTAATACTGAAAGCAAGTAAATTAAAAAGGATGAATTCAATTAATTATAAAAGTCTAGGATTACAACTTCCCTCAACACTTCGCTTGAATCTCTCTCAACCTCTTCACTTGATTAATGATCCTGAGTTGTTAACCTAGAGTTCTAATCTATTTATAAGCATCTGTCGATGGTCTCATAAAAATATCCTTCTTAACCAATTAACTAACCAACTATGAAAATTGATTTAAAGAAAAACTCATTAAGCTTAGGCTCTAACAATGGTTATACAAGACAAGTAAGTATAGTTCTACTCTACCTACAGATCAACTCATCCTAATAAATGAATATGAAACATATGTCATTCAATCCATGTCTAACACTAAACTCCCTATGTCTAGTTGTATTTAGGTTAACAAATCAATCTAATTGGTGGCCAATCAACTAGAAGCATTAAGAACAAGATTGAACAAACAACTCAATAAACCATTACATCAAGCTAGAGAGAGAGAGAAAGTAAATTCAAACTACATGTTGAGTTCCATTGAAATCCTAGTAAAAGAAAATTAGTTCATGATAATTAATGAAAACAAATATTCAAATAGTTTCACCATTATCAACAACACAAGAAAAATAAAGAAGAGAAAAGAGAAAACTAAGAGTTGTCAATTCTTGAATCTTCAATCTTCACAAATCTTCCAATCATCTTGAGAGCTTTTGAAGGCAACTATCCTCTTGAGAGAATTAGGTTTTTAGACATCCAATCCCCATTTATTTTAGCCTAAAAAGTCCTATTTAAAGTGTCCAAGCCCCCTGGAGTCCCAAACTTCGGATGCAAGCAAACCAGGTAAGTGCAGGAATTCTATTTTTTTTCCACGTTTCAGCATCGTGGCCCTAACTTTCTACTCTCCGGTGCCGTAGCCCTAGGCCGCGGCCCCGACTTGCTGGTTGGTCGCCTGTTGCTTTTGTCATTTTCTCGAACTTTGTCAACAAATTTGGAAGGGAAAATCTTGTTCGATTTTGACGAGTAAACTTTCGTTGGAAAGGTATGGAAGTCAGCTTCAAAAGTCATGAAGGACGTTTTCTCAAATGTGGAATTTAAGATCAAGTTTTCTTGAAACAAGATCCGGAGGTCGAATCTGCCTTCTCGTTGCTTTGCACCATTTTTCATCGTTTTGCACCCCGAAGCTCCAGATCACCTTAGACCTATAAAAATACATAAATAATAACTAAATAACTAATTTAAACATGAAATGGATAAATAAAATAAATCTAAAAGCATCTAAAACTAATCAAATCCAAATAAAAGCATCAAGGACTTAACCGATTTAAATGCATAAAAGGTGGTAAAATAACTATATTTCCTAGGGTTATCACACTCCCAAACTTAAGATTTTGCTAGTCCTCAAGCAAAACAAAACTAAACAAACTAACTAAATAACCTAACACAAAACATCACTCAAGATAAATGCACTCAAACAATGATTTCTTTAATTTTCCTCAAAAGTTACCTCAAAATCCTGATTCAAAATAGAACATAAGCATAATCCAAATCCATGATTCAATTCAATCGTAAACTTCATGCTTGAATGGATTTTCAGTGTGTGTGTGTATAATATCTTTGCAAATCATCACATGCAATCTAAATAAGTTTATATCAATGCAAAATATGAATTAGTACTAGATTCTCATATGTTTGCTTTTCATCTCTCTCTCCACTAATCTAGACTAACACTTCATCAAAGATCAAGTAGGTCTTTTTAAGCTTGTAATGTAAGGCTAGGGTAAAGGTAGGATAAATATATTTTTTGGGTTTAAATCACCCATAGACACTTTACATTTTTTTTAGGATTTTTGAGAGCCATAGTCTTTTCCTCAAATTACATACTTCCTTCTTTGAATGCATCTTCCTTTTTGCTTCACCACTTTATTCTCTTTTTCTTTTCTTTTTTCTGTTCTTCATTTTCGAAGAACCATGACCTTTTTTTTATATCACCATTTCACCCAAATTCGATATGGCTCATAACTATTTCCTGTAATATCATCACATGCCTATTTAGTGAGGGTTAATCATGGTTTTTATTATTTGGCTAGGCTAAAAGATGTGGCAATCAAAGAAAATAGATATATCAATAGGCACAAAAAGATAGACTAAGGATATTAATATATAAAGGTAGGCTCAAAAGACTCAAACGATCCACAGATGGCCTAAATCACTTCCTCAACTTAGTGTTGTCTAGGATTTCGCATCGAGAGAGAATCAAACAAATTCTAGGCTCTAAACATAATAGCAATTCACATCAACATAATCAGTATTTAAATAAGCAATGCAAATATAAGCAAGAGATTAAGTGCTCAATTTGTGAAAGTCACATACTAACATGAAACTAACAAAAGAATTTAACACAAATTCTTCTCATGCTTATGTTTTCCCAAAAATCAAGATAAATCAATAACTAAAATTCATCAATAGATTAGGATTCCATCATAATAAGTGCAATTTATCTCAAGCAAAACAACAACAACAAAATTAGACCCCTAATAAACTTAGACAATCACACAAATTAAATTAAATCTAAAGACACACCCCCAAGCTTAAAACAAACATTGTCCTCAATGTGTAGTCATAAAAAAATAAGAACAAGAAAACTCCCTTCTCAATGGAAGCAAAACAGGAGAGCTCTAGTTTTCCTCTTAGACCTCATGATGCTTGTCCAACTTAGTGAGTAGTCACTACAAAAGAAAACAAAGTAAAAAGAAATTAATAAAAATATCCTAAAAATTAAAATTAAAAAAGAAAAGAAAAAGTTTAGAACTTGGGTTGCCTCCCAAGAAGTGCTTGCTTTATAGTTATCGGCTTAACTATCTCATGCCCATTAGTCGGTATCCTTCCACTTGAACCATTGCCCCCATTTTCCTTTGCTTTATGAGGCCTAGCATTCACAAAATTGTGGTATCCATGCATCTTGGAAGTAGAATGTGAAACTGCCTCAAGTGGTGAAGTAGAACAATTTTCATTGAATGCTGCTTTGGAATCATTGTTCACCACTTTAACTGCCAAACATTCATCAAATTCGTTAGGAAACTTCATAGCCTTAAAAACTTTAAAAGTTACTTGATGATCTAGAACCCTCATGGTAAGTTCTCCTTTTTGTACATCAATGAGTGTTCTACCGGTGGCTACGAATGGTCTCCCAAGAATTATGGGTATTTCGCTATCCTCCTCCATGTCAAGCACAATAAAATCAGCAGGAAATAAGAATTTGTCAACCTTTACTAGCACATCTTCAACCATGCCTCTTGGATGTTTGATGGATCTATCGGCTAGTTGCAACATCACTGTAGTGGGCTTTATTTCCCCCAAACCAAGCTTGCGATAGATAGAAAGAGGCATTAAATTGATACTCGCCCCCAAATCACATAATGCTTTACCAAAAAATTTATCACCAATGGCGCATGGAATGGCGAAGCTTCCCAGATCATTGAGTTTGGGTGGGAGTTTCTTTTGAAGGATAGCACTGCACTCTTCAGTAAGTGCAACTATCTCAATCTCATCCAATTTCCTCTTCTTAGATAAAATTTCTTTAATAAACTTGACATATTTAGGCATTTGTTCTATAGCTTCAGCAAAAAGTATATTAATATGGAGCTTTTTAAATACCTCAAGAAACTTCTGAAACTACTTGTCAAGTTTTTGCTTTTGAAGACGCTAAGGAAAGGGTGGTGGTGGGTAGACTAGAGGCTTCTTCTCTTCTTCTTGAGCCTTTTAAATTTCTATTTCCCCCAAATTTTTTGCTTCAAGAGGCTTGGGTGGCAATTTTGGCACTTTCTTTTGAAGACGCCGAGGAAAGGGTGGTGGTGAGTAAACTGGAGGTTGCTTTTCTGGAATTTTCTCATTATGCTTCTTGCTACCCACTCCTTAATGTGATGGCATTGCATTGTTCTTTCCTATGGCTCTTAGGCTTGGTCATAGTATCGCTTGGAAGAGTTCCCATAGGGAGATTGCTAATAGCAAAAGCAAGCTGGCTCACTTGTGTCTCAAGATTTCTAAGTGGCGTTGTTTGAGTTACAAGTAATTCAACTTGACTTCGAAGTGTTGCTGCATGAGTCTGATTTATCACTTCTTGACTAGCCATTAACTTTGTAAACATCTCTTCCAATAATGTCTTTTCTTGGATAGGAGCTCAGGACTTTGCTGGAAACCCAAGAGGGACTACTTACTTAGCTCATTATGATGACCCTTGATTATTGTTCCAGGAAAAGTTTTGCTGATTTCTCCAACCTGGATTATAATCGTTGGGAAATGGGTTGTTCTGTTGCCTGTTATAGATTCCCACATATTGAGCAGATTCAGCCTTGGTTAGGCTATTGGGATTCGAAGCATGCTCAAACAGAGATAATGTATAATTTAATCAACAAGTTAAACATACAACGCAACGGAATAAAACAAAACATAGAGAAAACCGAATCCCTCCATGGATCTGCCTATGAATTCAAAACGATCATCCTGTCAAGAACATATAACAATCAAAATCTCATACCTCTGTATTGTAGATTGCCGAAACCTCAAGACAAATTCTTGATGTTCTTGTTCTTGTACACAAAGCTCGCTTGTCAAAAACCAAAGCCATCCAATTGTTCGACCTCTAACAGTAATCCACACAAGTGATCTGAAAACCTTCACAAGGTTGAGATTATGTTTTGCCAAGACGATGCTAGTAGTCTAGGTTGTGAGAAACCTTCCTCCTCTACCTTGGTTAGCCTAAAGAAACAAGAAGAATCGAATTCTCCCTTCTCTCTAGCTATTCGGCCGAATCTCATTTGTTAGTGTGAGAGGCGCCGATTTAGATCATTCCTTAGCAGGGGGAGGTGGCAAAAACATAAGCATATATATATATAAGTAGGTTTAGTGTATGCCAATTATTGGACTAACTGCACTAAATCCCTTATACATATTATTAGATATTCATGATAAGCCCACAACACTTAATGAATATTTATCTGGCCCAATCTCATTTTAATTTCATTAATCACCTTTTGTGTGTGACCCATTAGGCCCTTAACATGTTGGAAATAAATATAATTAATTCAATTAAGAATTTCCTATTTATATTTATAGATCATGAGCGGCATCTAGCAATGCATCATGACCACCCAAATGCCAAGAGAGTTATCAAGCTTCGACTAGCCTTTCGTATACAATATGTCTGTGTAATTCGATCCCATCATCAAATATCCCGGGACAGGAAAGAGCATGGTTCAGTGTCTACTCTTAACCCATTCCATATTAGATCTGCAGCTTTAATATTAACTCCTTAAGTATTTCCTTGGCTAAGGACTTCCATAAGTTAATATAAGCTAGATACATGTGAGATATGTCCCCTCATATAGCTTGGGGTGATGAATCCTCTATGGACCACTCATTCATCTTCTTATGCTTCATGTCATACCCAATAACACCGTACCATAAGCATCCTCATGATTGGGACCCGTTCGTGATGAAATCTAAGTATGACAGTTCACATACAAGATAACCTGGTGTCACAAGTCAAAGGATTACTTACATTATTGACACATGAGAGTATTTTCCATAAACACTTGAGTGAAATACAAATAGAACTCTCATAGCGGGTCATGTTCAGTGAACTTTTTCAACTAACAAGCACCCATATGTTATCCCCAAGTATCTCTATACTTTCAACCTATGAGATCAGTTGCATGCATCAAGTGCATGAAGGCTTAATATATGCCAGTCTTTGAGCATTGTCAATTCCCTGTCTTGACAATACGATGACCAAGAATAGTTTTAGAAACACGGCATTGATGCATAAGGATCCTCATAATTGTAACTCTTTACAATTCCTTTGCAATGCCATTGTATTTCATGGGCTTTATCTTCATAATTGATTTATAACTATTATAAAGAAACTTTTGGATAAAGAAATACCTCAATTATAATTAATAAACTATAATATGCAATACATGAATATATAAATAGTGTCTAACAATCCCAACAAGATTGGCTTGCAGGGCTTACACCAACAATCTCCCACTAGCACTAAACTCAATCGCCCATGTACTTAAGCCCATGAACTTCCATGTAACGATTATGTTTCTGCTGGGACAGAAATCCTCAGTGGGTAACCTTTTTCATATTAATGTCACCTCTTTCAATGATTACACTAATCAGGTGAAACTGCCATAATATATGTAAGGATCTACGACAAGATCTTGGTTCCTTAGCTTGCGCTATGGCTCCATTGTTATCACAGTAAAGTGGTACTGGATCAACTATGCTCGGGACCAACCAAGTTCTTTAATGAACTTCTTGATCCAAACAACCTCCTTCGTTGCCTCAAACGAGGAGATATACTCGGCTTTGGTTGTTGAATCTACAGTCATCTCTAGTTTGGAACCTTTCCAACTGACTGTACCAAGATTCGAGGTAAATATATAATTACATAGCGATTTACTGTCATCCTAATCAGATTAGAAGTCAACATTTGTATAACCCCTAACTTGGAGTTCAGCCCCTCCATAGACCAAGAAAGTATCCTTAATGCTTCTCAAGAACTTAAGGTATTCTTCATAGCAGTTCAGTGACTTTCACCAGGATAGCTTTGGTATCGGCTCGTGACACTCAGATCGTACGATACATCTAGTCTTGTGCACAACATGGTGTACATGATAGATCCTATTGCCGAAGCATACGAGATCCTATCCATTCGTGTCCTTTCTTCATATGTTTTAGGACATATCTCTTTTGAGAGTTGTACACCATGTACTATAGGCAAGTTACCTCTTTTGGAGATATCCATGCTAAACCTCTTTAGCACCTTGTCTATGTAAATGGATTGGGATAATCCAAGCAGCCTTTTCGATTATCTCTGTAGATCTTAATTCCCATAATATATGCTGCATCTCCCAAATCCTTCATGGAGAATTGTTTGGACAGCCACACCTTGGAGGTCTGAAGCATATGTACATCATTTCCTATGAGTAATATGTCGACATATAGCACTAGGAACACAACTGCATGTTCGTTTACCTTCTTGTAAACATATGGTTCATCAAGATTCTTAATGAAACTAAATTCTTTAATTGTTTCATAAAACCTAATGTTCCAACTCCGAGATGCTTGCCTTAGTCCATAAATGGACTTTTGTAGCTTGCATACCTTATTAGAAGTGGCCTTGGATGAAAAACCTTCAGGTTGTGTCATATACACTTCCTCTTGTAAATTCTCGTTAAGGAATGTAGTTTTTACATCTATCTGTCATATCTCATAATCATGGTATGCAGCAATAGCAAGCATAATCCTAATGGACTTTACCATGGCAACTGGTGAAAAGGTTTCTTCCAAATCAATGCCTTCAACCTAATTATAACCTTTTGCAACCAATCTGGCCTTATACGTTTGTATGTTGCCATCTATGTCTGTCTTTATCTTGTAGACCCATTTACACCCTATGGGTTTTATCCCTTGAGGTGGATCAACTAAAGACCAAACTTAGTTAACTTCCATGGCATCCATTTCGGATTTCATGGCTTCTAGCCATTTCTTGGAATTAATGTCTGACATCGCTTCCTTATAGGTAGTAGGTTCATTATCAATGGGTAAACCATCTCTTCCAAAAGAAATCCATATCTTATTGGATTTTGCCTCTCTCTACTAGACTTTCGGAGTACTTGTGTTTGTTGAGCATTAGTCCGAGCATCCAATGCCTCAACCAATGGCTCAGGTTCCGAGGGAATGTTAGGTTATGGTTCTTGAACTTCTTCAAGTTCTATTTTACTCCCACTGAATCCTTCGAGTAGAAACTCTTTCTCTAGAAAAGTAGCGTGTTTTGACACAAACACCTTTTGATCAGTAGGACTGTAAAAGTAATATCCAACAGTCTCTTTAGGATATCCCACAAATTTATATTTTTCTGATCTAGCTCCTAGCTTATCAGAAGGTACTTGCTTCACATAAGTAGTACATCCCCAAATCTTTAGATAAGATAAGTATGGCTTCATGCCATACCACATCTTATATGGTACTTTATCTATCGATTTGCTTGGAACCTTATTTAGAATGTAAACTGCAGTTTCTAAGGCATATCCCTAAAAGGATATCAGAAGGTCAGCCTCAGACATCATGGATCGAACCATGTCCAACAAGGTTCGATTTCTCCTCTCGGACACTCCGTTATGCTGAGGAGTTCCAGGTGGAGTCCATTGCAACAGAATTCCATTTTCTATCAAATGATCCAGGAAATCAGGGGTAAATATTCTCTTCCTCGATCCGATCTAAGAGCTACAATATTTTTCCCAGTCTGTTTCTCTACTTTAGCACTGAACTCTTTGAACTTTTCAAAAGCTTCAGACTCGTATCTCATCAGATACATATAACTGTATCTAGAATGATCATCGATAAAGGTTATGAAGTATGAGTAATTACCTCTAGCAGCTGTGTTTAGTGGCCTATATACATCTGAATGTATTAAGGCAATAAAACACCAGCTCTCTCACCCTTTCCAGTAAATGGAGTCTTGGTCATCTTACCAAAGAGACAACATTCACAAGTTTCATATGATTCATAATCAAAGGGTTCCAAATAACCATGTTTTATGCAATTTGGAAATCCTTGTCTCATTGATATGACCAAGTCTACAGTGCCAGATGTAAGTCTTACTTGGATCATCCTTTCTTGCTTTCTTGACATTTATATTAAAAATAGGCATCTCTGGATCCAAAACATATAAACCATTATGTAATGTTGTCGATCCATAGTCAATGTCTTTAAGAATGATGGAGCAACTATTGCCCTTCATTCTTATCTCGAAACCATCATTAACAGTGAGGTATGAAACCGAAATGATGTTTCTAGATAATACTGGAACAAAGTAACAATCTTTCAGTTCCAATTTCATGCCAGACGACAAAGATAAAGTACATGTTCCAACGGCCAATGCTGCAACTTTTGCACCATTGCCTACTTTAAGAACTACTTCATCTTTGCTCAACATTCTACTTTCTTTCAACATCCTTATGTCATTACATAGATGTGAACCACATCCTGAATCAATTATCCAAGAATTGGATTTAATAGTAGAAAGATTCAGTTCAATCACAAACACAGTCAACCCAGAAACTTCTATAAGTTCTTCTTGACTTGTCAAGTGAGCAACCTTCCTTTCATTGAGAACGGTTCTCAATCTTTTATACCAATCCAAACAATTTGGACTAATAGCATTCATAATGCCGCGCAGTGCAGTTAAAGTATTAACCATTTTCAACAACCTAATATGAAAAAAGTATATATCAGTTATATTATGCATTGATACCAATTCAAGATGAGGTATTAAATCTCTTATTGGTTCTCCCACTAATTTTTCGAGATAATAGCCCTCACTATTATTCGGAAATCTTATCAGGGTATTTCTAGTGGGCTAGGATCCCTTTCAAAATGTTGCAACCTTGAGTGCCTCAACAAATTACAACAAGCTTAGTTGGGTAGATAACATAACTTATCAATTGCATCTCTATGCAACTCCCAGATCAGTTAGGTGACAACTCTTTGTCTAAGCACATCATATGCACTTCACCTAACTATGCCTCTAACACTATGCGGTCAAGTTCTAAAGCATCTGGACAACATAGCATTAGTTGAGTAAGACCCAACTTCATAACTCAAACATATTTGTACAGTAGTTTGACTCTGAGTGACTCAATAAGCCTCATACTAGAAGAACTCTGGTTATCTTGTTATGATGATGGAAGGCAACTTTATCATGTGAAACATGTGACTCAATATTATAAAGAGGGATTTCCTTGTTCTTTATAAGTCTCATCATATCAAACATTCATAACATTTATAATATCGCATAAAATAAATCTATAACATGCTTTCTACTTGGATGATTATGGACTTTTCTAATCTAATTTCCTTGAGCCATCAAAGGAAATTAGTTGGTCAAATTCCTAGGTGATTACATACATAGTCTTCAAAGCTTGCTTGTAATCTCCTTATCTTCATAGCGCCTATCTTCATCTTCAAGTTACAAAAATTATTCCTAGCTAATTCTAATTTTACACTTTGATGTAACTACATTTGTAATAAAGAAACCTCAAGTTACATTTGAGGGGAGCTAGGTGAGGAAAGAATTTTTACAACTCCAAAAAATGAGAGATAAAGCAGGGTACACAGTCCCTATTTAATTTAATAAAAACCATAAAAATTAATTTAACCATCCACAATCATATTGGGTCTAAGTCCATAATCATCCCATACATTCACAAACAATTTGTGAACATATAAATCATGCTTTAATCTCTAGTTACCTTCAATGATTATATTTGATCCATAATTTAATTCAAAGAAAATAATAAACATTTATTCTAATCTTATTAGATAAATCCTAATCCAATTAGGATTATTTTCTTTAATTAAATTATCATCCAATTAAACAATTTAATTGAATATTTATGTAAATTCTTATTTTGGTGATTTAATTAATTTAACAATATTACCATGGTTACTAATTTTTAGTGTTGTATCTCAACTAGGATACTACAACATTAGTAACTCAATATTGCTAAAATTCATAAGCTGTGAGAATCTAATAGAAGCAAAAACCCTAGCAAGGGAAGGCGCAGGCTGTGGCTATCAGATGTAGCTGCCACCCCTTTCTCTCCCTACAGGCTGTCTACCCGCTTTTCACAGCTTTCAACTTTTTCAATGCTAAATCAGTTTTATGATTTTTCAGGCTTGCCAAGAACAATTACAAACAATTTTAAATCCTAAAAAATCATTAAACCATGCATTAAAAAATCAGCCAAGAAAAATCTACAAGTTTTTCTCACTAAAATCACCAAATTTGTGCAAAGCATGCAAAAAAAATCTCAATTGCTGCCAAACTTTCGCCAGTTGCATTAATCAGTTTAAAACAATTTTAAACCAATTAATCAACAAGAATTCACCATGATTAACTGCTGCCTTCACCAAAACACTACAAGTGCAAATTCTCACAATTTCGGTTAGTGACATTCGGATCAGAATAACTCAAAGAACAAAATAGTTTTGTTAAAGGTAACAATCAAAGCATAGATTGTATAGGAATAACATAAGCGAGGCTCTGATACCACTGTTGGGATTCGGTGCATGCTCAAATAGAGATAATGTATAATTTAATCAACAAGTTAAACATACAACGCAGCGTAATAAAATAAAACATATAGAAAACCGAATCCCTCCATGGATCTGCCTATGAATTCAAAACGATCATCCTGTGAAGAACATATAACAATCAAACTCTCATACCTCTGTATTGTAGATTGCTGAAACCTCAAGACAGATTTTTGATGTTCTTGTTCTTGTACACATAGCTCGCTTGTCGAAAACCAAAGCCGTCCAATTGTCCAACCTCTAAAAGTAATCCACACAGGTGATCTGAAAACCTTCAAAAAGTTGAGATTATGTTTTGCCAAGACGATGCTAGTAGTCTAGGTTGTGAGAAACCTTCCTCCTCTACCTTGGTTAGCCTAAAAAAGAAGAAGAATCAAATTCTCCCTTCTCTCACGCTATTCGGCCGAATCTCATTTGTTAGTGTGAGAGGCACCGATTTAGGTCATTCCATAGCAGGGGAGGTGGCAACAACATAAGCATATATATAAGTAGGTTTAGTGTATGCCAACTATGGGACTAACTGCACTAAATCCCTTATACATATTATTAAATATTCATGCTAAGCCCACAACACTTAATGAATATTTAATTTCATTAATCACCTTTTGTTTGTGAACCATAGGCCCTTAACATGTTGGCAATAAATATAATTAATTCAATTAAGAATTTCCTATTTATATTTATAGATCATGAGCGGCATCTAGCAATGCATCATGACCAACCAAATGCCAAGAGAGTCATCAAGCTTCGACTAGCCTTTCGTGTACAATATGTCTGTGTAATTCGATCCCTTCATCAAATATCCCAGGATAGGAAAGAGCATGGTTTAGTGTCTACTCTTAACCCATTCCATATCAGATCTTCAGCTTTAATATTATCTCCTTAAGTATTGTCTTGGCCAAGGATTTCCACAAGTTAATATAAGCCAGATACATGTGAGATATGTCCCCTCATATCACTTGGGGTGATGAATCCTCTCTGGACCACTCATTCATCTTCGTATGCTCCATGTCATACCCAATAACACCCTATCATAAGCATCCAAATGATTGGGATCCGTTCATATGAAATCTAAGTATGATAGTTCACATACAAGATGACTTGGTGTCACAAGTCAAAGGGATACTTACACTATTGAAACATGAGAGTATTTTCCATAGACACTTGAGTGAAATACCAAATGGAACTCTCATAGCGGGTCATGTTCAGTGAACTTGTTCAGCTAACAAGCACCCATATGTTATCCCCAAGTATCTCTATACTTTCAACCTATGAGATCAGTTGCATGCATCAAGTGCATTAAGGCTTAATATATGCCAGTTTTTTAGCATTGTCAATGCCCTGTCTTGACAATACGATGACTAGGAACAGTTTTAGAAACACGGCTTTGATGCATAAGGATCCTCATAATTGTAACTCTTTACAATTCCTTTGCAATGCCATTGTGTTTCATGGGCTTTATCTTCATAAGTGATTTATAACTATTATAACAAAACTTATGGATAAATAAATACCTCAATTATAATTAATAAACTATAATGTGCAATTCATGAATATATAAATAGCCCAACTAGATTGGCTTGCAGGGCTTACACCAACATGGGCATCTATCACTGGTGTGTCCTTCCCCACAAGATTCACATGTTACAAATGGGCTTTGGACTGAATGTACACCCATACTGTCAAATTTCTTGGATAAAGCAGTCATCTGTGCCGATAAGGCACTGATCTCATCCAACTGATAAAAGCTTGGAGCTTTCTTTGGAAAAATTCTCTCAGTGGACCATTGATAATTATTGGACGCCATCTCCTCAATTAAATCATAAGCCTCATCAATTTCTTTTCCCATGGGTGCCCCACCTGCTGCAGCATCGATAGAACTTCTAGTAGGACCCATTAACCCATTGTAAAAGGTGTTCACTTGAAGCTATTTAGGTATCCCATGATGAGGACATTGTCGGAGCAGATCTTTATACCTTCCCAAGCTTCATATAATGATTCTGAGTCATACTGCATAAAAGATGTGATATCATTTTGCATCTTAGCTGTCTTGGCAGGAGGAAAATATTTGGCAAGAAATTTCTGGGCCAGATCAGCCCAAGTAGTAATAGAGCTAGCAGGAAGGGAGTGCAACCAACTCTTGGCCTTATCTCGAAGTGAGAAAGGGAAGAGTCTCAGTCTAATGGCATCGTCAGACACGCCATTGTTTTTGAAAGTATTGCAAATTTCCAGGAAATTCACGATGTGAGAATTCAGATCATCATTAAGTAAGCCGCCAAACTGAACTGATGTTTGGATCATCTGAATGATGGCTAGCTTTATCTCAAAATTATTTACCTGGATGGCAGGCCTCTGGATACAGGTCTGGATTTCTTGCATGAGAGGAACCCCAAACTCTCGCAAAGTCCCCGTATCGTTAGCTTCAGCCATTGTATGGGTGTGAGTCGAAGCTTGTAAATTCTCCCTTTGAAGTTGATAAAAAACTCTTTCCGATTCTGGATCAAATGGGACAAGTTCCAGACTTCGAGTTCTTCACATACCACGATCAATAGTACATGAAAATAAGAAAGAAAAAGAAAGTTTAAATTAAGACTAAGGTTGCTTGGTATTAATATTAACAAAAATAATAAACAATTCCCTAGCAACGGCGCTAAAAACTTGTTGTCAGATTTCACTATGCAAGTGCACGTATCACAAACAAGTAATAAAGTGAAAGTAAAATGTCGAACCCACGAGGAATTGCTATTAAATTCGTTAAGTACTAAAATTAACACAACTTAATCTTATCTAAACAACTAATTAAAGATTATAATTAAAAACTAAATAAAAAAATAAAAAAAAACTAATACTGAAAGCAAGTAAATTAAAAAGGATGAATTCAAATTAATTATAAAAGCCTAGGATTTTAACTTCCCTCAACACTTCGCTTGAATCTCTCTCAATATCTTCACTTGAGTAATGATCCTGAGTTGTTAACCTAGAGTTCTAATCTATTTATAAGCATCTGTCGATGGTCTCATAAAAATATCTTTCTTAACCAATTATCTAACCAACTATGAAAATTGATTTAGAGAATAACTCATTAAGCTTAGGCTCTAACAATGGTTACACATGACAAGTAAGTATATTTCTACCCTACCTGCAGATCAACTCATCCTAATAAATGAATATGAAACATGTGTCATTCAATCCATGTCTAACACTAAACTCCCTATGTCTAGTTGTATTTAGGTTAACAAATCAATCTAATTGGTGGCCAATCAACTAGAAGCATTAAAACAAGATTGAACAAACAACTCAATAAACCATTAAATCAAGCTAGAGAGAGAAAGTAAATTCAAACTACATGTTGAGTTCCATTGAAATCCTAGTAAAATAAAATTAGTTCATGATAATTAATGAAAACAAATATTTGAATAGTTTCACCATCATCAACAACACAAGAAAAATAAAGAAGAGAAAAGAGAAAACTAAGAGTTGTCAATTCTTGAATCTTGAATCTTCACAAATCTTCCAATCTTCTTGAGAGCTTTTGATGGCAATTATCCTCTTGAGAGAATTAGGTTTTTAGACATCCAATCCCCCTTTATTTTAGCCTAAAAAGTCCTATTTAAAGTGTCCAAGCCCCCTGAAGTCCCAAACTTCAGGTGCAAGCAAACCAAGTAAGTGCAGGAATTCTATTTTTTTCGTGTTTCAGGGTCGTACCCTAGGTCGCGACCACAACTTTCTGACTCTCCGGCGCCGTGGCCCTACGCCGCAGCCCCGACTCGCTGGTTGGCGGCCTGCTGCTTTTATCGTCTTCTTGAACTTTGTTAACTGATATGGAAGGGCAAATCTTATCCGATTTTGATGAGTAAACTATTGTTGGAAAGGTATGGAAGTCAGATTCAAAAGTCATGAAGGATGTTTTATAAAATGAAGAGTTTAAGATCAAGTTTTCCTTGAAACAAGCTTTGGAGGTTGAATCTGCCTGCTCGTTGCTTTGCACCGTTTTTCATCGTTTTGCACCCCAATGCTCCAAATCACCTTGAACCTATAAAAACATATAAGTAATAACTAAATAACTATTTTAAACCTGAAATGGATAAATAAAATAAATCTAAAAACATCTAAAACTAATCAAATCCAAATAAAAGCACTAAGGACTTAACCGACTTAAATGCATAAAAGGTGGTAAAATAACTATATTTCCTAGAGTTATCAGTACTCTTGATCTTGGTATGTGAAGAACTCAAAGTCTAGAACTTGTCCCTTTTGATCCAGAAATGGAAAGAACTTTCCATCGACTTCAAAGGGAGAATTTACAAGCTTCGACTCACATCCATACAATGGCTGAAGCTAACAATACGAGGACTTTGCGAGAGTTTGGGATTCCTCTAGTGAAAGACCTTCAAACTAGTACTCAGAGGCCAGCCATACAGGCAAATAATTTTAAGATAAAGCCGGCCACCTTCAGATGATCCAAACATCAGTTCAGTTTGGTGGCTTACCGATCGATGATCCGAATTCTCACATCGTGAATTTTCTAGAGGTTTACGATCTTTTCAAACAAAATGGTGTTTCTGATGATGCCATTAGATTGAGACTCTTCCCTTTCTCACTTCGAGATAAGGCCAAGAGTTGGTTGCACTCCCTTCCTACTGGATCCATTACTACCTGGGCTGATCTGGCCTAGAAATTTCTTGCCAAATATTTTTCTCCTGCCAAGACAGCCAAGATACGGAATGATATCACATCGTTTATGCAGTATGACTCAGAATCATTATATGAAGCTTGGGAAAGGTACAAAGATCTGCTCCGACGATGTCTCATCATGGGATACCTAAATAGCTTCAGGTGAACACCTTCTACAATGGGTTAATGGGTCCTACTAGAAGTTCTATCGATGCTGCAGCAGCTGGGGCACTCATGGGAAGAGAAATTGATGAGGCTTACAATTTAATTGAGGAGATGGCGTCCAATAATTATCAATGGTCCACTGAGAGAATTTTTCCAAAGAAAGCTCCAGGCTTTATCAGTTGGATGAGATCAGTGCCTTATTGGCACAGATGGCTGCTTTATCCAAGAAATTTGACACTATAGCTGTGCATTCAGTCCAAAGCCCATTTGTAACATGTGAATCTTGTGGGGAAGGACATACTAGTGATAGATGCCCAACCAAGGCTGAATCTGCTCAATATGTGGGAAACTATAACAGGCAACAGAACAACCCATATCCCAATTATTATAATCCAGGTTGGAGAAATCAGCAAAACTTTTCCTGGAACAATAATCAAGGGTCATCATCACAAGCTAAGCAAGTAGTCCCTCCTGGTTTTCAAGCACAGTACTAAGCTCATGTCCAAGAAAAGACATCATTTTAAGAGATGTTTACAAAGTTCATGGCTAGTCAAGAAGTGACAAATCAGACTCATGCAACAACACTTCAAAGTCAAGCTGAATTACTGTTTTCACAAAAAGAAATTATCCATAGTTACCCCTTTTGAGCTGAAAGATTTTCTTCTTCTTCAAACCCTGATCAAGGATCACCCACCATACTGGAGTGCAAATGCGAGGTAATATCTTCTTAAAGATCATGGAGAAATGAGTCCTAACTTGAAGATAGATACAAAGCAAATTGGGCTCCCAAATAAATACGGGCTCACTCTATCAAAATAAAGAGACAAAAAGAAGAAAAAGGAAAATGTAGAAAAGATGGCGAAATGAAAGCCAAGAACAAAAATTTTTAAAAAATAAAGAAGAAAAAAAAATGTGAAAAGGATAGCGAAATGAAAGCCAAGAACAAAGAAGGAAATGAGCAAAAGTCAAAAGAAGGAAAGAAAAGTCCAAAAGGGACAAATGTTTCAAAGGGAATCCTCCTCAAGAAATGATCCTTGATCTGATTACCCTCAAACACATATTTTTAGCCTACTTATCCTTTCTTTCTGAACCCCGAATCATTACGTGCTTTAAAATTCCATTTTGATCAAGCATGGAAATTTAATTTGAAGAGTTTTTCCTTAGATTTTATCCCATCTCTTCGAATTATCATTTCACTATGGAAGAATTTAGAATTCTCAGATGCATGGTGGAACAATAAAAAATAAATAAATAAATAAAAAAAAAAAGAAAAATGGAAGGAATGGGACTCTAGGGCGAAAACCCAAAAATAGGCGGTCTGGAGTAAAATAGGGAAAGTTTTGATGCCATCCATGGTGTTGCCAAGGCTGTAACTAAAGAAGTGTTCATCAAGGAACATCTAAGAATTCTTGCACCTCCCAAATTGTCAGCTCTCATTCGGAGGATTGACTGCAAAAACTGATACTCTTTTCCATCCATAATTAACTTTCCAGTTTGAACATCCTGGCCAACCTTGACGCTTGTCAAAACGTCGTGATTTGGAAACTAAAAGAATGTTGAATTTGTTTGATTCTCAAGGAATTCGTGTTTTATAAAACATGTTCTATTTGTGAGCCTAGAAGGGACATACATTTTTCTTGTTTTGAAGTTTTCTTGTATCAACCATAATCCTATTGTACCAAGCCTCTCAATTCAAGTTGAAAAAAAAAAAAAACAAATTGTCATTCAGTAAAATTTCTAAGAGTGATCACCAGTCTTCAAGAGGTCTGTACATTACAGATTATGAGGTTAATATTTTTGACTCAGAAGTTTTCATTAAATGAGCGGTTCTTTCTAAAAAGGAAAAGAAATAAAAATATTTTTGGAAATAACCATTTTTGATGTTGACATGAGACAAGAGTTTTTCTAACCCAAAGGTATGGGACTACTGAGGTAGATCTTGACTCCTGGAAATCCGAAGAAGGAATGAACATTCGGCTCAGACTTCTGTCGATAAGATTTGAAAATTGTTAGGGCAAAGAGATAACCAAAGACTGAAAAGATAATGATCTCTTATGGGGCACAAGTGTTCAAGATACACTCTGATTTGGAAGGGAAAAATTAATTGGAAAGGCTAAGTCGAAGTCTAGAAAAATAATCGGGGACATTTGGATCATTCATGAGCACTTACCTCTTTATTAAGCTTTGCATCTGCACCGTGTCAGGAAGCATTTGTATCATTCATGGATATTTGCATTTGCACCATTCCGTGAGCATCGGTATTTTACCATTACATTTACATCCTTCATGGATATTTTCAAATGCATCATCTCGAGCAATTGCATCATTTTTAGGATCATTGCATCTCCATTATTGTGTGGTAACTGCAGTTACACCATTCATGGACCATTTACACGAACACGATTCGCAGTTGCATTTGCACCATTCAGAAGCATTTGCACACTATTAATCGTTGCATTTGCACCATTCAGAAGCATTTGCATCAATCCAAGGACATCTGCATTTGCATCATTCAGAAGCATTTGCACATTGTTGATCTTTGCATCTGCATCATTTCATGAAGTAGTTTCATCATTCGAGGATATTTGCATTTTGCATCATTCAGAAGCATTTGCACATTGATAATCTCTGCATTTGCACCATAAAGCATTTGCATATTTGTTAGTCTTTGTATCTGCAACAAGAAGCATTTGCATCTTTAACAAGAAGCATTTGCGACAAGAAGCATTTGCATCAATCCAAGACATTTGCATCTACATCAAGAAGCATTTGCATCAATCCAAGACATTTGCATCTACATCAAGAAGCATTTGCATCAATCCAAGACCTTTGCATCTGCATTATGAAGCACTTGCATCTTTGTTAATCACTTCATTTGCATCATGAAGCATTTGCATCTCTGATGATCATTGCATCTACAACAATAAGCATTTGCATCTTTAATTTCTGCATCTACATCAAGAAACATTTGCATCTTTAATTTCGCATCTGCAACAAGAAGCATTTGCATCTTTAATCTCTGCATTTGCATCAAGAAGCATTTGCATCTGTAATCTTGGCATCTACATCATGAAGCATTTGCATCAAATTGAAGACATTCGAATATTTATCAAGAAGCATTTGCATCCTCTCAAAGCCTCCAAGTTAATTTTCAACACATTTTCAAAAATCATGGATAAGACATCCGAGCACTGTTTTCAAAATATTCCTGACTTCACCAGATCTCTTCCCGACTATTGGTTCCGCCCAAGTCATCTCAATTGAAAATTATCTATGGTTTCGCCTAGATAATTTTCGACTTTTGGTTTCGCCCAAGTCATCTCTTTGAAAATCATCTATAGTTTCGCCTAGATAACTTTTCGACTATTGGTTCCACCCAAGTCATCTCATTTGAAAATTATCTATGGTTTCGCCTAGATAACTTTTCGACTTTGGGTTCCGCCCAAGTCATCTCATTTGCAAATTATCTATGGTTTCGCCTAGATAACTTTTCCAATTTTGGTTCTGCCCAAGTTATCTCATTGAAAATTATCTACGGTTTCTCCTAGATAACTTTTCGACTTTTAATTCCGCCCAAGTCATCTCATTTGAAAATTATCTATGGTTTCGCCTAGATAACTTTTTGACTTTTGGTTCCACCCAAGTCATATCTTTGAAAATTATCTACAATTTCGCCTAGATAACTTTTCGACTTTTAGTTCCGCCCAAGTCATTTCGTGTCATTTTCTGGCTTCACCCAGGTCATCACTCGACTACTGGCTTCACCCAAGTTGTTTCAATTTTTGATTTCGTCAGTAAGGTTAACACCAAGATAAGATTACGCCCCGGGACTACCGTCGGAGTATTTTCTTCTCTTGCAAATCGAACTCGTTTCCTTAAGACGGGTCGAGCCTTGATTAGTCAGGGAACTCAATTTAAGGACAAATCCTTTTATTTACATTTACAAAAAAAATGAATAAAAAATGAAGAAAACTCCATTCTCTCCTTCACATGTGATTTCACTGACCGGACAAAATTATTGTCTATTTTATTTTTACCTGATTCTTGATTCTCAACAATAGTCAAAGAGGGGCAGCTATAGACACCTAATTTTGTCTGGGCCCCCAAAACAAAGTGATTTTCTCTTTTTGACTTCCCGAAATGTAAAGAATCTTCCTCATTCTGCTAATGGGTCTCCAAGACTTTGATTCAGAGGTGAACACAAAAATTCAACCGAAAAAAATAAACTCCGAAAAAGTCAATCTCGAAAAGTCTACCACTGAAAAAGTCAACTCTCAGTCAAAATCAAGATTCTAAGTTGAATTGAACAATGGTGAAAGAATTTTGATAATCAGAGGTCTACAATGAAAGATAAAGAGTTTGAAAGACAGATTGTAAAATTTCAGTGAAGGGAAAATACCTAATTTTGTAAATTTGAGAAAAACTGCAAAGATGGCCCGATTCGGAGAAATTGAAGCCCCCAGTTGATAAAGGATAAATAAATAAAAATATCCCAAGTCCCAATTTGAAGTGGATCACAAGGAAAAGCCGATTGGAGGAAAAACGAAAAAACAAGAAATTTTCCAATAAAGAGGAAAAGGGAAGACTAAATCGGAGAGGAATTCGGATGTAAAAATTGGGCGTTTTCGGATCAACTCCAATTCAATATATGAAAAAGGCAGTGGAAAAATAAAATCCAAAAATTGGGCCCTTTTCGAGTAAAATCGAGGTTTCGGGGTTAAAGGGCAATTTTGGAAAATTTAGGAAAAATAAAAAACGAGCTCAAAAAATTATGAAAACTTCCAGAACTGAGTTTTATATTTGATGGAAGGGATTGGAGAAGAAAAAATCTGGAATCGGAGCTCAAATGGAAAAAGACAAAGTTTGTGTGCACTTATCTGAAATTCAAAGAGAAAATTCTGGAAAAATAGAAAACGAGCTCGAAAAATTATGAAAACTTCCAGATCTGAGTTTTATATTTTATGGAAGGGATTGAAGAAGAAAAATTCAGAATCGGAGATCAAATGGAAAAAGACAAAGTTTGGGAGGCACTAAATCGAAACTTTAGAGAAAAATTCGAAAAAGTTAGAATCCAAGCTCGAAAAAATATGAAAACCTCCAGAACTGAGTTTTATATTGGATGGGATGAATTGGAAAAGAAAAATCCAAAATTGGGGTCCATTTGCAATTAAATTAAGTTTGGAGGCCAAAATGCAATTTTACCAAAAAAATCGAAAATGGCCATTTTGCAAATTAAAAAAAAAAAGGAATGGCCTGGAAAATTCCAGGCCATTTTTGGCCAGCTCATGGAGAAGGAAGAGAAGTTTGATGATCTTCAATCAATGGCCAAGATTGAGTAGAAAGATGACATTTTTAAGAAAGACCAAGATTCTCAACTACTTGCCTACATGGCATTTTTGGCCAATGGGAGGCCTCCTAATTGCAAGGCCATGTGAAGAGCATATAAAGGCCATGTGATGATACCAAATAGGATTAAAATGCCACCTAGGAAGATTTTTTAATAGTAAGTCATATGATCATGACAAGTGGCCTAGATATTTTGTAGAAATAGGAGATAGGCTTAAAAAAGGAGAAAACTTTCTTTAAAAAGGAGAGGCAGCCAGCCCTAAGGGGGGAGAGGAATTGATTTTTGTTTCAAAGGCATTTTTCACTACACTCTTGATTTTGAAAGCTTGGCTAGGTAGCTATTTCCTCTCTTCCTCTTCAATGATTTTCCATGGATTCCATGTTCTTCTTCTCTTATTTTTCCATGTGATTGTGGATTATGGTAGGATAGATTTTCCTTTGGTTTTTCTTTAAAAAAATCAAACAAAAGGTTTGAGAAGCTTAAGGATATTGATTTTAATCAAGTGATTTTGGTTAGGTGGGACTATGTCCAAGGAACTAACCATTGAGCCAACCTTGTTTTCTTTTTCTTGCTTGTTCATATTTTTAATTCATGATTGATACATTGTCATATTTGGCTATAAAATCATGCATTTCAAGCCATTTCCAACTAGGTTTTTTGGTTAAGATCAACCAATGTTCTCTAGCAAAAAAATCCCTTGTTTATACTAGTTGACAAAGTGATAGTTTAAGTTGGATATTCTGACTTTGAGTATTGTTTTTTTTACTGAGTTATTCTTGTCAAAATAAATTATTATTTTTTACCACATGTAGTAGACCTTTAGAGGATGCCCTGATTTTTTTCAAGATTTTTAGATTTTTTTATCAAGGTTGGAAGAATGGTTTTTGATAAAATAGTTTTTAGTTTACTATTTTGATTTTAAGGCAATTTAGGTCAAGGCATCCTTATTCCAAAAATTAAACCGATTTTACCCCATAAATATCATCATGCCACAAGTCTAAACTGATTTTTTCAAGATTTTTGGAATTTTTTATCAAGGTTGAAAAAATGATTTTCGATAAAACAGTTTTTAGTTCACTATTCTGACTTTAGTGAAAATTCGATCAAGTTATCCTTAGTCCAAAAATTAAGCCGATTTTTTTCCATAAAAACCATCATGTTTTAGGTCTATACTGATTTTTCCAGAATTTTTTGAATTTTTTACAAAGGGTAGAAAAATAGTTTTTCAAAACTGGTTGTGGGAGTCAGAATTGAGTTTTCCTAAATTAATAATATTCTGATTTTCATTTGTAGAAGGGAGGGGCTGATTTGAGTTATTAACTACTGTTTTAGGTTGATTTCCATGTCATCTCAAGAATAAATTTTGATTTTTACAAAAATCGGATCAAGGATGTTCATCCCGGGTTTCAAAAAAAAGGAGAAACTAGAGTTTTTTAAGGGGTATTCGGCCAAGGCCTTCATTTCGATCCAAAAAAAAAATCAATTATTTTTAAATCTGAGTCCAAAGTCATTCGTTTTGAAAATCCGATTTAAGTTTCTTCCAAAGGTAGTCGGATATCTTTTTTTAGGTATACGGATATCCTTACTTCAAGGAAGAAATACATATTCATGCATTGCATATTTAAAAATGTTTTTATTTAATTTAGTGTAAAAACGTATTTTTTCGGTTTCCTAAACATTTGGCGAGAATTAGTTTCTGATCTTTGCCGGGTTTGCCGGGGAGGTTAGGAAATTATTCAAAGCATGTGTTTATGGAATCGAAACATATGGTTTTCGCTTTACTCGGAATCATATAAAAGTCATATGAAGGAATTATTTTCCAAGCTTTGCCGGGTTTGTCGGGGAGTACGGTAATATTTTTCGACATATGCCATTTACGTGATTCCTCACATGAAAAATCAATTTCAAAATGATGATGTGTGTATGTTCCATGACATCTATATTTTCCATCTTAATCATGCAAATTCCATGTACATGAATATTCCATGATGATGTCATTTATGATCTAATATTCATGTTGTTATTCATAATATGATGTGATTATGAATATTTTATGATAATGTCATTTTTATGATTAATGCTTGTACCATATATGCCATGTTAATATTTGTCATGTCATGAAATGTTTGCCATGATAAGCATGCCATATCATTAATTCTTTTGCCATGTCACAATAGGATTTGCCATGTTATTAATTCACATGCCATGTCATTATTATTTTGGTCATGTCATTTAGATTTTACCATGTCAAGTATGTCATGTCATTCATCCCTTTGGTCATGTCATTTGTATTTTGCCATGTCAAGCATGTCATGTTATTAATTCTTTTGCCATGTCATAATAGGATTTGCCATATCATTAATTCATATGCCATGTCATTCATCCCTTTGGCTATGTCATTTAGATTTTGCATGTTATGTATGCCATGTCATTAATTCTTTAGCTATGTCATAATAAAATGTATGACACATTATGATAAATATGCATTTTGTTTAATTTTTATCTTAGTAATTTTTTTTTTGCATATTCATGATTTTTTTTTATGATTTTAAAATACATGAAAAATAAATAATTTTTTTTTTCATAAAACAAGATTATCTCCAAGTTAAAATAATTTATGAGTTCTCTACTGGGTCTGCCGGAAAGGATATCATCAATTATCAATAACGCCAGAATATCTTTTTTTCAAAATCGAGGGTGATTTGGAGAATTTCAACATCAAGGGAAAATTTCATGTTTTGCCGAGTTTGTCGGAAAATATGAAAACTTTTATGTCAAGAAATTTCGGATCATTTTCAAATAAATATGACTTTTTTTAAGAGAATTATTTTTAAACACCAAATTTAAAACCGACTTTCATCGAGACTCGAGATAATACATGACTAATAAGGTACCGTTTTATATGAGCGTTGTGGGAGTGCTAATCATTCCCCGCACGTAACCGACTCCCAAACCCGCACTTGTTTTCTCTGGTTCAAAGCGCGGACTTCAAAATTGATTTTTAAAAAATGTTTTAATTAATTTTTTAAAATATTTTACAAAAATCGATTTTAATAGGTGGCCCATCACACCTAGCCAACAAAGATTGGTGGCGACTCCATTTATTTTTCGAGGTTATTTTCAAACCCTCATTTTTTTTACTTAGGAGGAATTAAGTCGTCTTTTCTTTTTTTCTCTTTTTTTTTTCAATGTCAAATGACGGATCCTGCGACGGATTCGTTACGACAATATTATTATAAAATGAATGGCTGAGTTGGTGTTACGAGTCAAGTGACACCAACTCAGTTAAAAAAAATTACTAAAAAACCAAATTGAGTATATGATATAAAACAAAATTAAAAATGTTTATGTAATTTACTTTCTTTAAAAAAACTATTTCACATGATCTCATCAGATAACTTTTTATTTAAAAAAATAACATGACATCATCAAATAATTGTCTTATTTAAAATATAAAAAAAAAAAAAAAAAAAACCTACATCTTCTATTATTAAATTATTTATTTCAAAATATATATTTTTGACTCACTATTTTTTTAATGGATTTTGCTAACAAGTACCCTTAGAACACTCTTTAAGGTTAGTTAATATACTATTTATAGTAATAGTATTGTATTAATTGTAAAAGTTGATAACTTTATTCATCATTTTCAATGTATTAGATGAAAATATTATCATATATAGTAATCTTAAAGAATGATCTTAGGACAGTTGCTAACAATTTTTTTTTTTTTAATTTTTCAAGTGTGCAATACATATTAAAGCAACTATTTCAGTGTTCAGAGTTTGAACTTTGTGCCCTTCATGTAAGTAAATTCCAAATATTTATTTACCAAAAAAGTTTCCAATGTATTATTATTATTTTTGGCCAAGGCATTAAATGTATATCCAATACGGTTAAAAATAACAAAAAATGACATTTGATTAATAGTTGATACTTTATTTTGTTTCGAAAATAATTCATATATTTCTTAAAATACTCATTAAAAACACGTAATATGAATTAAAGAATATTTTAAAATTTTATAATCATATGACGAAATTTATTAACTTATTTCAAAGCTTATATGATTTTTAAAAATGCTTTTAAAAAATGTATGGCAAAAGAATATTCTCCTGTGCTACCGGATATGCTAAGCTCCATATATTTTTGTAAGAGACCAATTCTGTAAAATATGAAATCAGTAAATGAAAATTCACTGAAATTCAATTTTTGTGAGATCGTCAATATTGTATCAAATGTATTTTTAGAGTATACCGAATCAGTATAATACTTTTTTTTGTTATAAATAGAATGGTTAGAGCTTTAATTACCTATCCAATTTACTTTAACCCCAAAACTTGTTTAACCAATTCAAAAATCCGATTAAATCAACCAAGATGCTGATCAATTTTTGATCACCGATTCTCGATTAAATTGGTTAGGTTTTTTCAAATAAAACCTACAATATATATCTTATATTAATAATGGACCTTCACCTAGCAGCTTATCAATTCTTTAGTATGGTATGAAAGCTTCAGCAGGGAGAATAGGACGGCACGGCAGCACCATAACAGCTGGAATGAATTATATAAAGTAAAATTTTGAAGAGTAGGATTCGTACCCATTTCACGTTCTCCAATTACGGAATGTTGACATAGCAAAATGGCCCTCCCCATCTGCTGATTTGACAATGATTTTTTGGTCTCTAACTACTTGGAAAAACTACTGAAGTTCTCAAAACTTGGTAACATTAAGACTAGGTAGAGATATAGCTAGCAGGGAAAAGAATCAATGCATGTCAATAATTATACTAAACCTAGCACCGAGCATCAAGCCATGCAATAATATCATTAAGGACAGTTAAAATTCTGTCATCAGGTTCCCCTTCCAGAATGCAATGATAGCCTTCTTCATATAGCTTGAGAGTTTTGTCCTTGCTCGAGGCGTTTTCGTAAAGAAACTGGCTCACCAATGGATCTGTTACCTTATCTGCAGCTCCATGAAGAATCAGCAGTGGGGATGAAACCTGCAATACTCTGGAATTGCCTCAACTTTTCTTTGTTATAAATATTATCTGTGTCTAGTTTAGATAATAGCAATGCAATAGCATCCTGCTGTAGACAATGAGAAATAGAAGAACATATAAAACTAACTAATCGAAACTGACCTTCTCCACTTGCATCTCAATTTCCTTGGTGGCCTTTAAGAGTTCAACAGCAGTTCTCAATCGCACTCGATCATCGTAACAAATCACATTGTATACAGCCTGAAAGCGAAGATCAAAGAATACAACACATGGTAATCCTATCTCGAGATCATATCCAAAAGCAGATGAAATAAAATATAGTTTCTGGTTTTTCTCCTATCACAAGAAAATCCTTGTTCTCTTCTCATATTTTCTTTATTGATGATTAATGATGAAGCGTACTAGCTATATCATTAACGAAGAAACAAGTCTGGTGAATATCCTATATTTCTGAAGATTCAGACATAGATTGATAAGGGTCATTCTCCAAGTTTTTGGTGTGGCTGATGCTGTTAGCTATTACAAAAGGTGATAGAAGACCTGATGTAAAATCAGTGCAATCCTAGCTACATTCTATTTTTGAAAAAAAACAATAAATCTAGTAGCCTATGTTACTCGGACTCGAGTGTGAGTGTCAAACACGGGTATGTGTCCTACACGGGTATGTTCAATTTTTTTGTAGATTTCCATGTATTTGAAGGGTCCTTGGAGGATCATATTCCCATACCTATGTCCGAATATGCGTCGGACACGGGTACTTCAAGAAAAATGAAGAGTCGGAGCAACATAGCTAGTAGCTATCGTAAAAGAGAAAAATGCACCACAACCTCGTAGGTAATCTTCAACTCAAAGTTAATATTGAAGCAGGACTAATGGCTTTTTTAGTTATTTAAGTATAAATATAACTATGTCATTCTTCACCTATGCCATGGGGGTCATTCCAAACTTAGATAAGAACAGTTTGGCTTCATCCAATTGTCTGCTACATGCCAATAATGACTACATTGACCAGCCAAACAAGCAGATAACAAAACTTGAAGTGTTCTTCGAATACATATTTCCATATGCTCTTTAGCTGCTTTGATAATAATTAAAGGTAGGGCACTAGGGCTATGATAAAAATGCTAACTTCACAAACTTAAGTGTGATTAAAAAACTGCTGCAAATAAAGAAAGGGCGGGGAGGGGGGGGGGGGGATTGTTAATCACCGTTCATGATGCTTAACAACTTCTAGGTTTTCAAATTTTATATAAGGGAAAATAAGCAGAAATACTCTTAATATCTCATAAGCTGCTTCAATATGTCAAATTCTAGCACCACATTAGTTTTCGATCATAGAACTCTATAAGTTAATTCATATAGGGTGACTGAAGGAAACACTGACTGACCATCTTCTTTTTCCTTGGGTCTCTGAACATCAGTTCAGCTAAATCTTTCTGTGGAACAAGCTTTGCTGTTGGCATAACTTTAGACAAAAAGGTCAAAACCTTCAAAACTGGTTCTGAAGGAGTCACATCATCTGCAATCTTATCAGCAACAAAGTTTTAAATCAACTGAATGTCAAAAGGGAGTTCCAAATATAGAATATGAACTTCAGAGGTCGTAAAACAGCCAAATAATTCAGAATAGGACAGGATTTTAACATCATCTTATGTCAGTTCAAACACACAGATCTGACTACGCAGTTACCATAATTCTTTGAAGATGATGTGATGGCACTGGCAATGTAATGGCAAGCAAGCAAAGATGCCCATTGACAAGCAAAAGCAAGAAAACTAATGATTTGCACAATGTGTCTACTTTCAATGCCAAGTCTTGTTGAATTAAAAGGAGTTTTTCACAAGATATAATGATGTTTGCTTTGTCAATTTTCTAACATCAGAGCATTTCTCAGGCTATTCAGTCGAGTTTTCATGCAAGGAGCAGCATACTTCAGACAAAAGGTAGGCAAAGATGCAAAGTACATTTCAGTGTTTACTAAGACCATGCAACCAAGAGAGAAATCAGTAAAATCAAACATTTGGCAGTACAATTACTCTCAAGTCTCAACATGCAGGGAGCTTCGACCAACAAGTCAGAAGTGCTATTAAATGCCCCAGGGATGGGGCCTAAAGAATGTTGATACATGCCTGATGCCCCCAACCTGAAAGATAGATGTTTAAATTTTTGGCACAGCCAAAACAGTATATAGACTGCCCTTCATATCTATAAATATGAGAGTCCTTTGTTAAATGTAGATAGATCGAGGACTAAAAGCTCCTTAAACTGTTTGTCCAGCCACAAGTAGCCATATAGTTCCCCCTGAAATCATTTTAAGGTTTCACTTTCTACAAGCAGCCACCTATTTCTTTCTTTCCATTTCAATTTCCAGGGATTCAGGACAATCAACCAGCAATATTTGTTCAGTAACTTCTGGGATGCCGTTCTTGTATATATAGAACAATTTATATGCTGTAAGTAACTTGTAGATCATATACTCTAGACCATATAAAAGGTAACGTCTTGCTGCCTATAGTTTAATCGAGGTTCATTCATCTATATTTACCTAGTGTTTAGGAAAGCAAACATGTAAACCAATTGAATGATGCATGCATTCATACTCTTTAAATCGACCTTCTCATAATCTTATGGATCCACAAGAATCAGATCTATCTGAGGAACAAAGAAGAACTTACTTTACACATTGGCGCTACAAGGATCACTCCATCCCATCCTTGTGGATCCTTCAAGTGAACTTTGAGAGTAACAGCTCCACCCATGGACTGTCCCAATATGAAGCAGGGCAATCCTCTCACTTCAGGTCTTTCTGATGATCAATAATATAAAGCAAAATTGACAACAGCTTCTGAAACTAACCACTCCAATGTAAAAGTGCAAAAATGTATGACAATTGATTGAGAAACAAGGCAATGCCAACGCTACAAATTCCATACCTTTGATTTTTGCATATTGTTCAATAACATTGTCGGCTAATTCATCAAAGCTATAGATGTAACCATGCAATCCTTCAGAAAGACCGAATCCCGGATGATCAATAGCATAAACACCATAGCCTGATGCAGCAATGAACCTAGCAATGCCTGTAATCCCAAATTCTCCATGCATCAAATAAAGTCCTTGGACATGGCTCAACTACTGAAACAAAGTACAATATCAACCCATGAGATATGGAGCAATTCAAATTACTCTAAGACACGATTAACTGACCTTCAAAGAAGAAAGTGCAAGTATCACCATATCCATGGCAAAAGCATACAACACCCTTAATTTTAACCCCTGGTTCTGGCATCCATCTTCTAAAGAAAATCTCCAATCCCTTTGAATTTCTTTCAATCCACTACAAAACGTCAAAACAATATAGTTAAGTTCAAATGATTAAGCATTTATAAGGGTAAATTTAAGAAAAAAGAAACCCTTTTATACTTGTAATATAAAATTTACCCGTATTATTAAAACTTAAACTTTGGTTGGAAAATTTGTCATTATTTTACTCACTTACCACTCTCTATACATATATTCGGCAAAACAGAGATCTTGTAATTTACCCAGAATTTAAAGTTTCTAAACTTTATGCCTTCGTTTGATTTACAAAGCAACTCATTCTAGTAAGTTGACCTACTTTCCCCTCTTTTCTTCAGTTTCTGAGCAAACAAAAAGATAAATTCAAATAAATAAACAAAAGCTTACCTCCTCTGTTCTTACACCAGGAGGAGCCATCTACCACGAGTTCCATATTTTTTTTTTCCAAAAAAAAAAAGGGATAAAAAATAAATATCAGTTACTGTTGCTATGTATAACGCTAAAATATTCAAAAGATGAAACTGCTAATTTAGCTACAATCCGTTAGCAAGTCAAACAAACCTTGAACAAGAAATGATCAAGCTGCTGCTGCACTTCCATGAAAGCAGATCGAACTCTTCTACGAGCAGCAGCATAGTCAAGATTCTGCGAAGCAATCGAGTTCAACTCTTCACTGACTCCCTCAATCTTCTTCTTCTTCCCTGCAGCAGCTGCGATCGTCAGGCGGTGCCGATTAGTTCCATGAAGTGGAAGCGCTGGTGTGGGAGAAATGATGGGAATCGAGAGGTTTGGTGGATGAGGGGATGCGGAGTTGAGTTTCAAGGGAAGAAAAGGTGATCGGGATCTGAAAGTCAGAGAGAGTTCCATGGTTAATGGCTTAGTGGGATTGGCAGTAAAGTGTAGAATTCGAAGTGCTGCCAATGGTCAGAAATACTAGTATAAACGACTCAACGAGTGGTATTATAGTAATTTGGATGAAAAGGGCAAAAACCAAAGCCAAGCCAATTTGCATGTTACTTTTCCTGCCCACTACTTAAATTATTGCTCGTGGTCCACGTGCTTATTTTAATTGAAATAATATTCATAGAAATTGTATTAATAGATCAAGTATAAATAAATTTTTGAATAATTTAAACAACTATTATTATATACTTAAAAAAACTAAGTATTTTAATTGAACTATTATAAATTTTTACCTTTAAAATATAGGTTTTGATTAAAATTGTGTAAATACTAAATATGATTGATTATTAGTTAATATTCTCCATCTATTAATTGAATTTTATTATGTTATCGATTTCGATTTTTTATTTTGTAACTTTTACTTACTCCTTTTCAATTAGAAATTCCATCTGGGCAAAAAGAAAATAGAAATTCCATAAATGTTATGTTAAAAGTTTACCTCAAATTTTTTTGCGATATTCCATGGAAAATGGTTGCTTTTCATTGATTGAGATTATGGAAGCTGGGGTTTTGATTCGATTCGTCCAAATAGAATGGTCGGTGCATTGGTATTTTAGAGTAAGGTCTCTAGAAATAGCAAAACTCGTGACTTAAAAAAAATTGAAAAAACTTGGAAGCCCAGCCGGCCAAAATAAAATAAAATAAAATAACAAAAGTATAGCTTACTCGCAACTTAAGTTGGATTTTATTCCCGGCTGCTAAAAGATTTGATTCAAGTCTAAATGCTACTTTGTCCCATATTTTGTATTTTTTTTCAATGGTATTGTATAAATAAAATATAATATAAATTATTAAATATGTCAAAATTTTAAATAAAAATATAATATGTGTATTAAATATGTTGTGTTAATCATATTTGAATGTATAATATTATATTTATTATATTATTTTTATATTTATATTTATTAAAAATATTATATTCGTATCATATTTTTTATTATATTCAAAGTTATCATAATCTTATCTAACAACAAATTATGAAGAAAGAAAATTCAAAAGGAAACAAGAAAGAAGAAAACGGGCTTTCCGTTTCACCGCTTGACTGTTTGGAAGGGTTTGGGCTTAAGTTTTTCTTCAACAAATATTTTGCCGAATGAGACTTTTAATATTCCTACGTATCTTAGAAGAAATAGAAGCCGTGTACAAGATTTTTTTCTCACAAAAAATAGCAATTTGCAAAATTTATTTAAATTTTATTAGCTTGTTAGATCTGTTTAAGAATTGGATTATTCGTCCGGTTCGTTTTGAATTGAATCTAAATATTTTTTACTTCGAGTCGGTCCAACTTAAATTACTATTTTTTAATAATTTTTTTATTTATATTTAATTATAAAAATATATAAATATTATTATAAAATATAATTTTTTAATTTTTTTAATATATTTTTAACAATAATATCATCTTTTGAACTGGCTCAAACCTAATCTAAATAAATAAAAAAAAATTGGGTCCGATCTGATCTATGGATAGACCTACTTGTGATGTAATCAACCAAATTTATGGATGTGTTTTGTAATTTTAATATTTTCAATTGTTTAATAATTGATTTTTTGAAACTATACTGAATAGAAGATTTTCAATTAAAAGATCTTGAAATCATAAGTAATTAAAATTTACTTAATGCATTAAGTCAATGTTATTTTAAATAATATATACTATTTATTTTATATACTTTAACTTTTACACTGCGAAATATTTATAAAATCATTTCTTTTTTATAAAACATTTCAATAAAAAATCTACTTAATATTTAATTTTTAATAACATATCAAATAATTTTTATATCAACAATTTAGTACTTAAAGTTTTTAAAATTAAACATATTACTTAATTTTTCAATATCATGTCTTCTCATTCTCTTTCTTGTTTTATTTCCTCAATAATATGCACGATTTATTTTAATAATATAAATGGAAAAAAAAAACACAAAAATTGATTTACCAAATCCATCTTCGGTCTTTTTTTTCTTTTCGATTTATTTCAAATTATAAGCTTTAAAAATCTAATTAAAAAAGCAATAAAAGAAGGACGAAAGTGGAAGACAAGGGAAAAAAATTAAGTGTTAATCATGTTTTCGTGCAAATTTTTTTCTTTTAATCCAATTTTTATGTTTTTAGCTTTGACTTTTTATTATCCATTTTTCTTTTTCCTCCTAATCATTCATTATCTCCTCTGGCTTTTTTTTCTTTCTCCGATCTCCTCCCTCCTCATTTTTTTCGTTGTCAACAAAATTTAAGTAAAATTTGAACAAATATAAAAATTGCCTTTAATACTAAAAAATGAAAAGAAAAAAAATGGCACATGTCAAACTTTGACTAAGCCAAGTGTCAATCCACAATGTCTTATCTTTTGATGATGTGGTTACAGAATGTAAATTGAGTGATAAAAAACATACTTTATTAATAAATTAGTGTGTGCCCCGTGGGTCGCAACCTTAAAATGTCCGAGTTTCGTTGTGAGATATCGGCTCGTTAAATGTAATATTAGAGAAAATAAAGAAAAAAATAATTTAATTTTTCTTGAAATAAAGGTTGAAGGTAACTAATCTTTTTTTGCTAGATGAGATTGGTCACTTATTAAAATCGGTTTTAAATAAAATATTTTAAAATTAATTAAAATATTTTAAGAAAATCAATTTCGAGGTCTGCGTTTTAATCCAGAGAAAAACAAAGGCAGGTCGAAGAGTCGGTTACGTGTGGGAAAGGATTAGCACCCCCACAACGTCCGTATAAAACGATACCTTATTAGTCATGTGTTATCTCGAGTCTCGGTGAAAGTCGATTTTAAATTTGGTGTTTAAAAATAATTCCCTTAAAAAAATCATATTTTATTTGAAAATGATCCAAAATTTATTAACATAAAATTTTTCGTATTTTCCGACAAACTCGTCAAAACATGAAATTTTTTCTTATTTTGAAATTCTCCGAATCACCCTCGTTTTTGAAGAAAAGATATTTCGTCATTAATGATAATTGATGATATCCTCTCCGACAGACCCAGTAGAGAACTCATGAATTATTTTAATTCGGGAATAATCTTACTTTATTTTTAAAAAATCATTAATTATTTTTCATGCATATTAATTAAATCATAAAAAATGGTCATGAATATTCAAATCAATACTAAGGCATAAAAATATAAATTAAACAAAATGTACAATTATCATGGCATTGCAAACATTTATAATGACAGTGTAAAAGAATTAATGACATGGCATGCTTGATATAGCAAAATCTAAATGACTCAAAAGAATTAATGACATGGCATATTAATTAATGACATGGCAAATCCTATAATGACATGGCAAAAGAATTAATGACATGGCATGCTTGACATGGCCGAAGGGATGAATGACATGGCAAAAGAATGAATGACATGGTATACTTGACATGGCAAAATCTAAATGACAAGGCCAAAAAATTAATAACATGGCATGCTTGACATGGCAAAATCTTATTATGGCATAGCAAAATAAATAATGACATGGCATACAAAGAGATCATATAGGTAACAATCACAAAATGACATCATCATAGAATATTCATAATCACATCATGATCACACTAACCACATGAATGTTGGATCATAAAATGACATCATCATAGAATATTCATGGACATGGAATTTGCATGATTAAGATGGAAAATATAGATATCATGGAATATGCACAAATCATCATTTTGAGATTGATTTTTCATGTAAGGAATCACATAAATGGCATATATCGGAAAATATTACCGTACTCCCCGACAAATCCGGCAAAGCTTGGAAAAATAATTCTTTCATATGACATTCACGTAATTCCAGATAAGACAAAATCCATGCCTTGCGATTTCATAACCACGTGTGTTGAATAATTTCCTCTCGGCAAACCCGACAAAGATTAGGAACTAATTCTCGTCAAATGCTTATGAAACCGAGAAGCACGTTTTTATGCCAAATTGAATAAAAACATTTAAAATATACAATGCATGAAGATGTATTTCTCCCTTGAAGTAAAGACATCTGTATACCTAAAGAAGGCATCCAACTACCTTTGAAATAAACTTAAATTGAATCTTTAAACCGAATGACTTTGGGCTCAGATTAAGAAAAAAAATGCAATTTTTGGGTAGAAAAATACCTATGGCCGAATGGCCCCCTAAAAAGGCTCTAGTTTTCGATTTTTAAAATCCGGATTAACTACCTATGATCCGATCTTTGTAAAATCAAATTTTTATCCTTGAGATAACATGGAAAACAATCTAAAACAGTAGCTACATGATTTGGGTCAGCCCTCCCTTCTTAAAAAAATTGAGATTTTTATTAGCTTTAAAAAGGTTTGTTTGGATTCCTAAAAACCGGTTTTGCGGAGCTATTTTTTAGACTTTTGTAAAAAATTCAAAAAAAATATGAAAAAATCAATTTAGACTTGAGACATGATGGTCTTTATGAGAAAAAATCAGTTTTAAAATCGAACTAAGCATGCCTTGACCGAAATTGCCTTAAAGACAGAACAGTAAACTAAAATATATTTTACCGAAAACCATTTTTCCACCCTTGATAAAAAATTCTAAAAATCCTAGGAAAAATACTAGAGGCTCCTCTAAAGGTATACTAAATGTGGTTAAAAAATCTTTTTATTTTGACAAAAATACCACATAGCTAATTCTTGTCCCCCCTTTTCACGATACTTTCCTTAAATTAAGGGCTCTTGTCTTCTTTTAGCATGATGATTCCCTTGAATTAAGGGTTTTATAACCTCTCATTGGCTAATAATGCCACCTAAATTATTTTTGTCTCCTATCTCTACAAAATATATAAGCCACTTGTCACGTTCATATGGCTTACTATCAAAATATCTTCTTAGGTGGCATTTTTAATCCATTTTGCATCATCACATAGCCTTCACATGGCCTTCACATGGCTTTGCAATTAGGAGGTCTCCCATTGCCCAAAAATGCCATGTAGGCAAGTAGTGGAGAATCTTGTCCTTTCTTAAAAATGTCATCTTGCTATTCAATCTTGGCCATTTGATTAAGATGATCACACTCCCCTATTCCTCTCCATGAGCTGGCCGAAAATGACCTGGAATTTTCCAGGTCATTCCTTTTTTTATTTGCAAAATGGTTTTTTTCGATTTTTTGGATAAAATTGCATTTTGGCCCTCAAACTTAATTTATTTGCAAATGGACCCCAATTTCAGATATTTCTTTTTTAATCAATCCCATCCAATATAAAACTCAAAACTGGAGGTTTTCATAAATTTTTGAACTCGTTTTGCATTTTTCCCGGATTTTTATCTAAAATTTCGGTTTAGTGCCCTCAAACTTTGTCTATTTTCATTTGAGCACCAATTCTGGATTTTTCTTCTCCAATCCATCCCATCCAATATAAAACTCAGTTCTGGAAGTTTTCATAATTTTTCGAGAGTTTTCTATTTTCCCGGATTTTTCTCTAAAATTTTGGTTAAGTACCCCCCAAACTTTGCCTATTTCTATTTGAGCTCTGATTCCTGATTTTTCTTCTCCAATCCATTCTATCCAATATAAAACCCAGTTCTTGAAGTTTTCATAATTTTTCGAGCTCGTTTTCTATTTTAACCGGATTATTTTTTAAAATTACGGATTAGTCTCCTGAATTTAGCATATTTGCGTTTCAGCCCCAATTTTGGGTTTTCTTCTTCTCATTTCCATCTTTCCCTCCTAAAACTCAGTTCTAGAAAGTTTCACAATTTTTCGAGCTCAGATTCTATTTTTTCCGGATTTTCCAAAATTACCCTTTAGCCCCTGAAACCTCGGTTTTACTCGAAACGGGCCAAATTTATGGATTTTCCTTTTCCACTGCCTTTGTCATATATTGAATTGGATTTGGACCAAAAATGCCCAATTTTCAGATTCAAATTCCTCTCCGATTTAGTTTTTCCCTTTTTTTCTCAAAATTGGGAATTTTCTCGTTTTTCCCGTTTCTCCTCCAATCGGCTCTTCCTTTGGATACACTTCAAATTGGGACTTGGGATATCCTTGTTTATTTATTATTCATCAACTGGGGACTTCAATTTTACTGAATTGGACCATCTCCGTAGTTTTTCCCAAATTTGTGAATTTTCTATTTATTCATTAAATCCTTATTTTCTCTTTAAACCAATTCTTCCTTCAACTACGCTTCAAAATTGGACCTTTCAATATCCATATTTATTGATCTTATTCCATTTGGAACCTCCAATTTGATAGTTTACGCACTTTTCCCCAAATTTGCAGAATTTCCCATTTTTTCAAAAATGGCAATTTCCAGTTTTGTCAACTTCTTCTTCCGATTGATTCCTCTTGGTGAAATTGGACCTTGGGCTATCCTTTTTATTAATCATCCTTCAATTTGAGGTTTCAATTTCGTTCAATTTGATCATTTACGTACTTTTTCCCAAATTTGGAAATTCCATGCTTTTCTCTTACATTGAATTTTACAATTTGTCTTTCAACCTCTCTATCTTTAATTGTAAATCTCTGATTATCAAAATTCTTTCACCATTGTTCAATTCACCTTTTAATCTTGATTTTGATTGAGAGTTGACTTTTTCAGTGGTTGACTTTTTAGAGTTGACTTTTTTAGGTTGACTTTTTTAAGTTGACTTTTTCGTTTTGACCTCCGAATCAAAGTCTTAGAGACTCATCTGTGGAATGAAGGGAGATTCTTCGTATTCCGGGAAGTTGGAGGAAGAATTTGTCTTGTTTAGGGGGCTCAAACAAAATTAGTTGTCTACACTGTGCTTCGCGTCGGGTGATATAATCTAATACAAAATATGAAACAATCATCAAAGCAAATATACAAAATATGAAACAATCATCAAATTAAATAACTTTTATTCAAATTCTCACTTTTTAAGTTAATACATTGGCCTTGTTGTTAGTACCTTCAAGGATCGCAAATGAAGAGTCAAAAACTTATCCACAATCTCGCAACCAAAGCAAAGACTTTGAAGAATCCTTGAATGTACACGAACAAAATTGTCAGTGCAAATGATAATTATAAATGAAACAAATAAAATGATCAATGAGAAACAACCAATAAATTGAAAAAGGGTAGTCTTTTTAGTTCATGTTTTCACATCACTAACTTAAAATCATCAATTTTTAGATTTTCGAAAATAAGTTAGACCATTAAAATCAAGTCAGTTTCTATGCTTCAAGTTTCGAAAAGTGTCACATAATTTCATGAAACACTATCTGTTTATACATTAAGCATTTTTAAATAATTGTTGGTGAGAATTTGAATTGAATTGAACTCATTCAAAAAAAAAAAAAAAGGAGAATTTGGATTGCAAGTTTGCAACCTTAAATATCAAAATTATAGCTATACAAAGAAGTCAAAGTATATTAACTTAGATATTTGATTATGCTTTTAAAATTACATCCTTAAAAACCAAATTTCAAGTGATTAAGTTGCCAAAGACTATTGACAATTTAAGCTAAAAAGGACAAAATTATAAAGTTTTTCATGTAGCTATCAAGAAATAATCTTTTACTAAGAAACATGGATTAGCATGAATAGAAAGCATAAGATCATTAACTATAGAAGCTTTCAACCTAACATAAGATCATTAAATATAAAAGTTAAGCACCAAAAATTAACAGGAGGAAAAACAAAATTCCAAGAGGAGCTATTAATGTCTTGATATTTTCCATAATAACACCTTTTACTTCCTAAATATGCATAAAAAAAAAACTTGCAAAGTATTACCTCTTGGTTGGTATCAGTTTCTACTCTAAAAAGTTGTTAAAACATTAGTAAAATTTTCAGGCTAAAAACTTCCAAAAAAGTACAATCCAGTACTTGCAGCAGTAGTTGCTTTTAAAAACACCAATGCTTTAGGAACTTAAGTAAGAATCCAATGGACAATCTAGTCAGCAGAATTAGCTAATATGATTTTTTTACCTTTTACATTTAAGTGAAAACACTCAACTACACTGTGTGACTGTTAAACACTAAACATTCTAATATAGTGAAATTTTAAAAAAGATCACATGAACCAATTTAATGTCAAAAAGCACCAAGCAAATATATAATCTAGCTTAAACTCAAAGCAGATCAACAAAATTCTTTACTACCTTAGTTCTTAATAGGTAAAGAAAACTAAAAAAATTATCAAAACTATATTCCTTAATTCAACTTAATGAACTCTCAAATAAATAGAGTGAAAGATTAACCTAACCTAAACGAACCACATGATAGAAGCCATCAAAATATAAACATTGTAAATACTCTTCTTATTCATCTTCCCCATGCCCATTTCTTTTTGTTTTGTTTTTCTTTCACCTTAATAAAATAGTAAATAACTTAAACTTTATTCATTTATATAAGCCATGCGAGAGATAACTCATATAAGATAATTCAAGTATTAAACTTTTTAGTTCACTTAGAAAATTAAATGAATTAAATAAATGAAAAACAACTGGCAGTTCAAACACTAACAAATAACTGGAACAAAATTTTACATTAGATTAATTGATTATAGTACAAACCTATGAATAGATATTAATAAAAATTCGAAATCATGAAAAAAGACCAATAATTTCAATTTCAAAACCAAAAAGAAAAGCAAAAAGAAAAAAAAAATAGAACCACCTGCACCTAGAGAAATCTACCAAAGCAAGAACAACCTGAAAAGGAAAATTTATAGTTGAAAAAACTTTATTCAAACTATAAAAAATCAGATGAGTTAAACATACCTTTCATAATGATATGCAACTAACTATAGCAACATTTATTTCTTACAATATAAAAAGTTAGATAGTTGACAGCATGCATGGTTTAGAATAAAAAAAGTTGACAAAAAAAAATATTTATTTCATAAAGGTAATTCTTTTTGTCCTATAGTTAGCAGCAAAGATCTTATCCTATAATGATTCTTTCTATGAATCTTAAAGATATATGGACCTGGTCTGTTATTTATACTATTGTCAATTCTACCCTCTATCGATGTGAACTGAAAGAAGGAATTATATACCCTGATATTGTCTTTAAAGCTAGCTAATCTAGAACCTTCTTGATAATCAAGCTATTTACCCAAAAAAGCAGGTGTATGCTTAAACAACAGTAGCGTAATAGTATGTTCTTTGCAGCATAATATGAAAGTAGGATTCTTTGTATGCTGGCAAAACGAACAAATGCATCTTGGACCACCAACAATAAATGATGAATAATATCTTCCTATTTGATGAAAGAGTAGTTAAATGCTTTTCAGACCTTTGAAAGAGTATAAATCATTTATATTGACAATGTCCTTAAGTCATATTCAACTTACACAAATGTCTACCACTGCCTGACAAATAGTTGTTTCAGTTCTATTTGCTTCTTGCATCATTTAAGATTTGTTATGCCAATACTCCCCTTATATTTTACATAAATTATTCAAATTAAATAGTAATTGTTTGTTTAACAGTTAATTCAACTAAAAAAGGTTTGATAGAAGGAAAAGAAAAAGGAAGAACTACATCACTAAACTTTACTATCAGACTGTGGATGGTATGGACGCGTCAATTTAACAATTACTGCAATAGCTTCAATAGAAAAGTGCACATTAATGGAAACATTGTATAAATGTTCGAGACTATCACCACTGCCTATAAAATGATCATGTTCTACACTACATTAACCAGACAAACCAAGTTAAATTGGTGACTAACCTAGTGTTACTTCTGAACCAAGTTATGAACAAAACCTATAGGAACCTCAATGACAATAGGAACATCAAACAGGCTATGATTGGTATTGCTACTGCTAGCTATAGAATCAAACAGCAATCTTCTTGCATCAGGTTCAATTGAAGAATCAAATGCATCGACCCTGATAGTTTCAATTGAAATCTGCAAGTTACATCACCACCAACCATAAAATGAGCCAAAATATCTTGTGGGCTACCTCTATTGATATCAAACATGTAAAACTCAATTGTCTATGACTTGAACTTGGCAAAAAGTTATGACAATCAAAAGCATGCTAATTTTGTGTATCAAAAGCATTACTTAAAGTTCATGCATTGACATCATTATTGGTATTTGACACAAAAGTCTGATGATGTTCTAATCCACTCAATGGAACAATGTTAAGAACACTTGCATGAGACATAGACTGATCAACATTATTAGTTTCCTGACTTCTAAAATACTTCTATTCACAACAAAATCAAAATTGTTATTCTCAAACGGACTTGAACTCCATTTTAACCTATTCTCTCTAAGTCTTTCTATCCATGTAATTCTATTTTGTCTTAATTGTTTAGTAACATCCATCTCACAAAAAATAAAGTTCAAAAAGAGTTGGGCAAAAAGAGATAACCGATGCACTTGCATTAAACAAAATGAAAGAACACAAAATAATAATAAACATTACACTGCTTCATACACTACTCCACATCTATATTCAACCAAATGAAATAAATACACTTATCAATAAAAGAGTAACTGTGTAAAAAACATTGCCTATATTAACATTATCGAGGAACAAATAAATATAACATTCTTACCATAATGTAAATAATTACTTGCTTCAACATTGATCAATAAATGAAGACAAACACTACAAATGAAACATGCAAATGACAACCAATCTGATACATTGCATACACCAAATATTAAGAATGAACCAAAAAAGGTTTAATCAATTTAATTTATCTATTATATTCACATACAATATAAAATAAAAAGAACTAAAATATATAACTTGATTGTCGATGAAAGTTGTTTAGACAATGAGAAAGGTACCTACAAACATCAAAAGCAAGAAACATCAGTAAGAACACCATAAATCCAAAGAAGTATAAACTATACAAAAATATATCATTTTTAAAAAGCAAAACGCAAAAAAAAAAAAAAAAAAAAAGAATAGAAAAACTGAAACACTATAGTGCACAAATGTAAATCAAATCACTAATGGAGTTTTAGGGATATCTAACTGAAAGAAAAATCAGAAACCAAGCACAGTTAAGAGCCAAAACAAATTCATGTTTAAAACAAAAGTACAAAAGGAAGGTAAATGAATGAAAAACTAAACTTGGAAAATTATTAACGAAAATCCAAAGATTGTGAATGGGTAAATCACATATAGTTAATTGAGTGCTTAAATCAAATAAAAAGACTAAAATATATTTGTCGCAACCTAAAAAATAACGACGAGTCTCATCGCAAGACTTTATTATTCGTTAAGCGTGACATTAAAAAAAACCGAGGAAAAGTCGACTTAATTCCTCTAGAAAAATGAAGGTTTTGAAAATGACCTTAAAAAAGACATGGAGTCGCCACCAATCTTTTTTAGCTAGGTGTGATCGGCCACCTATTAAAACCGGTTTTATAAAATATTTTAAAAATTAATTAAAACATTTTAAAAACCAATTTCAAGTCCGCGTTTTAAACCAGAGAAATCAAAAAGCGGGTTCGGGATTCGGTTACGTGTGGGGAAGGATTAGCACCCCCACAACGCCCGTATAAATCGGTACCTTATTAATCGTGTGTTATCTCAAGTCTCGGTAAAAGTTGGTTTTAAATTCAGTATTTCAAATTAATTCCCAATTTAAAGAAAAATAATTCCATTTTTTTATTGAAAATGATCCGGAATTTATAAATTCAAAATTTTCCTATATTCCCCAACAAACTGGCAAAATATAAAATTTTTTGTTAGTTTTGGAAAACTTTCCGAATCATTCTCTTTTTTGAAAGAAAGATATTCCTTTATTAATGATAATTGATTATATTCCCTCCAGCAAACCCGGTAGAGAACTCATGAATTATTTTAACTCGGGAATATCTTTATATTTTTTTTTATTGAAAACCATTATCCTTTTTTGGAAACATTTAAAATAAATGAATATGTATATGCTAAATAAAGATAACTAAATAAAAGCATAGGATATCATGAAATATTCGAAACCATATAATAAACCATGTAACATCAAAAAATATAAATCAAAATAACAACAATATCATAGAAATTATTATAGCAAGAATCACATATTATATAAAATGCATGAATATAAAAAATGCAATGCATGAAATGTATTTTTTCCTTTAATTAAGGAAATCCGTATATCTGAAAAGATATCCGGCTACCTTAGGAAAATATGTCAAATTAAATATTCTAAAACCAAAATACTTTGTGATTGTTTGAAAACAATTTTGAAAAGCTTGAATTAAAAATAAAAACTGGGCTAATTTCTTTAAAATGGCTCTAATTTCCTAAGTTTAAAAATCCGGACTTGACTACCCTTAACCCGGGACTTGAAAAACCATTTTTAGAGTTTAAAAAGGCTTAGAAACTACCCTAAGTCAGTAGCTAACCCTCCTAATCAGCCCACTCTAAGTAAATTAACCAAAACAGAAAATTGGTTTTTTCTTTAGATTCAATTCTGACTCCACTGTCCAGTTTTAATCCACGATTTTTTACCCTATTTTAAAAAATTCCAAAAATTCTAAAACATTTACTGGAGACTCAGGACATGTAAAACTACACGACAAAAAATCAGCTTAATTTTCTGATCAAAGATGAATTCCCAGAAAAATCAGAGATGTACGAGTTTTTGGAGGAGAAAAAACTGCTTTGTTTTTCTTTAAATTCAATTCTGACTCCACTGTCCAGTTTTAATCCATGATTTTTTACCCTATTTTTAAAAATTCCACAAATTCTGAAAATTTTACTGGAGACTCAGGACATGTAAAACTACACGATAAAAAATCGGCTTAATTTTCTGATCAAAGATGAATTCCCAGAAAAATCAGAGATGTACGAGTTTTTGGAGGAGAAAAAAAAACTGCTTTGCCAGCACATTTTTTTGTCTTTGATAAAATCATTTAAAAATCAAAGTAAAAATATTTGAAACTCATAAAATGATTTCCAAACAATAGCTAAGACTTTTTGAAAGTTAGATAAAAATTGGCTAAGTAAAAAAATCACAAAGGTAGAATAATCAACTTGACAAACTTAATTTTCCACAAGTGTGCTCAAGAGAGCATGACCTTGAACCATTAATTGGCTCAAGTCATTATTCAAGTGGCATGAACATGAAATGCATGAAACAATGCAGCAAACATAATGCATGAAATGCATGGATCTAAACCTAAATGTAAGGAAAATGCATGACATAAATAATATGGCCTAGACCTAACATGAACTTGCATGGCATTTAATGTAACCTAGACCTAAGACATGCATGGCATTTTCACAAACACTTGGTATGCTAGCATGAAAAAACTAAGTCATAACACAAAAATCACACAAGCATTTTCACAAACACCTAATATACCAAATCTAAAACATGCTTACTAAGATATAAAACAAGAATCATGCAAAGAATCACACAAGCATTTTCACAAACACTTAATATGCTAACTCTAAAACATGCTCAAATTTAAACAACATGAAAACAGAAAATTAAAAATGTAAAAAACATGATATCTAAGACATAAATGGCAACAAACAAAGCAACTAAATTAAATATAACTTAAGAACATGAAATAACATAATATTTAAAACATCAAAAATAAAGAAAATAGCATAAACAATATGGTAAAATGAATCAAAAACAACAACTTAAAATAAATAATGTAGGCCATTTGGCCATGGTGAGTTTATTGTAAAAACAAAATGTAAAAAAAGAAAATATACTTAAGAAAGGAAATGAAGGAAGAACAAGAAACATTATTTTAAAATGAAAACTCACCAAGTAGCTTTTGAACGGATTAAGCTATAAACCCTCAGAGTAGCTTTTGAACGGATTAAGCTACAAACCCTCAGAGTAGCTTTTGAACGGATTAAGCTACAAACCCTCAAAGTAGCTTTTGAACGGATTAAGCTATAAACCCTCAGAGTAGCTTTTGAACGGATTAAGCTACAAACCCTCAGAGTAGCTTTTGAACGGATTAAGCTACAAACCCTCAAAGTAGCTTTTGAACGGATTAAGCTATAAACCCTCAGAGTAGCTTTTGAACGGATTAAGCTACAAACCCTCAGAGTAGCTTTTGAACGGATTAAGCTACAAACCCTCTCAACAAAAACACTATGACTCACCACCCGGATAATCCTAATACAAGTGTATAGACTATCTCACAAGGGGTAGTGGGTGATCTCAACCAAAGGCCAAGACTCCTTATTTATAAGGTGAGCACCTCCTTGGCTTGACATTACAAAGGGATGTGGGATTGGGACTTAGGCTCAAAAATGAAAATCTCTAACTTAACTCTTGATTTTTAATCACTTGATTGAAAAAATCCTAAGCTTCCTCCTTCCTTTGGGCTTGGGCAGGCCAGCACTTCTCTTTTCCAGCCCAGCTCTGATTTTTGAAAGGCCCAAAGAAGCCCTTTTCGGTTGCTTGGGTGAAACGACCATTTTGTCCCCCGGATGCAAAATAAATATCAAACGGGCTCCAAATTCAATTCTTCTTTTTTTAATACTTCCAAAATAATAAAATATTGAGTTCTGGAAGTTTTCAAAATTATCCGAGTCCGTTTGCTATTTATTTGGATTTTTTCTTCCCAAAATGTCCTTTTATGCCCCTACTTTTTACCATTTTTTAAACGAGCTCCAAATCAAGATTTTTCTTCACCAATCTCTTCAAAATAATTAAAAAGTGTGATCTGGAAGTTTTCATAATTTTTGGAGCTCATTTGGTATTTTTTCGGGATTTATCGGCTTGAATTACTGCATAGGAGGCCCAGGATTTGGCCATTTTGCAAACGAACTCGGAATCAAGATTTTCTTTCGCCAATCTCTTTCAAATGATTTAAGAATGAGATTGACAAATTTTCCATAATTTTTGGAGTCCATTTGCTATTTTTCCCAAGTTTTTCCAATTTTGCCCTTTAACCTCCGAAACCCGGTTTTGCTCAAAACAAGTCCGATTTTCAGATTTTCTTCAATCTGAGCCTTGGGCCATCCTTTTTAATCATTCCTCATCCATTGGGGGCTTTGGTCTTACCAAGTCGGGCCATTTCTGTGATTCTTCCCGATTTCACCGAAATCCACTAAAAATCCTAATTCTCGGTTTTCTCCCGGATTGACTTTTCTTTCGGTTTTTCTTGCAAGTGACTTCTCCATTACCCGTAGTCAGTGCTTATCTTTCATTTGGAACCTTCAATTTCGACCAGTTTGATCGTTAAGCACTTTTCCCCAAATTTCTCGAATTAGGGTTTCTTTTCTATTGAACCTCCAAATCCCAACTTCCGAACTCCATATCTTTCAATGTAGACCTCGGATTATCAAAATTCTTTCTCCATTTTTCAATTGAACTTAAAATCTTGATTTTGAAAGTGGGTTGACTTTTTCAGTAGTTGACTTTCTGGGGTTGACTTTTTGGGGTTGACTTTTTCGGGGTTGACTTTTTTTCAAGTTTGACTTTTTGTGCTCGCCCTTTTAAACTAAGTCTCGGAGTCTCACCTGCAGGATGAAAACAGTCTTTTTATCCTTGGAAACATCAATATGGGAAGAAAACATACCTGTTTAGTGGTCCGGACAAAATTAGGTGTCTACAGCTGCCCCTCTTTGGCTATTGCTGAGAATCAGGAATCAGGCAAAGATAAACCAACACTAATTTTGTACGGTCAGTGAAATCACATGTGAAGGAAAGGAAAGGGGTTTTCTTTTTCTTTTTCATTTTTTCATTTTTTTCATTTTCTATTTTTTCATTTTCTATTTTTTCATTTTTCCTTTTTTCCTTTTTTTTTCAATTTTTTTTTTACCATACAGTAAATTGAAGATTTTGTCCTTAAATTGAATTCCCTACCTAATCAAGGCTCGATTCGTCTTAAGGAAACGAATTCGATTTGCAAGAAAGGAAACGACCTCGACGATGTTCTCGGGGCCTTAACCTTTCTTGTTCTCAGCTGTGTTTAAAAATTCTGGATATCTCCTCCAGAAGCTTCGGCTATCACCACCAAAGTCTTGCTCATAAAAATTCTGGGTGTCACTTCCAGATGCTTCAGCTATCACCACCAAAGACTTTCTACCTTTTCAAAGGACTTTAAAAAAAACTCTGGATATCTCCACCATAGGCTTCAGCTATCACCACCGAAGACTTGTTCATAAATAAAAAAAGTACATCGACGATGATTTCGGGGCTCGACTCGCCTTAAGGAAACGAAATCGATTATACCTGAAAGCTTTAAGAGATGATGCAAATGCTTCATGATGCAAATGCAAATGTCTTTTGTTGATGCAAACGCTTCTTGATGTAGATGCAAATGACTTAGATTGGTGCAAATGTCTTTGATGCAAATGTAAATGACTTGATTTGATGCAAACTTTCTTGATGCAGATTTAACTAACTTAGATTGATGCAAATGCTTCTTGATGTAGATGCACATGTTGAAAAAAATTCTGGATAACTCCTTCAAAAGAAGATTTCTCATTTTTCAAAATTATAAAACCCTGGATATCTCCACCAGAGGCTTCAGCTATCACCACTGAAGACTTCTTCAATTTTAAAACTGTAAAATTCTGGATATCCCCACCAGAAGCTTTGGCTATCACCACCAAAGACTTGCTCAATATAAAATTCTAGATAACTCATCTAGAAGAAGATTTCTCATGTTTCAAAATTATAAAACCCTGGATATCTCCACCAGAGGCTTCAGCTATCACCACCGAAGACTTATTCACTTTTAAAACTGCAAAATTCTGGATATCTCCTTCAAAAGAAGATTTCTCATTTTTCAAAATTATAAAACCCTGGATATCTCCACCAGAGGCTTCAGCTATCACCACCGAAGACTTCTTCATTTTTAAAACTGTAAAATTCTGGATATCCCCACCAGAAGCTTTGGCTATCACCACCAAAGACTTGCTCAATATAAAATTCTAGATAACTCATCTAGAAGAAGATTTCTCATGTTTCAAAATTATAAAACCCTGGATATCTCCACCAGAGGCTTCAGCTATCACCACCGAAGACTTGTTCACTTTTAAAACTGCAAAATTCTGGATATCACCACCGAAGACTTGCTCATTGTAAAATTCTGGATATCCCCACCAGAAGAAAATTTCTCATTTTTCAAAATTATAAAACCCTGGATATCTCCACCAGAGGCTTCAGTTATCACCACCGAAGACTTGTTCACTTTTAAAACTGCAAAATTCTGGATATCACCACCAGAAGCTTTGGCTATCACCACCAAAGACTTGCTCATTGTAAAATTCTGGGTAACTCCTTCAGAATAAAATTTCTCATTTTTCAAAATTATAAAACCCTGGATATCTCCACCAGAGACTTCAGCTATCACCACCGAAGACTTGTTCACTTTTAAAACTGTAAAATTCTGGATATCCCCACCAGAAGCTTTGGCTATCACCACCAAAGACTTGCTCATTGTAAAATTCTGGGTAACTCCTTCAGAATAAAATTTCTCATGTTTTAAAATTATAAAACCCTGGATATCTCCACCAGAGGCTTCAGCTATCACCACCGAAGACTTGTTCACTTTTAAAACTGCAAAATTCTGGATATCACCACCAGAAGCTTTGGCTATCACCACCAAAGACTTGCTCATTGTAAAATTCTAGATAACTCATCTAGAAGAAGATTTCTCATGTTTCAAAATTATAAAACCCTGGATGTCTCCACCAGAGGCTTCAGCTATCACCACCGAAGACTTGCTCATTGTAAAATTCTGGATATCCCCACCAGAAGAAAATTTCTCATTTTTCAAAATTATAAAACTCTGGATATCTCCACCAGAGGCTTCAGCTATCACCACCGAAGACTTGTTCACTTTTTAAAAACTGTAAAATTCTGGATATCCCCACCAGAAGCTTTGAGAAATGATGCAAATGCACATGTCTTTTAACAAGGTGCTCATGCTTCATGGTGCAAATGTAAAATATTTCTTAGTGCAAATGCAAATGGCCTGGATTGATGCCCATGTTTCATGATGCAGATGCCCCTATTAATTGTGTTCATGTAACTGGTTTATGAATGGTGTAACTACAATTACCACACAAAAATGAAAATGCAATGATTCTAGAAATGATGCAATTGCTTGAGATGACACAAATGCGAATTCCATGAAGAATGTAAATGTAAAGGTAAAATGCAGATGCTTATGGAATAATGCCAATGCAAATACCCATGAATGATGCAAATGCTTGCCGACACTGTGCAGATGCAAAAGCTCGATAAAGAGATGAGTGCTCATGAGTGATGTAAATGCCCCCGGTTGTTTTTCTAGACTTTGGCTTAGCCTTTCAAATTCATTTTTCCTCTTCAAATCAGAGTATATCTTCAATTCATTTTGGCTATTCTCTTTGCCCCAAAAGTTTTCAAACTTTCATCAATAGAGATCTGCACTGGGTTCGATTTCTTTTTCTCATATCTGGAAGTCAGGACCTACCCTGGCAGTTCTATACCTTTGGGTTAGAAAAATCCTTGTCTCATGTCAACATCAAAATGGGTATTTCAAAAAAATCTCTTATTTTGAAAACTTCAGAACAAAAAATATTAACCCCACAATGTGTGATATATAAATCTTTTGAAGACTGATGATCATTGTTAGAAATTTCTCTAAGTATCAATCTGGGTTTTTCCAACTGGGATTGGCAAAGCTTGGTATAACGAGATTCTGGCTTTTCCAGGAAAAGTTCATGACAAAAATGTATATCCCTTCTAGGCTCACAAATGGAACAAATTTTATAAATCATGAATTCATTGAGAACCAAACAAATTCAACATTATTTTAGTTTCCAATATCAAGGTATTGTGACAAGCGTCAAGATTGGCTGGGATGTTTAAACTGGAAAGTTGATTTTGGAGGCAAAAAGTTTCAATTTTTGAAGACAATCTTCAGAATGAAAGCTGACAATTTGGTAGGTTCAGGAATTCCTAGATGTTCCTCGATGACCACTTCTTTATGATGATCTTCTCTTTTATGGCATCGGCACTATCATAGATGGCATCGAAAATTCTCATCTTACTCTAGACCGCCCATTTTTGGGTTTTCGCCCTAAAGTCCCATTCTTTTCAATTTTTCTTTTTTTTTTGTTTTTTTTTTGTTTTTGTTCTACCATACACTTGAGAATTATAAATTCTTCCTTAGTGAAATGATAATTCGATGAAATGGGATAAAATCTGAGGAAAAACCTTTCAGATTAAATATTCATGCTTGATCAAAATGGACTTTAAAGCATATAATGTAGGCCATGGCTCAGGGTTCAGAAAGAAAGGATAAATAGGCCCAAAATATGTGTTTGAGGGTAATCAGATCAAGGATCATTTCTTGAGGAGGATTCTCTTTGAAGCATTTGTCCCTTCTTGGACATTTCTTTCCTTTTGACTTTGCTCTTTTTCTTCCTTGCTCTTGGCTTTCAATTTGCCATGTCTTTCACACATTTTTTTTGCTTTCATTTTGCCCCCTTCTTTTTCAACATAGTGAGCCCGTCTTTATTCGGGGCTCCATTTGCTTTGCACCTGTCTTTGAGCTAGGACTCATTTATCAATGATCTTTAAAAAGATCTTTCCTCGCATTTGCCCCCCCCAGTGTAGAGGGTGATCCTTGATCAGGGTTCAAAGAAGAAAAAAATTCTTTTGGCTCAAAAGGGGTGACTATGGATAATTTCTTTTTGTGCGAAAGGGATATGAAAGATGGCCATTCCTCATGTCAAGCACGAATATTTACTTCGAAAAGCAATCCCCAGGGGAAATAGATAATCAAAATTTCATTTTGCACTTTGGAATCATCCGAATTCTTATATGCATGATATCACAATTTTTCTTTTTCTTTTTTTTCTTTTTTTTTTGTTTTTTTCGTCGCATGCCCCCAAATGATTCATGCATTAGCCCATCCTTCTTCACTATGTATCCATCATTTCCGCATATGATGCCCCAATTTGATTAACCATGCGAATTTATATCAACAAGGAACATAGCAAGTCTAGGTCTGTTTTGAAAAGGCTGAGTTTCCAATCTGAGTTCTTTGAAGAGACAAGGAAAATATGACCCAAAAACAGGTTTTCTCTAGGACAGGGATAATCTAGTTTAATCATTGTGCCCCAGGGTGTCAATCATGAAGTGATGTCTAGGCAATTAGTGTTTTGTGGTCATTGGGAAAGGCCATGAATGGTTTTAGCACAATCTTGACACACACCAAATTATCAAAATCTGGATTCTTGAAAGAATGTCTCATTTGTTTGATTTTCAAGGAATTTGAGAATTTTAAAAAAGTTTGTTCCTTTGCTCATGGCATAGACTAAGATCTACGTCTTTGCTTATTCTGTGATGACAATGGTTTTATGAAGTCAAATCATTCATATTCCTTGAAGCATTAGGTCTTTCAAGTGGTCTCGGTTCAAAAGATTTAGGCTTAGGAAAGCCTAAAAGAAAGGGCTGAAGGTATTGGGTCATTTCTAACAATGATCATCAATCTTCTTGAGACTATCCATTACTAAAAATTCCTTAATGCTTGTTTTTTGCAAATTCAAGTTATTGTTGAAACACAACAAACACAAAGCATTTAAAATACAAAATTCATTTAATTAACATGAGACAAGTGCTTTCCTCATCACAGTGTATAGAACTACATGTGTCAAAAACCTAATATGATCATGCACAATGTTTCTTATGACACTTGACTTCCCCATCTTCAAAACTTATCGAACCAGCCTTGATGAGATCTCTGACCTTGTACTTCAAAGCGGGGCAGTTCTCTGTTGAGTGACCTTGATTGCCAGAATGGTACCCACAACACTCATTAGCATCATACCAGCTCGGATAAGGGGGTTTCAGAGGCGCTATTTGCATGGGTGTCACAAGGTGATTCTGGATGAGTTGAGGTAGTATCTCACTGTATGTCATAGGAATCGGGTCAACCGGATTTCTTTTTCGCTTTTTATGCCCCCTTCGATTATCCCCAAGGGTGTTCGATTGATAGACAGATGTAAATTCTGGTGTATTTGCAGTCATTGGTTGGTAGGGATAAAAACCATGAGAGACATTATTCAGGGTAGAGTAAAATGGCTGATATGAGGAGAATTGGGGAGGTGGGGCAAAGTCTTCCACGACTTGGGTATCTTCATTTTTCTTTTCAGATGCCCTCTTTTTCTTGGTATTGGATGTTCTTTCTCCTTCAATTTTCCCATCCTTGATAGCATTTTCAATCATCTCCCCTGAAATTACCATGTCCGAAAAATTCTTCGTGGTGTTGCCGACAAGTCTATCGTAGTATGGGGCCTGTAGTGTATTCATAAAAAGGACAGTGGTTTCCTTCTGAGTTAAAGGCGGTTGTACTTGGACGGCCAGGCTCATCCACCGTTGCGCATATTCTTTGAAGCTCTCAGTAGCTCTTTTCTTCATATTTTGCAAGGTGAGACGGTCAGGCGTCATGTCGGTCATATGCTTGTAGTGGTTTAGAAAAGCCCTAGCCAAATCATTCCAAGAGCGTATCTGGTCCTTGCTCAACTGACTATACCACCTAATTGTGGACCCGCTGAGGCTATCCTGAAAACAGTGAATCAAAAGCTTATCATTACCTATATGACTTGTCATCTTCCGACAGAACATAGTGATGTGGGCTGATGGATCGGTCGTCCCGTCATATTTCACAAAGTCAGGGATCTTGAACTTAGGAGGAATGACTAAATCTAGGACCAAGCATCGTTCTTTCGCCTCCACACTCCCGAATACATCTGTTCTTTCTATTGCCCGGAGCCTTTCATCTAACAACTGATATTTCCCTTGGGAATCTGCCAACTCATCCTCATTTATTGCAACCCTTTTCAACTTTGCCTGTTCAGCTAGATCATCTGAGTTTAGGACATTGACGAGGTTAACAGTGTTCTAGGCATCGCTTATTATGACCTCATCCTGGCCCTTTTGTGCCTCTAACCCTTCTCTGGCGATAACGTTTTCGGTGTATCCTTTTCCTTTGATTACGGCAGACATCAGCTCCATCAATTTAGTCATCTGACCTTTAGATTCTGCTTGAGACTTTGCTAGCTGTTCTCGTTCCCTTTCCATTTTTTCCAGTCGGGCAACATGTTCATCCTCCATAGCACCAGCCTGTATTAAAAGTGTACTCAGTACTTCTTCTGATTTGAAATGGAAATTCTTTCAAAGACTCCTAAAGCCAAGCCAACTTCTATTCTATTTTCCCCAAAATGTATGTCATGATGAATGAGCCATGAATGCAATTTGATGCATGTGAAGCCTAAACAATATGATGTATGGACATGTATAATCGAAACATGCTGACCATATATGTAATAAATGCAATCACAATGCCAACATGTTGCAAACAAAGAATAAACAAATCAACACATGGATATATGCAATGACTGATCATGTGCATTTCAGCATATTTTCCAATGAATGTTCATATGTTCTATGAATGCAACATGGTGTCAATTATGATACATGCAAACAATGAATGATTGATACAGAGTATATACAAAGAAAATCATACTAACCATGTGTGTCATGAATGTGACCTAATGCTAATCATGATGTATGTAATAAGCAAATTAATGCATAGATATATACAGAAAAATCATGCTGATTATGAATGCATGAATGCAACCTGACAAATAATTGATGGGATGCAAAATGCAAAGGGGGAGATATCACGGAGGAAATAAGAATCGGAGGAACTTAATCATCAACCTCTCATTAATTTGAAACATAATCAATTCATTCCCACATCAACATTCACAATGGTATAAACCACGTTTTACAAAATTTGAACAGTGGTTAAGACTGTCCTTACAAGCACTTTATTCTTCCTAACATCCTAAGGCTATAAGAGCCGGCTACTGAAAAAGTGAAATCCTATTACATCATATAAGACCGAAGTCTTTCCACCTCAATGATGTGAATCTCCCAATCCTAATGACGCTTTCCCAGTCCTCTATCAATCAGTGTCGTGGGATCCAACCACTTGGCATTTATAAGAGTTTGCACTTTCTTTTTGAATGCCATACAGTCTTCAACGTTATGGCCAACAATTCCACAATAATAATCACATTTTGCATTTGGATTATACCACCTTGGATATGGTGGTAACAGGGGTTTCAATGGGACACAGGCAACCATGTGATTTTGGATCAGTATAGGGAGGAGCTCTTGGTAGCTGATTGGAATGGGATCAAAAGGCATTTGGGTCTTATCCTGGGGTCGTTTCTTAGTTACACATGGCCTAGGAGTTGGGGCACTTGGTGGTGGCACTAAGGTCCGAACCGGAGTGTTTACATGGAGATGTGGCGGGACAGCATGGTGAGGGTATGGATTCGGATACGGGGCCTTTGGAGGTTGTACATAGCTCGAGGTTCCTATCCCAGATGCTGGATAAGGTGGTTGATGAGGGAAATATTATGAACTGGTAGTTGTTGGTGATGGAGTGGGATTCAGGAATCCCGTAGTGGTCATCCCAATGGACGATTGGACCATGGTAGGGTGGGGATACTGGCTTGGACCTCGAACAGTTTGCAGGTATGGTACAGGATCCAAGGTTTCTATCTTTGGTATCAGGCTCTCAGGTTTAATCATTTTCACGATTTTGTCCATAATTTCATCAGGATTGCAACCTTTGTGGCATTGACAAGCGCAGGATCCAGCAAGGATTATGTGTTCTGGGCCTAATGGTTTTGGTTGATCCGAAGATGATGTGAAGCCCTGAGAAAGTTCACCTTTACTGTTACCCATATCCTCAACCATTTTCAGCAATTTGGCAAGTTGTTCCTTCACCTTTCGGATTTCATGTCCATATTCCTCTTGATTGCGTTCCAAAGCACCCAATCGTTCCTCCGATTCATTCCTCATATCTCGAATCCCTTTCATGCAAATGAAAATGTCATGAGATTAGGAATACAATTATGAATGTACATGCTCTATTCCTATGTGCATGAATAAACTGATGATTAATGCATGAACATATACAGAGAAATTATGATGACTATGTATGCTATGGATGCAATCTAATGCCAGGTATATACAGATAATGACTGTGCATGTCATAAACGTATCTTACAATGAATGACCATGCATGCTATGACTATAATATGATGTCAAAATGATACATGCAAAAATAAATGAATTAACACAAAGGTATATACAAAGAAATCAATGATTACACGAAATTGGTGGGACTATTCAAAAATCTCATTATGCAGGATTTGCCTCCAATTTTTTTTTTTTTTTTTTGATTTTTTTTTTGATAAACCAATCACATCATTTTCAAAAGAATTTCAGGGTGGATCTTACTATGGTACAATATGCAAATGTTCATGTGACACTACCGGTTTTATGAAATCATCAAATTCAATTACCAACTGTTTATTGCAAAGAATGAGATCAATAATACAACCAAAAATGTACATGCTTTATTTACACATGCATGAAATGTGCCACATGCAAAAATGCTTGAAAAAGGATTTTTTTTTTTTTTAAAAAAAAAACAGCTAATGAACATCTGCCCCAGCAATATCTGCTTATTTAGGCATCACGATGCCTTCGAGGCGGAGTATCACATTTATTACAGGCGATGTACGTACATCGTTGCCCGATCTACCACACTTATTCGGAGTGTAAAACAGGTAACAAAAAGTTTAGAAATGTCCCTCCATGTGTTCCTATTTTCGGTATATCTAACGGAAATTCGGGATGGCTTCGCCTAGGTTCACTATATGAGGGTGAATCGGTTCTAAGGCCCCGAATTGTTCCTCACTGTCGCCGGTGAAGGCTAGTAAGGCACCCCGATAAAAGCGGGTTCAATTCGTTAGAGTATATTTTCCTATGCCCGTACGGAGGATTATCACGAAGGCATTAGGTACTTTATACTCCGGAAGTGTTTCACTAGCCCATACGGAGGATCAATCACGAAAGCGTAGTTACTTTACTTCCACTTAAAAGGACGGAACCCGGGTAGAGGATTCATGTTATGCAAATGCACGTGTAGTGTGTGTGGAGGAATATCAAACCTTTCACTACCTATTCTACAAACCTTATTCTAAATGCCCTAGCAATTAAAACATTGAAGAATAGTGTAACGCATTAACCAACAAGCAATTATAATATACAACCTTAAATAACTAGAGAACAAAAATAAAATGCATGCACATGAGTATGAACATATTTAAAAACATTTTATTATTTTCAAAATTCTCCTTATTTTAAAAAATGTAGGAATTAAAATTAAATACCAATTAAACCAACAAAACCGAGACTTTGATAACACACGACTAATTCTAGGCCTGACTCTCTAATAGTCCCCAGTGGAGTCGCCAAGCTGTCGCAACCTAAAAAATAACGACGAGTCTCATCGCAAGACTTTATTATTCGTTAAGCGTGACATTAAAAAAAACCGAGGAAAAGTCGACTTAATTCCTCTAGAAAAATGAAGGTTTTGAAAATGACCTTAAAAAAGACATGGAGTCGCCACCAATCTTTTTTAGCTAGGTGTGATCGGCCACCTATTAAAACCGGTTTTATAAAATATTTTAAAAATTAATTAAAACATTTTAAAAACCAATTTCAAGTCTGCGTTTTAAACCAGAGAAATCAAAAAGCGGGTTCGGGAGTCGGTTACGTGTGGGGAAGGATTAGCACCCCCACAACGCCCGTATAAATCGGTACCTTATTAATCGTGTGTTATCTCAAGTCTCGGTAAAAGTTGGTTTTAAATTCAGTATTTCAAATTAATTCCCAATTTAAAGAAAAATAATTCCATTTTTTTATTGAAAATGATCCGGAATTTATAAATTCAAAATTTTCCTATATTCCCCAACAAACTGGCAAAATATAAAATTTTTTGTTAGTTTTGGAAAACTTTCCGAATCATTCTCTTTTTTGAAAGAAAGATATTCCTTTATTAATGATAATTGATTATATTCCCTCCAGCAAACCCGGTAGAGAACTCATGAATTATTTTAACTCGGGAATATCTTTATATTTTTTTTTATTGAAAACCATTATCCTTTTTTGGAAACATTTAAAATAAATGAATATGTATATGCTAAATAAAGATAACTAAATAAAAGCATAGGATATCATGAAATATTCGAAACCATATAATAAACCATGTAACATCAAAAAATATAAATCAAAATAACAACAATATCATAGAAATTATTATAGCAAGAATCACATATTATATAAAATGCATGAATATAAAAAATGCAATGCATGAAATGTATTTTTTCCTTTAATTAAGGAAATCCGTATATCTGAAAAGATATCCGGCTACCTTAGGAAAATATGTCAAATTAAATATTCTAAAACCAAAATACTTTGTGATTGTTTGAAAACAATTTTGAAAAGCTTGAATTAAAAATAAAAACTGGGCTAATTTCTTTAAAATGGCTCTAATTTCCTAAGTTTAAAAATCCGGACTTGACTACCCTTAACCCGGGACTTGAAAAACCATTTTTAGAGTTTAAAAAGGCTTAGAAACTACCCTAAGTCAGTAGCTAACCCTCCTAATCAGCCCACTCTAAGTAAATTAACCAAAACAGAAAATTGGTTTTTTCTTTAGATTCAATTCTGACTCCACTGTCCAGTTTTAATCCACGATTTTTTACCCTATTTAAAAAATTCCAAAAATTCTAAAACATTTACTGGAGACTCAGGACATGTAAAAATACACGATAAAAAATCAGCTTAATTTTCTGATCAAAGATGAATTCCCAGAAAAATCAGAGATGTACGAGTTTTTGGAGGAGAAAAAACTGCTTTGTTTTTCTTTAAATTCAATTCTGACTCCACTGTCCAGTTTTAATCCATGATTTTTTACCCTATTTTTAAAAATTCCACAAATTCTGAAAAATTTACTGGAGACTCAGGACATGTAAAACTACACGATAAAAAATCGGCTTAATTTTCTGATCAAAGATGAATTCCCAGAAAAATCAGAGATGTACGAGTTTTTGGAGGAGAAAAAAAAAACTGCTTTGCCAGCACATTTTTTTGTCTTTGATAAAATCATTTAAAAATCAAAGTAAAAATATTTGAAACTCATAAAATGATTTCCAAACAATAGCTAAGACTTTTTGAAAGTTAGATAAAAATTGGCTAAGTAAAAAAATCACAAAGGTAGAATAATCAACTTGACAAACTTAATTTTCCACAAGTGTGCTCAAGAGAGCATGACCTTGAACCATTAATTGGCTCAAGTCATTATTCAAGTGGCATGAACATGAAATGCATGAAACAATGCAGCAAACATAATGCATGAAATGCATGGATCTAAACCTAAATGTAAGGAAAATGCATGACATAAATAATATGGCCTAGACCTAACATGAACTTGCATGGCATTTAATGTAACCTAGACCTAAGACATGCATGGCATTTTCACAAACACTTGGTATGCTAGCATGAAAAAACTAAGTCATAACACAAAAATCACACAAGCATTTTCACAAACACCTAATATACCAAATCTAAAACATGCTTACTAAGATATAAAACAAGAATCATGCAAAGAATCACACAAGCATTTTCACAAACACTTAATATGCTAACTCTAAAACATGCTCAAATTTAAACAACATGAAAACAGAAAATTAAAAATGTAAAAAACATGATATCTAAGACATAAATGGCAACAAACAAAGCAACTAAATTAAATATAACTTAAGAACATGAAATAACATAATATTTAAAACATCAAAAATAAAGAAAATAGCATAAACAATATGGTAAAATGAATCAAAAACAACAACTTAAAATAAATAATGTAGGCCATTTGGCCATGGTGAGTTTATTGTAAAAACAAAATGTAAAAAAAGAAAATATACTTAAGAAAGGAAATGAAGGAAGAACAAGAAACATTATTTTAAAATGAAAACTCACCAAGTAGCTTTTGAACGGATTAAGCTATAAACCCTCAGAGTAGCTTTTGAACGGATTAAGCTACAAACCCTCAGAGTAGCTTTTGAACGGATTAAGCTACAAACCCTCAAAGTAGCTTTTGAACGGATTAAGCTATAAACCCTCAGAGTAGCTTTTGAACGGATTAAGCTACAAACCCTCAGAGTAGCTTTTGAACGGATTAAGCTACAAACCCTCAAAGTAGCTTTTGAACGGATTAAGCTATAAACCCTCAGAGTAGCTTTTGAACGGATTAAGCTACAAACCCTCAGAGTAGCTTTTGAACGGATTAAGCTACAAACCCTCTCAACAAAAACACTATGACTCACCACCCGGATAATCCTAATACAAGTGTATAGACTATCTCACAAGGGGTAGTGGGTGATCTCAACCAAAGGCCAAGACTCCTTATTTATCAGGTGAGCACCTCCTTGGGTTGACATTACAAAGGGATGTGGGATTGGGACTTAGGCTCAAAAATGAAAATCTCTAACTTAACTCTTGATTTTTAATCACTTGATTGAAAAAATCCTAAGCTTCCTCCTTCCTTTGGGCTTGGGCAGGCCAGCACTTCTCTTTTCCAGCCCAGCTCTGATTTTTGAAAGGCCCAAAGAAGCCCTTTTCGGTTGCTTGGGTGAAACGACCATTTTGTCCCCCGGATGCAAAATAAATATCAAACGGGCTCCAAATTCAATTCTTCTTTTTTTAATACTTCCAAAATAATAAAATATTGAGTTCTGGAAGTTTTCAAAATTATCCGAGTCCGTTTGCTATTTATTTGGATTTTTTCTTCCCAAAATGTCCTTTTATGCCCTTACTTTTTACCATTTTTTAAACGAGCTCCAAATCAAGATTTTTCTTCACCAATCTCTTCAAAATAATTAAAAAGTGTGATCTGGAAGTTTTCATAATTTTTGGAGCTCATTTGGTATTTTTTCGGGATTTATCGGCTTGAATTACTGCATATGAGGCCCAGGATTTGGCCATTTTGCAAACGAACTCGGAATCAAGATTTTCTTTCGCCAATCTCTTTCAAATGATTTAAGAATGAGATTGACAAATTTTCCATAATTTTTGGAGTCCATTTTCTATTTTTCCCAAGTTTTTCCAATTTTGCCCTTTAACCTCCGAAACCCGGTTTTGCTCAAAACAAGTCCGATTTTCAGATTTTCTTCAATCTGAGCCTTGGGCCATCCTTTTTAATCATTCCTCATCCATTGGGGGCTTTGGTCTTACCAAGTCGGGCCATTTCTGTGATTCTTCCCGATTTCACCGAAATCCACTAAAAATCCTAATTCTCGGTTTTCTCCCGGATTGACTTTTCTTTCGGTTTTTCTTGCAAGTGACTTCTCCATTACCCGTAGTCAGTGCTTATCTTTCATTTGGAACCTTCAATTTCGACCAGTTTGATCGTTAAGCACTTTTCCCCAAATTTCTCGAATTAGGGTTTCTTTTCTATTGAACCTCCAAATCCCAACTTCCGAACTCCATATCTTTCAATGTAGACCTCGGATTATCAAAATTCTTTCTCCATTTTTCAATTGAACTTAAAATCTTGATTTTGAAAGTGGGTTGACTTTTTCAATAGTTGACTTTCTGGGGTTGACTTTTTCGGGGTTGACTTTTTTTCAAGTTTGACTTTTTGTGCTCGCCCTTTTAAACTAAGTCTCGGAGTCTCACCTGCAGGATGAAAACAGTCTTTTTATCCTTGGAAACATCAATATGGGAAGAAAACATACCTGTTTAGTGGTCCGGACAAAATTAGGTGTCTACAATATTACTTGAATTGGATGATAATTGTTAGACAATGGGAATGATACCTACAAACATCAAAAATAAGAAACATCAGTAAAAATATAATAAATAAAAAATATATATAAACAATACAGAAATACATTCTTTTTAAAAAGTAAAACTCTAAAAGAAAAGAACGAAAAAACTGGAAAACTATAGTGCACAAATAAAAATCAAATCACCATTGGATAGGTTCATTAAAAGATGTTCATTTCTTTTGAACATTGCTACTTGAAGAACTATATCCTTTAAGTAATTGATTAGGTCTAACACATGAAGGGCATATCCAAATAAGGCCACCAAAAGAGAAAAGTCCATTGTGTTTCCCTTGAAAATGATAATAAGAATCCTAAGAACGTAATCAAAAGTCACATAATAATAATAATATTTGCAACAATGTAATAATAATAATAATAATAATAACGATAATAATAATAATATATGCAACAATGAAAAACAACAATACTTCAATTAAAAGGTTTCTCATGAATATAAACAAAACGAATATGAGCTCTATAACTTTTGGCAACATGTATATGAGTACTTGATTGTGCCAAATTTAAATGAATAACAAAAAAATTTAAGTTTCGTTAGACTAGAAATCTTTAACTTTTATTGTGACTCTATCTTTAGGAACTATAACTTAATGAAAATAACTTCTAAGCGACTCAATAAATCACTTGATTAAGAAACTCACCATCAAATTTCATGTGTGAATTTAGCTAAGCAGGACAACTAACAGGAGCATCATCACTACTCACCAAGATTGTCAACCTGCTGTTTGTATATGTTTGTGTCTCATATAATAAATAAATAAGCCTAAATGTCTTATTTCATCAGAAAATTAACACTTCAACTAAAATCCATAAAGAAACTGAAACTTAGAATATTCAACCCTAGAAATTAAAGAAAAACAACTTGATCAGGATTTTTCAGTAGAAAGCAAAACCTAGGAAAAGTTGTATAAAATAAAAATTTTATTGAAAAATATCAATGCAATAAAAAACATGACACTCAAACCAAATTAAAAAAAAAAAATCAAACTCACCTTAAATTTAATCATCCAAATAAGTTCAACAATTCTTGAAATAGATAAAAAGAAAAAAATAATCGAACTTTTAAAACACTTCAAAACTAATTAAGCATCAGAATCAATTAAATGACCAAAACATAAAACAATTCGAAATCAGTAATCAACTTTAAAATCAAATTAAACAACATGAAAATGAAGAAAATCTAAGAAAAATAATAAACTCAATGAGGTAAAGAACTCCCTAATTCGCCGATCAAAAACCTTAAAATTCTCAAGATTAAAATAAATAAAAAAATACGCAAAAAAATGACCAAATCGAGTGAATGAAAACCAGACTCGATGTTGCATGATCGGAGAAGGCTTCGAAACGCCGAATCTCTCTCTACTCCCCTGTTTCTCCCCATTTTCCTCAAACTTCTTCCCCCCTCTGGTATCCCTCGATACATCCACCCTCTTTTTCTCTTTTTTTTTCTCTCAATTGTTTTTCCTTTTCCCTCATCCCTCTCCGTTTTCTCTTTTCTTCTTCCCTCTCCAAATCTTTCCATTCTATCCCGGCTTCTCGATTCTTCTTTTCTTTTTATGTTTTTTTTTATTTGTTTTCTTTTTTCAAGATTTGCTTTTATTTTATTTTTTTATAAACTTACTGGACAGATGTCAATCCCTAGATCTTTAAGGATTCTTTTTATATATAGTGGTATAAATACCATTGATAATTTATTTCATATTAATTCAATAATATTTTTTATGATTAAAATTTCTGATGTCTTTTACAATTAAAATTAAGTACTCCATAATTAGATTAGCTCTTGGTCAAACATGAGTTGTACTCTATTCCAAATAGAATTCTTTTTATGACACCTATTAAATTAATTAAATTTGATCTTTAATTAAATTTTTTATTTATTTCAATTAAGTCAAACTTAATTTCAATCCAATTTAATTTTCACAACCACGTTTAATTGTGTGATCCATTAGATTCCTTAACATGTTGGCAAAAAATATAAGCATTGTACTCTATTATTTAAATTGGATTAGATGAGTTAAACTATTTGAATTTATCATTAATTCTCTAATTAATCAATATTATATTTATAGATAATGATTGTCATCTAACAATGAGTCGTGACCCCCAATTGTTAAGAAAAGTTAATGAAATTTGACAAACCTATCCATGATTAATTTTTCAGTATAATTATTATCCTTTCATCATTTACTATCTCGATTAAACATTGAGCATGGATTAGTGTCTACTCAATTTTGTTTAATCAAGTTTAAGCCTCTGATTAGCAATTAACTCTTTGAATAAGCTTTAGAATTATTCCAAAACTGCATTCCATTATGACCAAAGATTTCTTGATTTAATTCTTATCAAAACTAGTTGAGATAATTTCTCGATCACTCAAAGTGATGAATCCTGTCTTAATTACTCATGCATCTTAATATGCCTCATATTATACCCAAATGTATCTGACTAAAGCATCCATGACTAAGACCATAAGGTAAAATCAAAATATAACAATCTTCATATAAGATCATTAGTTATATCAAGTCAAAAGATCACTTATACAACTTACCACATAAGAATGTTACCATATACACTAAGTGATTTGTTGTTGTAATCAAAGTACAAAAACCTTCACATAAGTCATTAGTAATCTCAAGTCAAAGGATCTCGAACAACATTCTTATAGTGGGTCATATTCAGTGAACTTGTTCTTGTAACAAACATCCATATGTCAGCCCAAATTTATCCAAACTTCAACCTATATTAATTTGGTTGCTTACTTCATAAGAGCATAATCATATGTCGGTCTCAACATCTTTATCAATATCCTATCTCGATAAAGCATTGACTAGGAACAATTTAAAAATATAGCTTTGATGCAATGAGTGTCTCATAATTATAACAATATGCTTGTAATGCTCTTGCAAGGCTTTATTTATTCTAAAGACTTTATCTAAAAAGTAAGTAATATGAAATATGTATACAAATTTGTACATAAAGAATGCCTTCATTAATAATAGTAATGGTTATCTCGTAGCCATCCAATTGATCTTAGGGCATACATTAACAGATGTATTGCTAGATGCCACTAATAGTCTATGTCTCTATTATTATAAATTTGCTAATCTTTGTTAAAACTTAGACTGTTATTTATAATCATTATCAACATGTTGAAAACCAAAAGAATTGCACACTTTAATCATTGAAACGACTAGAAATCAAGATTTAATTAAGTATAACTTAATTGAAAAAAAAAAAAAAAACTTACTTATATTGAGGACTTAATTGAATTAGTTCAATTATATTTAAAGGGCCAAATTGTAGTTTTTGGAAATCCAATTTAGGCTAGGTTTTACCTTTGCTATACAAGCCAAATGATGTTGCACTCCAGAAGTTGCCCCGACAGTGCATTTTGTTAGATTGAGTTTATGCTGAAACTTTTCTGATCTCTCAAAAAGATTTCTAAGATTTGTGACAGTTAATACTCTTTTCGTGACTTTGCAATCATGTCATCCACATAGACTTCTATCACCTTATGTGTCATATCATGAAACAAAGTTAGCATAGCCCTTTGGTAGGTTGCCCCGGTATTTTTCAATCTGAAAGGCATCATTTGTAACAAAGTTTCCCCATATTATCACAAATGTAATTTTCTCAATGTCTTAGAGTGTCATTTTAATCTTGTTATACCTCAAAAATCCATCAATGAAAGAGAAAAAAGAATATCTTACAGTATTGTCTATCAAGGTGGCAACAAAAAGTTATCTTTTGAGCTAGCCCTATTCAAGTCTCGATAGTCAACGCACATCTGTACCTTCCCATCTTTCTTCGGCACTAGGACTATATTTGGCAAACATTCGAGATATTTAGCCACTTTTAAGAAACCTGCATCAAACTGCTTCTTCACCTCTTCCTTTATTTTTAACATCTCTGACCTCATACTCCTTAGCTTTTGTTGGATTGGCTTGCACCCCAATTTCAAAGGAAATTTGTGAATGACAATATAAGTATCAAGCCCTGGCATGTCCTGGTAAGACTAAGCAAATACATCTGTACTCTTGAAGCAAAGTTATCAATTCCCACCATGGATGATGAAATTAAGGTTCCATGATATTAACTTTCTTTTCTAATTGCTTCTTAAGTTTATGACTTATGTTGGTTCTTTATGAGAAAAAGTTTGTTTCTCCTTTTATTCTTTTAATCTCAAAAAATTGATAGGCAAAACGCAATCATTCGCATCCTCGTCAGTATTAAATTGACCAACACAAAGGAGTATTTCGAAATCAATTCCTGGATCACCAATGAAATTGTTCTCATATTCATTATTTTGATATTTGGAAATAAATATGATGAAATAATATAGGAAGATGTATAAGCAAAGAATAAATGAATGAAAGAATGTATAATGGACAAGTAAAAAAAAAATGCATATGCTTGTTATTTATTCATATGATAAAAGATAAACAAAAGTCCATATAAAAAGGATCCCTGATGCTTTTGGACAAAAGCAATTAGGGTTTGATCTTGGCATTACTTTGAAATTGATTTAAAAATAACAGAAAGTTTAACAACATTCCAATTTTTCAATTCATAGCCAGAGAGACACGAGCATATAGATTGACTTCCGCCATCATTCCCCACTTCCTCTTTCTCAACCATATTGATGAAGAGTTCCTGAAAACTTTTTTCCAGGACTGACTCAACTTTCTCTGAATCTTTCTTTACTTAATCCGGGTACATATGCCCAGTTGAGCAAAAGACATCACATAGCAGAGGAAAACTCATTAGCTCATTCTCCATTCCTTGCTCATTGAATCTAGCCATTCTCCTTTCTCTTCTCTGCTTGCTTCCTTCTTTGATGCCTGTTCGACTTATATCCCAAACCACACCTATCATTCTTCACCGTCACCTCTATTGCCTTCTTTATTCCTTGTAGATGCTTCCCCAACCCTTTTCCTGCTCGACAATCCTTTTTCCACGGTTTAATTAACTCCCAAAATGGAGCTCTTTGACAAGCGATACTAGGATCCTCAATCCTTTGCTTATAAATGTTGCATTCACAAATTTCAAGGATTTGAAGGAGCATTCCACCACCTCATCAGCTACTTCTACATAAGATGTATCTGTAGAAGTTATAGCAATCATCTCTTCTTCGCCCTCTACACTAATCAAACACGCATCACTATATATTTCATTTGTTGATGCAGAGACGATGGACGCCCTCCTATCGAATAGATCCATGGTCTTCCTAGCAAGCAATTGTAAGACAAGGTGATATCCATAAGCTAGAACTCAATATCATATGTGTAGGAACCGACTTGGATAGGGAGCTCAATATTTTCCATCACCTCCCGATACGTTCCATTAAAGGCTTTCACCACTATATGGCTCCTCTTCATGTATGATATGTCTACAGACAGCTTTGACAAGGTCGCAAGAGCATAACATTTAAAGACGACCCGATGTCAATGAAAACTCTTGGTAGAATATGCCCCTTATAGATAGTGGTAATTAAAAGGCCTTTGTAGATCCTCTTCCATCAAGCGGGATTTCGTCATCACTGAAAGAAATGAAATTATCTGTTGTTATGTTTCCCACCAATCGGTATAGCTTCTCTATGAAAATATTATTCGTCACATTTGCCTGGTTTAACACCCTTAACAGAGCATTTCAATGTGGTTCCAAACTCAAAAGCAATAACAAGATTTAAATCCGTGATGGTTGTCGTTTCAACTGCTCAACCACATTGTGTTCACTGTGTGCTTAATGAACTTCAGTAATTCACTAACTTCTTTCTCATTTACTGGTTTTTTTGCTCCACCGTCGAGGGTATCTTGGTTTCTGTTCTTTGCGTCTATACTTTCTCTGTATTGGCTTCTTTTGCAACCTTTTCTTTTTATATCTTTTTGGCTACTCCACCTTCCTCTTCGGGTGAAACGACCCACTTCCGTAATATCCTCTGATGTCGTCTGATGACTTGGGGTCCCTAAGACACTATATTGCAATCGTATTTCACGATATTAGTTTGTCATCTCTATTAGGGAAAAGGATCGACACTTCTATAATCATTCTCAGTACTGACTTTGAAACTTGAATTTGGCTTGGTCTCATAGAAAATGATAAGGGTTTCATTATCCCAAAGCGCATTTCTTTACCAATTTTTGATGATTCACCAGTCACCATATTTACCGCTGCTTCCTTAACCTCTTCTTAAAACTCAATCTCTCTCATGTCTATCGTCCGTTGTACTTTATTTCTGAACTTCTCGCAATGCTGAACAGTGTGCCCCATGACCTTCTAATGAAACTCATAAAAACCCTCTAATTTATCCTTCCCGTCCTCTGAATTCACTCCTTTTAACTGCACCATATTTGCCTTGACCACTGCTAATGGATTGTGTATCCAATGATCCTACCTTTAAGTTTGTTCTAGGAGATTAGACAGATTTTTCTTTATCTTGGCTCATGAAAAGGGGGGGGGGGGGGAGATATTACTACTTAAAAATTCTCATTTTTCATCTTATTCTTAACAACTACTACTTGGTGTTTCTGCTTTCTACTTATTTCTCTGATTAGACAGACTAGAATACAAATGACATTCACATTAAACTACCATCATAAAAGCAGAGTAGTCATCAAGAAAATGAGTTCCATTGATTAGAAACGATTCATATGAAAATGATATCAAACTTGAACACAATGGTTTTATCTAGAGAAAAACTCATTAAATCGAATATTACTACTGCAGCAAGCCAATAAAGCTTGGAAGAGGAATTCCATAATGAAACAGCAAAAGAACTATTAACTAATCACGAGCTTGCTTACCCCTTTATGGAATAAAAGGGCGAAAATGTGAGATGCAAACGACTGGCTCCACAGTTGCACAATCAAATCAAAGATAGGCTTTCCACTCTCAGTCACTCGAACATAATAATCAGCAAGAACATCATAAAAGCATAAACGACCGTTAATACCATACTCTGCAGGAGATATTACATCCTCTTCTCTGCTTAGTATTATATCTGTTTTCAATTTCAATACAAAACAATATGAGAAATACTCAAAATCTTACATAACTAACAATTAAATTGCAACTGTGAGTAAATTAGAGTATTCGATCACCATAATCAATGAAAAAGCCACGAGAACTTGAAAATTAACTATTTTAAGCCTAATTTGATGTAATTTTTAATGGTGAAAAAGCCCCCCCCCCCCCAAAAAAAAAAAAAAAGCAAAAAGAGTTGACGATGTCTTAGCTAATCTTTTGTTCGTTCATCTACTTCCAAAGCTATATCGGCGTATAATTCTTGTAATAAGTTGTGTCTCTGAGATGAAGACGCTAATGCCGGTAAAAATTTTAATATACATCGATCAAAAAGCTCTTAATAATAGGGAAAAAAAACTAAGCAAAAACTAATCAGAAAAATTGGTTTTATTACTTTTGATCAAGTTATTAACGGAAATAATAAAAATATAAAATACTTTTTTTTTTTAAATAAATACTTTCCTTTCAAATGTCCACTTTTTGTATACTCCAATTAAGAAGAAATAGAAAGAAAAGAAAAGAAAAGTTAAAATATATAAAATATATTTTTTACTCTTTTAAGTTTTATATGTTATTTTATAAAAAGGCTATAATTTGAAAATTTTATTATAATAAATTCTTTCTTTTCTTTTTCACTCTTTAATCAAATAATGGTTATTAGAATTCATTTCTTTTCTTTTATTAATTTAACTATTCAAACAAGAAGTACATGTATCATTTCCTTTCTTCAACCTTCCTCTCTTTTACTTTTTTTTTTTTTCTTGTGTATTCAAACATAGCATAAAGTAATTTAAACCTTACACACCTTCTAAATGCAAGTTTCCTATCGATTCAAATTAAGGGTGTGTTTGTTTCACTACAAATATTTTTTGAAAAATATTTTCATTATTTTCTCGTGTTTGGTTGAGAAAAATAATCTTGATCAAAGTAAAATCTCATGCAGGTCGACGGAAAATGTTTTGTTTTTAACTAAAATGTCTTCCCTTTTTGAAAAGAGGAAGACATTTTACAAACCCATCTAAATCCTAGATATTTTTGTAAAGGAAAACCTCCTCTACCTCCTCTGCCTTTCTGTAAAATATTACCACCGCTGTGCCTTTCTCTCACCGATGAGATCCTGTTTCTTTTTTCTTCATCATTCATTATTATCTTCTTTTTCTCACCGTGCCTTTCTACCAGATCTCTTCTTCAATCAACTTGAGAAATACGCAAAAAAAAATTCACTGGTTTTTTGCAACAGATTCCAAATCCATGTTTTACTACTTCATCCTTGGCCAATAAAATTTGTTTTCTTTCTTTTTTCTCGTTTATTTCATGCTTCATCTATACTCAAAGTCTTTGTTCCCTTTATTCTATATATAATGAAAACAAATATTAATATATAAATATGTTAGAGTCCAAAGGCCACCCTTTGAACAAAATCTAGTCTTCTTTTAGTGGGCATTCGAAGAAGCCCTGTAAATTAGAGCTCTGTTACAGTCTTGCAAAACCCTACTCAATAGCAAGAATGGTCAAAGGAGTCTCATGGATGTTTTATTCTGAAATAGGATCTTTAACTTGTTAGAAAAATTAAATAATACAGGACAAGAGTTCTAAGTTGAAAAATTATATAAGACCTTTGTCATAATGAAAAATCCCGTTGCGAGGACTCGTCTATATGACGTTAGAGGGAAATAAAGAAAAAGATGACTTAATTTTTCGTAAATAAAATTGAGGGTTTGAAAACAACCACGAAAAATAAATGGAGTCGCCACCAATGTTTTTAAACTAGGTGTGATCGGTCACCTATTAAAACCAATTTTTGTAAAACTTTTTAAAATTAATTAAAACATTTTTTAAAATCAATTTTGAAGTCTGCGCTTCAAACCAGAGAAAAACCAAAAGCGGGTTCAGGAGTCGGTTACCTGCGGGGAAGGATTAGTACCCCCACAACGCCCGTATAAAATGGTGCCTTATTAATGGTGTGTTATCTCGAGTCTTGGTAAAAGTCGGTTTTATAATTAATATTTAAAAATAATTTCCCTTTAAAAAACAATCATATTATTTGAAAATTGTCGCAACCTAAAAAATAACGAGTCTCATCGCAAGACTTTATTATTCGTTAAGCGTGACATTAAAAAAAATCGAGGAAAAGTCGACTTAATTCCTCTAAAAAAAATAAAGGTTTTGAAAATGACCTTGAAAAAGACATGGAGTCGCCACCAATCTTTTTTAGCTAGGTGTGATCGGCCACCTATTAAAACCGGTTTTATAAAATATTTTAAAAATTAATTAAAACATTTTTAAAACCAATTTCAAGTCTGCATTTTAAACCAGAGAAATCAAAGAAACGGGTTCGGGACTCGGTTACGTGTGGGGAAGGATTAGCATCCCCACAATGCCCGTATAAAACGGAACCTTATTAATCGTGTGTTATCTCAAGTCTCGGTAAAAAATCGGTTTTAAATTTAGTATTTCAAGTTAATTCCCAATTTAAAGAAAAATAATTCCATTTTTTAATTAAAAATGATCCAGATTTATAAATTCAAAATTTTTCTATATTCCCCAACAAACATGGTAAAATATAGAAATTTTTATTAGTTTTGGAACACTTTCCGAATCATTCTCTTTTTTTGAAAGAATATATTCTTTTATTAATGATAATTGATGATATTCCCTCCAGCAAACCCGGTAGAGAACTCATGAATTATTTTAACTCGAGAATATCTTTATTTTTTATTGAAAAATCATAATCCTTTTGAAAATATTTTAAAAGATATGAATATGTACATGCATGATATAAACAAAATGACATAGCAAAATTTAAATAATATAATGCACCCTAAATGATATGATATGATTTAAATGTCTTAGCATATTTTAAATGAAATGAAATATCCTAAGTTATATGATATATTCTAAATGAAATGAAATGACCTATGTAACATAATATATTCTATATGAAATGAAACAACCTAGGTAACATAATATATTCTAAATGAAATAAAATATCCTAAATGACATGGCAAATATGAATGATATGGCATATAATTTAAATGACATGGAATATAAAATAATGCTATCATATAATATGCATGAAAATAAAAATGAAAAAAATAATAATGCATGAACATAGTATATGCTAAATAATATGACAAAAAAAATAACTAAATAAAAACATAGGATATCATGAAATATTCAAAACCATATAATAAACCATATAACCTCAAAAATATAAATCAAAATAATAACAATACCATAGGAATTGTCATAGCAAAAACCACATATTATATAAAATGCATGAATATGGAAAATGCAATGCATGCAAATGTATTTTTTTCCTTTGATTAAGGAAATCCGTATATCTAAAAAGATATCCGGCTACCTTAGGAAAATATGTCAAATTAAACATTCTAAAACCAAAATACTTTGTGATTGTTTGAAAACAATTTTGAAAAGCTTAGATTAAAAATAAAAACTGGGCTAAACCCTTTTTTAAATGGCTCTAATTTCCTAAGTTTAAAATCCCGGACTTGACCACCCTTAACCCGAGACTTAAAAAATCATTTTTAGAGTTTAAAAAGGCTTAGAAACTACCCTAAGTCAGTAGCTAAACTTCCTAATCAGCTCCCTCTAAGTAACTTACCAAAACAGAAAAATGATTTTTCTTTAAATTCAATTCTGACTCCACTGTCCAGTTTTAATCCACGATTTTTTACCCTATTTTCAAAATTTCAAAAAAATCTAAAACAAATACTGGAGACTCAGGACATGTAAAACTACACGAGAAAAAATCAGCTTAATTTTCTGATTAAAGATGAATGCCCAAAAAAATCGGGAAAGTACGAGTACTGGGTGAAAAAACTGTTTTGCCAAAATACATTTTTGCCTTTGATAAAATCATTTAACAATCAAAGTAAAAATATTTAAGACTCACAAAATGACTCACAAATAGTAGCTAGGACTTTTTAAAAGTTAGATAAAATTATCTAAGTAAAAAAAAAAATCACAAAGGTAGAATAATCAATTTGACAAACCTTAATTTTCCACAAGTGTGCTCAAGAGAGCATGACTTTGAACCATTAATTGGCCTAAGTCATTAGTCAAGTGGCATGGACATGAAATGCATGAAAAATACAGCAAATATGATGCATGGAATGCATGGTTTTAATCCTAAATGTCATGAAAAAATGCATGGCATCAATATAGTGACCTAGACCTAAATGAACTTGCATGACATTTAATGCAACCTAGGTCTAAAATGCATGAGCATGCATGGCAAGATAAACCTAACCTAACATCTAAAATAGGCATGGCAATAACACAAACACAAGGCATGCTTAAACCAAAAACTCAACCAAATATCATGCAAATGCCAACCTATCAACTAAGATAGCAGAAATGCACACATAATGCTAAAATACATGGAGTGACCGAATGGCCTATGATTCCTAACAAGCATGGCATTTTCACAAATACTTGGTATACTTAAACTAAATACTCAATCAAATGTCATGCAAATGCAAAACCTACCAACTAACATGGCAAAAATGCACATACAATGTAAAACACATGGAGTAGCCGAATGGCCTCAAGCTCCAACAAGCATGGCATTTTCACAAACACTTGATATGCTAACATGCTCAACTAAAATATAACACTCAAATCATGCAAACACAAAGTAGAGATACCAACCAAACAAGCATTTACACAAACACTTGATATACTAACATGCTCAACTAAAATATAACATTCAAATTATGCAAACACAAAATAGAGATATTAAAACTAACAAGCATTTTCACAAACACTTGATATACTAAATATAAAACATCAACAAATTTAAACATTATGAAAACAAAAAATTAAAAATGCAAGAACATGATATTTAAATCATAAATGGTAACAAACAAAGCAACCAAATTAAAACATGATTCAAGTATATGAAGCAGAAGAACACTTAAAGCATCAAGATTAAAGAAAATAACATAAATAACATGATAAATTAAAGCAAAAACAGCAACAATAGTAAAAAAAATATAGGCCATTCGGCCATTAAAGAAAAAATAAGAAAAAAATTTGTAAAAATTATTTAAGAAAGAGATGAAGAAAGAACTTAAGAAAAACATAAAAAAAAACACTTATTTAAAAAGAAAACTCACCAAATAATAATCAAAATAGAAAAAACAAGAATGAAAAATCAAGAAAGTGCAAGAGTTGGTGCTAAAAGCAATCTCAAGAAGCTATATTTCAAGCTTTATCTCTTCAAACTTTCCTTTCTTTTCTAAACTTTTTCTTTTTGCTTTCATCCAAGGAGAGAAAAAACTAAGCAAAACAAGAAGAAATCTGAAAAAATGAAGTGAAGAAAATGAAAATTCCCCCTCTCTCTATGTGATGTTCGAACCCCCCTCTCTCCTCCAAGGATGTTGTCATTTTGGTTCCAACCAATTTCCATCTAAGGGCTAGTGATTCAAGGTGAAAAATCATGAAATTAACACCCTTAGATTAGTGTATCAGCTGTCCATAATTACAGCTGTTCAAGAATAATGTTGACACTCTCCCTCTTCATGCATTGGCCTATGTGGCTTAATCACAATGGCTTGATCAAAAAAATCTCTAACTAACTCTTCATTCTTGGCCATTTGATTGAAAAATCATAAGCTTCCTCCTTCCTTTGGGCCTTGGCAGGCCAGTACTCTCTTTTCCAGCCCAAGTCTGATTTTTTGAAAGGCCAAAAGAAGCCATTTTCGATTGCTTGGGTAAAATGACCATTTTGCCCCCCCAGGATGCATATAAATGGAAAATGAAAATGAAAATTTTCTTTTTTTAATACTTTCAAAATAATAAAATATTAAATTCTGGAAGTTTTCAAAATTTTCCGAGTCCGTTTGCTATTTATTTGGATTTTTTCTTCCAAAAATGCCCTTTTATGCCCCCATATTTTACCATTTTTTAAACGAGCTCCAAATCAAGATTTTTCTTCACCAATCTCTTCCAAAAATTTTAAAAGTGTGATCTGGAAGTTTTCATAATTTTTGGAACTTATTTGGTATTTTTTCGGGATTTATCTTCTTGAATTACTACATAGGAGGCCCGGGATTTAGCCATTTTGCAAATGAACTCCGAATCAAGATTTTATTTCGCCAATCTCTTCCAAATAATTTAAAAATGATATTTACAAATTTTCAGAATTTTTGGAGTCCATTTGCTATTTTCTCGGGATTTATCTTTTTGAATTACTACATAGGAGACCCGGGATTTGGCCATTTTGCAAACGAACTCCGATCAAGATTTTCTTTTGCCAATCTCTTTAAAATAATTTAAAAATGATATTTGCAAATTTTCAGAAGATTTGGAGTTCATTTTCTATTTTTTCGAGATTTATCTTCTTGAATTACTACATAAGGAACCCGGGATTTGGCCATTTTGCAAACGAACTCCGAATCAAGATTTTCTTTCACCAATTCTTTCAAACGATTTAAGAATGAGATTTGCAAATTTTCAAAATTTTCGGAGTCCATTTGCTATTTTTCCCAAATTTTCCAATTTTGCCCTTTTACCTCTGAAACCCGGTTTTGCTCAAAACAAGTCTGATTTTTAGATTTTCTTCAAGCTGAACCTTGGGCTATCCCTTTTTAATCATTCCTCATCCATTGGGGCTTTAGTCTTACCAAGTCGGGCCATTTCTGTAATTCTTCCCGATTTCACCGAAATCCATCAAAAACCCTAATTCTCGGTTTTCTCCCGGATTGACTTTTCTTTCAATTTTTCTTTCAAGTGGCTTCTCCATTACCCATAGTCAGTGCTTATCTTTCATTTGGAACCTTCAATTTTGACCAATTCGATCGTTTAAGCACTTTTCCCCAAATTTCCCGGATTAGGGTTTTCTTTCTACTGAATCTCCATAACACAACTTCCGAACTCCATATCTTTCAATGTAGACCTCGGATTATCAAAATTCTTTCACCATTTTTCAATTGAATTTCCAATCTTGATTTTGAAAGTGGGTTGATTTTTTCAGTAGTTGACTTTTTGGGGTTGACTTTTTCGGGGTTGACTTTTTTCAAGGTTGACTTTTTTTTAGTTTGACTTTTTATGCTCGCCCTCTTAAACTAAGTCTCGGAGTACCACCTGCAGGATGAAAAGTCTTTTTACATTCTGAAACCTCAATTTAGGAAGAAAACATACATGTTTTAGTGATCCGGACAAAATTAGGTGTCTACAAAAATTTCTGAAATTTATTAATGTAAAAAAAATTTCATGTTACCCGACAGACCCGAAAAAACAGAGAAAATTTTATTTATTTTGGAATTTTCCAAATCACCCTCGTTTTGAAAGGGAAAAAAAATATATTCATTATTAATGATAATTGATGATATCTTCCCCGGCAGACCCAGTAGAAAACTCATGAATTATTTTAACTCGGGAATAACCTTATTTTGTTAAAAATCATTAATTTTTATGCATTGAAAACAATATATAAAAATGACCATGGATATACAAATTATTACTAAGGTACAAATATAAGTTAAACAACATGCATAATTGTCATGGCATGGCAAACATTTTATTATGACATGGCGAAAGAATGAATGTCATGGCAAACTTTATCACGACATGGCAAAGAATTAATGACATATTATACATGACATGACAATAACTCATGATATGGCATATATTTCATGACATGGCAAATAGCTCATGACCTAGCAAGAGAATTTATGACATGGCATACATGGCATGACATACATAGCATGGTAATTAACTCATGACATGGCATACATGACAGGGCATATGATTCATGACATGGCAAATATTTCATGACGTGGCCTACATAACATGGCATATATGACATAAGCACCAATTATAAAAATGACATCATCATAGAATATTCACAATCACATCATAATCAAAATGGCAACATGAATATTAGATTATAAAATGACATCATCATGAAATATTCATAAACATAGAATTTGCATGATTAAGATGGCAAATGTAGATATCATAGAATATGCATGATCATGGAATATGCACACATCATTATTTTGAAATTCATTTTCATGAGTTTTCTTCTTAATGAAATTATATAAATGGCACGTGTTGGGATATTTTACCGAACTCCTCGACAAACCCGGAAAAGCTTTGGAAAATATCTTTTCGCGTGACATGTATATAATCCCGAGTAAAATGAAAATCATACCTTTCGATTCCATAAACACGTGCGTTGAATAATTTCCTAACCTCCCCGGCAAACCCGACAAACACTAAGAACTAATTCTCGCTAAATGTCTCGGAAATCGAAAAATACGTTTTTATGCTAAATTAAATAAAAATATTTTAAAATATGCAATGCATGAAAATGGAATGTGTTTCTCTCTTGAAGAGAGGATATCCGAACACCTGAAAAGATATCCGACTACCTTTGAAAGAAACCTAAGTTGGAAATTTAAAATAATAGATTTTGGGCATGAATTTTGGCTCGGACTAAGGGCATTCGAATGCTCTTGTTTGACATCCGAGTATCTTTAAACAAGCTTTGAATGCAACATTTTAAAAACAAAAAATAAGTAAAAAAATGCTATTTTTGAGATAGAATCTACATGGCCGAATGGCCTAGTGTCAAAATTCCTAGTTTTTTACTCACTTTTTGAAACCCGGATTAACTACCCATGACCCGATTTTGCAAAAACTAATTTTTTACCTTTGAACTAACATGGAAAATATCCCAAAACAACAGCTTAATGATTTCGGCCAGCCCCTCCCCTTTGGTAAAAAAAAATGAGACCTTTACTAGCTTTAAAACTTGTTTTGGTGCCTAAAAACCGGTTTTACAAAGCTACTTTTTAGACTTTTATAAAAAAATCTGAAAAAAAAAATCATTTTAGACTCGGCAAATGATGAACTAAAAAAGGTAGAAGCAATTTTTTATTTTGACCAAAAATGCATGGTGAAAACATTGCCTAAAATCAACATATCCAACTTGCAAAACATTGTTATTTTTCAACTATTTTGAAAAATAGATTTTGGCTATGGACCATTAATTGATCCTAGCCAAAATCAAGTTGGAAATGAGTTGAAAACACATTTTTACAGCAAGCAAAAATGATGGACTCAAGGCTAGCTTATTGGAAATGAATCCCACTTAGCCATCTATTAGTGAGAGACCAATGTCATCAAGCACTAACATCATTTTCCAACAAGCACAAACAATATGCCATGTAATATGAATCATTTTCAGCAAGACAAGCATATAAATATGATGAAATATAAGCTAGAAACATAAACAAACAAAGAAAAATAAAGGTTGGCTTAATGATTGGTTCTTTGGACATAGCCCTACCTAACCAAAATCACTTGGTAAAACCAAGATCCTCAAGCACATCAAACCTTTTTATTTTTTTGAAAGAAATCAAAGGAGAAGTATCTATCCTACCACAATAATACATCCCACATCCAACATGCAAGCAAGAAAATTGAGCAAAATACAAGCACAATGATAAAGCAAGGTTTCGGCCAAGGTAAAAACATGTAGAAAAAGATTTTTGCAAACTTTGTTATTTTGTGAAAAAAAAAAAAACCTTTAAAAAAATCTTTTTAAGAACCATTTATTTTGGAGAAAATAAGTTGACAATAACATGGAAAAGAAGAAGAGATCATGAAATTAAAGAAAATAAACAACAAGAAGAGATGAGATGAGATGACTACCTAGCGAAGCTTCTCCAAACAAGCTCCCAAACTCCTCCTCCTTTCTCCCTTTTCTCTCTTCCTTTCCTTTTCTCCTTAAGAATTTTTTTAGCTACAGCCCTCTGCCCAAAATGATAGTGAATGTGTGTGAAAAAATGAAGAAAAAAAACCCCCCTTTTTTTATGTTGGGCGAATGGCCTTGTATTTTTGTAGAGAATGCTCATCTTTTTTAGCCTTTAGTCATGCTTTCTACATGCTTCTCCAACATCCTTTCCACATGGCTATTTCTTGTCCCCCTTCCTCATGGCCATCTCTTAAAATTAAGGATCTACTAACCTCTCATTAGCTCTAAATGCCACCTCAATTATTCTTGTCTCCTATCTCTACAACCTCTCTCAAGCCACTTGTCATGATCATGTAGCTTAATAACAAAATATCTTCCTAGTTGGCATTTTTAATCCACTTGGCCTCATCCTATGGCTCCCATATGGTCTTCACATGGCCTTAGCCAATGACCTTCCATCCTTACAATTAAAATGCCTCTCATTGGCCAAAAATGCTATATAGGCAAGTAGTGGTGAATCATGTCCTTTCTTAAAAATATCAACTTTATCTTCCATCTTGACCATTGGATCACATCTCTCAGCCCCCTCTCTCTCTCTTTAGCCAAAAATGGCCTGGAATATTCCTGGTCATTCCTCTTTTTATTTGCAAATTGATCCTTTCTCATTTTTTTGGTAAAATTGCATTTTGACTCCTAAACTTGATCTATTTATAAATGGGCCCCAATTTCAGATTTGTTTTTCCTCCAATTTATCCTATCTGATATTAAACTCAGTTCTGGAATTTTTCATAATTTTTCAAGCTCGTTTTCCATTTTTTCTAGATTGTTCTCCAAAATTGCATTTTGGCCTTCCTAAACTTTGCCTATTTTCTTTTTAGCGCCATTTTTGGATTTTTATTTTCCAATCCATCCTATCCAATATTAAACTCAGTTCTGGAAGTTTTCATAATTTTCCGAGCTTGTTTTTCTTTTCTTTTTTTGGATTATTCTCTAAAATTGCGAATTAGTCCTCAAATTTAGCCTATTTGCATTTCAGCCCTAATTTCGGGTTTTTTTATTCTCATTTCCTTCTTTCCATCCTAAAACTTAATTTTGAAAAGTTTCGCAATTTTTCGAGCTCAGATTCTATTTTTCCCGAGTTTTCTAAAATTGCATTTTAGCCCCTGAAACCTCGATTTTACTCGAAACGGGCCAATTTTTTGGATTTTCTTTTGCCATCCCCTTTTTCATACATTGAATTGGAGTTGGACCAGTTTTACCCAATTTTTATATCCGAATTCCTTTCCGATTTTATTTTCCCCCTTTTCCTCCAAATTGGGAATTTCCTCTTTGTTCTCATTTTTTTTCCAATTGATTTTCCTTTTGAATCCACTTAAAATTGGACCTTTGGATAGCTTTATTTTTCGATCCTATTCCACTTTGAACTTTCAATTTTGTCCAATTTTATCATTTATATACTTTCTCCTAAATTTGCAAAATCTCCAATTTGATCATTTATATACTTTTCTCCAAAATGATAATTTCCAACTTTTCACTTTTGTCCAGTTTTTCTTCAAATCTTTGTGAAATTAGACCTTGAGGTACCTCTATTTATTGATTATCCTTCAAATTAAGGTTTCAATTTCATCCAATTTAATCGTTTACGTACTTTTCCTCAAATTTGGAAATTTCATACTTTTTCTCCTATATTGAAATTTGCTATTTGCTTTTCCACCTTCAAATTTTTCTTTTATCTTCAATTGGGATCTCCGATTATCAAGATTGTTTTACCATTGTTCAATTCTTCTTCCGAATCTTGATTTTTCCTAGAGTTGATTTTTTCAGTGGTTGACTTTTTAGAATTGATTTTTTCCGTGTTGGCTTTTTTGTGTTAACCTCCGAATTTAAGTCTTAGAAACCCAACTATGGAATTATGGGAGATTCTTTGCATTCCGAAAAGGTGAAGGAATAACTTACCTTATTTAGGGGATTCGGACAAAATTAGGTGTCTACAACCTTGCATCTCATGGGCTCCCTTCAGCAAAATATACATTCAATCATATGGCAATCCTGATAGCAAACTAGGCAATCCTTTCCGGAAGGAAGCTTGAGCTGAGCCAGTTTACTTTATAATTTCTAGAGTTGTATAAATAACCTGAGACAAAGAGTAGACAAGACTACATATTAAGATGGATGAGATCATGAGAATCAGAGATGATTAAAGCAAAATTTCAATCACTTAAATGTTGTCTATTAACATATGCTTGGAGTAGATACTTTCCCATATCTCGGGGAGGTTGAAATGTGACTAAAATTAGAACATAATAAACAAAGAAATGCTTTGTTGATTTAGAGGAGTGAACGAGAGAATCAGTTCTAGCTTTGATCTGATCATCTAGGGATATTTGTTCATGCTAATTATAATTTAATTAGATAGGTGAATAATCAGTATGCAGCATGTTATTCCCACAGAATATCATTATCCGCAATCTTCAACTCTAGGAAATTAATGAAAAGACCAACTATCCAACTCATACTAGGTAGTCAGATCAATTAGTCACAACTACTTATGTGTGTCTATATATATATATATATATATATATATATATATATATATATATATATATATATATATATAGATGTTGTATCCTAGCATAATTAATGTACTTCATTGGAGAGATATGTGGAAGCTGCAGCTTTATAGTATTTCTTAACAGCAGCCAGCTGCCTCACTTCACAAACCTTGATAGTTAGTGCTTAGTACATCATATTTGCAATTCTATCTTTCAAAGTGGCAACCACAGCTGCCTTAAGATAGAATAACTAAGCTAAATCGAACTTGTCCAAGATTTTTGGTGCAAGTGACAAGCATTACTTGTAACCTTTTTCAATGTGCAAGACTAGATTAATTAAACTAAAAAGGAAAGGTTCAATACTTATGAAGATTTTAGAATAACTTAGCAATACTTCTTTCTTAACATGATATAAATCTTTTCTCCTTTGTGTATTGATGATAAAATAATTTATGCTTTATGTTGAACTTTAAAATTATCCTAAACTTGGTAATCAATATATTTATAAATTAATATTTTTTTTGTAGATGGATCATAATTCTTTTAGTTATGGGTGTAGCTGTTTCAATATTAGCTTTTGGGGTTATTTTTTATTCAAAGATGTAGATGGATCATAAATTAATATTGTATGAACAATATGGTTGTGGTTTGTAGTTTTTATTATGGTTATTATATTATAGACAATATTGTATGAACAATATTGTAGGATTATTTTGTGGTATGAATTGTAAGATTATATTATTATGTGTTGAATCTATAATTGTGTTTAATAATTGCTCAATGATTGTATTTGAAGTAGATGTAATTTAAAATATATATTATACACAGATTAGCAGATGTAATTTAATTGTATGTTTAAGCATTTATAGCTACTATGTAATTTAAATACATAATTATGATAAAGAAAGATTTTTGAAAGTATTATTGAAGAGGGAGCAACTTTCTCTTCAAAGGTATTTTTGATTTTTCAATCTTTAACATCTGGCCTATTAGAATGTTTCAATGACAATTTGACAGATTAGCAAATGTAAAATTTTCAAAAAATCTATCAAACAACGAAAAATAGTATTTGCATAATCATTCAAACAATAAAAAATAGGGAAAAATATTAAAACTCCCTTGAGGTTTATTTATAATTTCATATACCTCCTTAAGGTTTGGATAATACCCTCTTCTCCCCTGAGGTTTGGATAATACCATATTCCCCCCTGAAAATTAATATCATGCCAAAATTGTCATTCTATGCCATAGAACATGTCTAGGGTTGGCAAAATATCCGAACCGTCGGGTTAAACAGATAATTTTAAAAAATAAAGGGTTCGAGTTGGGTTCGGGTTTATCATAAACCCGAATTGACTCACCCCGATTATTATTTTTTTTATTTTTCTTACTTTTAATTTTTTATATATGTTAATTCTATATATTATTAGGGGTGAGCATTCAGTCGGTTTGGTTGGTTCGGTTCCAAACCAAAATTTCTAAAACCGATTAAACCGACTAAACTTATAAAATCGACTGACAAAGATTCTAAAACCGAAAAAATCGAAACCAACTTAAGTCGGTCGGTTTGGTAGGTTTAATCAGTTTTAACTGTTTAAAAAATAATTTATTTATTGTATATTAGATATTATTATATAATATAAATGATATATTATATATAATTTTAAATTATTATATAAATAATTATATTTAAAATAAAATTAAAAGGGTCGGTTAATTTAGTCTATTCGGGATGAGATTGGGGGGATTTCGGGGTCGGGTTCGGGGGTTAAAATTTTAAATAAAATCGGGTTCGGGGCGGTTTCGAGTATATCTAAACAGACCTTTTATAGGGAAAAGTATTAAAACCCTTCTGAGGTTTGATCATAATTCCAGATACCCCCTATAGTTTGGACAATACCCTCTTTCCCCTCTAAAAATTAATATCATGCCAAAACTGTCATTCTATGGCATAGAACACGTTTAGGGTTGGCAAAATAATCTGAACCGTCGGGTCAGACAGGTAATTTCAAAAAATAACAGGTTCGGGTCGGGTTCGGGTTTACCATAAACTCGAATTGACCCGCCCTTGATGATTTTTTTATTTTTCTTACTTTTAATCTTTTATATATGTTTATTTAATTCTATATATTATTAGAGGTGAGCATTCGATCGGTTCGGTTGGTTCGGTTTCAAAATTTCAAAAATCGATTAAACCGACTAAACTTATAAAACCGATTGAACAGACAGACAAAGATTCTAAAACCGAAAAAATCGAAACCGACTTAAGTCGATCGATTTAATCAATTTTAACTATTTAAAAAATAATTTATTTATTATATATTATATATTATTATATACTATAAATGATATATTATATTATATATAATTTTAAATAATTATATTAAAAATAAAATTAAAAGGGTCGGTTAGTTCAGTCTATTCAGGATAGGTTAGGGCGGGTCTTTTCGGGGTCGGGTTCGGGGGCTAAAATTTTAAATAAAATCGGGTTTGGAGCGGTTTCGAGTATATCTAAAAGGAAGTCGGATCGGAGGCTAAAATTTTAAATAAAATCAGCTCGGATCAGAACTAATAAAATTCGGTTCGGTTCGGATCGGATCGGATCGGTTCGATTTTTTATTCTATTCGATTCGGTAGCCGCAAAGTGTTAAAAACTAGAATACTCCACATTAACCACAATTTTTGTCTAAAATCGAACCTAACTGAACTGTTATCACCTCTAATCGTGGGTTATCTCCAAAACCTTTAAAAGATAAAATTGTCATTTGATTCTTTTTATAACTTGAATAGGAGGTAAAGTGAAATTTTCAAAACTTTAGGAGATTAAGTGAAATTTTTACTAAACCCTATGGGATAAATATCTTTTACCCTAAAAAATATCAACTTTTCCAAAAAAAAATATATATATATTTTTCAAAAATCATTTTACAAAAACAATTTTTCGAGAAACAAACGGATCCTATGCATGAATTTTGCACGGATGATGGATAGAAGCAGAAGCAGAAGTGATGGTAATATATAATCATTCACAGACCCAACATCCCACAATATTCATGGGTTTGATCATAGCATCTACACCTAGCAATGTGTGGGGATCTTTTGCCGGGATCTTTATAACAAGCGCATGTTCATCAATCTTCTTTTGCGGTTCACCTTTAATTAAGGTTTGTTTGTTTAATGAATGTGATTTTCAGAAAATGATTTTTGTTTTTATATTTTTAATAAAATTTTGATTAGTTAACTAAAAAATAATTTATTAGTCAACAAAAAATGAGATTTTTTTGAAAAAAATCGTTCATGAATGAAGCCCGTGAATTTAGTTGGCTCAAATCGGATCTTGAATATGATTTTTAAGTCCGAACTTAACTTTACCTAATCAATTTTTTATTTTATTTTAATTTTTAAAATAATAAAATATTACTATAAAAAGCCTTTTAATATTTTAGATTTAAATATTTATGTTTTAATACTATTAAACATAAATATTTTTAATAATTATTATTATTTTAATAATAAATCATAAATATCAATATAATAAACAATATTTTATTATTCTAATAATAAATATTATTAAATATAAAAATATTATTATTTTAATAGTAATATTTAAAAATGTGAATAATTTTAATCATTTATTAATATTTTAAATATATGTATTTTTAATATTTTAATGACAAATGTTTTAAATTACTAAAAATAATAATAAATATAAATAAATAATACTTTCTATGATTTAATAATAAATTTTTTTTATATAAAATATTACTATTTTAATAGTATAAATATTTTAATAACAAACATTACTATTTGTAAAATTTTTGTAATAAAAGAAAATAATATTTTCATAACAAATAGTACTGTCTTAAGTATTTAATATAATATTTTTAAATATTAAATTACTATTTAAAATATTTATATTTTAAATATTTTAATAATAAATATTTTCAAAATTTTAATAATTATGTCAATATTATTATTTAAAAAATAAATAATTTTTTTAAAAAATAACCAAATAACATAAATATTTTTCGTTTAATCATCTAAAACAACGAACCAATATTTTTACTTTTTCAAAAAATGACAATATTTAAAAAAAAAAAAATCTGAAAACCGATTTTGAATAAACAAATGGAGCCTAACTAAGTTGAAGATCACAACCATCCATGAAATAAATGAGGGGTCCACCAACATTATCTTTAATTCTTAATTAATATTACCCAACTTTATTAATTAGGTACAACAACCAAAATTATAAATTACAAGAAAACGCTGCTGCATAATAATTTTATAAGTTAATAGCTTTTAATTAATACGTTTTTAATATTTTAGACTACTCAATCATTGAGACCCCTCCAAACCAGCACTTGTCTTTGCGATTAATTTATTGTGAAAACAAAATTTTTACTTATATGAAAAGGAAAATAATGCTAATTTGTCTCGTAGTTTCACTTGATTAGTCAAAAAAAAAAAAGTAAATGTTGATAATTAAGTTATTATTTTATAAAAAAAGTTAGACTGTTGGTTTTGTTTAGGCTTAATTAAAATTAAAAAATCATCTAAAATTTTATCTTTTTATTACATGTAATTAAGTACTCAAACATATTTTTTTATTCAATTGAATTTTAATAGACAAAAATTGATTAACTGTCATTGCTAATTTTCATCAACTTGAAAGTTCAATTGAGTAAAAATAAATTTGAGGGTCCAATTAGACGAAAATAATTATTTGAGGGTTCAATTTATTGCAATAGAATGATAAAAGCTTGAATGATTATTTAATTTTAATTCAAATTTTTTTTTTTTATGCATATGCTTTTTGCTTATTTTGCTTATCAAGAAAGCTGTGACAAACAAAAGTGTGTTAGTTTATTTTAATCAGACTGTTTGTTGATAAGCTTTTGTTTAGCACAACTTCGGTTTCCAAACCTAACACCCCTTTATTGGTAAGCTTATTTTGCTTGGCACAGCTGTGTCTTAGTTTTCCTGCCCCAAGTTAAATACCAGATAAACAGCTTGGCCCATTACTGCAAGTAATTAAGTACCGTACAAATTATGTTGCTTATCTGTTGAATTATTGTTAATGCCTCAGTATTAATATTGAATAAATTGACAAGGCATTGGTTTGGTGAGAAGTTAGGGGCAGATCCATCTCGTTATCAATCCCGGCTAATTGAATAGGTTGAATAGTTTGTCTGGCTATATATGTGTTTCAAAGGGAAAGAGTTGGGACTTTTTAGAGTTTATGAAGACTCTCTTCCTCCTTTATGCTGTAACCCTTGATATTTTATGATATTAATGCAATGATTTTTCATCCCAAAAAAAAAAAAAACCAAACCTTTTTGTTTTTATTTGAGATATAACTACTTGTGGGACTTTGAAAACATCCCTTCCTTAGGATTTCTCAAAGCAAATGGGTCATTTGGCATGTGGTTTGAATGTAGTAATTATTAATTAATAAGCATAAACAAATATTAAAAGTTATTTCTTGCTTACATGACTTTTATTCCATATAAGGATAGTTGAATTGGATTCCAACAAAAACTTGTAAAAGCTAACTGGATTTTCAACATGTCCCCATAACGTTAAAGGGGAAAAAAAAAAAGGAAAGAAAAGTAAACTGTTGAAAATCCATTGCTTTTGCAATACATAAACTTGTGACTTGTTCCCAAAGAGAGTTTAGGCTTATTTGGGCAGGTTTACTTGAAAGATTTCCAATCTTAACCGAATCAAATAATCTACTTCCATTATTTTGACAGATGAGGGAATTGAGAATTTAGCCAATTCCAAGCAAGTGGCTTTGCCTGATCACGCAATATCAAATTACTACAACACCAAGTAAAAATAATAATAATAATAATAAATAAATATTACTGTTCATAAATTAAGGAGATAAATGAATATTTACAAAGGTACCCTTTCACCCTCTATAATTTTTTATTTATTTATTTTTAATAATTTAGAGAAGGGATTCGAATCCTACTCTACTCTTTGAACAGAAGGAGCATGCATCTTGAGGTGTCTATTTTTCACATTATCCAAGTCTTATTCTTTCTAAATAAACGGGTTAACTGAGTCACATTGACTCGTCAACCGACTCGTCCGAGACGATGACGGCGTCAGCATCCCACCAAGTATCCACGTCAGATTCCGTTAAGTTCCTTAACGGCGAGCTCACCTTCCTCATATCACCCACCGTTAACTTTCCCGTGACGTCACCCCTGATGTAAACCTTCTCGACGCCGTCGGCATTGACCGCTGAGATTTTCTCCACGGGTTTTTCTGGACTCCATTCTGTAAGAATCGCCGGAAGCCGACAATGAAGGCGCGTGTCCCACGCACTGACAGCGACTCGTCGAGTTGACGAGTCGGCGCCGGCGGATACGACAACAGCGGGCGACGAGGACGGTGCTGAAATCGCCTGAAAGTTGCTCTTCCCGCCAAAAATTGACGTGAGTTTTGTTTCTTTGTTAACGTCGTAAACGTTTAAAACGTCGTCGCTTTCATCGAGGTCCAATCGGAACCCTAACCCTAGGTTGTCCCACAGCTTCACCACGTTTTTTCCGCTGGTTAGCTCTTCAGCCCAAGAAAACAAATCCACTATGCTGCTTCGCCTCTTTCGAAGGATGAAACTACCGTTTTGCCTCTGGTCGTCAATAAAATGACCCGAGCCTCTAACTCGAAAATCCTCATCAACTTGTCGCCAGTTCTGAGGAGTCGAGGGCTCCTCATATTCTCGTTCGTTGTCAGATGATGAACAAGAGGAAGAGTCCGTGTCAGTATCGAAATCTGTGTCATAAAGAAGAGGTTGGGATGGTAAAGAATGGTGTCGCCGGAATCTGATGATCAAAATCTTGAGTCTATTGATTATGGTAGATAATGAGGCTACTAGGGCAAGAATCAAAGCTCCCCACTTCCAAAAACTATACGCTTCGTAGATTTTCCCAATCCCAGAAAGGGCATAAACTTGGGAAAGGAAAGATGGGTTGTTTAGAGAGCTTATGCCAGCTTCAAAATCACTTATTCTGTTGATAACCGGAATTTCCATGGTCTATATCCAAACACTGCCTTATCTTCAATCCCAATCTATCTATCTAAAAGGAAAATAGAAAAAAGATGTTGAATACTTGAGAAAGAGTACAAAGAGTTTTGGAGACTGGAGAGTATATAGAGAAGAGATAAGAGAGGTGAATTTGAGGAAGAGGAGGTTTGTGAAGGTGGTTAGGCTGGGGTTTTAAAGGCGGAAATGGGAATTTTATACAGGAAAAAAAATATTTAATTTGGTAGTGCTGACATGGCAGATAACAATTGGTTATGTGGTCGAGAATATACGGGCCACGTCAGAAAAGGGGAATGGAGGCTTTTCCACAGATTGAGATGGGAAGGGATGCGTCAGCAACACAGAGGCCAAACATTGGAGTTTCAGTAAAAGGTATTTTGATGAGTCAGCTGATCAGAGGGAGGAAAAGTGTTTTTAATTTTTAAATTTATGGTCCTCAAAGTGTTTAGGTCTATTGGATGCGGTGGCGGTGAACAGAGAATACAAAATAATGGGAGAATTTGTGGTAGGCCAGATAAAGACGGCCATTCCACCATTCATGATTTGACACGTGGTGACAGCTCATTCGGTTGTAACAATTTATTATTTTTGTTGTTTTTTATGTTCTTCCAGAGCTTGTCTACTGACAATGATTTGTTTTTTTGGGAGCTCGTAGTTTTGGTGGTGGGTGGTCCCCGCGTTGCACCACCACGAGGTGCTTGATAGAGTGACGGAAGTTGGCCATGGACGGAAGTCAAGGCTAGAAGGGGTGGGGGCGTAAAGTGAGATAAATAGTCGGCTACGTCCGACTATTGGATTGGTCCAAGTCATGGAAACATTTGTTTGTACTTTTAAATGATTGAGATTTGGGGTAACCATTTTTTACACGCTACTCTTTTGGGTTTGGATTTAATGATATGGTTCACGTGCTATGCATAAGTTATCTTTCTGTTTCTGAGTTGTTGCTCATTTCATACTTGCTAGTGTGAAATCTTAGTGTTGGTGGTAACTAAAAGTCTAAAATGAATTCAAAATTTAATTTAATTGATTTATGTAATTATTTTTAAGAGATAATATATTATAAATTTGATATTCGAATTTCAATATTTATAATTCATTCTAAAAGTAAGCTGTGATTTCTTTTGTAAATAAAAAAAATTAAATTAAAAGTCTAAGATTTTCTAGAGCTCTACTTCAAGCTAACCCATGCTCTTGTTCATGTCAAATTTTGATTAATGATGTGTGTAAAGTTTATTTGGATGAGAAAAAAAAAGCTCTCTCTTTTTATTAGATTAATTGATTATCTTAACCTTTTTGTTCGTCATTATCCATGCAAATCACATCATCAATGCCTTGATCTTTAAATAATAGTAAGATAAATTTTTTTGAAAAGGTCGGTGGGACATTGGCCACTACGAACGGACTTGATTGATGCTTAAAATTCGACACACAAAAAAAAAAAAAAGTAAAATGGTCGGAGTGGGTTCCATTCCATCCATTTGTTGTTCAACCGTTAGGTAAGCGATTATTGCTTCAATATTAATTTGCATAAGCTCTCTCTTCTCTCTGCGTGTGTGTGTCTCTATCAATGCAGTACGATTTATTAATGTTTGGACACTAACAATGCCATTTCTAATGTTGTTATGTTACATCCACAATCATGACCAGTAGTGGAGATTTTAATATTGTATAGTTATGTATTATAAAGATATTATTATGAATACATGTTTTTTAATGTTTTATTTAGTAATAAATGTATATATGTGTTTTTATACTCAAAAGGCTAAAATTAAAATCCACTTATCTCAACAACAAAAAAAAATCCCCTTCTGCAAATTTTAAAAAGAATTTAACAACAATGTGCATTTGCAAGTTCTATTTTTGGATTTTTCGTTCAGAAAATTGTTTTTTGATCTTACAAACTTTTTTTTCTCTCTATTATGTGTCTCTTCTGTTGTGATAAAAATTAACTGGTTCAATTTTAAACCATGTACTTATAAATAAGTTGATATGTCGTAAAATGGTAAATCTTAATTACCCTTATATTATTTAATAAAATTTTGCTACATGAAGAGGAAGAATTAGTAAAGACAAAAGTATAGAATTCAATAGCATTATTATTTTATTCAACAACCTTACTTTCAGTGGTGGAGTCCAGACTTTTATGTAGGATCAAATACATATGCGAATGTATAACCCTTTATTATGTATATATTCAATAAATAAAATTAAGAAAAAATAATTATGAAAGTAAATATTTAGTTAGAAGTCTATTTTTGTCGATTCATGTTACTAATTTTTGTTATTACTTTTTTTTATCAATTCATAGTAACTAATGAAACCCTTTTTTCAATTAATGCTAATTATTTTTTTTACTAGACAAACTAATTAACTATAATTTTTCATGAAATATTGTGAGTTTCTAATAAAAATAATTAAAAATCAAAACTGAAAGACTAATAGAACTTAATAAATAGATCAATACTCTATAACTTTAAGAGTTAATAGCATCAATGGTCTCCAAACTTTAGGGTATATTTTATATTAGTTTTCAAACTTCAAAACGTATCAATCAAATTATCGATCTTAAAGTTTTGTATCAATATTGTCCTTTCGTTAGCAAAATCGTTAGAGTAAGAGTTAAATGACAGATGGCATGCTGATGTGGTCATTCTCTTTGTCTTTTGTCTTTATTCCTTATTCTTTTATTCTTTTTCTTTTTCAAATTTTATAATTTCCTTTCTCTTTTTTATAAATAAATACAAAAAATATATATATAATTTAAATTAATTTTTTGAAAATATAATTAATTTATAAAAATATAAAATATTTATTTAAATTAATTTTATAAAATCTATTTTTATTTTATTTTTTGTTTCTTTTCTTTTTCTCTTTTTTTTTTCATTTTATATTCTTTACAAATAAACTATAAAATAAAAAATAATTTATTAAAAATATAAAATATTTATTTACATTAATTTATAACAATAAAATTTAAGTTTGTTTTTACTTTTTTTTTCTTGTTAATAAATAAATACAAGGAAGAAAAAATAATAATTTATAATATAATTTAAATTTAAAAAAGTAAATAATTTATAAAAAATATATAAATATTTATTTACATTAATTTATAAAAATAAATTTTCTTTTTTTATTTATTGTTATAAATAATTAAATAAAAATTAATTATTTTGTAACATTTAAATAATTTATAAAAAATAATATCTTTATTTTAATCAATTAAAAAAGTTATTTTCCTTTTTCTTCTTTCTTTCCTTTTATAAATAAATTAATTTTGTAAAAGATTAAAAAGTTATCAAATATAAATATTTATTTACATTACTTTTTTTTTTTGTAAATATGTTTTATTTTCCTTTTTCTTTCCTTTTTAATTTTTTTTCTTTATATTCTCTCCACCTAACTCTCGTCAATTGAAAAAGGAAAATTTGAATCTCCACCGTCAATCCGACCCTGTGAAGGATCAGACTACCATTTATAAAGCTCGATAAGCATTGCAAGAGACCAAATTTGATCCCCCGTGCTAGATCGAGGAGAGCCCGATTTGGCTCTTTATGACAGATTCGGTCAAGATAGTTGCCGACTCAACTTCACTATTGAAGTCGACATAAAAAATATAAATTTTTAATTAAATGAATGTAAATAAATATTTTATATTTATAAATTATTGAATTTTTTATAAAAAATAAGTTATTTAGAAAAAGATAAAGGAAAAAAGAAACAAGAAAAAGGAAAATAAAATTTATTTTTATTATAAAATAAATGTAAATAAATATATTATATTTTTATAAATTATTTTATTTTCAAAATTTAATTTAAATTATAATATAAATTATTTGTATTTTTATTTATTTATAAAGAAGAAAAAAGGAAAAAAAGAGAAAAAACTAAAAACACTTAAAATATTTTTATAATATTAATGCTAATAAATATTATATAAGATTAGTTTAGATTATAATATAATTATTATTTATTTTTATTTTTATTTATAAAAAGGAGAAAAAAGAAAAATATAATAAAGAAGAAATAAAATATAAAATATTTTATTGTTGCGTTTTTATAAAATTAATTTAACTACATATTTTATATGTTTATAAATTAATTATATTTTAAAAAATTAATTTAAATTATTATATAAATTTTTTATTTTTTGTATTTACTTATAAAAAAAAGGAGAAAAGAAAATATAAAATTCGAAAAAGAATAAAGAATAAAGAAAAAAAGAATGACCACATCAGACATTTTTGTAATTTACACGTCACATGTCATATGTTATTTAACGCCTATTCTAACGGTTTTTCTAACGGAATGACCATATTGATACAAAACTATTAGATCGAGGATCTGATTGATACGTTTTGAAATTTGGGGACCAATATAAAATATGCCATAAAATTTGGAGATCATTGGTTCTATTAACTCTAACTTTAAAGTTTTTAAAATTTTCATGTAAATAATATAATTAAAACTCTTAAATTATAGTATGAGCATTAGTTTCGATATTTGTTCGTATTAAACGTAAACTGTTTTTAGTTATGAACTTCACGAATTTTACTTAAAAATTTATGTCTGGTGTATTATTCCTCACTCAAATAGAACCCTCTTTACCTAAATCAAATTTATTGACAATACAATTAAATAAGTAAATAATTTTATATAAAAATCTTCACATTTTGCAAATATATATTAAATTTATAAATTGTTGTTTATATAGATTTTCATTTCTAGAGAAGATAATGTTCACCAAGAGGACGTCAAATTACCGACAGAATCTTTACTGACGGACTTATTCCGCCGGTAAATTACTTTTTCTACGACGAAATTTAAAACATTACCGACGGAATTCCGTCGGTAATTTTTTTCGTATTATCGACGGATTATTTGAGCATTACCGATGCAAATATTATATTACTGACGGAATAATAGCGACCGACTAATTCCGTCGGTAAAACTTTGGAGCGAATAGCCTAGATTCCCGCCGAAATTTCACAGACCGAATTACCATAATTACCGACGAAAATTCCGCCGGTAATAAAAAAGCACGGATTTTGAAATTGGTAATAAATAAAAATTTATTACCAAATTAATTAAAAATAATAATAAAATTGAACGGTCAAAAACTATTATCGACGGAATATCCGTCGGTAATATGACTATTCCGTCGGTGATACATTTTCAATCGGTAATACATTACCAACGAAACAGGCGTATTACCGACGGAATAGTCATATTAACGACGGATATTCCGTCGGTAATATTATTTCACGGATTCTTATGTTCAATAAATGCAAATTTCAAATGTGAACGGTCAAAAATTATTATCGACGGACTATCCGTCGGTAATATTTAGATTCCGTCGGTGAAAGATTTCTCCGTCGATGATATATCACCGACAGAGTAAGAGTTTACTGACGGAATATCCGTCGATAATACCTTATCTCCGATGGATAGAATTTGAAATCCCTCCTAAAGTATTACCGACGGAATTTCGTCGGTAATAATCCTATTCCGTTGGTGATAGTCTCGGGCATAACTAAAGCCCGAGACTTCTTCTTCCCCATTTTCTTTCTTTCTTTCTCTTATTCTCTGTTTCTCTCTTTTGGTCCGACCATCCCCTGCCGTTCGACTGACAGTCCCCCGCCGTCGCTGCTGCGCGCGCCACCAGCTGAGGCGTCCGACCACCGCCCCTGGTTCAAAGTTTAACTTTCGAGGTGATTTTAATCCGAAATATCTTTTTAATTCGAAAATCTGAATGTGTTGGTTGTTAGGTGAAATCGCGCCTGGTTCAAATTTTGCTCGAATTGCTGGAAGCACGCCTGATTCAGATTTTGCTGACATTCTTCAGGTGATGTAGCCTTCAGTTCAATTGATGAGTTCAAGCAATAGTCTTTGTGGTTGGTTGTGATAAAACATGATTTTTATTTTGATTGTAGATGTGACATCGTGATAAAACATACTTTATGTTGGAATGTGCTTAATTATTTTTTGGCTAACAGTTTTAAAGTCAAATTATAATTTTTTTTTATTGTTTTCAAGGCCAAATTATATTAAATGTGAATACAACAAAACACCTATATATTATATAGATATATATTAAAATGAAAAATAGTAATAATATATATTCATTAGTTCGATTCAAAATTTATGCATTTGTCAATGGAATTTTAATATATTATTATTGTGAAAAACAAAATATTTTTAACATAATGATAATTTATTATTTAACATTATTGATATTTTAAGGTTTTAATTTTAAGAAATATATGAAATTTTATCTAATTAATACAATATTTTAACTCCATAAAATTAATATTTTAAAATAATTTAATATAATATTTCTTCAAAAGTGAGATTGATATAACTAATAATAATTATCATTAAAACATATTAGAAAATAAAAGGAAAGTTCCAATCTTAAATTTCTCAAAATATAAATAATCTTAACTCATAATAATTTGAATTTTAAAATAACTAAATGTGTTAAGTATCCCGATCCTCAAAATAATTCAATTAATATGACTCAATATATGTAGTAAACCGAATCTATAATAACTTGAATTAAAATTACTTGAAATCTGAGTATTTAATAAAACAACCCAAATAATAATAATAATAATAAAACCCAACCTAAACAACCTGAATTAATATATATATATATATGCAAGACTTTATACTTAATATTTTTTTTTTCAAAATAAAAAGTATTTATTGTATATAAATATGTAATAACTTAAACAAAAATATTTTATTTTATTTTAATTATTTCTAAACTTTATTTCTAAGCAATATTTCTTTTAGATATGTGATATATTGATTACACAATAAGAGATTGCTTTCTCCTATCCCATAAATTCAATCATATTCACAAGATTCAAACTTAAGATTTTCAAGTTATTGTCTTAACTCTTAAGTTTTAATCGATGGGGTATCTCTTTGGAGACATTTTTAAGTAAGTTTTTCTATGATTTATAAATAATAATTGAGGCAAGATATATTCATAATTAAAACTTTAATTCTAAATATAAGATGAGCGGGATAATTATTCATTTGGCCAAAAATATATGAAAATGTATAATGTGGCATTTGTACCTTAAAAATTATTCAATTTAGCATCATTACTTTTATTTAATCTATCAATGTATTTCAAATGTCTAACACCAATTAAAAAAAAAAAAAAAACATGATGTGTCAATTGATCATTAGATAAACTGAGATTTCTTTCAAATAAGTATAGCATTAGATATTTTCCTATATTAAATGAGATAAATGAGTGAAAATTTTAATATTGATTTATTTAATTATTTTATCAAAGTAAAAAAAAAATTATAATAGATAGTAATAAACATAAAAATTTAAATTAAATAATAATAATAGTTTATTTGTAATTATAATTTAACAAGATAATATTAAGAAATATATAAAATTGTAATAGTAAAAAAAGAGTATATTAGGCAAGTAGAAATTATTAATATTTTTAAATTATTTTTAAAAATAATAAATTCTTAGGTTTTCTACATATGCAAGTGAAAATTATTTTGTTCAAAATTATTTGTAAACATTATGTTAATATTTACAAATATTAATTTAGTATTATTAAAAATGCCTAAATTAAATTAATTTATTAATTTAATTTAGGCACAATTAAATTTATTCTGTGAGAAATTTCTTTTTATTATAAAATTTCTTTTTATTATGAAATTTTTTTTTTATGATTGTTAGTTATGAAATTGTATAATGTGTTATTGTGATTATTTATCGTTATTGTTCATTGTGATTGTTATTTTATTGTGTTATTCTGTTTATTTATTAATAAATTTAATATATATATTTATTAATAAATTTAATATTTTTCATTTTACAGATAAAATACGAGGAGCAGGGCGTAAAAATACTAGAAAAAAGAAACAGAGTTCTATGTAGGATGCTTTTCGACTATGTGGAGGATCGTCCTCGGGGCATGCTACACCAGAGTTGCCACTTGCATCTTCTCCCTCCTTACTACCTCCACCGAGACAGTTGCCGCCTTCTTTGGCTTCATCGCCACATACTCCATCTGTAGTACTTCCATTGCCCCTGCATCCCTTTGCACTGCCTCCGTCTATAGTGGATCCGTCCAGATTGCCTCCCTCTATAGTGGCACCGTCCACATCGACTCCTGCTCCACTGCCACGGCCGACACTTACTCCGACGACTCAGGCAGATCCCGCGTTACAGGCCTCTACCTCACCGCTGGATGAAATTTCATAGTTTTTACTTAATAAGCCAGCACCGACGTATTTCGCGGATGATGGCATGGGGCAGCAGACAGAGGTACCTGCATCACATCCTACGCCGTCTACCGATACTGCGACTGAGCAGAGGAAACGAGGTAGAGGTCGGACGAAAGGATTACCGACACCGAGTAATCCGGATGACAGGTTTCGACTGTCAATTCTTCAAAACACGTAAGTTAATAATATTTCGATAATTTCATTATTTGAGTAAAATAAATTATTGTCCACTAACACGTATCCTTGATTTTAGGACTTTCACAAAGAGTTGTATAAAATCGACCATTGCCTCGATCATCAGACAACATTATAACAGACAGTGGCCTAATTGGTCGAAGATACCTGTTGACGTGAAACTGTCTATATGGACTATATTTGAGGTATGATTTGGTTAAAAGTCAAATTATAATTTAATTATGTTTAATACTATATATTAATTCATAATGTCTCATTGTAGAGAAAATGCCAGTGGCCTCCCGAGCAAACACCATTGGTTAGGAAATTATGGGAGGCCACATGCAAGGATCGATTCAAGGGCATGATGAATTTTGAGAGGGACAATGCCATGTCCTTCTTTCAAACGAATCAATAGAAGACTGCAAAGGTTACGGGTGTGATTGGATAGCAGTCGATATTTGGGATCAACTGATTGATAGCGTCTGGAGTATCGACGCTTGAAAAAATAAGTCCCAAAAGGCCAAGGGTAACAGGAACACAAAGAAAGATGGCAGCATTACGAAGCACACTGGTGGATCAGTTCATTTTCTAGTTACTGGGGAAAGGATGGTAAGATTTATTTTTATTTTGCAATTTATTGTTTAAAAGTTTTATCGCATAAACTATGTGAATTTTTTTTTATTAACATAATTTTTTCTCTTCTTTTAATCTGTAGTCACAAGAGTTGCAGCACAACGTGACTTTCCTGGAGCTGTTTAACAAAACCCATAAACGTGCAAAGGGTCACGGTGATTACGTAGACAACAAGTCTAAAGCTGTAACTGTAAGTATTTAACTTTATCAATACTTTATATATTACATTAATTGATTATACTAGATATTTGTGTTTATGTATGTGTTCATTACAATGTTACATATTAATTGTTTATATATTTAAACATTTTTTATTGTAGAAAAATTATACTACCTCGTTGCAGCAAAAATATGGGGACGATACGTCTTCATATCTCGATTTCGACCCTCAGTCCTGGTCTAATGCTATTGGGGGCATTGAGACTACGTGGACGCATGTTTATGGGTTTGGAACTAGACCGAAGAGAGGGCAAATTTTCGATCCACCCGGCAGTCACCAAAGTTCAGATGCAGCCAATTACGCTCCATGTGGTCCTAGTACTACACAACAACCGACAACAACGCCGTCTGAGAACTATAATGCATTGAGGTCCGATGTCTTGCAAATCTAGACCTTAATCGTGAGACTTGAGAATATCGTGACGAGTTGGAATATGATAATCACACCTTTACTGCAGTCACAGATAGCAACTGCATTAAGCGGGATCGGAACAAGTGTTACCGGACTCAGTGCTGCCTTAGGCATGGGTGTTGGATCGAGTGCTGCCGGAGTCGGTGCTGGACTGAGTGCTGCCGGAGTCCGTGCTGTTGGAGGCATGGTTGCTGGACTAGGATTGAGTGTTGTCGGTGCTGGACTGAGTGCTATAGGAGTCGGTGCTGTTGGAGGCATAGGTGCTGTCGGAGGATTGAGTGTTGCCGGAGGTGATGCCGGAGGTAATGCCGAGGTAAATACTGAAGCCGATGACAGCAGTACCTCGTGATGAGTTCTCTTTTTTTATATTCGAGAGATACATTTGAATATTATTTTATTTATATTTTTACGGATTTCATTTTATTTTTTATGGTATAATCATATAAAATTTTCATTTTTTAAGTTTTTTTAATAATTTTTTTAATTTTTTATTTTTTTTCAAAAAAATAATTACCAATGGAATTATCCGTCGATAAAGGATATTTACCGACGGAATATTCCGTAGCCAATAATTATTACCGACCAAATCCATCCGTCGGTAACTCAATTACCAATGGAATATATTCGTCGGTATATCTATCACCAACGGAATATTCCGTTATAATGTTTTGTCAGTAAAGAAATTTACGACGGAAGTATTTCGTTTGTGATAAAGCAATACCTACGAAACTTTTTACCGACGAGTTATTCCGTCGATAAAAGTCCGTCCTCTTGTAGTGGTTTAAATGTTAAACTTGAGAAAAAAATTTGATAGTTTAAACTTTTTTTAAGATTCAATGAGTTAAAAAGCTACAAATAAAAATGAGAGATAATTATACTTTGAGGACCAGTGATTTATTTTTGAAAGATAAATCTAAAAAAACATATAATCCTCGCACTTTAAAATTCTTGAGGGTCATGGCCCCTTCCGACTCCCATGTGGTTCCGCCACTACTTACTCTTTTATTTAACAAAAGGATAAAAAATAAAAAGTTGCTAATTCTTTAGAGTGTGACGAGTGTCAATTTTCATGTTGGAAGGAGTGCTAATACTTATACTCTAGTTAGATCTGTTTATGATCGATTTGGATCAGACAACGACTCAAAATTTTTTTTTTCCATTTTTTTCCCTAAATTCAGAACCGAGCTAGATTTGAAAATCCATATTATTATTTAAAAAATATTTTTTATATTAATACTTATATAAGTTTATAATTAACTTTAAATAAAAAATATTTTTTAATTAAATAAGTAGTAATCCGAATCGGACTGAACTGACTCGAATTACAAAATCATATTCAGGCTCGATCCAATTTGGACAAGACCTACCGGATTGGATGAGTAACCCGGCCATGAACAGGTCTAATTCTAGCTCATAATCTTTGTAAGGTCTATTGTGATAATAGAATCCATAATGTATGGTGGGGATCTCTCCCTTCTTCATTTTGTAAACCTGATTTAAGTTAATATTATTGAGGATTTTTTATTAAAAAGTTGATAATTCTTATGCATTAGGTAGGAATTGAAGTAGGGCATAAATTACTAGCTAAGAGCATAATGAATTATTTAAGATTTACCAAAATATTATATGAATTTTATATTTAAAAGTGAAAGACCTTACTAATTTTCCGTTATGAGTAAATAATTGTAAAATTGCAATATAAATAATTATAAGTCACATGCTTCCTAAATTAGTATACCAACATTCCACCAAAAAATGAACAAATAACTACCTATGCATATACAGAGGCGGATCTTGAAATTTAGTTTTGAGATCGATTAATGCTATATATATTTGAATTTATTTTTTATAAGATATATGTATCCTATTATATTTATTAATAATATATAGACAATATATTAATAAAAAATAGTAAGTTCACAAAGTTATATGAAAAAAAAAAAGTTATAGTCGGCTTAAAACAAACACATTTGGTACTTTGATCTAAAACCTGGAGTCTTGTTGAGAAAGTTAAAATGTAAATGACTTTTGTTAAAATTATATGATTTCCATTTAATATTTGTAACAAATCTCTTGAATTTGTAAGTATAATGAGGGATGAATACAATAAATAACAAATAGTAATGTAACTTTAAGCCTTTTTAAATTATAATACATAAAATTAAATAATGAAACTGCAAAATGAATAAATAAAATTAACAATTTTATTTTGTAAGTGATAATTTAAATTTATTCGATAACCATATATGTATAGATATGTATATATAGGGGGTTTCAAAATTTTGAAGGGGACAAAGCCTCCTACTACTCCTATTACCATCCGTCTATGTATATATAAAGTGGGTTCAATTTTAAAACCAACAATTAAAATGATCTTAAGGGGTTAGCGGTGTCATCTTATAATTATCCTTAAAGACAAAACCTTTTTTTCTTTCGTTTTCCTTGTAATTTCAAGGGAAAAGCAAGATGATTCGAAATCTGAAGAACCAAATAATCATCATTATGTGTATAATCCCATACATATCTTTAAAGAATGCTTTTTTTTATTTTATGTACGTTCGTATTCGGCCTATTTTGACCCATTTAACACAGTCCTAGATGATCTAAATAGTAAATAGTATAAACATATATATATATATATATGGTAATTACAAATTGGTTGCCTGCTTTTTTTTTTTTTTTTTTTCTTTCAGGGATGGCTTTGAATTATGGAATTTATAGCCCATTGGCACGTGAACAACGTTGAGGCTCAAAGAGAGTTGTAGACTATTTCCTGCTTCAAGCCACCAAATACCGCGAAAGAGGTAGAAAGTAGGAAGTAAAAACTAGAAAGTACCATGTTTTTGGTAAGGCTTAAACATAATACCATAATTAATTTTGTGGAGATTGCGTTCAATTTGCGAGATATCTGTTTTAGCTAAAAAAAAATTCGGTTTTGTCTCACAATTTTTTTTTTTTTTATAAATATGAATTTAAGTATATATATATATATTTTAATGGATTCTTACAATTTTTAAATATGAGATTGAGAACGTTATAATATGTCTCCTTTAAAGCTTAAAATCTTCATCAAGTCAATACATCACGCATAGAATCAAAATAACATCATACGTTGGAATTCTAAAAATGATTCTTACCATGTAATACTTAGTTCTTATGCATTAAGATTTTAGAGGTGGTTGACACGATATAGCAGTATTTAGTTCAAACATTTTCAGTTAGTAATTGCTTTAATATCAATTGTGAAAATTCACATATGATCTGTAAGGTATTATTTATTTTGACTAAAAATTCTTATGATTTTATTCTAAAAAATACCTCACAAATATGAAATATATATATATATATATATATATCATAATGAATTTTTACAAGTCTTTACGTGAGATTGATACCGTTACGAGTTTCCTACTTACCTTTTGTTTTTCTTTTCCTTGTCTACATTTTTTATGTTAATTTTCCTGTCTCATTGAAAACTCAACCAGCTTCATCAACTTTTGCTCGATGGTCTTCTCTGTGCTCTGCTTTCCATAAATAAAAGGAAAGGAGAAAATTGGGTTATGATTTTTTTTTTTTTGTATTTTTTTAATATTGCGAAGAGTTTTTTAATATCATATAACAAATTGATTGTTTAAACAAATGAATTAAAGAACACGTCTTCTCATAAAAAACAAAAAAAAACTCGTCTCATATTATTAGTTAGACTCTTCGTGGACATATTAATTAAAAATTTGAAACTCTCGTCCAATTTGAAATTTAAACTTTTTTGAATACATACTAATTCATAAGTCATTTTTCAAGTTTATTAAAGAATCTAATCCGGAATTTCATAATTTTCAATGTTTATTATTTTTAATTCTCCCTTTCAATAGCTTCTCATTTTGACCTGGTACCTACTATGTCGTTCCTTTCACCATGTGAACAAAATCAGTTTTGTATCAATAGCTAATAAGCTTGCATTAATTCTTTTTTTTTTGGAGCCAAATTTTCATTGGTTATTTCATTTTCAATTATTTTGACTAGTTGCTGCTGTTGTGCGGAAGCGAATTGATATTACTAAAACCGATTTAAACACACTGAAAAAACACCGATATTTTACGTGGTTCAGCAACTGTGCTTACATCCACGGGAGGAGGAGCTTGAAGCTTTGTATTAATGGAGTTTAGAGTACAAACATATACAGAATTCAAGGTGCTACACAAGCACTGAACTCACAACTCAACACAATACCGAATTTACTCTATAAACACAGAGTATTTGCTTCAACACTTTAGCTCTAACTTACTCAACTCAACTCTACTCATTTTCTCTCTTACTCTACATGGCTATTTATAGCCATAATATCAAGGTGTGAACATACATCAAGTGGCAGCCACCATAGCCACCATCCACCACCTATCTTGGTGTGAACACTTTGCAAGTGGTAGCCACCATAGCCACCATCCATTTGCAAGTGGTAGCTTCCATTATTGGTGGTGCAAGTGGTAGCTCCATTATTGGTGCTAAGCCATCTATGGTGAATTTAAGCCATATTCAAGCCATATTCCAACAATCTCCACCTTGGCGAGAATCCATAGAGAGAATTCATAGATCAGAGCTTCATCCTTTCTCCTTCAGATGTCATACACACCATTACACATATCAGGGCACCTACTGCATTGGCATGATTCATCAATGCACTGAGCCTGAGTCAATTTTTCTGTCTACTTCCCAAGAATTTTCTTAGCTTCTCCAAGATCATCTCGAACTCTGAGCTCAGTTGAGCCTTCAGCCTATCGATCTCCACCTTGCCTTTTTCAGCAGATAGACAAATGATCCATCTTGAAGTTTCCGGAAATAAACACAGTGATCAAATTGACTGTGTGTGTACTTTTCATCCTGTCATGAAACAGTCCAACCGTTTGTACAGCTGTCACGGGATTGTTTCAGACCATACAGTGATCGGTTCAACTTGCTTTTGTAATCTTTGCGACCGGGGATTCCAAAACCATCTGGTTGAGTCATACAAATTTCCTCCTCTAAGGAACCATGGAGGAATGCAGTTTTTACATCAAGTTGAACTATCTCTAGGTTATACAGTGCTACTAAAGCCAATAAGATCCGAATAGATGCATGCTTAACAACAGGTGAAAATACCTCATTGTAGTCTATTCCTTCTTTTTGAGCCTAACCTTTGGCTACCAATCTGGCTTTGTATCTGATGCTGTCTTTGCCGGTAGCACCCTCCTTTTTGGCAAAGACCCATTTGCATCCAATTGAGTGTTGGAAGTGGAACCAACTTCCAAGTCTGATCGCCTCCTTCCACTGGGCATGCTCAGGGCTGTTTACAGCTTCTTTGTAATTGATCGGAACATCATCATCAATTACTGGAAGGGCGTATGCCACCATGTCTGTGTATCGAGCAGGTTTCCGAATATGTCTATTCGGTCTACTGGTGACAACTGATTCAAGTTGCTGAAAGATTTCCGGTGATGACTCCTCCACTTCAGTTAAGGTGTCATCAGATTTTGGTTCAGATTCATCGGAATTTTGACCAGTATCTTCTGATTCAAACTCCACCTGCTTTAGAGAATCATGGTTCACATTCTCTGGAGTTGACAGTTTCAGCATTACAGATTCGTCAAAGGCAACATCTCGGCTTACGATGACTTTCTTTGACTCAAGGTTCCACAGTCGGAATGCCTTTACTCCTTCACTAAAGCCCATGAAGACAGCTTTCTTGGCTCTAGGATCCAGTTTTGCATCCGTAACTACGAAGCCGATCATAATCAGTGGCAGAATGTCCGGACCACACCTCTATGGGAGTTTTCCCATCAATTACAGTGGAGGGTAGTCTGTTGATAATGTGGGAGGCGAACAATAAAGCCTCCGCCCAAAATGCTTTGCTCAAGCTCGACTGGGATAACATGCAACGAACTTTATCAACCAAAGTTCGGTTCATCCTTTCTGCAACTCCATTCTGCTGCGGAGTGCCAGGAATAGTGAAGTGTCGGATTATCCCATCATTCTGTGAGAGGCTGCTGCTCTGCCTGTCACGGTTTCTCTGTCAAGGAGATACAGATTTCCCTTCATATAACCCTTCATTGCTAAGAATGCTCCACGTACAACTCTCAGGACTCCATTCTGAATGGTCACCTTGTAACCATTTGAGTCTAAGACCCCCAGTGATATGAGGTTCTTCTTTAGATCAGGGACATACCTTACGTCTGTAAGTTGTCTGATTGTACCGTCATGCATTTTTAGTCGGATCTTTCCGATGCCTCTAGTGTGACAAGTATTGTCATTGCCCATATGGACAATCCCTCCATCAAACTCCTTGAAGTTTGAGAACCACTTCCGGTTCGGACACATGTGGTAGGAACATCCGGAATCCAGAATCCATTGATCTGAAGAGTGTGTTGTTGTGGAAATCGTAAATGCAGAGTTTTCCTCTCCCTCAGATTCTTGAGCTACATTCACAGTCGACTTCTCCATGTTAGGACAGTTATTCCTCCAGTGCCCTTTCTCATGGCAAAAGGCACACTCGTCCCTCGAGAGTCGTGTTCTTGATGATCCCCTCTTTGAGCGGGATTTACCTCGCTTGTTTTCTCCGGCTCCTTGGTTGTTCGTCCTGCCTCTGTACACAGTTAAAGCTTCTGGTGTAGTATTCTGGTGATCATGCTGATCCTTTTTCCGATACTCATTATTCACCAGAGCATTACTAACATTAACATATTCTATATCATTTTTACCATACAACAGTGTAGTGGTTAAATGATCATAGCTATCAGGCAAGGAATTTAACAGAGTAAGAGCCTTATCTTCATCAGAGATATTTGAATCTAGATTTTCAAGATCAGCGAGGATTTTGTTAAAACTTACTAGATGCTCCTGCATGGTGATACCTTGCATATACTGGAAGCGGAACAGCTTTTTCTTCAGATAGAGTCTGTTCTCCATGCTTTTTGTCATGTACTTGTCCTCGAGTTGTTTCCAGAGAGTTTTTGCATTATTCTCTCTCATGACAAAGTACTTCTGGTCCTTGGCTAGGCATAACCGGATTGTGCCACAAGCCTGACGGTTGACAAATTTCCAGTCATCTTCCGAAATATCTCTGGGCATGTCTTCCAGAGCGATATGTGAACCCTCTCGGAATAACAGATCCTGAACTTCGCACTGCCACATGCCAAAGTTGTTGGTGCCATCAAATTTCTCCACCTCGAACTTTGCAGTGGTCATCGAGTTCTTTCTGATATAAGAACTTGATCGTGCGCTGCTGGTTGTTTCATGTGTCTCTAATGATTCTGCCATGGTAATAAAACAAAATTACCAACTCAGAGTTTTTCCGTTACCTGTATGGAAAAACGGATGCCGCGGTTGAGTCCGGAATAGTCGAAATAGCCAGGAACGAGTCCAACTGTGTAAATTTTGGACACACGGTGAATATTCTGCGAATATTCTGCTACAAGTGGCTCGAAATGGACTCGGTTTAACTCAACCGACTTGGAAAAGTCTCGCAATAGTGTTCTGAAACGGCTCAAAAAATGGCCCGAAAAAGTTGGTCGGAGCTGCGGCGGCGCGTGGGGCGCGTACGGCGGCGCGTGGGCGCGTGGAGGCTACTGGCTCACCGGCGCGTGGGGCGCGTGGGCGCGTGAGGCCCACTCGTCTTCAACCTCTGGCTGGCGCGTGCGGCGCGTGTGGCGCGTGGGTTTCACGCGTCTTCAACCTCCAGAGGTGCGTGCGGCGCGTGGGGCGCGTGAGCTCCTCTTCTGGCGGCGCGTGGGGGCGCGTGCGGCGTCCGGTGGATCTCCGGTTGATTCTGCTGCACTCCCCTCGACGACCTCTTCAACCTGGTATTTTCAAAACACAAATTGGAGCAATTTTGAAAAACGGACAGAGTCGAACAAACTCGGTTTTACGTAAAAATTGGCTCTGATACCAATTTGTTGTGCGGAAGCGAATTGATATTACTAAAACCGATTTAAACACACTGAAAAAACACCGATATTTTACGTGGTTCAGCAACTGTGCTTACATCCACGGGAGGAGGAGCTTGAAGCTTTGTATTAATGGAGTTTAGAGTACAAACATATACAGAATTCAAGGTGCTACACAAGCACTGAACTCACAACTCAACACAATACCGAATTTACTCTATAAACACAAAGTATTTGCTTCAACACTTTAGCTCTAACTTACTCAACTCAACTCTACTCATTTTCTCTCTTACTCTACATGGCTATTTATAGCCATAATATCAAGGTGTGAACATACATCAAGTGGCAGCCACCATAGCCACCATCCACCACCTATCTTGGTGTGAACACTTTGCAAGTGGTAGCCACCATAGCCACCATCCATTTGCAAGTGGTAGCTTCCATTATTGGTGGTGCAAGTGGTAGCTCCATTATTGGTGCTAAGCCACCTATGGTGAATTTAAGCCATATTCAAGCCATATTCCAACAACTGCATGACTGAATCAATGATTAGAGATTGGTTTGGGAGTTGGGACCTTGGGTATTGAAAACGTGGAGTCAGTGATTTCAAATTCATCCGTTTTGACCGATAACAATTTTAAATGTTTTTTTTTTATAAATAAAATAGAAGTTTATATTAAATGAATATTAAATAAGATAAATAGATAATAAAAAAATATTTGATTAAATGGTAATAATTTTATTATCATTCTTTCTTATTTATTATGTTTGACTCTTATTAATTTCTTTGGGTAAAAAAATTCACCTTTGACCATTACTTTTAATAAAATCATAAATCTACAAAAAATTTTAAAAGTCATAATCGCAAAACTTGAGTTTAAAATTTTCAAAACATATTTTTTACAATTTTAATTCAATAATATTTTAAAAAATAATGATAAAATTGAGTTCGATTGAAAAAAAAAACAAATAAGGACAACAACAAAATTCTTTTTTTTTACTAACATTGTTTTTAGATCAAATTTGTCTAAAATTTAGATTATTCGTTCAAACTTAAAAATTTACCTAACATTTAAAAGGATTTGAATAAAAATATTAAACTTAAAAAATAAACTTAAACAAAATAAATAATTTATTTTCTAAACTAATCAAGAAAAAAAAATTTAAGTTCGGATCTAGCTCGACCCGATCGAAACAACATTCGTTTCTTTCCTTTCTCTTTTTCATTTTTTAAATATTTATTTTAGTTTGTTGGTTGATTAGCAAGAGAGAAGCAACCTTTTTAATTTAATGATTTAATTCTATGATAGACGTGGCCCCCAAAAATTCATGCACCCATTTTTCACTTTTCCCAATGCTCAATGGCTGCACCGCTCACAGCAGCACAGCTGTTTATGTGCACTTTTCTAGCAGCTTTACAAGAAAAACTGGACGGGCCGAGCCGGGTCTGAATATTTCTTTAACAAGTAGGGTCAGATCTGATCACATGATATTATTCATATTTTAAATTAAGTCGAACTTAAACAGGCATAAAAAAATATATAATATTTTATTTGAATCTGGTCTGAAATTGATTTAGTTTAATTTATGAACAAATCTATTTTAGATATATTATTTATAATAATATTTTTATATTAAATATAATAATTAATAATTTTATTTATGATTTTTAATACAAATATAATCTCATAATAATTATTTTCTTAGAATGTAAATCGAAAAGATGCAATATTTAGTATATTAACTTGTGCTTGTAATAGAGTTTCAAAATCTTTGTAAAAAATAGCACTAAGAAAATGAATATTGGATGAAAAGAACCTGGTTTGGGATGATGAATCGTGGGGAAGCAAGGAAACCTCTCGTTGGTGGCGTCCCCAACAATTCAATCCACCTCGGCATTTTTTTGACTAGAGATTCGATCAATCTTTATTTTATTTTTTTTTTTGTTGGAAATTCGATCAATCTTTTTGTTGGCCTCATTCTTATTTATAAAATCTTTATATTATAGTAAAAAATGTATTTTAATTTTTATATTATAAAAGTGAGTAATTTAATTCTTATACATTTGAAATTGAAGTAAAGAAATAAAATTGATAATAGTGTTATTAAAAAACCATCTAAATACTGACGTAGATATGTGGAACAGAAAGAATAGATGATTTGAAAAAAAAATTGATGAAGTGTCATTTTTTTTTGCTCAGATGAAATTTAGAAACTAACAGAATAGATGATTTTGAAAAAAATGATGACATATTTTTACTGATAAGGGAGGGATTTGGGTAAAAAAATTATGTTTTTCTAAATTTCACTTGAGTAAAAAAATTGACACGTTATTATTTTTTTCATGTCATCTTTTCTGTCAGTTTCACATGTCTATGTCAGCATTTAGACGATTTTCCATTAACACTGTTACTAATTTTAATTTTTTGCACAAATTTCAAATGTAGAAAAATTAAATTATTCTCTATAGTAAATAAGCTAAAATACACTTATGACTATAGTACAAAGACTATTTAAGTACTTTAATCCTTCAAAAGGCGATCTCAAGAAGGCCCCTAAGATAATTATGATGGGGATGTTGGGAATTTTATTATATACTAAAATTTATCATACCTATTTCGTGAGTAAAAAAAATATATATTTTATAAAAAATAATAAGTTAAAAAAATAAGTGATTAGATTTTTAGTGAGTTATTTTTAATAAAATTAAAAATTTTAAAAAGGGTGAATAATTTTTTTTAGTGGATATTTTTATTTTTTTAAATTAAAAGATTTAAATATTTTTTAACTTGAATTTTATGTAATATACTTAACTAAGTTTGTGTTAAGAAATTAGTGTCACTTGATTGGTGTAATCAACTTATTGACATTTTATAATTAATATATATATTTGAAAAATGAGAGACTTTTGACCCAAAGTTTTTAGTTGTGGACAAGCCCAGTAGCCCACAGTTAGATAACTCGCCTAACCCAAAATATGCAGGGCATTCAAAATTTTGATCTAAAAAGGGTGAGAGTTAGACGGTCGGACTGATTTGAATTGGATCGAATTTAGATATGATATTTTGTAATTTGGATCATCCGATTTGGATTATTATTTATTTAATAAAAAAATATTTTTTATTTAAATTTAATTATTGAAATATATAAATATTAATATAAAAAATATTTATTTAATATTTTTTGAATAATAATATAGGCTTTCGAACCGGTCCGAGTCATACTTGGGTAAGAAAAATTGAAAAAATCCAGACTGTGACCTGGCCTGACCCGACTCATGAACAGATCTAGTGAGGTCATAGCCCAATTTGTTCGGATACTTGAGCAACAAATAAGATTTTAGGAAAAATGATAAAAGAATCCAAAAATATAGTTGTTCAAATATTTGGAATAATATACATAAAATTTTAATTATTAGGGATGTTTTTTTTGTATAAAAGAGAGCATTATTATTTTATACATCAACACTACGGTCGAGTTTCAAAATTAACGGACGACAGATAATTGTTATATCTTTATAGTTTTAAAACTTTATTTTTAGTGTATAAGATAATTTTTATTGTAAAAATTCTTAAAATTTGAATAAGAGATTTTGAAGGTCTAAATTTCTCATTTCAAATTCCACATGAAAATGAAATTCATGAAATTCTTTGAATTTTTAATAAAATATCATTCTGGAAATTTTTATAATTTTAATTACAAAAATTCTTTTAAAATATATTAGAATTTATCACATATATTGTGCTGGTGAAAAATGTGTTTTCAAAAGAAAATATTGTATTTTAAAAATAATAATAATTTAAAAAATTAAATAGATGAGTAGTACTAGACCTGTTTAAGGGTCGGGCTATCTGTCTAAACCCATATTTTGGAGGATTTGAACAAAAATATTAGGTCCGATATATGGGTTTGGGAAAAAAATAAGGTCCATTTAGAAAATGGGTCGGGCCTTGGCTCCAACAACCAAGGCCCGAGCCCGGCCCGACTCCTTTTTCATTTATATAATATATAATTTTTATATATTTTATATATTATGTAATTTATATCATATAAAAATATATATAATATTATAGTGTAAACATTTAAAAATATGCTAAGTTATCCATGTTTTAGAACTTCATAAAATAAATAAATAAATAAATAAAAATAAAATATTTGTTTAAAGTTTTTTAGAAAAAAAATATGGGCGGGCTTAAACGGGTTTGAACTATTCATTTACAAATATGGACAGACTTGGGTTGAATTTGAGACCCATATTTCGGGTCGGACCGGGCTTGGACAAGTATATATTGTGTTGATACCATCCTAAGCTCGGTCCGAACCCAGCCCGATCCATGAGCACCTCTATTGAGTAGTTGTTTTAGTGAATGATTGTTTTTTTTTTTTTTTATTTTTATTTTTATAAAAATTAAAAGATATTAAAAAATTGTGAGTAGTTTTTTAGTGGACAATTATTTTTTGAAATTAAAAAACTTAAATACCTCTAATTTCATTGTCATTTGATTCGTTACACCAATTTTTAAAAACTTTATAATTAGTATAGATTCTTGACTTTTTTTATATTATTTTTTGGTATAAAAGAATTCAGAATAAATTGGGGAACAAAAATTTGCAAATGCTAAGAATCAATTTGCAAATAAGTGATTGAACCATTTGAACTAGGCTTCAAGTTCAAGTTCAATTTTTTTTTTTTTTTTTTTTTATATTATTAGTAATATATATATATTTTTATAAATCCAATGCAACTTATATTATACTTTTTTTTTTTTCATTTTCTCATTGTCCATTTCTAACACATTTTTTTCCTTTATAATTGTTTTTATCTCATAAATTTTCAATGCTCAAAATCTCATTCCAAAAGATACTAATAATTATCCAACCAATTCAATTATAAATGTTAGTATTATATTAATTAAATTTTTTTACCGGGCTTATTGAGATGGTAAGTAAGTTTAAGCTGGTCACAGTTCATGCAATGTGCCAACTATATTCAAAAGTTCAATATTATTAACCTTACATACTTCACCTTTAGGGTAGCGTTTGGTATCATTTTCAATATCACCATGGTAATTTAATCACCGAGGTGATCTCATTAGTAGGGTAATCTTACCATTATTGATTTGTAATCACTTTGTTTAGTTAATAATTATTAATTTTTTAAAATTAAAAATCACTGTATTTGATGTTACTAAAAATCAAATATTATTTTTTTAAAAAGTAATAAGTACATAAGTAACGATTTTAATGTTATTCAAAAATAATAATTTGTAAAATATTAGTAATATTTTATTCACTTCATAATTAGTTATAATTAATTATAAAATTAACAAATATATTTATTGATAAATAAACTAATATTTATAATATAAATTATGTAAAAAACATTTGAATTAAAAAATAACACTTATATCTATTAAAATTATAATTAAAGAAAACAAAAAAATTTGTTATATATAAAACATTAAAGAAAAGGAATTAGCACTATTTTTTTTTTGAACTTCGTAAAATGAATATTAGTTTGAAAATATAAAAATTATAATATAAAATAAATATAATTTTGAGAGAGTAAATTTTTAATTCACATACTAAATGGGTAATATTGACTATAGTTTATTTTACATATCACTTCACCTTGGTGATAAAAGTTTTCCACCCTTTTAGATGAGAATTAGATCACCCTCCAAGGTAGTGATCTGATCACTCTCGGTGGTCCAAGATCGCTGCCACGTAGGATCACTGAATACTTACCAAACATGATGATCTATTCATCATGTGCAGATCACCATAATTTTTAGAGTGATCACCCCATATCAAACACTACCTAGAATCTTTTCATTCCATCAAATATTAGATTCTTCCTTTTGCACCAAAAAGGAAAAACATATATAGATATTCGTCGTCCGGACTGCAACCACCCCATCTCAAACTTCAGATTTGTTTCCTTTTCTATTTCATTTCACTTCCAACTTATATTATTTGAATTCATTATTTTTCTTAAAATATTCGTATCCGGCACTTATGTCCAACTTATATTTGAATATGAGTATAAAGATATGATCTTTCAAATATATAAATTTTTTTTTTAAAAATTTAAATATATTTGTATCGAATACATATCTAAATAACACATATTTCAAATATATATATACGACACTTTCCAAAATCTGAATAATATAGCTTCCAACCAAGTTCCTCAAGGTCAAGCATATTAAAATATAGAGGGAAATATTCTTTGGCACCAACTCTGGCTGCTGAGAATGATAGACAGCATCTTTTTTTTAAGGAAAATATTGATATATTTTTATATATAGAAATTTAATAAAATCCTTAGTGAAAATGGCTTGAAGCAAGGCAGTGAACCAAGAGCTGAAATTATATGTAAATTGAGAAATATAAGAAGGATTTTCGAAATAATTTGACATAATTTCTCTACTTAATTACTCCTGTAATTATGTAAAATGAAAAAAACTTCTTTCTGACTTGTTGTGAGACTATAAAGTTACTCTTTTTTTTTATTTTTTTTTATTTTTATTTTTTATATATGAACATCATGAATTTTTGTATTAAAAACGACCGAAATATACCCTTTTTGAGTTAGGCATTAAATTAGTAACACAAGGTCATATTAGTCAACAATGAATTAATATGAACAGGTGTTAACGTATATTCAATTAAACTGCTTTTGTGGAGAGCATGCCATGGTATATTACCAACTGGTAGTACGTTATTATCAAGACATATACTCAATGAGGAGAATTGTAGTTTATGTGCAGGAAGATCAGAAACCATTCTCCATGTTTGCTGTGATTGTGTGGAAGTCAGAAAATTATGGGACTTGCGTATCTTTTCCCTAAAGGCTTATGAGGTGAGGGGAGTCTCTTTTTTTTGAATGGTTTACTAATGTATCTCAGTTGATGGGATTAGAAGAGTTTAGAACTTGGTGTGTTGTCATTTGGGCTATTTGGACTAATCGAAACAATATTAAATTTGATAACCAGATTTGAGACGCTAACAGGCTTGGAGTTTTCATAGCTCAATACTCGAAAGATTTGGATGAAATTAACAGGTTTGAAGCAGGAATTGTTAGTGTACACTGTACATCCCTCTAAATGCATATTCCACTCCTATTGGTGGCTATTAGCTAAATGTTGATGCTGCCTAGATAAATGATAATGAGATGGCGGGGATAAGAGCTGTTATCCGCGATTTTAATGGTCAGCTAATTGGTGCTTTGGCCAGGAAGACAAGACCAGTTTTTTCAGTTTTTTATTTTGGAACTTTTGGCAATGAGAAGAGTGATTTTTGCTCAAGAGATTGGCATATCTGATATGATTGTTGAAACCGATTCTTTACAAGTTTTTTCTGAGCTCCAAGGAGAAGGATTCAGTTATTCTATGATGGGACACATTGTCGCATAAATTCATTCTTTAACCTGTCATCTAAGTAGTCTCTTGATCTTTTATTAAAAGGAAAGGGAATTTCATGCTTTATCATCTGATGACATGATGTGGTTGCAGGATTATTCACCCTTTCTAGAACCTTTACTTGAGTTGGATGTCGCTTAAAGTTTTTTAATAAAATAATTATATAAAAAAAAAATTTAAATTGAGCCACACTTTTATTGAGTACAAACCTGACAACTAATTTGTCAGAAATGAAAGTAAATACAAACATAAAGACATATATCTAGTAATTTTAGACACGACATAATTATATAATACGAAAAAAGATAATTAAAATATGATATAAAAAAATAAACGAACACGACATGAATATACGAAAATATCAAAATCTATATAACACAAATTATTAACATGTCAAAATTTATATAAATATTACCTTAAACACGATAATTATGATATGAAAAATAATATGAATATGACATCAATACATGAATTAAAAAAAATATATATATATATATATATATTTTGATAATAGTACAGGGAAACGTTTGGTTCTTTCTTAAATTTCACATCAATCCCGTATAGCTAATTGTTATTTTCCATTTTTCCTTCCTTTTTTGGGCTATCTATCTATCTATCTATCCTAGTTATAAAAAGCAGCAAAGTATCAGCAGTTCAGCACACTGTTGAGTAGGAGATGTTAACTTTGTTCTCATTTATGTTTATTACGCTTCCACCAATATATGGCTGGGGAACTGAGGGCCATTTGATAGTTTGTAGAATTGCTCAGGTTTTGACGCATCTCTCTTACAAACTTTCACGTATTAAATAATGACATCTCTCTTACAACCTTTCATGTATTATATACTTTTATATATCTGTTTTTTTATTTTTTAATTTTGGGTTGCTGCTGGTGACTAAAAGTCATTTGTTTTTCTGATAGTCTGGCTTGAGTGAAGCAGCAACAGATGATCTTGGGAGTGTGTGTTCATAGGCAAATCAAGTTAAGTTACATTACCAATGGTTATCTCCTCTTACTCCTGATACTAGCATTTATGTTTGGATTGAAAGTAGTAAATGAAAGAAAAGGAAAGGAAAGGAAAGGAAAGGTTTTTAAAGGAAAGGAAAGAATGTTCCATTCACTTGGTTGATAGCTAAAATGAGTAAAGAAAAGGAAAGAATAGATTATGAAAATTCTTTGTTTGTTTAAGGAATGGACAAGAAAGGAATGGATATATTATAATATATTATTCCAATTATATCCTTTTAAAATTAAATGTTTAATTAATTTATTAAATGAATAATAAAATTGTTATAATTACATTTGAAATGTTAGAAAAAAAAAGAATTTTCAATTAAAAAGATGTATTATTTATGAATTCATAAAAAATATATGATTGAATTATTTTTAGACAAACAATATAATTTTTTAAAATTTAATTCCAATGAGAAAATTCAAAAACCTAAATATTTCCTTTTAAGATAAATTTTTTTATAAATTTGTATAAGTATTATTAGAATTTTATTATAGGTTTAAAAAGCTTCATTATTATAAGTATTAATTATTTATTGTTACATGTGTTTTTGTCACTTTTAAAAAAAAAAAAATGAAATAATAAAATAAAATGAGAGAAAATTAAGATCAAGCACAAAATAAAGAAAAAAGTTACTGAATGAATTACAGATGCAATATTTTATAATTACTTTTGAAAATTAAAGAAAAAATTAGTAAGAGTATAAAAGTCATTTTATAATTAATTTTTTTAATAATTTCCTTTCCCTAATAAAAGTGAGAGATGCTCAACCTGTCCATTTTCCTTTTTTAATTATTTTTTTTTAATTCAAACATTGAAAAGTAAGGGAACGATTCTCTTTATCCCTTGCTTTGCTTTACTTTGCTTTCCTTTCCCTCTTTCTACCTCAATCTAAACGCGTAAGTTTTTGTTCCATTTTCTTTTGTTTCTTCTCTTTCTGAGTTTTTTTTTTTTTAATGAAAAAAATTGTTACTTTCCATAGAGTTAGCAGAAAAGCTAGGTCGGGAAATGCCGGTATTGCTAGCTATAAAGGTCTTACAACGTCCCAGTAGACATATTACAGATTCTCTAATTTGTTAGAAAGTAAGAAATGATGGTTACAATAAATTTCAACCAAGTTGGAGTAATTTTGAATTTTTAGACTCACCAAATACGTGTGTTAGGAATCTGCCTAAGGATTTTTTTTTTTGTTTTTTGTAAATAAAGAAAAAGAAAAGGCGAGGGGATTTTCATCACAGGGTGATAGAGCAATGGTATAATTATTACTGTACTGGTTAAAGATTTAATAAACCCATGATTGAGATTCATTTTTTGTTTAATTTTTGTAATCAGAACTTAAATCCCTTAATGTTAGGTTTTGGAACACAGTAGTATAATCTTGAGGGTTAGGATGATATGATAATAGGCTACATCTATCAATTTTGAGTCAGATTCGAAAAATTCGTTTAATCTATTCTAATCAAAACTCACTATTATTCAATTTGATCATAAAAAATCAATAATATATACCAGTCCAATCCAAACCCAAAAATAAGCCATATCAAAATGATTCGAATCGAAATAATCCAAACTCAGAACTATTTAAAATGACTCAAAAAATTAATTCAAAAAAGCTCACTACAAAAAATGGGGTTTATAAGGCAATTTGTTTCTGAGGGTTGATAAAGTTTTAAACGGCACAATGACAAAGCTCTGTTTCTCGCCCTACAAATCACCTGATTTTATTCTCTCTACATAGTCAACTGCATTTGGATAGAAAGGAAAAATTCCTTTTTGCTCTCTCTGAAATTGAAGATTAAAACCCGAAAAAAAAAGAAAACCCTAGATTTTAGGGGAACTAGAGTCGATAACGGTAGAGAAAATGTACAGAGGAGAGAAAGTAGCCGGTGGCTCTAAGGGAGAGGTGGAGTCTGTGGATCGGAAGTGCATCAACAAGGCGTTTGATAAGCAACTGGGACGATCGTCGCCGTCCACTTCGAGGGCGATCAATGGCAAGGATAATCCGCACACTCCTTCCTCATAGGGAAACATCCACCTGATCATCATCGCCACTCTCGCTCCGTTTCTCTACCCAAAGCAAACGCCTCCAATGGTATAAACATAATCACATCTCCCTCTTTCAATAATTAAATTAGGATTTTATTTAGAAAATTTTTGAATTTTTTTCTCGTTTTCATATGAGAAATTATGAGTAATTGAGTTTTCATTTGAAGCAGATTATCAAAGAATGTAATTTTAACTGGGTTCATGCTTGAGTATTCTGTTGATTGATTGAAATAGAGCAATGTTTCTCTTTGAAGACATGTCTTTTGAAAGGGACAACTAACTAAAGGCCCATCTTTAGAGGCTAAAATAGAAGCGCAAGTTTTTTTATTTTATTTTTAATAATGGAAGAGTATGATTTTGTTTCTTGACTAACACCTTCAGAAATGTTGATGTATTAATGAAATGATAAAGCAAACATGAATTAGTTGTTGTTTTTTGTATTTATTAAGGCATATTTTCCTTTTAACGATGTTGTTTTTTCCTTTAGGAAAATAAAATTCTTTCTTTTACTAAGAGCTCTGTAGTGCCAATTACTATGTGGCTCATTAGTCTCCTAAAGTTTCCTTTAGAAGCTGGTAATTTAAGCTTGCCTTGTCTTGGTTTCTTCATCTTCTCGGTTCATTTAGGCATGCACATAGGAATTTACTTATGTGAACTAGGTTGATCAATAAAAATGGTTATTGGTGTTTCATTGTCTGTCTCTGTAAATTCCTTGGAACTCTTTGCTCAGTTTTGGAACCATAGGAGAATATATGTTCATAAAGGATTACAATAATGTATAGAAACTTATGTTGTTCTTAGGAAATGCATCTCCCCTGAAATTCACATGAATATTTTGAAATTCATGTATAACGTTTTTTCTGAATAGTGGGACTATATGAATCCCAGAGGATGACAACCTTACTTTATGGACAACTGACATCCCAGAAAATGGAGGTAACTTTTAGATTTTGTTCAAGAGAATGGTTTAACTAGATTTTCCTTTTAATGTCACTTTTAAATATTTCAAATAGTTATGTGAGAAGTATCTCATGCCTTAACTATTTATGCTATTTGACACTTTTCATTAACATTGATATCTTTGGAACATTTCACCTTTCTGTGTGTGTAATATAATGGGTTAATATGTAAATTAGCCCTGTATTTTAGACGTTTTGTCTGTTTGGTACCTAAAGAATTTTTTTTGTCACTTTGGTACTCAAACTTTCATTCCGTCAATCACATTGGCCCTTTGCCCTAACACCGTTAGTTAATGGCTGACTTGGCAAAAAAACACCCAATCAGAGTCTAACACGTGGAAAAACTGCCAAATCAATACTGCCACGTCATCATATAAGAAAAAAATTCAAAAAAATTAATAAAAAATTTAAAAAACAAAATTAAAAATTAAAAATTTGAAAATCTCATTTTTTTTTTAAATTATAAAATAAAAATAAAAAACCAAAATTCAAAATAAATTATAAATTATGAATTATGAATTATAAAATTAAAAACTTTATATATATATATATTTAAAAATCTGTAAAAAAGAGTTAAAAATTAAAAAATAAGAAATAAGAAAAAAATCTGAATATTTTTAATAAAAATGAAAAAAAAGGTTTCTATTTTTAAATTTTAAATTTTTTTTTTTTTTTTTTAATTTCACATTTTCATATATTTTTTTAATTTGAAAATTCTATATTTTAAAAAATTATTTTTTATTTTTCTTTTTAATTTTGAATTTTTTAGATTTATCTTTTGATTTTTTATAATTTTTTTTATAAATTTTGATTTTTTTTAAAAAAAAAAAATCATTTTTTTAATTTGATTTTTTTAATTTTTAATTTTTTTTTAAAAAATAAAAATTTTTATTTTTTAAAAAAGCATGCATGAATATAGTTTTTTCTCTCCTAGGGTTTTTCTCTAGTGGGGGTTTCAGTCTTGTCTTTAGTGCAAGTTTTTTTTCTTTTCTTCTGGATGGTTAGGTGATAGGTATCGACGATACCTTTTCCTTTGTTTTGGCACAAGTAACCGATAAAGAAAAGAAGAGCGGGAGAATGACAGACACCTTGGAAGAGTTATGGAGCAAACTGGTATTGACAGATGCGGAACAACGAGAAGTGATAGTTGAGAAGGATTGGGTCGCTGCGACTCTGGAAGAGGGGAAGAATTGTTTGGTGGGGAGAATTTTGACTAAAAAGAATGTGAATGTGGATGCCATGAAGACAGTTTTTGCAAAGCTATGGAAAATAACGAAAGTAATCCAGATTAGTGAAGTGGGGGATAAATTTTATGTTTTCCGATTTGAAGATTCAACTGTCAAGGATAGGGTTCTTATGCATCAGCCATGGTCGTTCAATAAGGCCCTCATTGTGTTTCGTGATTTTGATGGATTGGAATCACCTAGTCAGATGAATATGAACTGGTGTCCTTTTTGGGTTCAAATACATGGATTACCACTGGGTTTTATGAATGAAAGGGTAGGAACTGTTATTGGAGAATCCATAGGTGATGTGGAGGAAGTGGATGTCCGGAATGACAACATTGCATGGGATCGATGTCTAAGGGTCAGAGTCAATATAAATGTCCATAAATCTCTGAAGAGAGGAAGCAGAATTGCAGTAGATGATGGTAACAAAAAATTAGTCTTGTTCCGCTATGAACGACTACCCGATTTCTGCTATGTGTGTGGCAAATTGGATCACCTTGAAGGAGATTACGTTGATGCTTTGAATATGAAGAAAGGTGGTGGGAAAATAAACAGGGGTTATGGGACATGGCTACGAGCAGAATTAAACAAAAGTTGGACACAGGACTTAACCGACTTTGACTCAAGTCCGGTTGATGGTAAACAAGTATTCAGTGAAGGGAGGTCTGCTGAAAGTGGCTCTTATGCTAAGGTTGGTAATATGGACGATGAGTTCCAGCCAAGGAAAGCCATGAACAACGATGACTTGGGGCTTAGTGGGTTGAGGAAGGACAAGGGTAAATCTGTCTTTGAACAGGCGAGATCCACTGAAATTTCGCCATTGTATGTCGCGATGTCAGGAGCAAATAGGGGAATCTCCCAGCTTTCTCGGGGCGACACAGTGGGATTTGAGATTACTAGAGAGGAAGTCAATGCAAATGAGTTGGTGGGGATGAATGTGGAAATCAGTGAAGATGCAGTTGACAAATTTAACTACCAAGAGGAGCAGGGAAAAGGGAACCATTCTGATATGGAAAGAGCAGTGGACCTAGCTCATATTAAAGATTTGCTGACTAGTCCTGGGGGCCACCGAATGACTATGGCAACATCAGGAAAGTGGAAACGGAGGGGACCAATGTCACAAAGTGACAATTCTTGTCGACTCAGTTGGGTTCGCTGGGAATAAAAGGGATTTATCGAATTTATTTCAGGTATGTGAATCTCCTTCTAAGAGATATCGAGTCCAACAAAAAGGTGATGGTCAAGAATCGATTAAAATGGTGGAGACTGACTTGATGGGTCAGTCCCACCAAGACCAATGAGTTGCATGGTGTGGAACTGCAGGGGATTGGGGGCTCCTCGCGCATTTCATGAACTGACCCATTTGGTCAGAAATAATAAGCCCCTACTGTTATTTCTTTCGGAGACTAAAAGAAATAATGGTGAAATGGAGTGGTTGAGATCGAGAATTGGATGACTATTGTTTTACAGTTAGCTGTGTGGAAGATGCGGAGGGTTAGCTTTGTTATGGATGTCGGATATTTCGGTATCGGTACAGTCTTTTTCTACTTCTCATATTGATGCACATGTTAAGGAGGGGACTTTTGTTCATGAATGGCGGTTTACGGGTTTCTATGGTCAGCCGGAAACACACCGACGAGAAGAATCATGGAATTTGTTGAGATTGTTAAAAACTAGAAGTCATTTGCCTTGGCTCTGCGCAGGTGATTTCAATGAAATTCTTCTTTCAACGGCGAAGGTTGGTGGGAGCTTACGTCCGGCATGGCAGATGGATAACTTTCGGGCCATTGTTGATAAGTGTGGCTTTCTTGACATACCGGTATCAGGACCAGCCTTTACATGGATAAGAGATGGTGTTTCAGGGGTTATTCGAGAACGTTTGGACAGAGGGCTAGTAAACCAGGCATGGTGGGATTGTTTTCCATCCACAGTTGAATATCATTTAGGGGCCTCAACTTCGGACCACATTCCACTTATTTTCAAACTTGAAACCAGCAGAAGGAAGAAGTATAGTAATGGTGGCTTCAAATTTGAAAATATATGGACCAGACACGAAGATTGTGAGCGGGTTGTATCAGATGTGTGGCTGACTGGTGAACATGGCAATTTTGATGAGCTAGCGAAAGGAATTACCAGTTGTGGAGTGCAGTTGTCGAAATGGAACAAGGATATCTTTGGGGATATTAGGAACAAGATCAAACAGAAGCAAAAAGAACTTGAACAGGCTTACGATGGAGAGGGCACATTGTTAAACCAAGAGGGACAGATTAGAGCTAGAGTGGAACTTAATGAACTATGGCAAAGGGAAGAGGTGATGTGGCGACAAAGGTCTAAGGCTTTATGGCTAAAAGAAGGTGATAGAAATACGAGATATTTTCATTCAGTTGCGTCCCGAAGAAGGCGGAATAATACCATTCACAGAGTAATGGATCAACATGGTGTCTGGCAGTATGAGGAAGATGAAATCGAGAAGACCATACTTGACTATTTTGCTAACATTTATACTACTGCTGGAACTAATGAGAGTGCAATGCAGGAGATTATTTCTGGAATGAATGGGGGGCTTACGGAGAATATGAGGCAGCAATTAGATGGGGTTTTCACAGGCCAGGAGGTGAAAGAAGCCTTAAGTCAGATGCATCCAAGTAAGGCACCTGGTTCAGATGGTATGACAGCACTTTTCTATCAACGATATTGGCACTTAGTTGGGAGCGATATTAGCAAAGTAATCCTTGATTTCCTTAATAATGGGAGGTCACTGACTCGAGTTAATCATACTAACTTGGTATTGATCCCAAAGGTGAAACATCCAGTATCAGTCAAGGATTATAGGCCAATTAGTTTGTGCAATGTGGTCTATAAGATCATTTCCAAAGTATTAGCCAATAGACTTAAGCAAGTTCTGTCGGTTTTGATAAGTGCTAACCAAAGTGCTTTTGTCCCGGGTCGTATGATTTTTGACAATGCTATGGTGGCGATTGAGACGGTTCATGCAATGAAAAACAGACATAAAGGGAAAGTGGGTCAGATAGCGCTCAAGTTAGATATGAGCAAGGCCTACGACAGAGTTGAGTGGAACTATTTGGAAGGCATAATGAGGAAGTTGGGTTTTTCAGATAGATGGATCTCGTTGATTATGACGTGTGTTCGTACAGTCCAATATTCGGTAATTATCAACGGGAAGCAAAGTGGAAGCATAATCCCAAGTAGAGGATTACGGCAAGGAGACCCGCTTTCTCCATATTTATTTCTTTTGTGTGTGGAAGGCCTATCTAGTCTGTTGAATAGTGCAGATATTAAGGGGACTATTAAAGGAATAGCGGTGGCACGTCATGCTCCGAGAATTTCACATTTACTATTTGCGGATGATAGCATACTATTTTTCAGAGCGAATATGCAGGATTGTGAAGGAGTAATGCATATTTTGCGTGTGTATGAAAATGCCTCGGGTCAGCTGGTTAACGTTGATAAGTCTGCAATTTATTTTAGTTCCAATACAGGGGATGGTGACAGGGATACGATCATGCAATGTCTGGGGGTACAAAAGCTTATAAATAAGGAAAGATATTTGGGACTGCCTCTATTGTTTGGAAGATCAAGGAAGATGGAGTTCTCTGCGATTTTAGATAGGTTAAGAACTAGACTTGAAGGTTGGAGAAGACAGATGTTGTCTCAAGCGGGAAGAGCAGTGTTAATACAAGCGGTGGCACAAGCTGTTCCCCAGTATGTGATGTATTGTTTCTTATTACCTAAAACCTTCATTCATGACCTTAATATGCTAGTTGCTGGTTTCTGGTGGGAAGATACGCCGAATAAGCGGAGAATCCATTGGCTTCGATGGGATGAGATATGTGTATCGAAACTAGATGGTGGGCTGGGATTCAGGGATTTTGAATCTTTTAACCTTGCATTATTGGCAAAACAATGCTGGAGATTAATCCAGAATGATCATACTCTATGTTACCAGGTATTGAAGGCTCGTTATTTCAATAACACCTCTTTCTTGGAGGCCACACTAGGGAATAATCCGTCATTACTATGGCGGAGCTTACTTGAGGGAAGAGCAGTTCTACACCGAGGCTCACGATGGAGAATAGGTGATGGGATGTCCGTGGATGTGCGGAAAGATAAATGGATCAATAGGGGACCATCTTTTATGGTGGATAGGGTGCATGATCAACAATTTGCACCTCTTAAAGTAGCCATGTTAATTGACCCACAAAGTCGAATGTGGAGGGAGGAGATGGTGAGGGAATTGTTTTCAAATGAGGATGCCAATTTGATTATACAGATGCCACTGAGCCGACAAGCTTCAAAAGATAAACTCATTTGGAATGAGTCTATGACTGGTCTATTCACTGTTAAGTCTGTCGTTTATATAGCACAGGAAATGAAGGGGAGATTAGTTGGCATGCGACACCAAAGACAGACTCATTGGAGGACAATCTGGATGGCCAAGGTAATGCCCAAGGTGAAGACATTTATGTGGAGGGTGGTTAAAGGTTTTCTTCCAACCGCAAATGCGTTATGTAGCAGAGGAATACAAGCAGAAAATAGATGTGGAGTTTGCGGTATGTTTTCTGAGACCTGGTATCATGTTTTCTTTGTATGTCCGTTAAGTACAAAAGTATGGGAAGATTCATGTCCTGGCATACTTGAGGTTGCGGATCGATGTGCGATTGAGAATGATTTTTGGAATACTTTACTGAAGTTTACCAACAGAGTAAATTACACTGATAGATGTTTGAATACTTTGTGGCTTTTATGGATTAACCGTAATAACAGTCTCCATAATGGCTGCTGTTCGATACCTTCAAGGATAGGTCACATTGCCAGCTCGATGGAAATGGGGATGGAACACCGGAATGGCCAAGGAAACTGGCTACACTCAACACGTGATCATGAGCAGTTTAGGTGGGAAGCACCACCTGATGGAGCTGTGAAGGTAAATGTTGATGCTTCAATGAATAAAAGAGAAGGTATATCTGGTTTAGGAATTGTGTTGAGGGATGCAAGAGAAGCAGTGCTCACGTCTGCAACTATTACAGTGCGCCTATTGTCAACACCATTATTAGCTGAGGTTTCTGCTATTAAGGAAGGGTTGAAGCTAGCAGTGGAGCTGGGATTTTCGAACTTGATTATTGAATCAGATTCCAAAATGGCAGTAAAAGAAATCGAACGAAGGGATGCATCCATGTGGGAGTGGGGAAGCTTAATATTTGATATATGGGATTTAGTTGTTGATTGTAATAAGGTGTTATTTCACCATGTGAGTAGAAATTGTAATAAGCTGGCTCATGAGTTAGCAAAAACAACAGGTCAGGGGGAAACTCATAGAACATGGATGGGGTCTTTACCTGCTACAATTTGTAATCCTGATTTACTTTTATTGGAATGAAGTTACCCAGTGTTATTATCAAAAAAAAAAAAAAAAAGAGCTCTGTAGTGCCAATTACTATGTGGCTCATTAGTCTCCTAAAGTTTCCTTTAGAAGCTGGTAATTTAAGCTTGCCTTGTCTTGGTTTCTTCATCTTCTCGGTTCATTTAGGCATGCACATAGGAATTTACTTATGTGAACTAGGTTGATCAATAAAAATGGTTATTGGTGTTTCATTGTCTATATCTGTAAATTCCTTGGAACTCTTTGCTCAGTTTTGGAACCATAGGAGAATATATGTTCATAAAGGATTACAATAATGTATAGAAACTTCTGTTGTTCTTAGGAAATGCATCTCCCCTGAAATTCACATGAATATTTTGAAATTCATGTATAACGTTTTTTCTGAATAGTGGGACTATATGAATCCTAGAGGATGACAACCTTACTTTATGGACAACTGATATCCCAGAAAATGGAGGTAACTTTTAGATTTTGTTCAAGAGAATGGTTTAACTAGATTTTCCTTTTAATGTCACTTTTAAATATTTCAAATAGTTATGTGAGAAGTATCTCATGCCTTAACTATTTATGCTATTTGACACTTTTCATTAACATTGATATCTTTGGAACATTTCACCTTTCTGTGTGTGTAATATAATGGGTTAATATGTAAATTAGCCCTGTACTTTAGACGTTTTGTCTGTTTGGTACCTGAAGAATTTTTTTTGTCACTTTGGTACTCAAACTTTCATTTCGTTAATCACATTGGCCCTTTGCCCTAACACCGTTAGTTAATGGCTGACTTGGCAAAAAAACACCCAATCAGAGTCTGACACGTGGAAAAACTGCCAAATCATTACTGCCACGTCATCATATAAGAAAAAAATTCAAAAAAATTAATAAAAAATTTTAAAAATCAAAATTAAAAATTTGAAAATCTCATTTCTTTTAAATTATAAAATAAAAATAAAAAACCAAAATTCAAAATAAATTATAAATTATGAATTATGAATTATAAAATTAAAAACTTTATATATATATATATTTAAAAATCTGTAAAAAAGAATTAAAAATTAAAATTAAAAAATAAGAAATAAGAAAAAAAATCTGAATATTTTTAATAAAAATGAAAAAAAAGGTTTCTATTTTTAAATTTTAAATTTCTATTTTTTTTTTAATTTCACATTTTCATATATTTTTTTAATTTAAAAATTCTATATTTTAAAAAATTATTTTTTTATTTTTCTTTTTAATTTTGAATTTTTTAGATTTATCTTTTGATTTTTTATATATATATTTTTATAAATTTTAATTTTTTTAAAAAAAAAAAATCATTTTTTTAATTTTTTTATTTTTTTAAAATAAAAATTTTTATTTTTTAAAAAAAAATTAGTTTTTTATTTTGATTATTTTGAATTTTTTTGGTTATTTTTTTGGATTTTTTTGAATTTTTTCTTATATGATGACGTGGCACTAATGATGTGGCAGTTTCTGCCACGTGTCAGCCTGTGATTGGTTGTTTTTTGCCTAGTCAGCCATTGACAATGGACTAATGTGATTGACGGAATGAAAGTTGAAGTACCAAACTGACAAAAAAAATTCTTCAGGTACCAAACAGACAAAACGTCTAAAGTACAGGGACTAATTTACATATTAACCCTAATATAATGGACAATTGTTTTAGAATACATTGCCAGTTATGATCCAACTGTATTGATTATTGCTAGGTATGGTTTGTAAATATCATATACTATTATTTTTTCATCAATATTTAAAGGTTGGTAGTTAGATTTGTGGCTTTTTTCTTTTCTTAGTTTTTCTATAAATAGTTTCAAATGTGTTGCTACAGATCATTTCAGAAAAAAACATGATAATTCATGTATAATAAATATGCAGAGTAACATAGTTACACTACAAAAGAAATCAATTTTAGGGGCAAATGTGTTTTCTGGCATTTGGTGAATTGAGTTTCTATGTGCCTTAGAAGTGGGTAACTAATTTTAAGAACGCAATCTTGTGAATTTAATCTCATCTGCTGATGCACTTACAGGCAATTGATTTAGTTACATCTGTTGATGTAACTAATTTTTTTTTTAAACAGTAATATAATAATTTTATTGAATAAAAAAGGAAAGTCTCAACGTGTGAATTAAACCACATTCCGAAAACCTTATAACAAACTACCCTTCAAACACAATGTCCTCCCCCTTTAAAACCCTTAGTAATTCCCAAGTAATACTTTGAATGATGAACTACCAGATAACCTTAGAAAGCGTATGAATTTAAACTACTAGAAACGAAAAATCCCGATATTGATCTGGCGTCGCGACTATGTTTTGTTTCTCCGCTGCAATGCTTCCCTGCCTCGTGGTGCTACGACACTGAAGTTTGTCGCCGCGGCCCCGAGTCCTCTGTATGCAGTATTAAGGAACAAAACAAAACAGGCACCGTGGCGCTAGGAAGAGCGCGTCGCGGCGCAAAGTTTCTGTCTGCATGGATGCAACAACGCTGCTGACTTCTTTGCCTTCCAGTATTTCACCGATCTTGCTTTGTCTTCACTGCTATAATCTTATTCAAAACAACTCTGATGCCAAAAATGAGCTTGAAAAACCAAACAACCATATTGAACAAATAATAACAATGACCAAGTGCACGATAAGAAAGAAAACCTGCAGTATACTACCTAACAAAGCAAAAAATATGCTTTGTCCCTACCATCCCCAAAGAAACATATTGATAAATAAAGCCTAAAGTTTGAATACCCCAGTCTTGCAAAAATCATGCAAGCTCCCTTTTTTCCCCAAAATTTGCACTTGATCCATATTTAAGCCAAAAAGTTTCACCATGGTTCACCTGTACCTTCAAAATGAAAATAAACGTCAAAAAAATCCTTCATTCCATACGCCATCAACCCCTGAAAGCTATTAGTTCTCAATCCATGCTACGAAATCTGTCCCTCTACGAACACCTTGTCTAGCAAGAGAATCCGCAAAAGAATTGGCAGATTGTCCCATGTGTACAACCTTACACCTTTGCAATTTTCTCATTATCCTATCAATCACCATAAAAAGCGAATTAAGACGCCAAGGTCTAATCTTTCTAGAGTTACACCATGCAACGGCAATCGTTGAGTCACTTTCTATTTCCAAATTGATGGATGACAAATGCTTTGATTGGATTATCTCAAAAGCTTCCTTAATAGTCCTCATTTCTGCCTCATTTGAATCCATTTCCCCCACAAACTTAGAGAACATAGCCAGGACTATCCCTTTATCATTCCTTAGTACCCCTCCAATCCTTGCAGGACCTGGTTTTCCAATAACAGATGCGTCAACGTTAAACTTCCACCAATTTATGACAAGTGCCTTTCATTGTAGAGAAAATTTGACTTTGGCCTTATTTCTAGGAAAGATTATAGGATTATGAATGAACTCTGCCACTGACGGGAATTTAGTTGGCCATTTAGCACAACACCACCAACCTAATCTGGTTTTAATCATGAAAATAAAGGAGTTTTTATCGAGCACCTTCTTATTAAACACTAACCCATTACGCCACAACCATATAGTCCACGAGACATCTACAAATATCATAAACCATACCTCCTCATTTGGTGTGCTAGGCATTAACCCCATCCACTATAAAAACCAATCCATGATTGATTTTGATTGCACTATACTCATCCTCCACCATGCACATACTGACGTCCATATCATTCAAACACATTTGCATCATACGAACAAGTGATCAACAGTTTCCACCTCTATTTTGCATAATGGACAGTTAAGATTTTCGTCAGTTACAAATTTGCATTTAAACAAATACATAAAAACAGGCAGTCTTTTATGAAAAAGAGTCCATAGAAATATCTCCAATTTGGCTGAATAAGGCCTTGCCATTTATAGAAGTTAAAAGCTTCTCTTTCAGCTTCATCACCTTCAACTGCTTGTCTGAACAACTTCGTTTTATAGTGACCATCCAAAGCAGGTTTCCAAATAAGTCCGTCATTCCTGTTTTCATCCAACTGAACACCACTAAGTTTTTCTTGCAACCTCTGCCATTGTGTGATTTCCCAATAAAAATATCTCTTCACAAAGTGATTCTCCACCTCCAATAGCCTCCGTCCCACCACCCGAACTTGTTGACCACTGCATTTTTTTCCACTGACAATGCATAAATTCTTGGAAACTCCTCTTTTAACAACCCCCCATCTATCCACCTATCCTTCCAAAACAAAATTGATCCACCATTCCCTTGTAATAGTCCTATGTTATTGGTTAGGAAATTATGGAATTTCCCCCCTCCCGTAGTGGATCAATAATACCTTTCCATAACATAGAAGAATTAAGCCGTGGCTGACTTTTTGGAATAAGCTCTTTTCTCTCCATTTTGTATTTGGCACATATAACCCTCTTCCATCTACTCTCATGTTCCTCCGAAAATCTAAATAACTATTTGTTCAATAAAGCTCTGTTCTAGACCTCCACTGGTGTTATACCTAATCCTCCGCTACTGATGTTTCGACATACTGCAGGCCAGGTTACAAGATGCAATTTATGCTTTTCATTATTCCCATCCCAAAAAATCTCTTTTTATTCTCTCAATCTGCTTGACAACTGCTATCGGTGCTTTAAACAACGACATGAAATTTAATGGCATGCTGGCCATTACCGACTTTATCAAAGTTAACCTTCCACTTGATGATAGATATCTCTTCTTCCAATGGCCCAACCTTGATTCGATTTTTTTGATCACTGGCTCCCAATAGTTGTATTTTTGGTATCACCCCCCAACGACATTCCCAGATACTTTTAAGGCCAATTAACTATTCTACATGCCAACATATCTCCCCACTCTTTTAAGTCCTCCGGATCCACATTAATGCCCGCCATACAACTTTTCAAGAAGTTAATTTTCAAATTCGACATTAATTCAAAACACCTGAGAGTGTGCTTTACATTTCTCAACGATGTACCCACTGCTTCACAAAATATCATCGTGTCATCAGCAAATTGTAAATGTGTTATTTCGATACCTTGATGACCAACCACTGGTCCCCTGAATAGATTCAAATCATTCGCCTTCCACAATAGCACACTGAGACTCTCTACCACTATATTAAAAAGAAAGGGATATAAAGGACAACCCTGTCTTAATCCTCTCCTTATATCAAACTGGGCCGTAGGCGATCCATTAACCAATACAGACAATGGTACTGCTTGAATACATCCCTTCATCCATCTTCTCCATTTGTCACCAAAACCCATTCTTCCCATGACATAATCAAGAAAATCCTATTGTACACAATCATACTCTTTGGCAAAGTCAAGCTGTAGTACACATGCTTTCTGCTTCTCTTTTTTCACCCAATCTACAGTTTCATTAACTATTAACACACTGTCTAGAATCTGACATCCAGCAATGAAAGTAGACTGTGACTCCCCAATAACTTCTGTCATTACTTGTCTCAATGTATTTGTCAAAATCTTTGCAACAATTTTGTACAAACAACCCACCAAGCATATGGGTCTGAATTCTAACACAACTGAAGGTGACTGTACTTTTGGGATTAGTGCGATAAAAGATGCTTTCACACATCTTGGCATGAATCCTGTCCTCCAAAACTCAAAAACAAAGTTAAGGATGTCTCCCTTCAACAATTCCCATTTCTTCTTGATGAAACCCATATTAAAACCGTCAGGCCCTGGCGCCTTCTAAATCCCATAGTTTTGAACTGCTCGCCATACTTCGTCCTCTGTCAATGGATTCTCTAAAAACTCTCGACTCTCAGATGATAGCAATTTGAAATCACAACCAGGCATTGTAATATTCAAATCTGATGTGCTTGAACTAAAATGAGTAGAAAAATGATCAAACACTACATACCGGAGATCTTGTATTTCAGATACCACTCGCCCATTGCGCAGCAATTTCTCCACTTTGTTGTGTCTCTTCCTTATTCGGGCAGTTGCATGAAAGAACTTGGTGTTTTTGTCCCCGCATTGAAACCAATTCAACCTCGATTTCTGTTTCCACTGCATCTCCTCCATTCTGAAAAGATTCCACAATTTGGCCATCAAAAGAATCTTGCTGTCTTTATCAACTTCTGACTTCACCCCCTGAATCCATTTTGCATCTATATCCGCTAATTCATTCTCTACAATTCTGATTTGATCCTCTAAAGTGTTTCTATTATTTCTTTGCCAGTCCTTGATGACCAACTTCAAATTTTGAAACTTTGCCCATGCATTGCTCCCTTGTTCCTTTGTCCATGTATCCGTTATTACTTTGACGAAACCATCCTCCAGGAACCAATAGTCATAGAAACGGAAAGGAATATCCAATAAATAGTTCGGCAATCTCTGTACCGAAATGTCTGGAAAGTGTTGCAATAATTCAGGTGTGAATAAGAATTGATCCAACTTGCTCCATGATGTACTTTCCCTAACAGAATAGCAAGTGAAATTGCCACCTCTCATAGGAATCTCAATCAAACCTGCACTTGCAACGAAGTATTGAAAATCCGACATCGCTCTCACATTGTAATGCATACCTATGCGTTCATCGAAATTCAGAATTGCATTGAAATCACTCCCAAATAGCCATGGACTAGAAAAACTTGTCATCATACTCCGAAGTTCCTCCCAAAGCTCTTTTTTCCCTCATCATAATTAGGTGCATAGATATTAACTATAGCCACCTTAATGTTTGACTGAGTGAATTTCCCCATTACAACAGATATCTGAACTTCTTTATTGTCTCAGACACCACAAAAACCCTGTCATCTGACATAGTTAGCAAACCACTAGGTCTACCCTTTGACGCCACTGTCTCCATCAAACCATTACCATCATACTAGATCCTTCTCACAATGCTTTTCTCAACGTTCTCCAACTTGGTTTCTTGTAAAAGGAGCAACCAAGGCTTTTTTTGGAAGACACCCGCCTCACTTTTCTCACTTTTTCCTTATTTCCCAACCCCCTTGACATTAAAAGAGATAATTTTCATAACAAATAACAAAGCACCCTTTTTTTATATTAAAACTAATGCAATCTATGCTTCTGTTCTACCTCGAACTGTCTCCGCATCTCTCTCTTTCATTTCAGTTAACCTTCTCTCAATGTCATTGTCTTTCCCATTCCCATGCAAACCCATCTTCTGACCCTGTAGCCATGTTGACTTACCCTCATCATGAGAAGCCCCCTCCCTCTGATCTCTATTTTCGTTGTTTAAAAAGCCCCTTGATCTTGTTCTTGGGTAATCCCTGTTATCAAAATTCAAGGCCAGCAAGCTCAAGATTTTTCTAGGCCTACCGCTTTTCTTCGGTGTGAACATCACCTCTTTGTGCACCTCTTCCTCTTGTCTATCATCAATTGTATCCCCAATGTTCTCAGTCGGAACCACTATCGGGCAACTGATCTCCTCTTCTCGTTGATTACTAGGTTCTTGGCCATTCTCAACACTGTTCCTTCCCGAATGTTCTTTCCCATTACCCTCTGTATCCCCAATGTTCTTAGTCGAAACCTCTACTGGGTAACTGATCTCCTCTTCTCGCTGATTACTAGGTTCTCGTCTATTCCCAACACTGTCTCTTTTCGAATGTTCTTTCCCATTACCCTCTCCTAATTCTCCTCTGTCACTCTGATAAAAAGATGATCCTCTAAAGTCACCTATCTCACATGCTCTCTCTGTTTCACTGTTTCTTTCTTCTGCATCCGAATCACCCCTATCACTTTCTTTCCAAAATTGTTTAAAAACCTTCGGATATTGTATAGATGAGGAAAAGTCACCCGAAATCTTTAATGAGAAAATCTCTCCATTAATAACGCAAGAGACCTCTCCATTTAAGGAGAAAGGTTTCGAACATGAGATAAGTATCTTGGCCATGTCAAATCTCTCTCTGGATAATGTCTTCTCGTCAACCACTATGAATACCCCCCACTGTTCCGCTATAACCTTAAAAAAATCCAAATTCCAATAGATAATGGCACCCTCTCGACCCGAAACCAGACATAATAGTCTTTCGCAGCATCAGACAATTCCCAGGCTCAAACTTTGGCGAACCAATCATCTCACCATTTGTATTCTTCTTCGAGAAACTTATGAAATTCATCCTTGGTCTCAAAAGATAAAAACACTCTTTAAGATCAATAATAGTGACTCTACACCCTACAAAACCTTGTCCACAGAAAAAATCTTCCAATAACTTTGGGTTAGTGACATCATGAAGCACACATATAGCAAACATCTTTAGCCATTCATCAGACTTAACTACTTCTCCTAATTCTATTGTTTGCACACCAGCGTTTGAAATACTCACCGAAACTTCCTTATCAAGTTCCATCCGAGGTTGTGAAGGAACTATCTCTATCATCTCCTGAACTATCGTTGATCTCATCTTGTCTGCTAATGGCCGAACCTGCGATGTATAACCCCGCATGCCTTCTCCGAAATTATCAGCTGTGTCCATATGTGTCCGTTACTTCTTCGGTAAAAAGTGTTGATCAGCGGAACAAAACTGCGCAGACAAAGTGGATCTCTCCTTTGTGATGTCTGTGCCCTCTGATAAAAGTTCCACCTCCTTCCCCTTATTCACCATTGCTACTTGATTGCCAGTAGGGCGTCCCAGAGCCGAATCTGTCATCTTAGGGAAAACCTTATCAGAAGAAAACCTACCTTCCATAGAAGAAAGATCAGTGACCTTTTTCTCCCCCTCATGAAAGCTTGGTTTTTCGTGTCCCTTTTCTCCATTCACATAACATCTGTTAGCAACATGATTATTATCACCCAATACGTCAACCACCTTTCCACCGGTTTTGTTCGTCACTACTTGTAAATAAGATCTGTTATCTCTCAATGAAACCCTAGCCACCGTATTTTTCACATTAGCTCTTGAAGAAGCCTTCGGCACTGGCATATCAACCCTATTAGATCTGTTCGTTGGCCCATAACTTGCCCTAGACAGTTTGATTCTTCTACCCAAAATGTAATCACCATCACACTTGATGAACAAACGTCTTGCATCTGCACCTACCACCCGGATGAAACCAAACAGATCTCCACGTCTTGGTCTTCTCTTCTTGGAAATAAAGAGATCATAAACCCTAGCTACTCTTCCAAAATAATCCATAAGTAACTTGAAACGAACCCTAGTACTGAGATTGTCAACAAACAGAGTTACAATCTCGTTATCGTCTACCTCCCATACTTGTTTGATCGAATGCTTGGGCAAGAAATCATGGCTGTGCCAAGAGCTTCTTAGCCGTCTCGAGCATTTTGTTTTTCTTCCAAATTTCAAATATATATTAAACAGTATTTGCTGATGTAACTAATTAATTGCACTTACAGGCAATTAATTTTCAGAACACAATCCTGTGAATTTAATCTCATCTTGTAGGTCATTATCTATATAATGCTACATAATTCTAATTACGTTTTTTGTTCAGACTTAAGCTTGTAGGTCATTATCTATATAATGCTATATAATTCTAATTATGTTTTTTGTTCAGACTTAAGTTTTGTAATAGTGTAATGATTTGCTCATGGATACAAGGGATAGTCATCCTCTATTTGATAATGATCTTTTCTTTTTATCTCCTATTTTCACTGTAAAAGTGTAGTAACTAAATTCAGAGATATTTACCCAATTGGGAAGTTATGAAGGGATTCAAAGTATTGTGAGCAAAGTTGATTACTTCAGCATAAACCTAAGCATTTTAAATACTTGTTTCGTGCTTGATACATGCAATTATTAATGCATTGAGCAATCAGATAATCAGCTGCTAAGTGAGTGAAAAATTTGCTCTAGATATGCATGGCAAATAGGGAGAGGTGTCTCTTCTCCATATTACAGTATGATATGTTCTGAAATATTAAATCATACTACTTCTTTCTGATATGTAGAATGGACATTGTCATTGATTTTTGTAATTTGTCCTGTTTCTGAGATCTAAGCAACAACCAGATCGAGGGCAATATTCATCCAATTTGCCTATTACTATGCAAAACTTGTATGTTTTATCCTCACATGAATTCATATTTTTTCATCTTTTAGTAATTTCATAATACTCTTTAAATTTGGCAATTTTCTTTCAGCCAATCAGTTCAGTGGAAGCATCCCGGATTCACCAGGTTGGTTGTCATGGTTGTTACAGTTGCTAATGGTTATCTCCTCTCTATTCCCTATTGCACGCCCCATCCACACTTTTTGTTGGTTTTCAGAGGGGAAAATGAGGAAAGGGTTGTTTTGAGGATGCTGAAAATTGTTACTTGGTTGTTATAGGAAAATATGATGCTGAAAGAACAACTGGAAACGCTTATTGAGGAAAATACTATTCTCAAGCGAGCTGTTGCTGTTCAGCATGAGCGTCAGAAAGAGCATGAAAATCATAATCAGGAGTTACAGCATCTGAAGCAAGTAGTATCTCAATATCAGGAGCAGTTAAGAACCCTTGAGGTTGGCCTCATGAACTGACTTTTAATGCACACGGGAACACATGCACAAACCGTGCATATGCATATATAATCTGTGTATATGTCTATCTTATTTTTTTTTGCTACATGCATATATAACTTTTAATTATCATACATAAAGTTATTAAAAGATTTTATATAAATTTTTTACTTTATGACATATAACACTGCATTCTTCACACAGCTGAGAGGCCTGGATCTGCAAACAGGAATTTTCAGTCTAAGACAGATTAAAGCTGCCACCAAGAACTTTGACACTGAAAACAAAATTGGCGAGGGTGGCTTTCGTTCTGTGTATAGGGTAAGTGCATATATCAAAATCATATAGTTTTACCTCTTTATATCTTGGAGGCATCAGCTGTTACTCTGCTCAATGCAATAGCTGTCTTCGAACCAGATTGGCGACCTAGATGCTCGCTGATGAAATCCCCAACTGACATGAGCTTTCCCAGATCCACGTTTGTTTTGACACCAAGGGTGGAGGGATCCAGAACCAGTGGCATGGTATGCTGTGAGACTCTAAGTATTTAGAGGAACCCTGTCAAGTAAAGCTTGTCTCAGGCTCATCCGTCATCAGTTTTGAACTGTATTATTCATACTGCAGTGAACCATAAGTGTCTTGGAAGTGGACAGCAAGCTTTTCAGCAGGAACAACGGCCATTACTGCTTGAAGCATGGGAAAGTAAATGATTGTGTAGCTATACATGTTAAATTACATTACATTACAAGAAAAGTTTTGTTTTGGATGTTAGTGGTGCTAAATAGAAAAAAGTAACAAAAAAGGCATTGTATTTCTTTTGTCTTTTGAAGATCTTGTAATAAATTTTTCATTTCTTAATCTAATTTGAAACAAGATGTTCAACCTTATCTTAGTTTCATTGCACATATAATTTGTCTATTTGCTTTTTTGTTGATAGTCTCCAAATTGAATATGATTATTTGAATCAAGATGTTCAATGCAAATAAAATTTTTATCGACACTTTAAAATGCCTTTAAAGGTTATTAACTTTTAAGGATAATTTTAAGTGTCAACATAACTTATTCAACAAATATGTAAATTACAGGCACTTTAAAATGCATGAAAAAGCTTTTTAAATATAACGGCATTTTAAATCTCTAGAAAAATTCATGTCGGCAAATACAAATACTAATTTGGCATTGGTGGTCAGGCCCGTCGAAAATTTTTCACCGGCACTCGCCTAGCCGGCGGTTAATGAACTGCCGGCAATATCAATAGGGGCAGCTTTGTGGTCTTTTACCGGCACTTACAAATGCCGGTAAAAGTGAGTTTTCTTGTAGTGGCTCAAACTTAAATTAAGTCTAATTTTATTTTTAAAAAATATTAATTTAATAAAAATAATAAGTATAACGTAAATTATTAAATTATTTTAATTTTATAATTTTAAATTATCTTTTAAAATATGTTTCTTTACTATTATAATTTTTTTTTTGAAATAGTATCTTTCTTAATTATGATTAATAAAATAAAAACAAATTATTTCTATTAAACTCCACCTAAAAATCAAATAAAAACTAGATTATAAATATAATGATACATACTTATAGTTATACATAATCAAAATATTCAAACTTCTAAAACTTTAAATTACAAATCACGTAAAAAATAGATATATGAATCTTATTATAATAATTTGTAGCTTATGTATAATAATTAACAGATAATGAGAGATGAGAAGATTTAGCAGAAACTCTTAAGTAGATTTGTATTCAGTAATGTGTTATTTTTTTTGTTGCTAAATCAAAGTATTATTAATAAAGCCAAAAGGCACAAATAGAGTCAAACTCTTACGTTACAGCAAAACACCCAAACACAGTAAAATTCAAAAACCAGATAATAGAAAAACTCCTGCCTTGAAAAGGAGAGAAAAAGAAACACCACAAAACCAAACTAGTCTTGACTTCAGATGCACCATAATCTAGGTTAGCATAATGTTTCAACAATATAATCCACATACAAATCATACTGGAGTTTTTATTTGACGTTATAGAACCATCACAACAAACCATACTGGAGTCCCTTACCACACATAACTTACCCATCACCACATTCTAAATCTCCAGAATATCCTCCCACATTTTCTTTTCCAATGACATCACAAGGCGCATGGAAATACAAAAACCACATAGAAAAATCCACCAGCACCACCTGCCTAATGACACCAGAAGTCTGTTAAAACAAAATCAATTTTCACTTTCAAAATAATTTTTGTCCCAATCTATAACTAGGCCACCTGAAAGACTGATAGAAGCAGAGAAAGTCCAGTCGAATTGCTATTACACCAAACAAATCAAAAATTGAGACTCCATATAAATTTCAAACATTGTCTCCAATACTTAGAACCAAGTCAACAAAATAATAGGGTAGAGATTTCAATAAAAACTACTCAAAAAGGTATCATCCATCCCCCGCATATTCCAAACAGAATCTTCATACTAAGTCACCCGTGAATATCCAAATTATATAACTAGAAGCAAACCTGGATGAACATATGCTTATTACCAGCGAGCTTCTAATTCCATTATTCTTTTAACCACCAGTTCATCCTCATAGTTCGCTGAACACCCAAGTAGCTCACCCATTTCCCAGGTAGCTTTCGCCTCTTCCATTATAATCTTGTTCCTATTTCGGAAATCACTTTCGATACGTGATCCCGTCGGGGGGATCCGTTCGACTGAGGAGAAACAGAAGTAGAGGAAAAGACGACTTAATTCCTCTAGATTGAAATAAAAGGTCGAGGGTATGAAAACGGCCTCGGAAAAAGTCATGGAGTCGCCACCAATTTTTTTTAGCTAGGTGTGATCGGCCACTTATTAAAACCGGTTTTACAAAAATTTTAAAATTAATTAAAACATTTTTTAAAACCAATTTCAATTCTGTGTTTTAAACCAGAGAAAATCGAAGAATCGGATTCGGGACTCGATTACGTGCGGGGAAGGATTAGCACCCCCACAACGCCCTTGAAAACGGTACCTTATTAATCGTGTGTTATCTCAAGTCTCGATAAAAAGTCGGTTTTAAATTTGGTATTTCAAATTAATTTTCAATTTCAAGAAAAATAACTCCATTTTTTAATTGAAAGTGATCCGGAATTTAATAATTCAATTTTTTTTTCTATATTCTCCAACAAACGTGGCAAATTATAGAAATTTTATTAGCACAAAAATTTTCCGAATCATTCTCATTTTAAAGAAGATATTCCGTTATTAATAATAATTGATGATATCCTCCCTAACAAACCCGGCAGAAAACTCATGAATTATTTTAACTTGGGAATATCTTTATTTTATTGAAAATCATTATCTTTTTCAAAACATTTTAAAACATATGAATATGAAAATGTGGCACATGAATAAAATGACATAGCAAAGTCTAGATAATATAATGCAATCTAAATAATGTGATATAATTTAAAAGGCATAACATATATTAAATGAAATGAGATATCTTAAGTATCATGATACTCTAAATGAAATGAATAAGATTTAAATGATATGGCAAATTTAAATGACATGGCATATCCTAAATAAGATAATCTAAATGACATGGAATATTATCTAAGTGACATGGAATATGAAACATTAAATAATGCTATCATGAAATATGCATGAAAATAAAACAACAAAATGCATGAACATGCTAAATAATGTGACAAAATAAAAAACATAGGATAGCATGAAACATTCAAAACCATATGACAAACAATTTAATACCAAAAATTATAAATCAAAATAATAACAAATATCATAAAAATTATCATAGGGAAAAAAATGTTATACAACATGCATGAATATGGAAAATGCAATGCATGAAATTGTATTTTTTCCTTTAATTAAGGAAATCCGTATATCTAAAAAGATATCCGGCTACCTTAGGAAAATATATCAAATTAAATCTTAAAAAATCAAAATACTTTTTGATTTGTTTGAAAACAATTTAAGGGACTTGAATAAATATTAAAACCTTAGCCAAAACCTTTGAAAATGGCTCTAATTTCCTAAGTTTAAAATCCCGGACTTGACCACCCTTAACCCGAGATTTATAAAATCATTTTTAAAGTTTAAAAAATACTTAGAAACTATCCTAAGACAGTAGCTAATGCTTCTAACCAACCCCCTCTAAATGCCTTAACCAAATTCAACAATTGTTTTTCTTTTGAATTCAAATCTGCCTCTACTGTCTGGTTTTGACACACGATTTTTAGCCTATTTTTAAAAATTCAAAAACATCTCAAAAAAATATTAGAGACTCAGAACATGTAAAAATACACGATAAAAAATTGGCCTAATTTTATGATTAAAGATGACTGCTCAGAAAAATCAGAAAAGTACGAGTACTAGATGAAAAACTGTTTTGCCAAAACATATTTTTTTGCCTTTGATAAAATCATTTAAAAATCAAAGTAAAAATGTTAGAGACTCTCCTAAAGACCCACAAACAGTAGCTAACCCTTTTAAAAAGTTAGACAAAAATTGGCTAAAGTAAAAAAAAATCACAAAGGTAGAATAATCAATTTGACAACCCTTTAATTTTCCACAAGTATTCTCAAGTGAGCATGACTTTGAGCCATTGATTGGCTTAAGTCATAAATCATGTGGCATGACATGAAATGCATGAAAATATAGCAAAGTGAATGCATGAAATGCATGGTTTAAAGCCTAAGTGATATGGAAAATGCATGGCATAAATAACCTAAATGCCTAGCATGAGTTTGCATGGCAATAAATGCTATCCTAACTTAACATGCATGAACTAGTGTCTAAATTACATGGCAAATGACATGAAATAATGAAAATGACCTAGTGCCTAAATGACATGGGAAATGACATGGCATATGAAAATGGCCTAATGTTTAAATGTCAAGGAAAAACAACATAGCATATGAAATAGCCTAATGCTTAAATGACATGTAAAATGACATGGAATAATAAAAATGGCCTAAAGCTAAATGACATGTGAAATGACATGGCATATGAAAATGGCCTAATGTCTAAATGTCATGGAAAAATAACATGGCATATGAAAATGGCCTAAAGCTAAATGACATGTAAAATGACATAGAATAATAAAATGACCTAAACTTAAATGACATGGAATAATAAAAATGGCCAAAAGCTAAATGACATGTGAAATGACATGGCGTTTGAAAATGGCCTAATGTCTAAATAAATTGGAAAAATAACATGGCATATGAAAATGGCCTAATGCTTAAAGAAAATACACATGGCCGAATGGCCTAGGAACCAAAGTGTTGTGAGAAATGTCATGTAAAATGACCTAACTAAATGCTATGGAAGATGATATGAAAAATGGAAATGGCCTAAACTATATGATAATAGCCCCGAGATGCAAAAATATGACATAAGTCAAAAAAACAAGATGGTTAGCAAGAATATAAATATACATAAAGATAAACAATAATAGAAATAAGCATGTTAAAGTAAGCAAATAAATAACAAAGAGATGAGCTCCATGGTTGGTACATTGGACAAAGCCCCCTAACCATTATCTCTTGATTTTCATCAAGGTCATGAAGCCTTTCCAATCTCAAAATCATAAAAAATAACTAAGATAAGAAAAAAATATATGGAGATGAGCTCCATGTTATATTGGACAAAGCCTACCCTAACCATTATCACTTGATTTTCATCAAGATCATGAAGCCTAACCATTGTTTTATTTATTTTTTGAAAAGCAAGAACAACAAGAAAGATGTAAAAAAAAAATGGTAGGAAATCACATGGAAAACAAGAAATAAAGCATGAGGAAGAAGAAGAAAAAATGTAGTAGCAATGGTAGAATGGCTACCTTAACAAAAGCTTTTCTTCCTTTCTTTCAAAAACCTTTTTTTTCTCAATTAGCTACTGACCTCCCCTCTCAAATGCTCAGCCACTTCAGGAAAAATAAAACATTCCCCCCCTCTCTTAGCCTTGGCCAAATGGCCCCTCCACCATAGGATGGATTTTTGCACTTTTTCTCCTCCAATCTTGGCCCTTAGATTAAGATATTTTCATGACAACATAAAAATATGATCTTGCCAATTGATAGCAGCCCTTAAGATGTGTACTCAAACCTTGTAATAACCTTAGCCCTTAGATGAAAAAGAGGACCAATCCCATGCACTCTCTTGCTTGGCCCTTTGAGTGCTTACCCTTGGATGAGTTGTGCTCTTCCATTCTTGGTCATTGGATGAGGACAACATAAAAATGACATCTTGTAGATTAAATCCAGCCCTTAACATGTGTACTCAGCCCTTGTAGATGGCCTAAGCCATTGGATGAAAAGAGACAATCCCATGCACTCCCTTGCTTCACCGAATGGATGCCCACCTTTGGATGAATTGTGCTCATCTTTTTTCTTCCATTCTTGGTCATTAGATAAGGGTTTTTTCATGACAAATAAAAATGTCATCTTGGCATTTAAACTTGGCCATTAGATGGTGCATTCAACTTTTCTACAAGGCACCTAAGCCATTGGATGAAGGGGGGACCATTTGCAAGGTACTAGTGGTAGCATGTTAGCTTGATAGTGAATAAGGAATTAAATTGATTAATCTTCCTTCTTTTCTTCTATGCTGGCTGATCAAAGGAGGTAAAATCCCAGCAATTCCTTCTTCTTTCATATTTTTCTTAAATACAAATTTGCCTTTTTCGGTTTCTTTGGTAAAATGACTTTTTTGACCCCCAAACCTAAATAAATAGCAAACGGACTCCAAATTCAAAATTTCTTTTTTTTCAATACTTTTGAAATAATAAAAAATTGAATCCTGGAAGTTTTCAAAATTTTTCAAGTTCATTTACTATTTATTTCGGATTTATTTCCAAAATTGCCCCTTTTATGCACCCGAACTTTCACCAATTTTAGACGAGCTCCAAATCCCAATTTTTCTTCACCAATCTATTCCAAATAATTTAAAAGTGTGATCTGAAAGTTTTCATAGTTTTTGGAGCTCATTTACTATTTTTTCAGGATTTATCCTTTCAAATTTCTGCATAGTGGACCCTGGATTTGGCCATTTTGCAAACGAACTCCGAATCAAGATTTTCTTTCACCAATATCTTCAAAATAATTTAAGAATGAGATCTGCAAATTTTCATAATTTTTGGAGCTCATTTACTATTTTTTTCAGGATTTGTCCTTTTGGATTTTTGCATAGTGGACCCGGGATTTGGCCATTTTGCAAACGAACTCCGAATCAAGATTAATTTTGCCAATCTCTTCGAAATGATTTAAGAATGAGATCTGCAAATTTTCAAAATTTTTGGAGTTCATTTGCTATTTTTTCCAAAATTTTCAATTTTGCCCTTTTGCCTTCGAAGCCCGATTTTGCTCAAAACAAGTCCAATTTTCAGATTTTCTTCAAACTGAGCCTTGAGCTATCTTTGTTTAATCACTCCTCATCAATTAGGGGCTTTAGTCTTACCGAATTGTGCCATTTCTGTAATTCTTCCAAATTTCATCGAAATCCACCAAAAACCCTAATTCTCGATTTTCTTCCGAATTGACTTTTCTTTAGTTTTTCCTTCAAGTAGCTTCTCCATTACCCGTTGTAGACACCTAATTTTGTCCGGACTACTAAAACAAGTATGTTTTCTTCCTAAATTAATGTTTCAGAATGTAAAAAGACTTTTTTCATCCTGTAGGTGATACTCTGAGACTTAGTCTAAGAAGGCGAGCATAAAAAGTCAAACTTGAAAAAGTCAACCCTGAAAAGTCAATCCTAAAAAGTGAACTATTAAAAAAGTCAACCCACTTTCAAAATCAAGATTTGAAGTTCAATTCAAAAATGGCGAAAGAATTTTGATAATCCGAGGTATACATTAAAAGATATGGAGTTCGGAAGTTGGGTTACGGAGATTGAGTAGAAAGAAAACCCTAGTCCGGGAAATTTGGGAAAAAGTGCTTAAACGATCAAATTGGTCAAAATTGAAGGTTCCAAATGAAAGATAAGCACTGACTACGGGTAATGGAGAAGCTACTTGGAAGAAAAACTGAAAGAAAAGTCAATTTGGAAGAAAACCGAGAATTAGGGTTTTTGGTGAATTTCGGTAAAATTTGGAAGAATTACAGAAATGACCCAATTTGATTAGACTAAAGTCCTAATTGATGAGGAGTGATTAAACAAGGATAGCCCAAGGCTCAGTTTGAAGAAAATCTGAAAATCAGACTTGTTTTGAGCAAAACCGGGTTTCGGAGGCAAAAGGGCAAAATTGAAAATTTTGGGAAAAATAGCAAATGAAGTCCAAAAATTCTGAAAAATTTCAGATCTCATTCTTAAATAATTTAGAATAGATTGGCGAAAGAAAATCCAGATTCGGAGTTCGTTTGCAAAATGGCCAAATCTCAGGTCCCCGATGCAGAAATTCAAGAAGATAAATCCCGAAAAAATAGCAAATGAACTCCAAAAATTCTGAAAATTTTCAGATCTCATTCTTAAATTATTTGGAAGAGATTGGCAAAATATTTTCAGATTCGGAGTTCGTTTGCAAAATGGCCAAATCCCGGGCCCACTATGAAGTAATTCAAGCAGATAAATCCCGAAAAAAAATACCAAATGAGTTCCAAATTTTTTGAAAACTTCCATATAATACTTTTAAATTATTTGGAAGATATTGGTGAAGAAAAATTTGTATTTGGAGCTCGTTTCAAAAATGGTAAAGTTTGGGAGGACAAAAGGGTAATTTTGGAAGAAGAACTCCAAATAAATAGCAAACGGGCTCGAAATTTTTTGAAAACCTTCAGAATTAAATTTTTTATTATTTTGAAAGTATTAGAAAAATAAAATTTGAATTTAGAGTCCATTTTCTATTTATTTAAGTTCGGGAGGCAAAAAGATTATTTTATCCAAAAAACCGGAAAGGGCTTTTCTTGCCTTTTGAAAAAAATGGAGATTAGGCTAGAAGATGAGGGTCAGCCGGCCAAGGCCCAAAGGTGGGAAAATATTTTCTGATTTTTAATCAAAAGGCCAACAATGAAGAGGAAGGTAGTTATTTTTTGATAAAGCCTTTGTAATTAAGTCACATGGACCAATACATGAAGAGGGAGAATGTCAACATAATGGCTTAAGATTCTTGAACAGCTATAAATGTGGATAGTTGATTACCTAATCTAAGGGTGATAATTTCACATTTTAAACATCTTGGATCAATAGCCGTTGGATCAGAATTGGTTGAAGAAAAAATGACAACATCCTAGCAAAATAAGGCCATTCGGCCACTACAAGGGAGAGGGGGTCTCCCTTTCATTTTCACTCTCTATTCACTCTTGTTTGGATGATTTCTCTCCATTGTTGAAAGGCAAAAAGAAAAGTTTAGAAAAGAAAATAAAGTTAGAAGAGAACAAGCTTGCAATATAGCTTCTAGAGGTTGCTTTAAGCACCATACTCTTGCACTTTCCTTGATTTTCTGTTCTTGATTTGTTGTTTTGATTACTATTTTGGTGAGTTTATTTTGATTTTTCTTTTTAAAATAAATGTTTTTAATATTCTTCTTCAAGTTCTTTTATATTTCTTTGAAAAAAGCTTTGAGAAATTTTTTTATGACTTAGAGGGGTGGCCGAATGGCTTTTTTTTTTTTTTTTTTTTTTTTTTTTTTTTAATGTAGTTGCTGTTTTGTTTTTTATTTCATGTTATTAGTGATATTTAACAAGTTTTGATGCTTTAAATATTCTTCAAAGACATAAACATGAAGCTTGTTTGGCTTTAGTTGCTTGCTTGTTTCCATTTTTGAGTCTATTATCTTGTTATCATGTTTATTTTACTTGTCTTGCATTTTTGATTTTCTATTTTTCAAAATGTTTAAGTTTGTTTATGTTTTACATTTTGTTATTCCATGTGTTTGTGAAATTGCCTATTGATTTTCATGCCTTTACTTTATATTTGCATGATTTGAGTATTATTCTTTAATCTTGCATGTTAGTATATCATGTGTTTATGAAAATGCCATGCTCATTTTAAAGTATGGGACCATTTGGCTACCCCTCTCTTTTAAGCTTTGTGTGTGCATTTTTGTTATGCTAGTTGATAGGTTTGCATTTTCATGATATTTGATTGTGTATTTTGTTTAAGCATGCTATATATGTTTGTGTTATTGCCATGCATTCTTTAGGTTTAGGTTTTGCTTGTATTGCCATGCATATTCATGCATTTTAGGCCTAGGTTGCATTAAATGCCATGCAAGTTCATTTAGGTCTAGGTCATTTTATTGATGCCATGCATTTTTCATGTAATTTCGGTTTTAAATCATGCATTTCATGCATCATATTTGCTGTATTTTCATGCATTTCATGTCCTTGCCACATGATTTATGACTTAGACCAATCAATGGTTCAAAGTCATGCTCATTATGAGCATACTTGTGGAAAATTAAAGAGTTGTCAAATTGATTATTTTACCTTTGTGATTTTTTTTATTAGCCAAATTTTTTGTCTAACTTTTCAAAAGTTTTAGCTACTGTTTGTGAGTCTTTAGGAGAGTCTCTAACATTTTTACTTTCATTTTAAAATGATTTTATCAAAAGCAAAAAAATGTGTTTTGGCAAAACAGTTTTTTCACCCGTACTCATACTTTCCCGATTTTTTTGGGCAGTCATCTTTAATCAGAAAATTAAGTTAATTTTTTCCCGTGTATTTTTACATGTCCTGAGTCTCCAGTAATTTTTTATTTTATATTTTTTTGAATTTGTAAAAATAGGGTAAAAATCGTGCTTTAAAATTGGATAGTAGAGGCGGAATTGAATTTGAAGGAAAATCATTTTTCTGTTTTGGTCAAGTTACTTAGAGGGGGCTAATTAGGAAGTTTAGCTACTGACTTAGGGTAGTTTCTAAGCCTTTTTAAACTCTAAAATTGATTTTTTAAATCTCGGGTTAAGGGTGGTCAAGTCCGGGATTTTAAACTTAGGAAATTAGAGCCATTTAAAAAAAGGTTTAGTTAAGTTTTTATTAACCTAAGCTTTTAAAAATTGTTTTCAAACAATCACAAAGTATTTTGGTTTTAGAATAGTTAATTTGATATATTTTCCTAAGGTAGTCGGATATCTTTTTAGATATATGGATTTACTTAATTAAAGGAAAAAATACATTCTCATGCATTGCATTTTCCATATTCATGCATACTATATAATATGTGATTTTTGCTATGTTAATTTTTATGATGGTGTTATTATCTTTGATATAAATTTTTGATATTATATTAATTGTTATATGGTTTTGAATATTTCATGATATCCTATGCTTTTTATTTAGTTATTTTTTTCATATTATTTAGCATATACTATGTTCATGCATTATTATTTTTATTTTTATTTTCATGCATATTATAGATAGCATTATTTTATGTTTCATGTCATTTAGATTATATGCCATATCATTTATATTTGCTATGTCATTTAAATCATTTCATTTCATATAGAATATATTATGTTACCTAGGTTATTTCATTTCATGTAGAATATATCACGTTACCTAGGTCATTTCATTTCATTTAGAATATATCATATAATTTAGGATATTTTATTTCATTTAGAATATGCTAAGACCTTTAAATTATATCATACCATTTAGGTTGCATTACATTATTTAGACTTTGCTATGTCATTTTATTTATGTCACACATATTCATATTCATATTTTTAAAATATTTTGAAAAAGGTAATGATTTTCAATGAAATAAAGATATTCCCAAGTTAAAATAATTCATGAGTTCTCTGCCGGGTTTGTTGGGGAGGATATCATCAATTATCATTAATAACGGAATATCTTCTTTAAAACGAGAATGGTTCGGAAATTTTTTCAAAATAATAACAATTTCTATATTTTGCCATGCTTGTTGAAAAATATAGGCAAATTTTGAATTAATAAATTCCGGATCATTTTCAATTAAAAGATGGAATTCTTCTTCTTTAAATTGGGAATTAACTTGAAATACCAAATTAAAAATTGACTTTTTTACCGAGACTTGAGATAACACACGATTAATAAGGTATCATTTTATACGGACGTTGTAGGGGTGCTAATCCTTCCCCACACGTAACCGAGTCCCGAACCCGCTTCTTTGATTTCTCTGGTTTAAAACGCAGACTTGAAATTGGTTTTAGAAAAATGTTTTAATTAATTTTAAAATGTTTTATAAAACCGGTTTTAATAGGTGGCCGATCACACCTAGCCAAAAAAGATTGGTTGTGACTCCATGTCTTTTTCAAGGTTATTTTCAAAACCTTTGTTTTTCTAGAGGAATTAAGTCGATTTTTTCTCGGTTTTTTTTAATGTCACGCTTAACGAATAATAAAGTCTAGCGATGAGACTTGTTATTTTTTAGGTTGCGACAGCTTGGCGACTCCACTGGGGAAATCAGAGAGTCAGGCCTAGAATTAGTCATATGTTATCAAAGTCTCAGTTTTGTTGGTTTAATTGGTATTTAATTTTAATTCCCATATTTTTTTTAAAATAAGGAGAATTTTGAAAATAATAAAATATTTTTAAATATGTCCATACTCATGTGCATGCATTTTATTGTTCTCTAGTTATTTAAGGTTGTATATTATAATTTCTCGTTGGTTAATGCATTACACTATTCTTGAATATTCTTTTAATAAATTGCTAGAGCATTTAGAATAAGGTTTGTAGAATAGGTGGTGAATGGTTTGTTGTTCCTCCACACACACCACACATGCATTTGCATATCATGAGCCCTATACCCGGGTTTCGTCCTTTTAGGTGGGAGCAAAGTAACTAAGCCTTGGTGATTAACAATCCGCATGGGCTAGTGAAACAATTTCGGAGTACTAAATTACCTAAGCCTTCGTGATTAACAATCCACATGGGCTAGAGAAATAGACTCTAACGAATTGAACTCGCTTTTATTGGGGTGCCTTACTAGCCTTCACCGGCGACAGTGAGGAGCAATTCGAGGCCTTTAGAACCAATTCACCCTCATATAGTGAACCTAGGCGAAGCCATGCTGGATTTTTGTTAGATATATCGAAGATAGGAACACATAGAGGGACATTTCTAAACCTTTTGTCACCTATTTTACACTCTGAATAAGTGTTGTAGATCGGGCAACGATGTACGTACATTGCCCGTAATAAATGTGATAATCCGCCCCAAAGGCATTGTGATACCTATATAAGTAGATATTGTTAGGGCAAGTGTTCACTAACATTTTGAAATTCAAAATACAAACATTCTTATTCAAACATTTTTGCATTTTGCACATTTCATGCATGTGTGAATAGAGCATGTATATTTATGGTTGTATTGTTGATCTCATTTTTTGCAATAAATGAATGGTAATAATAATCTTATTTGATGATTTCATAAAACCGGTAGTGTTACATGAACATTTGGATATTGTACCATAGAAGGATCCACTACCCCGAAATTCTTTTGAAAATAATATGATTGGTTTTTCATAGAGAAAACATGTTTCAAAAAATCATAGATTAAATTTGGAGGCAAATCTTGCATAATGAGATTTTTGAATAATCAAGATTTAGGTCTCACCAATTTCGTGTAATCATTGGTTAACGTCTTTGTGTATACCTTTGTGTTAATTCATTTATTCTTTGCATGTATCATTTTGGCATCATGTTACATTCCTAACATGCATGGTTACTCATTATAGAATACATTTGTGATGTATATGGCCATTCTTTGTACCTACCTTTGTGTTAATTCATTTATTCTTTGCATGTATCATTTTGACATCATGTTACAGTCATAGCATGCATGGTCATTCATTGTAGAATACGTTTATGACATGCATGGTCATTATTTGCATATACCTATGCATCAATTATTCATTTTTTAGATGCATCATGTTGGCATTAGATTGCATCCATGGCATACCTAGTCACCATATTTTCTCTATATATGTTCATGCATTAATCATCAGAATATTCATGCATATAGGAATAGAGCATGTACATTCTAATTGTATTCTTAATTTCATGACATTTTCATTTGCATGAAAGGGGTTCGAGTTATGAGGAAATAATTGGAGGGACGATTGGGTGCTTTGGAACGAAATCAAGAGGAATTTGGACATGAAATCCAGGAAGTGAAAGAACAACTCGCTAAATTGATGAAAATAGTTGAGGATATGGGTAAGAGTAAGGGGGAACTTTCTCAGGGTTCTGCATCGCTTCGGATCAACCAAAACCATTAGGTCCAGAACATACAATCCTTGCTGGATCTTGCACTTGTCAATGCCACAAAGGTGGCAAACCTGATGAAATTGTGGACAAGATCGTGAAAATGATTAAACCCGAGAGCCTGATACCAAGGATAGAAACCTCAGATCCCAAACAGTCCCTGCAATTGGTCCTAGGTCCAAACCAGTATCCTTACCCTACTATGGCCCAATTATCTACTAGGATGATCACTACGGGACCCCTGAATCCTACTCCATTACAACCAATTGGCAGTTCGTATTGCTTCCCTCATCAATCACCTTATCCAGCATCTGGGATAGGAACCTCGAGCTATGTACAACCTCCAAAGGCCCCGTGTCCAAATCCATACCCTTGCCTTGTTATTCCACCATCTCCCCATGTAAACACTCTAGTTCGAACCTTAGTGCCATCGCCAAGTGCCCCAACTCCTAGGCTCTGTGTGACTAAGAAACAACCCCAGGATAAGACCGAAAGGCATTTTGATCTCCTTCCAATCAGCTATCAAGAGCTTTTCCCAATGTTGGTCCAAAATCACCTGGTTGCCTATGTGCCATTGAAACCCCTGTCACCACCATACCCAAAGTGGTATAATTCGAATGCAAGATGTGATTATCACTGTGGAACTATTGGGCATAGCATTGAGCACTGCAATGCACTCAAGAACAAAGTACAATCCCTTATAGACGCCAAGTGGTTGGATCGAACGACACTGATTGACAGAGGACTAGAAAAAGGTGATTAGGATTGGGAGATCTACAATAATGATGTAGAAGGACTTCGATCTGATATGATGTAGTAGGATTTCACTTTTTCAGTAGCCGCGTCTTATAGCCTTAGGATGCTAGGAAAAATAAAGTGCTTGTAAAAGACAGTTTTAACCACTGCTCAGATTTTGTAAACATGGTTTATACCATTGTGAACATTGATATGGGAATGAATTGGTTGTGCTTCAAATTTATGAGATGTTGATGATTAAGTTCCTCCGATTCTTATTTCCTCCATGATATCTTCCCCTTTGCATTTTGCATCCGATCAATTATTTGTCATACCATACTTTCATACATGCATCTTGGTAGCATCAGGTGGTATTCGTGACAAACATAGTCAACATGATTTTCTTGCTATATACTCTGTGTCAATCATTCATTGATTACATGCATCATATTTGACATCATGTTGCATTCATAGTATATATGATCATTCATTAGGAAATACACTGAAATGTACATGGTCATTCATTGCATATATCTATGCGTTATTGTCTATTATTTACTTATATCATGTTGGCATCGTGATTGCATTTGCTACATACATGGTCAGCATGTCTCTACTGTACATGTCCATACATCATATTGTTTAGGCTTCACGTGCATCAAATTGTATTCATGACTCTTCATCATGACATACATTTGGGGAAATAAAACAAAAGTTGGCTTGGCTTCAAGAGTCTTTGAAAGAATTTCCATTTCAAATAAGAGGTATAAGAAGTACTGAGTACCCTTTTAATATAGGCTAGAGCTATGGAGAATGAACAAGCTGCCCGAATGGAAAGAATGAAAAGGGCACATGAAGAATTGCGAGAATAACTGGAAAAGTCTCAAGCAGAATCTAAGGATCAGATGACTAAATTGATAGAGCTGATGTCCGTCGTAATCAAGGGAAAGGGATACACTGAAAACTTGGCCGCCAGAGAAGGGTTAGAGGCACAAGAGGGTCAGAGTGAGATCATGATGTTAAATGGCCAGAATACAGTTAATCCCAGCAACATTCTGAATTTAGATGATCCAGCTAAACAAGCAAAACTGAAGATGGTTGAGTCGAACGAGGCTGAGTTGGCAGATTCCCAAGGGAAATATCAGTTGCTAGATGAAAGGCTCCGGGTAGTAGAAAATATAGACGTATTCGGGAGTGTGGATGCGAAAGAATGATGCTTGGTCCTCAATTTAGTCATTCCTCCTAAATTCAAGGTCCCTGACTTTGTGAAATATGACGAGACAACCGATCCATCAACCCATATCACCATGTTCTGCTGAAAGATGGCAAGTCGAATAGATAATGATAAGCTTTTGATTCACTGCTTTCAGGATAGCCTCAGTGGGTTCGCAATTAGGTGGTATAGTCAGTTGAGCAAGGATCAGATTCGCTCTTGGAATGATTTGGCCAGGGCTTTTCTAAACCAGTACAAGCATGTGATCGACATGACACCTGACTGTCTCACCTTCCAAAATAGGGAGAAAAAGGTTACTGAGAGCTTCAAAGAGTATGCTCAGAGGTGGAGGAACATGGCCACCCAAGTACAACCGCCCTTAACTCGGAAAAACCACTATCCTTTTTGTGAATACACTACAGGCCCCATACTACGATAGACTTGTTGGCAACACCACGAAATGATTGAAAATGATTGAAAATGCTATCAAGGTTGGGAAACTTGAAGGAGGTAAAACATTTAATGCAGAGAGAAATAGGACGCACAAAAAGAAAGAGAAAGATGTCCAAGCCATGGGAGACTTTGCCCCGTATATTCTGGCTACTTCATACCAACCACCCTGTCCTTCTATGAACTATGTACCCCAGGGTTCATACTTATACCCAATGGCTTCTCAGAATCCAGTAAATTTTCAACCTTTTGTCAGTCAGAGGAAATCGAAGAATATCCAAAAAAGAGATCAGTTTGAGCCACTCCCCATGTCTTACTTTGAACTATTGCCCTAGTTGGTCGAAGAGCAACTCCTCACAAAAGTTCCAGTGGAGCCTATCCAACCCCCATATCTGAGCTGGTATGAAAAGAATGCTTATTGTGATTATCATTCTAGGATTCGGGGATATTCCACGAAAAATTGCCTATGTTTGAAATGAAAGGTTCAATCACTCATCAAAAAAGGGCAGTTAGATGTGGGCAAGAAACAAAGGTCAGACAGCATGGAGAATCTACTGAATGGGAATGATAAGACCATTGTGGATGTCATAATGGAAGAAGTAGATGGAAAGGTCGAAAAGAGTACCGAGGAATAACCAGTTTGAATTAGCGAGAACATGTCAATGGGGAGTTTTTATGCATGTAGTTTCATACCTCATGATGAAAACACTTGTCTTATGGTGACATTCATATGAATTAAATGAATTTTGAATTTTAAATGCTATGTGTTTGTTGTGTTTTAACAATAATTTGAATTTGCAAAAAAAAAAAAAAAAGCATTAAGGAAGTTTTAATAATGGACAGTCTCGAGAATATTGATGATCATTGTTAGAAATGATCCAATACTCTTTCCCCTCTCTTTTGGGCTTCTCTATGCCTAAACCCCTTGAATCAAGAACACTTGAAAGACCTAATGCTTCAAGGAATATGAATAATTAAACTTCATAAATATTGTCATCACAGAATAAGCAAAGATGTAAATCCTAGTCTAGGCTATGAACAAGGGAATGAACTTTTTGAAAATTTTTCGAATTCCTTGAAATTCAAACAAATGAGACATTCTTTCAAGAATTTAGATCATGGTAATTTGGTGTGTGTCAAGATTGTGCTAAAACCATTCATGACCTTTACCAATAACCACAAAACATTAATTGCCCAAACATCACTTCGTGATTGACACCCAGTGGCACAATGATTAAACTAGATTATCCCATGTCCCAGAGAAAACCCATTTTTGGGTCATATTTTCCTTGTCTCTTCAAAGAACTAAGATTTGAAACTCAACCTTTTCAAAATAGACCTAGACTTGCTATGTTCCTCGTTGATATAAATTCTCATGGTTAATCAAAATTGGGGCATCATATGTGGAAATGATGGTTATATGGTGAAAAAGGATGAGACTAACGCATGAATCATTGGGGCATGCGATTAAGAAAAAGAACAAATTGGGATATCATGCATATAAGAATTCAGATTTTTCCAAAGTGTAAAATGAAATTTCGATTATCTATTTCCCCTGAGGATTGCTTTTCAATGAGAATATTTGTGCTTGATATGATGAATGACCATCTTTCATATCCCTTTCACAAGAAAAAATTATCCATAGTCATCCCTTTTGAGCCAAAAGATATCTTTCTTCTTGGAACCTTGATCAAGGATCACCCTCTACACTGGTGGGCAAATGCGAGGAATGATCTTCTCAAAGGTCACAAAAAAATGAGTCTTAGCTCAAAGACAGATACAAAGAAAATGGAGCCCCGAATAAATATGGGCTCACTCTGTCAAAAGGAAAAGATGGCGAAATGGAGGCCAAGAACAAAACAAAAGAAAAACACACAAAAAAAGTGTGTGAAAAAGCGATGACGAAATGGAAGCAAAAAAAAAAAAAAAGCAAGGAAGAAAAAGGGCAAAAGTAAAAAAAGAATGAAAAGTCCAAAAAGAGATAAATGCTTCAAAAAGGGAATTCTCCTCCAGAATTGATCCGTGATCTGATTACCCTTAAACATAGATTTTGGGCCTATTTATCCTTTTTTTCTGAACCCTGAGTCATGGCTTACGTTACGTGCTTTAAAAGTCCATTGTGATCAAGCATGAATATTCAACTTGAAGGGTTTTTCCTCAGATTTTATCCCACCTCATCGAATTTTCATTTCACTAAGGAAGAATTTAGAATTCTTAAAGTGCATGGAAAAAAGAAAAAAATTGGAGAGAATGAGACTCTAGGGTGAAAACCCAAAAACGGGCGATCTAAAGTAAAATGGAAATTTTTGATGCCATCTATGATAGTACCGATACCATAAAAGAAAAGATCATCTTAAAGAAGTGGTCATCGAGGAACATCTAGGAATTCCTGAACCTCCCAAAGTGTCAACTCTCATTTGGATAATTGATTTCAAAAACTGGAACTTTTTTTTCTCCAAAATCAACTTTTCAGTTTAAACATCCCAGCCAATCTTGACGCTTGTCAAAATACCTTGATATGGAAACTAAAAGAATGTTGAATTTGTTTGGTTCTCAATGAATTCATGATTTATAAAACCTGTTCCATTTGTGAGCTTAGAAGGGACATACATTTTTTGTTGTAAAGTTTTCCTGAAAAAACCAAAACTATGTTGTACCAAGCCTTGTCAATTCAAGTTGAAAAACCTAAATTGACACTTAGGAAAATTTCTAACAGTGATCATCAGTCTTCAAAAGACCTGTACATTACACACTGTGGGGTTAAATTTTTTGACTCAGAAGTTTTCATTAAATAAGCAAAATTGTTATTTTTTAAACCCATTTTTGATGTTGTCGTGAGAGAAGAGTTTTTCTAATCCAAAGGTGTGAAATTACTAGGGATAACCTTGACTTCCAAATATGAGAAGAAGAAATAAAACTCAGCAAGCAGATTTCAGTTGATAAGAGTTTGAAAACTGTTGGGGCAAAAAAGAATAGCCAAAGATTGAAAAAGGAGTTGAAAATATACTCTGTTTTGAAGAGGAAAAATGAATGGGAAAGGCTAAGCCAAAGTCTAGAAACACGATTGGTGGCATTTGCATTATTCATGAACACTCATCTCTCTATTAAGCTTTGCATCTGCACCGTGTCAGCAAGCATTTGCATCATTCATGGATATTTGCATTTGCACTATTCCATGAGCATCTGCATTCTACCTTTACAAGTACATCCTTCATAAATATTTGCATTCGCATCATCTCAAGCAAGTGCATCATTTCTAGGATTGTCGCATCTTTATTTTAGCTACAATTACATCATTCATGAACCACTTACATGAACATGATTTGTAGGGACATCTGCATCTGTATCAATCCAAGACATTTGCATTTACACCATCAAGCATTTGCATCCTCTATCAAATCCTTCAGGTTAATTTCCAGGCCATTTCAATTTCTGGTTTCATCCAGATCTTTTTCTAGTTTCACCCATGTTTTTCAATTTCTGGTTTTATCCAGATGTTTTTCAAATTTCTGGTTTCACCCATGTTTTTCAATTTTTGGTTTCATCCAGATCTTTTTCAAATTTTTGGTTTCACCCATGTCTTTTTAATCTCTGGTTTCATCCAGATCTTTTTCAAATTTCTGGTTTCACCCGTGCCTTTTTAATCTCTGGTTTCATCTAGATCTTTTTCTGGTTTCACCCATGTTTTTCAATTTCTGGTTTCATCCAGATATTTTTCAAATTTCTGGTTTCACCCATGTTTTTTTAATTTCTGGTTTCATCCAGATCTTTTTCAAATTTTTGGTTTCACCCATGTTTTTCAATTTCTGGTTTCATCCAGATCCTTTTCTGGTTTCAGCCATGTTTTTCAATTGTTGGTTCCATCCAGATCATTTTCAAATTTTTGGTTTCACCCATGCTTTTCAATTTCTGGTTTCATCCAGATCTTTTTCAAATCTCTGGTTTTACCCATGTCATTTCAATCCCTGGTTTCATCCAGATCTTTTTCAATTTTCCGTTTCACCCCTACTAGTAAGGTTAGAACAATACAAGATAAGACCTCGAGACCATCGTCGAGGTCTTTTCTTCTCTTGCAAATCGAACCCGTTTCCTTAAGACGGGTCAAGCCTTGATTAGTTAAGGAATTCAATTTAAGGACAATATCTTCTATTTATAGCTTTTTTTCAAAAAAGAAAAAAAGAAAAAAAGAAACCCCCTTTCCATTCTCTTCACAATGTGATTTCACTAACCGGACAAAATTAGTGTTTGTTTATCTTTGCCTGATTCTTGATTCTCAGCAATAGCCAAAGAGAGGCAGTTGTAGACACCTAATTTTGTCCGGACCATTAAAACAAGTATATTTTCTTCCTAAATTGATGTTTCAGAATGCAAAAGGACTTTTTTCATCCTGCAGGTGATACTCTGAGACTTAGTCTAAGAAGGAGAGCATAAAAAGTCAAACTTGAAAAAATAACCCCGAAAAGTCAACCCCAAAAAGTCAACTACTAAAAAAGTCAACCCATTTTCAATATCAAGATTTGAAGTTCAATTGAAAAATGGCGAAAGAATTTTGATAATCCGAGGTCTACATTGAAAGATATGGAGTTCGAAAGTTGGGTTACGGAGATTCAATAGAAAGGAAACCTTAGTCCGAGAAATTTGGGGAAAAGTGCTTAAACTATCAAATTGGCCGAAATTGAAGGTTCCAAATAAAAAATAAGCATTGACTACGGGTAATGGAGAAGCTACTTGAAAGAAAAACTGAAAGAAAAGTCAATTCGGAAGAAAACCGAGAATTAGGGTTTTTGGTGGATTTCGGTAAAATTTGGAAGAATTACAGAAATGCCCTGATTTGGTAAGACTAAAGTCCCTAATTGATGAGGATTGATTAAACAAGGATAGCTCAAGGCTCAGTTTGAAAAAAATCTAAAAATCAGACTTGTTTTGAGCAAAATCGGTCTCGGAGGTAAAAGGACAAAATTGGAAATTTTGGGAAAAATAGAAAATGAACTCAAAAAGATTCTGAAAAATTGTAGATCTCATTCTTAAATCATTTCGATGAGATTGGAGAAAGAAAATCCAGATTCGGAGTTCGTTTGCAAAATGGCCAAATCCCGGGTCCCCTACGTAGAAATTCAAGAAGATAAATCCCAGGAAAATAGCAAATGAACTCCAAAAATTCTGAAAATTTTCAGATCTCATTACTAAATTATTTGGAAGATATTTTCAAAATAAAATCCAGATTCGGAGTTCGTTTGCAAAATGGCCAAATCCCGAGCCCACTATGTAGTAATTCAAGCAGATAAATCCCAAAAAAATACCAAATGAGTTCCAAATTTTTTGAAAACTTCTAGATCATACTTTTAAATTATTTGGAAGAGATTGGTGAAGAAAAATTTGGATTTGGAGCTCGTTTAAAAAATGGTAAAGTTTGGAAGCACAAAAAGGCAATTTTGGAAGAAAAATCCAAATAAATAGCAAATGGGCTCAAAAAATTTTGAAAACCTCCAGAATTCAATTTTTTATTATTTTGAATGTATTGAAAAAGAAAATTTTAATTTGGAGTCCGTTTGCTATTTATTTATGTTCGGGGGGCAAAAAGGTTATTTTACCCAAGAAACCGGAAATGGCTTTTCTTGCCTTTTGAAAAAAATGTAGATTGGGCTGGAAGATTAGGGTTAGCTGGCCAAGGCGCAAGGGTGGGCAAATAGTTTTTTATTTTTAATCAAAAGGCCAACAATGAAGAGGAAGGTAGTTATTTTTGGATCAAGCCTTTGTAATTAAGCCACATGGACCAATGCATGAAGAGGGAGAATGTCAACATAATGGCTTAATATTCTTTAACAGCTGTAATTATGGATAGCTGATTACCTAATCTAAGGGTGATAATTTCACATTTTAAACATTTTGGATAAATAGCCTTTGGATCAAAATTGGTTGAAGAAAAAATGACAACATCCTAGCAAAATAAGGCCATTCGGCCACTACAAGGGAGAGGGGGTCTCTCTTTCATTTTCACTCTCTATTCACTCTTGTTTGGCTGATTTCTCTCCATTGTTGAAAGGCAAAAAGTAAAGTTTAGAAAAGAAAAGAAAGTTAGAAGAGAAAAAGCTTGCAATATAGCTTCTAGAGGTTGCTTTAAGCACCATACTCTTGCACTTTCCTTGATTTTATATTCTTGATTTGTTGTTTTGATTACTATTTTGGTGAGTTTCTTTTGATTTTTCTTTTTAAAATAAGTGTTTTTAATATTCTTCTTCAAGTTCTTCATTATACTTTCTTGAAAAAAGCTTTGAGAAATTTTTTTTTCATGACTTAGAGGGGTGGCCGAATAGCTTTTTTTTTTAGTGTAGTTGCTGTTTTGTTTTTTATTTCATGTTATTAGTGATATTTAACAAGTTTTGATGCTTTAAATCTTCTTCAAATACATAAACATATGAAGCTTGTTTAGATTTAGTTGCTTGCTTGTTTCCATTTTTTAGTCTATTATCTTGTTATCCTGTTTATTTTACTCGTCTTTCATTTTTGATTTTCTGTTTTCAAAATATTTAAGTTTGTTTATGTTTTACATTTTGTTAATCCATGTGTTTGTGAAAATGCCTATTTATTTTCATGCCTTTACTTTATATTTGCATGATTTGAGTATTATTCTTTAATATTGCATGTTAGTATATCATGTGTTTGTGAAAATGCCATGCTCATTTTAAAGATGGGACCATTCGGCTACCCCCTCTCTTTTAAGCTTTATGTGTGCATTTTTGTTATGCTAGTTGATAGGTTTGCATTTTCATGATATTTGATTGTGTATTTTGTTTAAGCATGCTATATGTTTGTGTTATTGCTATATATTTAAAAAGGGGTTTAGCTAAGTTTTTATTTTTAATCTAAGCTTTTCAAAATTGTTTTCAAACAATCACAAAGTATTTTGGTTTTAGAATAGTTAATTTGGTATATTTTCCTAAGGTAGCTGGATATCTTTTTAGATATACAGATTTTCTTAATTAAAGGAAAAAATACATTCTCATGCATTGCATTTTCCATATTCATGCATACTATATAATATGTGATTTTTGCTATTTTAATTTTTATGATGGTGTTATTATCTTTGATTTAAAATTTTAATATTATATTAATTGTTATATGATTTTGAATATTTCATGATATCTTATGCTTTTTATTTAGTTATTTTTGTCATATTATTTAGCATATACTATGTTCATGCATTTTTATTTTTATTTTTATTTTCATGCATATTATATGATAGCTTTATTTTATGTTTCATGTCATTTAGATTATATGCTTTATCATTTATATTTGCCATGTCATTTAAATCATTTCATTTCATAAAGAATATATTATGTTACCTAGGTCATTTCATTTCATTTCATGTAGAATATATTATGTTACCTAGGTCATTTCATTTCATTTAGAATATATTATGTCACTTAGGATATTTTATTTCATTTTGAATATATCATATGAATTAGGATATTACATTTCATATAGAATATATCATGTTACCTAGGTCATTTCATTTCATTTAGAATATATCATATAACTTAGGATTTCATTTCATTTAGAATATGCTAAGACCTTTAAATTATCATACCATTTAGGTTGCATTATATTATTTAGACTTTGCTATGTCATTTTATTTATGTCACACATATTCATATTTTTAAAATGTTTTGAAAAAAGTAATGATTTTCAATAAAATAAAGATATTCTCGAGTTAAAATAATTCATGAGTTCTCTACCGGGTTTGCTGGGGAGGATATCATCAATTATCATTAATAACGGAATATCTTCTTTAAAACGATAATGGTTCGAAAAATTTTCCAAAATAATAAATTTTTTTATATTTTGCCACGCTTGTTGAAAAATATAGGAAAATTTTGAATTAATAAATTTTGGATCATTTTCAATTAAAAAATGGAATTATTCTTCTTTAAATTGGGAATTAACTTGAAATACCAAATTAAAAATCGACTTTTTTACCGAGACTTGAGATAACACACGATTAATAAGGTACCGTTTTATATGGGCGTTGTAGGGGTGCTAATCCTTCCCACACGTAATTGAGTCTCGAACCCGCTTCTTTGATTTCTCTGGTTTAAAACGCAGACTTGAAATTGGTTTTACAAAAATGTTTTACTTAATTTTAAAATGTTTTATAAAATCGGTTTTAATAGGTGGCCGATCACACCTAGCCAAAAAAGATTGGTGGCGACTCCATGTCTTTTCAATGTTATTTTCAAAACCTTCGTTTTTCTAGAGGAATTAAGTCGACTTTTCCTTGATTTTTTTTAATGTCACGCTTAACGAATAAGAAAGTCTTGCGATAAGACTTGTTATTTTTTAGGTTGCGACACCCGTAGTCAATGCTTATCTTTCTTTTGGGACCTTCAATTTCGATCAATTTGATCGTTCAAGCACTTTTCCCCAAATTTCCCGAACTAGGGTTTCCTTTCTACTAAGATTTCATAACCCAACTTTCGACCTCCATATCTTTCATTGTAGATCTCGGATTATCAAAATTCTTTCACCATCTTTCAATTGAAATTCAAATCTTGATTTTGAAAGTAGGTTGACTTTTTTAGTAGTTGACTTTTTGGGGTTGACTTTTTTAGGATTGACTTTTTTTGAGTTTGACTTTTTCTATCTGCTTTCTTAGACTGAGTCTCGGAGTACCACCTGCAGGGCCTTTTTGCATTCTGAATCATCAATTTAGGTAGAAAACATACCTGATTTAGTGGTCCGGACAAAATTAGGTGTCACAACTGCCCCTCTTTGGCTATTGCTGAGAATCAGGAATCAGGCAAAGATAAACAAACACTAATTTTGTCCGATCAGTGAAATCACATGTGAAGGAAAGGGAAAGGGGTTTTCATTCATCATTTTTTCATTTTTTTCATTTTTTTCGTCATTTTTTTTTTGAAAAAGCTGTAAATTGAAGATTTTGTCCTTAAATTGAATTCCCTAACTAATTAAGGCTCGACCCGTCTTAAGAAAACGAGTTCAATTTGCAAGGAAGGAAATGACCTCGACAATGGTTTCAAGATCTTAACCTGTCTTGTTCTCAGCTATGTTTAAAATTCTGGGCATCTCCTCCAGAAGCTTTGGCTATCACCACCAAAGATTTGCTCAAGCAAATGTAAAACTCTGGATATCTCCACCAGAGGCTTTGGCTATCACCACCAAAGACTTGTTCACTTTTAAAACTGAAAAACTCTGGATATCTCTATCAGAGGCTTTAGTTATCACCACCAAAGACTTGTTCTTTGTTTAAAACTGTAAAAACTCTGGAAACTTGTGACTGGAGGTCTTAAGAATGGTGCCCGAAGGTCTTATCCATGATTTAAATAGAAAAATACCTTGACGAAGGTCCCAAGGCTTGACTCATTTGAGAAGTAGAATGAATTTGAAAACAAAAGGAAATACCTCGACGATGGTCTCGGGGCTCGACTCATTTGATAAACAGAATGAATTCGATTTAAAACAAAAGGAAATACCTCGACGATGGTCTCGAGGCTCGACTCATTTGATAAAATAGAATGAATTTGATTTAAAATAAAAGGAAATACCTCAACGATGGTTTCAAGGATCGATTAATTTGATAAAACAGAATGAATTCAATTCAAAACGAAAGGAAGTACCTCGACGATGGTCTCGGGGCTCGACTCATTTGATAAAACAGAATGAATTCGATTTAAAACGAAAGAAAGTAACTCGACGATGGTCTCGGGGCTCGAATTATTTGATAAAACAGAATGAATTCGATTTAAAATAAAAGGAAATACTAAGGATGAACCTGGGTTTGATTCATTTGGAAAAAAAATTAAATTAAAAATGAAAGGAACATACCTTGAGCGTCTCGAGGCTCAACTCATTTGAGAAGCAGAACAAGTTCGATTTGGGGAAGCCAAAGTTTTCCTGATTCCTGTAGTGTTAGCTAAATGCAATGATGAGAATGACATGCCTTGCAAATGCTTGTAAGTTTCCTAAGGATGAATACAATCAAATGATTGTGTCATGATTTCTAATCCATGGTTTCTTTGAGGTTCACAGATTATCTGACTTCATGAAGAAGTCTTCAATTGTTCACTGATGCCCCACTTAAGGAACCCTATACTCAAGATAAATTGTCAAACAATCCCAGTTTTTGACTTCGCTGAATTTCACAAATTTCCGACTTCATGATGGAGTCTCCAACACATTCACTGTTTTCCTTGGTGAATTTTCCATCAGGATTAGTGGTTTCCAAACCCTTTTCTAAGATTTAAATCTATTCCTTAGTAATACTTTTAAAACCCCTTTATTTAAAGATTTTTATGTTTACTAATCATCATTCAATTTAATAACAAACAAAATGCATCTTAAAAATGTATAAAAGAAAGTATGTAACAAGCAACTGTCATAAAAGGGGTAACAAAAATTTATTGCAACAAAATGTTTTAAAATGATAAAAGTGGATATCAAGGATATAAGAAACAAATGTAAAGTTATAGGTTGTAGATGCCCCGGATGCGGAATATCTTGGACTCCTTCTTTTTCAAATCATTTGAAATTTCTCTTGAATGAGCAATTTACTTAGGTAATCCCTCGGCTTCCGTAGTCACGTTAGACTGAGTTGTTCCCCTTTTCTCTGATTTTTGAATACTTTCTCCCCTTTACACGGAGCATTGATTCAAACCTTAATCAGTACTTGAGTCGCCCTTTGTGGGTTTTCAACACAGGTGTCCCCCATTCGGTATTAAGTAACCCTTTGTGGGTTTTCGTTTTAAACCTCTCATTTTACATTCCTTTTTTTTTTGGTTTTTTTTTTTTGTTTTTTTTTTGTATTCTACCATGCATCTGAGAATTCTAAATGCTTCCAAGGTAAAAATGTCAATTCAAAAGGTGGGATGAATTTTGAGAAAAAACCTTCCAAATTAAATATCCATGCTTGATCAAAATGGACTTTTAAAGCACGTAATGTAGGCCAAGGTTCGAGTTTAGAAGGAAAGGATAAAATAGGCCCAAAATGTGTTTAAGGGTGATTGGATCAAGGATCATTTCCTGAGGAGAATTCATTCTTGAAACATTTGTCCCCCTTTTTTTTTGGACTTTTTTTTTTCAATCTCTTTTCTTTCATTGCTGGCTTTCATTTGCCATTCTTTGATTCCACATTTTCCAATGGCTCTTTTTTTTTTTGCCATGATTTTTTTTATTTTTCCTCGTATTTGCCCTCTAGTGTAGAGGGTGATCCTTGATCAGGGTTCAACGAAATAAATAATTCCTAAGGTTCAAAGGGGTGACTAGGGATAATTTCTTCTTAGTGAAGGGAATATCAAGCATGAATATTCTCTTTGAAAAGCAATTCTCAAGGGAGGTAGATATATAGAATTTCCATTTTTACACTTGGAATCATTCGAATTCCCATATGCATAGCATCACACTTTTTTTTTTCTTCAAGCGTGATACTTCTTCAATTCATCAGTATTCACAGGATTTCTGAAATCATCCCCGTCCATTCTAGTTAGAATCAATGCTCCTCCAGAAAAAGCTCTTTTTACTATATAGGGTCCTTCGCAATTTGGGGCCCATTTTCCTCGCGGATCCTTTACTATAGGGAGAATTTTCCTCAGTACTAACTCCCCCTCTCGGAATTGTCTGGGACGAACCTTCTTGTTATAGGCTAGAGTAATCCTTTTTTGATACAATTGCCCATGACAAATTGCCTTCAATCTTTTCTCCTCGATGAGATTCAGCTGTTCATAACGAGCTCTAACCCATTCTGCCTCTTCTAGGCCAACCTCCATCAAAACATGAAGTGAATGAATCTCAACTTCAATAGGTAACAATGCTTCCATACCATATACCAAAGAAAATGGCGTTGCCCCTATAGATGTGCGAACCGAAGTGCGATATAGGTGAAGAGCAAAAGGCAAGATCTCATGCCAATCCTTGTACACATCAGTCATCTTCTCAACAATCTTCATGATGTTTTTGTTGGCTACTTCTACTGCCCCATTCCTTTTCGGACGATAAGGTGCCTAACTGTGATGCGTAATCTTGAACTGAGTACACACCTCTCTCATCATCTTATTGTTCAGATTGAGAGCATTATCTGAAATAATTTTTGCTGACAATCCATATCGGCATATGATTTATTTCTTAACAAATCTGCATACCATCGACTTTGTTACATTCACGTAGGAAGTAGCTTCTACCCATTTTGTGAAATAATCTATGGCCACTAGGATGAAGCGATGTCCATTTGAAGCTTTTGGGGTAATAGGGTCAATCATATCCATTTCCCACATTGAAAACGGCCATGGTGCAGTCATGACATGCAATGGCGATGGTGGCACATGGATCTTATCTGCATATATCTGGCATTTATGGCACTTTCGAGAATAACTGAGACAATCTCTTTCCATTGTCAGCCAATAATACCCTACCCTCATAATCTGCTTAGCAAGCATGTGACCATTGGCATGGGTTCCACATATCCCTTCAATGGACTTCCTCTATGATTCTCCGAGCTTCGGCAGACCTGACACATCTCAATAGGACTTGGTCTTCCCTTTCTTGTAGAGAATCTTGCTGTTTAGAACAAAACCCATTGGTAGCCTTCTCAGAGTTGTTTTCTGTTGCTCGCTCTAGATACTGTTATTCTTGATGTACTGTAAAATGTCGTTATACCGAAGAAGACCATCTGCTTCTTCTTCGATACTCGAGCAGTGGGCAGGAGATTCATATATGCTCATCTTAATCGGCACAACTTTTGCCCCTTCATTCACTTTAAACATTGATGACAAAGTAGCCAGAGCATCTGCCATCCGTTTTTTTTCTCGGGGGAAGTAATTGAAACTTACTTCTTCAAACTCCTCCAATAAACTCAGTATGAGTTCTAGGTATCGGATTAATTTTATATCTCGAGTTTTCCATTCTTTGCGTAACTAGTATATCACTAGGGATGAGTCTCCAAAAACCTCCAGTCTTTTGATCTTTCTGTCTACGGCAGCACGAAGGCCCATTGTACATGTTTCATATTCTGCAGTATTATTTGTATAATCAAAATCCAATATGGGAGTGAAGGGATAATAATCTTCTTCTAGGGATATAAGTACTGCACCAATTTCGTGCCCCATGGCATTAGATGCCCCATCAAAGTACATCTTCCATATTTTCTTTTTCAAGGGAACGTCATCCGCTTGCGAAACATACATCAAATCTTCATCTGGGAAATCAAAGTTCAATGACTCATAATCTTCCACTGCCCGACTTGCTAAAAATTCAGCCACTGCACTGCCCTTGATAGCTTTCTGACTCACATATACAATGTCGTATTCTGACAACAAAACCTGCCATCTTGCCATCCTCCCTGACAAAGAAGGTGCTTCCAACATGTACTTGATTGGATCTAGCTTGGGGATCAAGCACGTCGTGTGGTACAGCATGTACTGACTGAGCCTTCGAGCAGTCCAAGCTAAGGCACAACACATCTTTTCTACTGACGAATATTTCAACTCATAATCTGTGAATTTCTTGCTGAGGTAGTAAACCGCCTGTTCTTTCTTTCCAGTCTCATCAAGCTGCCCCAAAACACAACCTATGGATCTCTCCAATACTGATAGATACAATATCATCGGTTTATTCGGAATAGGTGGCATTAATACTGGTGGGTTTGATAGATAATGCTTAACCTTTTCAAAAGCAATCTGACACCCTTCATCCCACTCTCCCGGATCACGTTTTCGAAGTAGCTTAACTATTGGATCATATATATAGGTTAACTGAGAAATAAACCGAGCAATGTAATTCAATCTCCCTAGAAAACCTCTTACTTCTTTTTTACTATGTGGAGGTGGCAAATTCTGGATGGCCTTCACTTTATCCGGATCAATCTCAATTCCCTTTTTGCTAACAACAAAACCCAACAATTTCCCCGAAGTGACTCCAAAAGTGCATTTTGCCGGGTTTAGCTTGAGTTGAAACTTTCTTAGTCTTTCAAAGAGTTTCCTAAGATTTGCAATATGCTCCTCTTCTCCTCGTGACTTTGCAATCATATCATCAACATAGACCTCAATTCCCTTATGTATCATGTCATGATACAAGGTCACCATGGCTCTCTGATATGTTGCCCCAACATTCTTTAACCCAAACGGCATTACCTTGTAGTAGAATGTTCCCCACATTGTAACAAATGTGGTTTTCTCCATATCTTCCGATGCCATCTTAAATTGATTATATCCAGAGAATCCGTCCATGAAAGTAAACAAGGAACTCTTCACTGTATTATTCACCAAAGTATCAATGTGAGGCAAGGAAAATTATCTTTGGGACTGGCCTTTTTCAAATCTCGGTAATCGACGCACATACGCACCTTGCCATCCTTCTTTGGTACCGGAACAATATTTTGCACCCATTCCGGATATTTTGCCACCTCTAAGAATCCAGCGTCAAACTGCCTCTTCACCTCCTCTTTTACCTTTAACAGCATGTCCGACCTCATTCTTCTCAACTTTTGTTGAATTGGCTTGCACTCTGGCCTTAAAGGGAGTTATGAACCACAATGTTTGGATTCAAACCCGGCATGTCTTGGTATGACCATGCAAATACATCTACATATTCCCGGAGTAAGGTTATCAATTCACCCTTTATTGATGACGACAATGTAGTCCCAATTTTAAGCTCCTTTATCTCTTCACCATTTCCCAAATTTATATTTCCAATAGCTCCTCATGAGGAAGTACTTGTTTCTCCTCTTGTTCTATTTTCCTTAATAAGTCCGGAGGTAGACCATAATCCTCAGTATCTTCGTCAGCCTCAAAATCACACGTGCAAATGGGTATTTCAAAATCAATTTCAGAATTACTGACAGGAGGTCCTCATATTTCGCATGCGTACACCTATAAATAGGTGGGGAAGAAACAATATAGGCAAACATATAAACAATGAAAGCAAAATAAATAGCATAAATGAAAGAATGTAGACACATTAATATGGAGGAAATGCATCGTGCTTGTTAATTATTGAATGAAAACTTTTAGACAAAAGCCTATTACAAAAGAAATTCTTAATATCTTCGGGAAAAGATATTTAAGATTTGTTTAAAAGCATTACGTTGGAATAGACCTAAAGACTATGGGCAGCTCGGTTGCACTCCAATTGGTCAGTCTATATCCTGGTGGACAAGGTCGCACCATTTAGTTAGCATTCTCACTTTCAATTTTTTCCTCCCTGGTCATGCAGATCTCTATATCATGTATCTGCTCATCTCTATTCACCTGGAATCTCTCGAAGGCTTGGTCAATCATTATAAGTACATCATCTGAATTCTTTTCTTCAAACAGAAAATTGGTCGAGCGAAAGCTGTGAAGGATTGGTGGGAATGTCATAGGCTCCCACTCAATATCTATACCTTCGAGACGGGCCATCCTCATTTGTCGGTTCTTTTCAATTTGTTTCCTCTTCTCATGGGCCTTCAAAAGATATCCTAAGCCAAACTGGTCCTTCTTTCCCATTATTTCAATTGCCCGAGTCATCCCTAAAGATACTTTTCGAGACCTTTACCAGTCCTGCAGCCTTTCCTACGGTAGTCATCACTCCCAATCTTGTATTCTTGGACCATTTTGGTTTTGGAATTTTTCATCCCTTAGCGACGAATATTGCATTCACAAACTCCAAGGATCGGAAGGAGTATTCCACAACCTCCTCATTCGGCTCAATGTAAGGGAAACCAGTAGATGTAGAGGCTATGATGTCCTCTTCTCCCAATACAGTGACCAAACGTCCCTCCATAACAAATTTCAACTTTTGGTGGAGAGATTAGGGTACAACCCCTGGTGAATGTATCCAAGGCCTTCCCAACAAGCAATTGTAGGACGGAGTAATATCCATGACTTGGAAGTTTACCTTATAGGTACAAGGACCTATATCCACTGGGACCTCGATAGTTCCCATTAACTCCCGCCTAGTTCCATCAAAAGCTCTAACCACCGTGCAACTAGGCAGTATATAAAGAAATATCCACTGGTAATTTGGACAGGGCTGCCAAGGGTATCACATTTAATGAAGAATCGTTATCCAGAAAGACCCTCGGTAATATGTACCTTTTTGCAGGTGGTTGTTATGTGAAGAGATTTGGTTGATCCGATACCATTGGATGGTATTTCATCATAACTGAAATAGATATGACCGTCTGCTGCAATGTTTCTCACCAGCCTATCTAGTTTTTCCACCGATATGTTGTTGGCAACATATGCCTGATTCAAAACTCTCAACAAGGCATTTCGATGTGGCTCTGAATTTAGTAGCGAAGATAGGATTGAAATTCTTTTGGCTGACGTTGCAGTTGCTCAACCATACTATACTTACTATGCTTATACTTTAAAAACTCGCAAGCTTCATTTTCGTTCACAGGCTCTTTTATCTTGTTAACCAGGGTTGACCCCCTCTCTACTTCTTTTGACGAATCCATCTCAATATGGATTGGTTCAACTGCCTTCTTCCCTTTATCCATTCCTCCATCATTCCTCGTTGATTCCTGTTCAACAACCACAAGGGCATAACACCTTCCACTTCGTGTTAAGTGCCCTACACCTATGATATCTTGCTGACTCGAAGACCCTGGCATAATCATGCTGCAATCATACTTCCACGGTGTAGCTGTGTTTTCCTTGTATGAGAAGGAAGAAGGTAAATCTATGATTAACTTAGGCGCACTTTCCTCAATAACTGGTATAACTTTCTCCTCTGGTTCATCATAATAGATGATCAAGGGTTTTTCTATCCCGTAGCCAGCTGCATTCTCAATAACCTCTATTTCCTCCTCTATCTCCTCGTAAAACTGGGCCTCCCTTTCATCCATCATCTTTTGGACTTTAGCCAAAAAGTCCTCGCAGTCCTGTATGATATGACCTCTACATTTATGGAACGGGCACCAATTCTGCACCATCTTAGCAACCATTTTTAAACTGTCTGCATCCCCACCATTCATGCCTTAACCATCTCGACCCCATACTGTTATCATTAGAGTATTGACTTTCCTGACATCCTTTTTTACCCTTCTAACTTTCTCTGTCCTTATTGCATTTACCCGATTCTCAGCATGATCGGGCAATGGGTTTCCCGCTATATTCGGCCCATTCATTGACCCAAACTTCACAACTTCGGTATTGATTAAACTTTGGACTTTCTTTTTGAAGGCAATGCAATCCCCAGTCAAATGCCCCTGAATTCCTACGTGATATGCGCAGTTTGTATTTGCATTGTACCACCTTGGGTATGGAGGGTCAAAGCTTAAAGATATAAGGGCGCGATAAGTTGTCCTTGTAGTAATTTGGGATATAGCTCACCATAGGTGGTAGGAATTGGATCAAACTAGGGTTTTTGATCGTTCCTTGGTGAATGTTGGTCATTGCGTACGGGACTCTGAGTATTTGTGACAGTGTTTCGGGGAAGGGTTATTTGTGGTGATATGCTAGTTGGAAATAGCTATTGTGGTATGTTGGTATAAGGGAATGGATTTTGGGTAAGGTGGTTCCCATTGGGGTAGTAAGGATTATACGCCGGGTAAGGTGTGTAAGGTGTATGAGGTACATAAGATGTAGTGGGAGTATAGGGCCTTGGTGGTGTATATGGTGTGGGAGGTGAATATGGATATTGGTTGATACTAACTACGTGGGTCTCCTTTTTCTTCCTAGCAGGAATACCTTATTCGGAGTAGAAGACTTACCCCCTTCCATTCTTAATGGCAGACTCTATCATCTCCTCGCATATCACCATGTCTACAAAGTCCTTAGTGGCACTCCCTACCAATTTATCATAATAGGGTGCTTTCAAGGTATTGATGAAAAGCACTGTAGTTTCTTTGCTAGTTAAAGGGGGTTGTACTTGTGTAGCCAGATCCCTCCACCTTTGCGAGTATTCCTTGAAACTTTCAGTAGTCTTCTTTTCCATGTTCTGTAGTGATAGCCTATCAGGTACCATATCAGATACATGCTTATAATATTCCATGAAAGCCCTAGCTAAATCCGTCCACGAACGAATCTTGGTATGACTCAGTTGGTTATACCATTCGGTTGTAGACCCTATCAAGCTATCTTGGAAACATTGGATAAGCAGTTTCTCATTATCATCGTGCCCCGTCATTATTCTATAGTACATGGTCAGATGTGCTGATGGGTTGGTAGTCCCATTATATTTCTCAAAGTTTGGTACTTTGAACTTTGGGGGAATTACCAGATCGTGTACTAAACTCAACTCTTTGGCATCCAGACTGCCAAATAACTCCGCCCCTTCAGCGGCCCTCAACCTCTCCTCCAGTAGTTGATAGTTTTTTTGGGATTCTGCCATTTCAACCCCTCTTCAGCTAAGTCATCTTTGCCTTTTCCTTTTCAGCTAGTTCCTCAAAGTCTGGAACATTAACATCCATTGGGTCAGCTCCAATATTACCTTTTCCGAGAACATAGTTCTGTGCCTCAGTAGCTGGCTGGATATAAACATAGGAGGCTACCCCAATTGGCAGCTCTAGGCCCTTTTGCTGTATGTTTTCAGGTTGATCCTCTTCATTCACCACCATTTTCCAGGTGACCGAATACTCCCCCGACCCTTTTTGTTTCATCATGGCACTTATCATTTCTATGAGTTTAGTCATCTGTTCCCATGACTCCTCCTAAGACTTAGCCAACTGTTCCTGCAGTTCGATTTGAGTTCTTTCCATTCTTTCAATTCTAGCAAGCTGATCGTTCTCCATAGTTCTGGCTTGAGATCGAGTACTGTAAGGGTATCAAAAATCCGGTTCTTTCACTGTGTGACCAATTGTACCTTTAGTTTTGAAAACCATGAATTAGAAATTATTGACATAATTTTTTTAATGTTTTATAAAAAAATGAAAGAATGAATGACTAAATGAATGAACAAATGAATAATTATAAAGAATAAATGAATGGACAAATAAATGAATGACCAAGTATATGAGTATGAATGAATGATATGCAGAATAAATGAATGAATAATTATAACTATGAATAAATGTATGAATGAACGAACAAAATATATAAAGGACAGAATAAATGAATGATAAAAATATGTATGCATTTGAAAGTATTGGCCCCGGGATAATTCCAACCAAACGGTCTTTCATTGATTTCCTGGAATTAAATACATCAAAGATAGAATAAAAAGATCGCTGCCTAAGACAAGCCCATAATTTGCCTTTCAAAGTGCTGTTACAAAATATTAGTCCTATAGCAACTCCCTCTGATCTTGGACTTTCCTTCACAGTCTCCTTTTGATTGCCTTACTCTTCAATCTGACCTTTACTTGTTCATGGCCCCTTGACGCGTCAGCAGAAACATCACTGTGTAAGCTTTCCTTAGCTTGCTTCTCCATTTGATTGGCTCGGGCTTCCTCATGCTTCGCTCTCTCTTTCCAGTAGTTACTCTCATTCTTGAGGTTTTTGACCTCTTGCTCCCATTCCCCGGAAGTCTTAAGGGTTCCTTCAAATCTGAGCTCGAAGCGGTACCTCTTATTCTCCAAGTGTAATTCCTGAAGATCGCCCTTAGCAGTATCCATTTCTCTCTTGATCTTTTTCTTTTCTCTTTTTCGAGCTGATTCCCTATTTTTCATGTCCTCAAGTTTTTCTTGCAGACGGGCAATCTCTTTGCTCATTTGGTCTTTTCTTTTTCGAATTCTGCCCTTGCAATTTCAAACTCTGATGGCACTTCCTTTGGTGGCGAACTCAAGAACTGAACTTCTTCCCCATTACATGCCAACAACCTGTCATTAATCCTCCTTTCTCTCCATGCTAGGTAGTCGGGTGTGATGATGTCGGCATATCTGGCTACCTTCATCCGACGGGTCTTTTTCCATGCTTCAATTATTCCCCGCACCTTTCCTGAGTAAACTTCTTATCCTTAGGTGAACTCTAATAGACCCAGTCCATGAGTCGCGGGTGTGAACTGCCGAGATTCAACCTGTCTTTGCACCAAAAGAGGTACGTAGCTCACGGCTCCCCAAATCTCGAGTAGTGGAACCCCTGACTTGTCTCCGTATTTGTATAATATCGACATAGGGATCATCCATGGAGCTCTCCAAGTTATCATTTCACCTTTAAGATTCCGGAACATGTTGATCCACTGCTCTTCATTTCTGTCTTCAGGCCAATCTATTTTATGGAATTCACTGATCGGTACTAGGGTTTTCAAGTATAGTTTAAAAGAGACATCTTCCCTTCTCCAAAAATGACTCTAAATCCAAACATAGAGAAGCTGCATACATTCCTTGAATCTTCTTTTTCCTTCCCTTTTGAAAAAGTTCAAAGATCGAATAGTTTCTGCTAGGATGGCTGGAGACAGATCTATCTTGTGTCTTAACTTCTCAAAAAGGTCAACTATGGCCAACTCGACACGTCCCTGTGTCCCCGGGAAAATAACCAAACCATATACAGCTAAAAAAAAAAATTCCCTAGCAGTCTCTCTGTTAGGGTGACTTCTGATCAAAGATTGGAGGGCATCCCAAGGAATACACTAACTTTTCCCTTTCTTAACCACATGATCATAGAACCATTTAATATCTATTCCCACAATCCGAGCTAACTTCTTCTTAAACCCTAACATCTTTGAATCCTTCAAATAAATCCAATCCGGGATGGTATCCTCAATACACAACAAAGCTGAATATTCCTCTATGGTCGGTGTCATGTCTTCCTTGTTGAAGGTGAAACATCGATAAGACGGATTCCAGAAATGTACCATAGCCCGAATCAATTCACTGTTAATCTTAATCGACATCAACAATGCTATGTCTCCATATATCTGAGTGAAAATCCTCTTTTCTGACACATCCCATTGATTCCAAATACCCATCAACCCTCGGAGATCATTTTGTCGATAAACTAAATCTACTCATTCTGGTAATGATGATATATATCCCTCCTTTAAACAATCCCCATCTCTTCGCTGATCTAACTCCAAACACTCTCGCACCCCTGCATGCTCTTCCACTATCGAACTAGCCTGACCTTCCATGAAAATCCTCTTGGTTGAAGATTATCCCGAGGCCAATAAATTTTTCCATGCGTTATGATGACACAAAAAAGATGCATGAAAAAGAAACAAGTCAGTAAAGGTGAAGAAATCAAATAATAACAAAATAATACAACAAATGTCCCAATGAAAATTCGGCATTACGACGCCTTTGGGGACGGAATTTTGAATCCATGATGGGAAAAATGATGTACGTTCATCACTGCCCGATTTGCAAAATTTATTCGAGATGTAACATAGGTAATAAAAGGTTAGAAGTGTCCCTCCATGTGTCCACTTCGGTAATTCTATAAAAAATCCGGCAGAGCCTCGCCTATGTTGGCTCTATGGTTCACTATATGTGAGTGAATGAAGTTCTAAAAAAGCTCCGAATTGTTCCTCACTGTCGCCTGTGAAGGCTAGTAAGGCACCCCGATAAAAGCGGGTTCAATTCGTTAGAATATATTTCCCTAGCCCATGCGGATTGTTAATCACGAGAGCTTAGGTGATTTATACTCAGGAAGCATTTTGCTAACCCATGCGGATTGTTAATCACAGGAGTGTAGCTACTTTACTTCCACTTAAAGGGACGAAACCCGGGTGTAGGGCTCATGATATGCAAATGCGAGTGCAATGTGTGTGAGGCGGCACAACAAACCTTTCACCACCTATTCTACAACCCTGATTCTAAATGCCCCAACAAGATTAGACAACATAAATCATCAATTAATCAATAAATGAATATATGCACCAAAATAACCTGAGAACAATTATAATATGTATGCACATGAATATGGACATATTTAAGAGCATTTAATTATTTTTGAAATTCTCTTTATTTTAAAAAATGTGGGAATTAAAATTAAATACCGATTAAACCAACAAAACCAAGACTTTGATAACACACGACTAATTCTAGGCCTGACTCTCTAATATCCCCAGTGGAGTCGCCAAGTTGCCGATACGTGAACCTGTCGTGGGGACCCGTTCGAGTGAGGGGGAAACAGAAGCAAAGGAAAAGACGACTTAATTCCTCTAGATTGAAATAGAAGGGCGAGGGTATGAAAACGGCCTCGAAAAAAGTCATGGAGTCGCCATCAATCTGTTTTAGCTAGGTGTGATCTGCCACCTATTAAAATCGGTTTTACAAAACATTTTAAAATTAATTAAAACATTTTTTAAAACCAATTTCAAGTCTGCGTTTTAAATCAGAGAAAATCGAAGAATCGGGTTCGGGACTCGATTACATGCGGGGAAGGATTAGCACCCCCACAACGCCCGTATAAAATGGTACCTTATTAATCACATGTTATCTCAAGTCTCAGTAAAAAGTCGGTTTTAAATTTGGTCTTTCAAATTAATTCCCAATTTAAAAAAAAATAACTCCATTTTTTAATTGAAAGTGATCCAGAATTTATTAATTCATTTTTTTTCTATATTCTCCAACAAACGTGGCAAAATATAGAAATTTTTATTAGGACGGAAAATTTTCCGAATCATTCTCGTTTTAAAGAAGATATTCCGTTATTAATAATAATTGATCATATCCTTCCAGCAAACCTGGCAGAGAACTCATGAATTATTTTAATTTGGGAATATCTTTATTTTATTGAAAATTATTATATTTTTCAAAACATTTTAAAACATATGAATAGGAAAATGTGGCACATGAATAAAATGACATAGCAAAGTCTAAATAATATAATGCAACCTAAATAATTTGATATAATTTAAAAGGCATAGCATATCCTAAATGAAATGAGATATCCTAAGTATCATGATATTCTAAATGAAATGAATAAGATTTAAATGATAGGGAAAATTTAAATGACATGACATATCCTCAATAAGATAATCTAAATGACATGGAATATTATCTAAGTGACATGGAATATGAAACATTAAATAATGCTATCATGAAATATGCATGAAAATAAAATAACAAAATGCATGAACATGCTAAATAATGTGACAAAATAAATGACTAAATAAAAAGCATAGGATAGCATGAAACATTCAAAACCATATGACAAACAATTTAATACCAAAAAAAATAAATCAAAAGAATAACAAATATTATAAAAAATATCATAGGGAAAAAAAATGTTATACAACATGCATGAATATGGAAAATGCAATGCATGAAAGTGTATTTTTTCCTTTAATTAAGGAAATCCATATATCTAAAAAGATATCCGGCTACCTTAGGAAAATATATCAGATTAAATCTTCAAAAATCAAAATACTTTGTGATTTGTTTGAAAACAATTTAAGAGACTTGAATAAATATTAAAACCTTAGCCAAAACCTTTGAAAATAGCTCTAACTTCCTAAGTTTAAAATCCTGAACTTGACCACCCTTAACCTGAGATTTATAAATTCATTTTTAAAGTTTAAAAATACTTAGAAACTATCCTAAGACAGTAGCTAATGATTCTAACCAACCCCTTCTAAATGCCTTAGCCAAATTCAACAATTGTTTTTCTTTTGAATTCAAATCTGCATGACTGTCCGGTTTTGACACACGACTTTTTAGCCTATTTTTAAAAATTCAAAAAAATCTAAAAACAATACTGGAGTCTCAGAACATGTAAAACTACACGAGAAAAAATTGTCTTAATTTTCTGACTAAAGATGACTGCCTAGAAAAATTGGGAAAGTACGAGTACTAGATGAAAAATTGTTTTGCCAAAACACATTTTTTTGCCTTTGATAAAATCATTTAAAAATCAAAGTAAAAATGTTATAGACTCTCCTAAAGACCCAAAAATAGTAGCTAACCCTTTTAAAAAGTTAGATAAAAATTGGCTAAAGTAAAAAAAATCACAAAGGTAGAATAATCATTTTGACAACCATTTAATATTCCATAAGTATGCTCAAGTGAGCATGACTTTTAGCCATTGATTGGCCTAAGTCATAAATCATGTGGCATGACATGAAATGCATGAAAATACAGCAAAGTGAATGCATGAAATGCATGGTTTAAAGCCTAAGTGATATGGAAAATGCATGGCATAAATAACCTTAATGCCTAGCATGAGTTTGCATGCAATAAATGCTATCCTAACTTAACATGCATGAACTAGTGTCTAAATGACATGGTAAATGACATGGCATATGAAAATGGCCTAATGTCTAAATGTCATGGAAAAACAACATAGCATATGAAAATAGCCTAATGCTTAAATGAAATGGAATAATAAAAATGGCCTAAAGCTAAATGACATGTGAAATGACATGGCATATGAAAATGGCCTAATGTCTAAATGTCATGGAAAAATAACATGGCATATGAAAATGGCCTAAAGCTAAATGACATGTAAAATGACATAGAATAATAAAATGACCTAAACTTAAATGTCATGGAATAATAAAAATGGCCTAAAGCTAAATGACATGTGAAATGACATGGCATATGAAAATGGCCTAATGTCTAAATAAAATGGAAAAATAACATGGCCTATGAAAATGGCCTAATGCTAAATGACATGTAAAATGACCTAAACTTAAATGACATGGCATAATAAAAATGGCCTAAAGCTAAATGACATGTGAAATGACATGGCATATGAAAATGGAATAATGCTTAAAGAAAATACACATGGCCAAATAGCCTAGGAACCAAAGTGTTGTGAGAAATGTCATTTTATGGAAGATGATATGAAAAATGGAAATTGCCTAAACTATATGACAATAGCCCCAAGATGCAAAAATATGACATAAGTCAAAAGATCAAGATGGTTAGCAAGAATATAAATATACATAAAGATAAACAATAATAGAAATAAGCAAGTTAAAGTAAGCAAATAAATAACAAATAGATGAGCTCCATGGTTGCTACATTGGACAAAGCCCCCCAACCATTATCTCTTGATTTTCATCAAGGTCATGAAGCCTTTTCAATCTCAAAATCATAAAAAATAACTAAGGTAAGAAAAAAATATGGAGATGAGCTCCATGGTTGGTATATCGGACAAACCCACCCTAACCATTATCACTTGATTTTCATCAAGATCATGAAGCCTAACCATTGTTTTATTTATTTTTTGAAAAGCAAGAACAACAAGAAAGATGTAAAAAAAATGGTAGGAAATCACATGGAAAACAACAAATAAAGCATGAGGAAGAAGAAGAAAAAATGTAGTAGCAATGGTAGAATGGCTACTTTAATAAAAGCTTTTCTTCATTTCTTTCAAAAACCTTTTTTTTTTATTATTAATTAGCTACTGACCCCCTCTCAAATGCTCTGCCACTTCAGGAAAAATAGAACATTCCCCCCTCTCTTAGCCTTGGCCAAATGGCCCTTCCACCATATGATGGATTTTGCACTTTTCTCCTCCAATCTTGGCCGTTAGATTAAGATATTTTCATGACAACATAAAAATGTCATCTTGCCAATTGATAGCAGCCCTTAAGATGTGTACTAAGACATTGTAATAACCTCAACCCTTAGATGAAAAAGAGGACCAATCCCATGCACTCCCTTTCTTGGCCCTTTGAGTGCCTACCCTTGGATGAGTTGTGCTCTTCCATTCTTGGTTATTGGATGAGGATGACATAAAAATGAAATATTGTAGATTAAATCCAGCCCTTAACATGTGTACTCAGCCCTTGTAGATGGCCTAATCCATTTGATGAAAAAAGACAATCCCATGCACTCCCTTACTTGATCGAATGGATGCCCACCTTTGGATGAATTGTGCTCATCTTTTTTCTTCTATTCTTGGCCATTAGACGAGGGTTCTTTCATGACAAATAAAAATGTCATCTTGGCATTTAAACTTGGCCATTGGATGGTGCATTCAACTTTTCTACAAGGCACCTAAGCCATTGGATGAAGGGGGGACCATTTGCAAGGTACTAGTGGTAGCATGTGAGCTTGATAGTGACTAAGGAATTAAATTGATCAAGCTTCCTTCTTTTCTTCTATGTTGGCTGATCAAAGGAGGTAAAATCCCAGTAATTCCTTCATCTTTCATATTTTTCTAAATTACAAATTTGCCATTTTCGGTTTCTTCGGTAAATTGACCTTTTTGACCCCCAAACCTAAATAAATAGAAAACAGACTCCAAATTTAAATTTTATTTTTTCAATACTTTTGAAATAATAAAAAATTGAATTCTGAAAGTTTTCAAAATTTTTCTAGTCCATTTACTATTTATTTCGGATTTATTTCCAAAATTGCCCCTTTTATGCACCCGAACTTTCACCAATTTTAAACGAGCTCCAAATATAGATTTTTCTTCACCAATCTATCCAAATAATTTAAAAGTGTGATCTGGAAGTTTTTATAATTTTTGGAGCTCATTTCTTATTTTTTCGGGATTTATCCTTTTGAATTTCTGCATAATGGTCCTGGGATTTGGCCATTTTGCAAACGAACTCTGAATCAAGATTTTCTTTCGCCAATATCTTCGAAATAATTTAAGAATGAGATCTGCAAATTTTCATAATTTTTGGAGCTCATTTACTATTTTTTTCGGGATTTATCCTTTTGAATTTTTGCATAGTGGACCCGGGATTTGGCCATTTTGCAAACGAACTCCGGATCAAGATTTCTTTTGTCAATCTCTTCGAAATGATTTAAGAATGAGATATGCAAATTTTCAGAATTTTTGGAGTTCATTTGCTATTTTTCCCAAATTTTCCAATTTTGCCCTTTTGCCTCCGAAGCCCGATTTTGCTCAAAACAATTCCGATTTTCAGATTTTTCTCAAAATGAGCCTTGGGATATCCTTGTTTAATCACTCATCATCAATTAGGGGCTTTAGTCTTGCCGAATCGGGCCATTTCTGTAATTCTTCCAAATTTCACCGAAATCCACCAAAAACCCTAATTCTCGGTTTTCTTCCGAATTGACTTTTCTTTCAGTTTTTCTTTCAAGTAGCTTCTCCATTTCCCGTAGTCAGTGCTTATCTTTCATTTGGGACCTTCAATTTCGACCAATTTGATCGTTCAAGGACTTTTTCCCAAATTTCCCGAACTAGGGTTTCTTTTCTATTGAGATTTCGTAACCCAACTTCCGACCTCCATATCTTTCAATGTAGACCTTGGATTATCAAAATTCTTTCACCTTCTTTCAATTGAAATTCAAATCTTGATTGTGAAACTAGGTTGACTTTTTTAGTAGTTGACTTTTCGAGGTTGACTTTTTCGAGGTTGACTTTTTTTGAGTTTGACTTTTTCTGTCTGCTTTCTTAGACTGAGTCTCGGAGTACCACCTGCAGGGTGAGAAAAGTCTTTTTCCATTCTGAATCATCAACTTAGGAAGAAAAAAATACCTGATTTAGTAGTCCGGATAAAATTAGGTGTCTACTATCACCATCCGAAAATGACTGATTTACAAACTTCTTTACTTGTCCCTTGACCACTACTACTTTCTTCTTGTTTTGTTTCCTTCCTTTCTTTTTAGATTTTCGAGAAATTGTACACAACAATTCATCATCCAAATCAATCAGGGACCTCACTTTTCTACTGCCTGAAACTTTACCACCTCCTGTCTGTGGAAGCAGACTCCCCTCAGATAGCTAATTTTCACAGATGAACGAAGGAGTGTTACCACTTAAACAGACCAACACCATCCTTCGAAATAGAGGTGGCAATTGGGCGGGTTCGGATCGGGCTCATTCGAGTTCGGGTTTATTCGGGTTCGGACCCATTCGGGTTCAGGCTCAATCGGGTTCGGGCTCAATCGAGTTCGGGTTCGGGCTCAATCCAGTTCGGATTCAATCCGGTTTGGGCCTATTCGGGTTCGGGTCCGTTTGGGTTCGGGTCAGTCCGTGTTCAGGTCCGTTCGGGTTTGGGCCCAGTCGGGTTCAGGTTCGGGTTCGGATTTGTTTTACATCATTTTTATTTTATGTTAGATGTAATTATTTTTACATAATTTAAATATTTACTTTTTAAAATAATTTTATAATTATTTTTAAAAATAATCTTTTATTATAATATGATATTTTTAATTATATTTATTTATTAAAATCAATATTTGTTAGCACCAAAAGAATATAAAATTAATTTTTTATATAAAATAAAATTTTAAAATAATTTATTATAAAAATATGATATATTATAAATTAATCATATTAATATTTAAAATAATTGATTTGATGAACTCGAATTTCAACATGTAAATACATTATAATTTATATTTACTACAAAATAAGAGATTTTTAGGGACGAACCCTGGCATTCAACTTTGAGGTCTAAACGAGCTTGGACCTATCCATTTACAAATATGGGCGGGTTTTGGTAGAATTTGAGGCCTATATTTCGGATCAATATGGGCTTGGGCAAGTGAATGTTGCAAAGAGCAACACAATTTTTTTAAAAGTAGTTTTTATCTATTTTTTAATATAAGAAATACTATTATACTAGAGATAAGTTAAAATGAATGAATTGCTATTAATTAATTTTAATATATAGAAAATACTATTATACTATTATAAGGGTGCTCTTAAAATAACATATATAAATGATAAGTAATATTTTATGTCAAAAACATTTACATTTCTAAAATTTTCATGAGTTTAGAATTTTTAGATAATGGATTCATCCAGATATGGGACATTAAAGTTATAAGCACAAAAATATAATTGTATTTTTGATAAAATTATTATTTTATCATATATATAACATAAATTAAATTTTAATTAAATTATTAAAAAAGATATTAGAATAAAATTGATAAATAAAGTTCTTGCTTTATAAAAAAAATTATTTAATTACAATTTGATATTTTTTATTTTTAGTATTAAATTCGGGTTCGGGTTCGGGCCGGGCTCGGGTTCGGGTATTTTCGGGTTCGGGTATTTCATGTTCGGATTTTTTCGGGTTTAGGTTAGGGCTCTTTCGGGCTCGGGCCGTTTCGGGTTTGGGTTTTTTCGGGTTCGGGTTTTTGACTTTTTGATCAAATCGGGTTTGGACGGGTTCGAATTCAGATTTTTTTTGACGGATTTTCGAGTTCGGGTTCATTTCGCCACCTCTACTTCGAAAGTTCAAATCCATTCACTCCCTGATTATCCCTAGCTTCAGTAGGACCACTTTACTACTACTATCCTTTGAAATTGGCACATAGGAATTGCCATCCTATATATAAATTTTGGATGTTTTCAATCCTTCTCAAGCTATCCACGTTAGTCATTTTACTGTTACTTGACCTACTGTTGTCTCTTCCTTTGGTTTTGGTTTGTGTTTGCTTTGTTTCTGTTCATGTTCCTTTGGCTGAGGTTGGTTGCTGTTGCTGCTTCCTTTGGTTGGTTACTGTGGCTGCTTTCTGAAGTTGGTGTTTGTTGCTGGTTTATAGAGGTTAGGCAAAACCAAAAAAACGACATCAGTGCATATTTAAAACGACATCAGAGGCATGTATTATAGGGGCAAAAAAAACAATTCACCTCAGGGCCAGGAGCAGTTCCTCTGCAAATGAAGTAAAACAAAATTTCTTTTTTACTTTTTTGCTATGGAAATAGGGTAGGTGTCCTTAGAGCCAGAGCAGGTGCCTGCAAATGATGAAAAAACGGATGTGTTGTAAGCCTGAGAAACACAGAAAATAGAGGGAAGGTCGCGGCAAAAAAAAAAACAATTGGTTAAACACTGTTTCCTCTCTCGCGCCATTCCCCTACTCCATTAGCTCCAGAAGCTGTTTTCCCTTCTTTGCCTCTCTGATCGACTTGCGTTGGTACTGTTTTGCAGAGCCACATCTCATCATTGGTGTCCTGTTGATTTACCTCTGCTGTGTGCTTCTTCTTCAAGCTAAGTTTTACTCTTTTCCTTTCTCTGAAACTATCTGTGCGTTTTTACACTTCCCTTCTTCCACCTTGGTAAGGCAAATGAAAATGCAAGCTTCCCGATTTTCCAGTCATGTCTTTCGATTGTGTGATTTTCTGTCCACCCTTTGTTTGTTAAAATATCCTCTGTCTTTTTCTTTGGCTTCTGGTCGCTGTTTTGGGTGTTGCTTTTAGCTGCTCATTCAGATTTTTATTGTTTATCCAGTGTTTGTATGAATTCAATCGCTTATCGACTGTTTGCATGAATGGAATATTAGATGTTGGTTTTTTTTCCTTGCTATCACACATTGTGTTAAAATCTATTTCTTTAGGATGTCCTTCGGGGCTTGATGGAATCATTTATGCTCTTTGTAAATGTTTTTTTGTTGTGATTTTCTGCCCACCCTTTGTTTGTTAAAATGTCTTCTGTTTTTTTCTTTGGTTTCTGCTCGCTGTTTTGGGTGTTGCTTTTAGCTGCTCATTCAAATTTTTATTGCTTATCGAGTGTTTGCATGGATTCGATCGCTTATTGACTGTTTGCATGAATGGAATATTAGATATTGTTTTTTTTCCCTTGCTATCACACATCGTGTTAAAATCTATTTCTTTAGGATGTCCTTCGGGCCTTGATGGAATCATTTATGCTCTTTGTAAATGATTTTTTTTTGCTGACTGTTTTACAGGTTTTCATTTTTGTTCTCAACAAACTTCAATCTGTTTTTCCTGTATGCATTTTTTTCTTAGTTTTTTTCCTACGCCGTTCTATTTCTGATTCTTCATGTGTATCTTATGCTTTTCATCATATAGAATGATTGAAAATAGGTTCTCTTTATCAGTTATTGTTATGCTATGACTGACCGTTTATTTCATGTTTCTATTTGTAGGTGTTTGCAGCCTGTGCTATTTTGTGACTGCTGATTTTGTTGCAAATTCGTTTCTTCAGGTTTGCTGCCAAACCTTCTGTTTATAATTTTCTGTGTTATTTGTTTCTCCCTTTGGAGGAAAAAAAAAAAAACAGATTTCCTTCATACGCTGTTGCTTATAGTTTTCTTTGTTGTTTCTATCCCTATTCGAAATCAGAGAAGCTGTTTCATTTGTTGTTTTTTACAGGATTCAATCCCCCTTTTCCCCCCTGAAAAAAAAAAATTGAACCATGTAGACAAAATTTCCTATTTGTTTATCTGATGTGTTCTTTAAGATTATATGCAATTTATTACCTAATCTTTTTTTCAATGTTGATGTATATCTTCTATTTTCATTGTATATATGTAGAATGTTTGTTGCCTAATCTGCTATCCTATCACTGACCATTTATCAAATGCTTCTGTTTGTAGCTGTTTGCAACCTGTGCTTCTTTGTATCTCTTCCAATCTTGCCACTGATCCAATTGCTCTCCATTTGTCTAGGTTTGCTTCCCACACTGATGCTTATTATTTTCTATGTATATATATTTTTACATGTTAATTCTTTACTTTGTTTGTTTCTGTGCTTTATTGTTTCTGATCGGCTTTCTATTACTATGCATAGTTATTTAGTTTATTTGTTTGACAGAGGGACTACTATGCATAGTTATTTTCTTCCTTTTTTGCAATTTGTTGGTGAATTAAATATGCATAGTTATTTAGTTTATTTATTGTGTCATTAATCTGTAAAGCTCGATAGCGTACTGTTGCGCATGGATTTTCATCAATCTATGAGGTTAAATAGAGTAAGGAGGATGAAGCGTATTAGGAATGAACGAGTTAGAAATAGGCAAAACCATGATAGTTTGCAAGTTACACCAATTCCTACTGAAACATCTAGACGCGGTGTTACACATGGGAATCCATCTTTGATCAGCGATGGAAAAGTTATTAAGTGATTCAAACAGCATTTTGCTGTTGATGTTAACGGGAATCTGGAAACTATTTCTGCAAGTTCTGAGATTGTCCTACTTGCTGAGAATGGTTCATCGTTTCTTTCTTTTGATCCGATGCACATCAATTATGCAATTGGATCAAGTAGTTCTATTCTCCATTCATGCTCCGAAGATAGGATCGATCAGGTTGAGCGTGAAGCTACTGATGATATAGATAGTGGTAAATACTTCTATTTCAAATTAATATGTTTTGCCTTATATTCTTCAATACTTTTATTCTACTTAGGTTGTTTGTTTTTAAGAAAAAACTTTGCTTCGACAGGGTCTTTGCTGCAAGATTCACTTCCTGCAGCATCTTCAAGTGGAAAAGCTTCTCTTTATGATTCCACTGTTAACAGTAAGTCCTTTATCTTAATCCATGAAGTCCTTTATGTATGTTCTTTGCTTTCTTAGACCTCATTTGCCACCAAGGTTATGTCTTAAGTTATCATTGCTTTGTCAAAATCTTTGATACTTATGAATTTATTATATTGTGTGTTACTGTTCAGAAGGGAGTTTTGCCTTTAAAAGTTATGTTCTTATCATCTTATTTTATCAATTTATTTAATTGATTTGTCTATTCGTTTTATAGGAAAATTTCTTGACGCGCTTAACTTGGGTGGTTTGAATTACACATGTCCTTATTGTGAGGCAAAAATGTGGTATGACGAAAGGATAGTCAAATCAAGCAGATCGAATTTGGTTGTTTTCGGCCTCTGTTGTAAAGAAGGTTCTGTGGTTTTGCCCCCTACAAAAAGGCTCCAATTTCTTGGATTCTTTGCTGAATTATGGTGGTCTACAAAAATCATTAAGGTTTAGAGACAACATTCGAATGTACAATTCTATGTTTCAGTTTACATCTATTGGTGGCAAGATTGATAAAAGCATCAATAACAGACCTGGTCCTTATGTTTTCAAAATTGGAGGTCAGGTACATCATCGAATTGGATCCCTGCTGCCCCCAGATGGACATGCTCCCAGATTTGCACAATTATATATTTGTGATACTGAGCATGAAATCTCAAACAGAATGCGATGCTTTGATGGCCTTGATGGTAAACACCAACCTGATCCAAGTATTGTTGAAGGGCTGATGCAGATGTTTGATGAAGTGAATGAGATAGTTAAAGCTTTTAGGATGGCAAGGGATCGGTTTGTTCAAGCTGATTATCTTCCAGTTCGATTACGTTTGATCAGCGTAATAGCATCAGTTGATAAGCGCTATGATATGCCTTCAGCCACTGAAATTGCTGGTCTCCTACCAGGAGAAACTGAAGGATCAGAAGATAGTCGTGATATTATTGTTGAACACAAATTTGATGGATTAAAACGCATCAGCGAATTACACCCTCTATTGATGTCTATGCAGTACCCAGTGTTGTTTCTATATGGTGAAGCTGGGTTTTCCTTGGGGATCCGATATAGAGCATCTCGAAAAAACCCTGTCAAAGAACGAGCATGTGTGACGATGATGGAATACTATGCATACTTAGTTCAGCAACGAATTGCGACTGGCGATACTCTACTTAGAGGTGACAGGCTTGTCCAGCAATTTATAGTTGATGCTTTCCTTTGTGTTGAACGAATGAGACTGCAATGGATACGAGATAATCAAAAACAATTGAGATCTGAAGTTTACCAAGGGGTCAGAGATGCTGTCACTCGAGGAGACATGAATGCTCGAGCAATCGGAAAAAGAGTAATTCTTCCATCAATTTTTGTTTCTGGTCCTAGATTTCTATTCCAAAATTATCAAGATGCTATGGCTATTTGTAGACAATATGGCCATCCTGATCTTTTCATTACTTTCACATGCAATCCAAAGTGGCCAGAGATTACTGAAGCTCTGCCAATGATTCATGGACAAAGGATTGAAGATCGACCTGATGTATTGACGAGACTATTTAAGCTTCGTCTCAAATATCTGATGGATGACTTGATAAAAAAAAACATTTTGGTCAAGTTATAGCAGGTATATATATTCTCATTATTGAATATTTTTTCTTTTTTTTTCATACAAAATTATCTTGAAAGCTAAATCTAATTCTTGATATTTACTTTTTTTTAGCAGTATACACAATTGAGTTCCAAAAAAGAGGCTTACCACATACACATATTCTGTTGTGGCTGGAACCAAGCAGTAAATATTTGACAGCTACAGATATTGACAAGGTTATATCTGCAGAAATACCAAACAGAATTGTTGACCCTGTTGCACACAAAGCTGTTGTGGATTTTATGATGCATGGTCCTTGTGGGTTTGCTAACCCACATGCTCCATGTATGAACAATGCACGATGCTCAAAGTTTTATCCCAAGCCATATCAAGAACATACTGTTATAGATGAAAGTGGGTTTGTTGCTTATAGAAGAAGGGTTCCTGAGAGTGATTCAATGCTTGCAAAAAAAAATGGTATTGAATTGGATTCAAGGTTTGTTGTGCCTCACAACATTGATCTTATTGTTAGGCATCAAGCTCATATCAATGTTGAGATCTGTAGCAAAACAAAATCGATTAAGTATCTTTTCAAATACATAAACAAGGGACCGGATAAAGTGAGGGCTGTTATCGAAGAGGTTAGCAATGTACACACTGCTGGTGGGGAACAAACTGCAAACGAAGTTGATGAAATCAAAATGTTTTTAGATTGTAGATACATTTCAGCTCACGAAGCATGTTGGCATCTCTTTGGTTTTGATGTGCACCACAGAGAACCGACGGTTATAAGATTGCCGATTCACTTACAAAACCAGCATTATATTACTTTTACTGATAATGCTGATCTGTCAAATGTTCTTCAACAACCTCTGCTGGATAAAACTATGTTTACAGAATGGATGCAAGCAAATAAAATATATCCTCATGCTCGCACTTTGACATACACTGATTTCCCTACTAAGTGGGTTTGGTCTCAACGAGAAAAGATATGGAAGGAAAGAGAGAAAGGAAGGGCTATAGGACGAATCAATTTTATTCATCCCGCAGCTGGTGAACTTTATTTTTTAAGATTACTTCTGAACATCGTGAAAGGTGCAAAAGATTTTGAAGATATTAAAAGAGTTAATGGTGTTATTCATCCTTCATTCCAAGAAGCATGTGAAGCACTTGGGCTATTGGGTGATGACAGAGAATGGCATGATGCAATACAACAAGCATCATTTTGGGCAACTGGTTTTGAACTACGGCAGCTATTTGTGACTTTGATCATGTTTTGTGAAGTTTCTGATTCTAAGACATTGTGGGAAAAAAATTGGGTTTACTTAGGTGAAGACATTGAATATCAATTGAGTCAGATGATTGGCGTCAAACATTTCAAGATCCCTGATGATGAACTGAAGAATCACATTCTGGTTAGTTTGGAGGAACTTTTTAATAAGAATGGTTCATCTTTAGTTCATTACAAATTGCCTTTACCATCTGCATCTAGAAGTCGTCTCAATAATAATAGATTACTCAGAGAAGAAATTAGTTATGATTTGGGTGAATTAGAAGCTGAGCATGCACAATATTTTGTAAAACTTAATGTAGAGCAGAGAATTATTCATGAAGCTGTCCTTCAATCAGTTTACCATGATCAAGGAAAAATGTTCTTTGTCAATGGTCATGGTGGAACAGGGAAAACTTTCCTTTGGAAAACAATTATCACTGCTTTACGATCAAAGGGAAAAGTTGTGTTAGCAGTGGCTTCATCTGGTATTGCATCTCTTTTACTACCTGGTGGAAGAACTGCTCATTCCAGATTTAAGATACCAATACAAATTGATGAAATCTCAACTTGCCAAATTACCCGCGGCACAGAACTTGCGAGGCTGATTGAAATTTCGAGCTTAATTGTTTGGGATGAAGCACCAATGATCCATCGCCATTGTTTAGAAGCATTTGAAAGAAGCCTTCAAGATGTGTTGCAAGTCAATATTAATGAAGAAGAAAAAAAAATTTGGAGGGAAAACGGTATTGCTCGGAGGAGATTTTAGACAGATACTGCCTGTTGTTCCTTCTAGAACAAAAAGTCAAATAGTTAATGCATCAATAAACACATCACCATTGTGGAAATTTTGTAATGTTTTCACACTTAGAACGAATATGAGATTAAAATCAAATTTTGGTGATGCTGCTTCCAAATTACAAATGGAAGCTTTTGCAAAATGGATTCTTGATATTGGTGATGGCCAAATTAAATCTATTCATGATGATTAAGATGATTTAGGGAAATGGATAGAGATACCATCTGACTTATTATTGCACAATACTGATTCACCTATTTTTACACTTATTCAATCTGTTTATACAAATTTTGATAGATTATATGCTGATTGTGTATATCTTAGTGAGCGTGCTGATAACTCGTATAATTATATAGTTTTTAGTTATGTTTTATTATTGTTTTGTGTCAAATACGAGTTATTATTGTTTAGTCTAATTGTGTTTATGATCTTTTATATTTTTATGTAATTTGGTGTTTTTCACAAGTTTCTTTGAGTGATTTCAGATTACTAGAATTAAGGGCAAATCCAGTTCAGTTCCAGTTCCGACACCTTTTGCCATATCAGCTATATCTGGAGTTTCACTGAAGCAATAAGGCTGACATTTGTAGCCGTGCAAAGCTAAGAGGCATATCTATCTTTTTCATGTTTTACACTTCTTGAAACGGAGTCGTTTTCCCTAGCGAAATCGACCATCAAGTTGGCTGATGTGCAATGACGTCTGTGCTGACCTGTTTTCGTATTTTGCCCATATCTTCTTATCCACATCAGCAAAGGAGCTGATTCCAATGGCTATGGATCCGTAACTGATAGGGGAACATTTGTCTAGAAGACCATGTGATCAGATAAAGCCTCCAATATTGAAGAAATCGACCATCAAGTTGGCTGATGTGCAATGACGTCTGTGCTGACCTGTTTTCGTATTTTGCCCATATATTATTCTCCACATCAGCAAATGAGCTGATTCCAACGGCTATGAATCAGTAACTCATAGGGGAACCTTTTTCTAGAAGACCATGTGATCAGATCAGGCCTCCAAGATTGACAAAATCGACCATCAAGTTGGCTGATCAAAATGGTCATACAATATGACGAAAATTGTTAGAAAAATGCACCCACCTATTATACCTACCTTTGAAATTTGTAAAGCTTGTCTCTTGTCATTTAGCCCTCCAAAATGTGTATAAATAGAGGGCCTTGGATGATTGTAGAGGATCATATTGTACATAGGTAGGATATTAGCCATTGTAATAAAATTCTCTAAGTTTTCTTCTTCTTTCTTTTCTCTAGTTTTCTTTTTCTTTAGAAAGAGCAAGAGGTTGGATAATTAATATTCTTCTTCTTCTTCTTTCTTTCTTTTATTTTCTTCTTAGATTCTATTTAATTTTATGTTTACAATGCCTATGCTAGGCTAAACTTCTATTTGGTTAAGGGTGATTTCAAAGCCCTAGATATGTTTTGTGATTGATTTTCAGATTCTATCTATCATTAATTTTCTATCAAAGTTGCTTATGTTCTTCTACAAGAATTGTTCATGATGTTGTCTTGATTTATTTAGGTGTACAACTAGATTGATCTTGATAATTATCTATTGTTAGTCTAGGAGTCTTGATCCGTGTAATTGTCTTGATTTCCTATTCATAAGTGGCAATTTGTGATTAATGATTATGGTCAAGTTTTCAATAATTGCAAAGTGGAACATAACCTAAGTTGAACAATCCGAGCTTATGTGTTTGTTGCTTAGATCAACCTATCTTTCTCATCATAAAGCTGCCATTAAATTGAATTTAGAGAGCTTATTCTAGGTTGTTTAATGGTTAGAGATTAAATAGAGAGCTTGTTCTATTTAACGACAAACTAAGGAAAGATTGGGATAACAGAGCTTGTTGTTATCTACGGTTGTTAACTTTGATAGTTGGTTGATATTGATAGATCTGAAATTGATTCTTAATGATGTCTAGTGGTGGAGAATGAAACCTTAACCATATTTTTCATATTTGATTCTTCTTACTTACTTGTTTTCTTACTTTTAGTTTGCTTATTTTTTATATTTATTTTTATTGGCTGGTTATACCGCCTAATTTGTATATTAACTTTGTTTTATTTTTATTGGCTGGTTATACCGCCTAATTTAGTATATATATTTTTATTGGCTGGTTATACCGCCTAATTTAGTATATATATTTTTATTGGCTGGTTATACCGCCTTGCATCTTATTCTTATTATTTACTTAGTTTAAATCTGGCTTCAAAAACCCCTTTTCTTTTATTGTTCTTGAATTTAAGTTTTAAACTATTAACTTATAAACTAAAACCCAATCCCTGAGGACTCGACCCTTGCTAACTACTATACTTACAATTTATCTTTTTAGTGCAAGGTTAAACAAGATACACTCTTTTGGGTGCATCAAATTTTTGGCGCCGTTGCCGGGGATTGCTTTCTTTAGTTTATTTGTTACTTGGTTTATTCTTATTTTCAGTTCTAATTAGTTTTATTTTCTTGTACATACGGGTTTTTCTTATCAAATTTTGAAAAAAAAAATAAAAAAAAAAACGATGGAATTGAGCAATCTAACACTTGAAGAGTTGGTGGCATACATGAACATGGAGAATCAACAAGCCAATCTCACCTTCCCAGTTCAACAATTTGCCATGGGAGGATGTCAAGGCCATCAAGTGTTCCAAGACCAACAGTATGATCATTACTCAAACACTTACCATGAGGGATGGTGGGATCATACTAATTATGGTTACTCAAAAAATTACCAAGAAGTAGATCCTTATGCCAATTACACTCATCCATCTAGCTTCAATCAATCATGGTCCCAAGAACCAGATCTTTTTCAACCACCACATATGACTCAAAACTCAGGTAGTTCTTTAGAAGATCTTGTGTATTCTCTTGTTACTGATACTTTGCAATTTCAACAGGAAACAAGGGCAAGCATCCAGAGTTTGGAAAAGCAAATAAGCCAATTGGCTAGTAGTATGGTGGGATGGGTAGCACAAAGATCTGAAGAACTCCCTGCCCAAACGATGATTAACCCAAAGGAGAATGCTACGATTGTGACCTTGAGGAATGAGGAACAAGATGAGGATGAGACAAAATTAGAGATGGATTCTATTCTTGAGGATAATGAAGCCACAAATCCAAATAAGAGTATTTCGGCACCTGAGGTAACGTTTAAGGTTCCACTTTTTACTAATGTTTCTTCTCCACCTTTTCCTAGTATATTTGCAAAGTTCATGGAGGAAGAACATGAACAACACATGCCAGAAACCTTAAACAACTTGTTTGTGGATGCCATTGAACAAGTATCAAAATATGCTCCATTCCTCGATGAGATATGCACCACAAAGGATGATGGAATAATACTTGTAATGGAGAATGCATCCACTGTTGTGCAAAGAAAGCTTCCTCTCAAACGCATTAATTTGGAAAATTTCATGTATGAGCCTGACAAGCCTAAAAAGCCAAGAAGGGGTGTTGGTTAGGTTCAAAACATTAACTCAAGTGTTAATTGGGAAGGCAACCCAATTAAAGAAGAAATTGCCAACCTTCCATATTCAGATTTGCTTTCTCTTTCTTTTCCTTTTTCTTTTTCTTTTATTATTTTTATTTTTATTGTTTTTATTTTTATTTTTTATGTTTACTTGTTAATTTTTGTTTAGTATTTTAGGATTATTTAGGTTGCATGAGTTTGTTTTGTTTTGAGTCTTAGTTGTTCCTATTCTTATGTTATTAGTTCTTTTCTCTTACACATGATTCTTTCATTTGGGTTAATAGACTTACATTGAGGACAATGTAAGAATTAAGTGTGGGGGGAATGATTTAGGATTTCTTTTATTTTTGTCTACTATTTTTTTTTTATGAGTCTTTATTATTATTATTTTTAGTGTGTTTTAGTTCCTTTTTAATACAATGATGAGATATGAATTGCATAAGTCTAAAACAGATTTATTAGTGAGAAGATTTTCATGAGAATTGAACTTGATATCAATCTTTTTATGAGCCAATGTTAATATGATATGTTGATTGAGAAAGAAGCATGTTTAGACTTAATCTGACTTGTATAATCATCCTTGTGAGTTTTTGAGCCTATAATGATTGATGCATTATACAAATCAATCTAATTTCTTTCTTGAGTGCTCTTATGATTACATGATTCTCTAGAACTTGCTTTAAACCATTTGAGACTATATTGATGCATGTAACAACATGAATATGATAGAGGCATTAGGACTTTTTAACTAGGGCCAAACAGCCATCCCTTATTGATGTTCCAAGAGAACATCCCTCTAGTGAACCAATTTGAGCCTACATTGAATAAGCTATTTATTTGGTAACCACATCTTACACCTAGCCTAAACACATTTATATCTTTACCCTTGTTCTAAAGATGGACTAGAATGTTTGAGACATATTGCAAAAACAAGGGATATTTTTTGAAAATTTGGGTTAGAACAAAAGATAAGTGTGGGGGAGGAGAAAGGCAAAAGTCAAGAGAAAAATAGAGGGAATATTGCCAAATACATTCCTATGTGAAATTTTTTTTTTTTTTTTTGAATAATCTCTTGAACTTCTAGTTAAAGAAAAGAAAAAGATGTTCGAAAGTTGGTTAGAATGAAGTAAAGGCTCAACATGAAATATTCAGCCTATGTGATTATGTACTTCTAAAGAATATTGAGAAAGTTTTATCTGCAAAATCTTATTTTGTCTCTAAATTCTATGAAGTCTTTGGAATGTTTGTGATATCTTTTCCTTTTTATTCTTTAACCACATTATTACCTCTTGGCCCCATTACAACCTTGATTAAAGACCTCTTGATTTATGAAGTTGCATGATCTTTTAGTGGAGAATAGGTAGACAAGCAAGCATATGGTAGAACTATTTTCATGAGATTGATTGAGTGTAAACACTTTACCACTACTTTAAAGAGTGAAAATCATGAGAGTATCCCATATGAGAAGTTGAGATTAAGTTTGAATGTGCACTATTTTGATTGAAATATGTTATGTTAATATTGGCTTAACTCAAACAATTTACATTCAAGCATGATTTTTTGTGAAATTCTTTAAGCTATTGATTAGTTTATAAGACTTGTTCAAAGATTGTCTCTAATTTATATTGAAAGGAATAGGAGTAAATATTTTTAGTATATGTAGTTTATTTATATTTTAGTTTTTCAATGTTTGTGGGTATCGTTCTAGTAAACCCTCACGAGACTAAACTCGTCCACTAGGGACACCTAGGGGTTTAAAGGCTTGTGTCACATGCTAAGTGCCACCGTGATTTCCTACGAAAATGGATTAGATTAGATTTTCTTATTTTATTTTTATTGAGTCGTTGCTAGGGACTAGCAACAATCTAAGTGTGGGGGTGTGATAACTCGTATAATTATATAGTTTTTAGTTATGTTTTATTATTGTTTTGTGTCAAATACGAGTTATTATTGTTTAGTCTAATTGTGTTTATGATCTTTTATATTTTTATGTAATTTGGTGTTTTTCACAAGTTTCTTTGAGTGATTTCAGATTACTAGAATTAAGGGCAAATCCAGTTCAGTTCCAGTTCCGACACCTTTTGCCATATCAGCTATATCTGGAGTTTCACTGAAGCAATAAGGCTGAAATTTGTAGCCGTGCAAAGCTAAGAGGCATATCTATCTTTTTCATGTTTTACACTTCTTGAAACGGAGTCTTTTTCCCTAGCGAAATCGACCATCAAGTTGGCTGATGTGCAATGACGTCTGTGCTGACCTGTTTTCGTATTTTGCCCATATCTTCTTATCCACATCATCAAAGGAGCTGATTCCAATGGCTATGGATCCGTAACTGATAGGGGAACATTTGTCTAGAATACCATGTGATCAGATAAAGCCTCCAATATTGAAGAAATCGACCATCAAGTTGGCTGATGTGCAATGACGTCTGTGCTGACCTGTTTTCGTATTTTGCCCATATCTTCTTCTCCACATCAGCAAATGAGCTGATTCCAACGGATATGAATCAGTAACTCATAGGGGAACATTTTTCTAGAAGACCATGTGATCAGATCAGGCCTCCACGATTGACAAAATTGACCATCAAGTTGGCTGATCAAAATGGTCATACAATATGACGAAAATTGTTAGAAAAATGCACCCACCTATTATACCTACCTTTGAAATTTGTAAAGCTTGTCTCTTGTCATTTAGCCCTCCAAAATGTGTATAAATAGAGGGCCTTGGATGATTGTAGAGGATCATATTGTACATTGGTAGGATATTAGCCATTGTAATAAAATTCTCTAAGTTTTCTTCTTCTTTCTTTTCTCTAGTTTTCTTTTTCTTTAGAAAGAGCAAGAGGTTGGATAATTAATATTCTTCTTCTTCTTCTTTCTTTCTTTTATTTTCTTCTTAGATTCTATTTAATTTTATGTTTACAATGCCTATGCTAGGCTAAACTTCTATTTGGTTAAGGGTGATTTCAAAGCCCTAGATATGTTTTGTGATTGATTTTCAGATTCTATCTATCATTAATTTTCTATCAAAGTTGCTTATGTTCTTCTACAAGAATTGTTCATGATGTTGTCTTGATTTATTTAGGTGTACAACTAGATAGATCTTGATAATTATCTATTGTTAGTCTAGGAGTCTTGATCCGTGTAATTGTCTTGATTTCCTATTCATAAGTGGCAATTTGTGATTAATGATTATGGTCAAGTTTTCAATAATTGCAAAGTGGAACATAACCTAAGTTGAACAATCCGAGCTTATGTGTTTGTTGCTTAGATCAACCTATCTTTCTCATCATAAAGCTGCCATTAAATTGAATTTAGAGAGCTTATTCTAGGTTGTTTAATGGTTAGAGATTAAATAGAGAGCTTGTTCTATTTAACGACAAACTAAGGAAAGATTGGGATAACAGAGCTTGTTGTTATCTACGGTTGTTAACTTTGATAGTTGGTTGATATTGATAGATCTGAAATTGATTCTTAATGATGTCTAGTGGTGGAGAATGAAACCTTAACCATATTTTTCATATTTGATTCTTCTTACTTACTTGTTTTCTTACTTTTAGTTTGCTTATTTTTTATATTTATTTTTATTGGCTGGTTATACCGCCTAATTTGTATATTAACTTTGTTTTATTTTTATTGGCTGGTTATACCGCCTAATTTAGTATATATATTTTTATTGGCTGGTTATACCGCCTAATTTAGTATATATATTTTTATTGGCTGGTTATACCGCCTTGCATCTTATTCTTATTATTTACTTAGTTTAAATCTGGCTTCAAAAACCCCTTTTCTTTTATTGTTCTTGAATTTAAGTTTTAAACTATTAACTTATAAACTAAAACCCAATCCCTGAGGACTCGACCCTTGCTAACTACTATACTTACAATTTATCTTTTTAGTGCAAGGTTAAACAAGATACACTCTTTTGGGTGCATCACGTGCTATTGTCACACCTTTTAATGAAACTGTTGATATCATCAATAATCATGTGCTAGGTTTAATACCTTCTGCTGAGACTGTATATCGTAGTTTTGATTCAATTGCAAATGTTGTTGCTGAATTAGGAGAAAATGATGCTTTATATCCCCCTGAGTTTTTAAATTCATTAAAGTTCCCTGTAATACCAAATCATGAGTTTCATTTCAAAATAGGCTGTGTTGTTATGTTACTTCGAAATTTAAATCAATCACTAGGATTATGCAATGGTACCAGGCTGATTGTTACACAATTAGCTCCGAATGTTGTTGAAGCTCTAATCATCACTGGTAACCATGCTGGGGAAAAAGTCTTTATACCCAAGATATGCTTTATTGTTAAAGATCGCAAATGGCCTTTTGTTTTTAAGCGGAAACAATTTCCTTTGAGATTATCTTATGCAATGACGATTAATAAAAGTCAAGGCCAAACTCTTGAATCTGTTGGCCTGTATTTACCGAGACATGTTTTCACTCATGGCCAATTATATGTTGCTATTTCTCGAGTGACACACCGTGCTGGCCTGAAAATACTTATTGAGAATGAACATGGCTATCCTAATAATGAAACAAAAAATATTGTTTATCATGAAATCTTTGACAATTTACCAACAGGTTCTTTCTTTGTATTCTGTCATTTTATTATATGGAACAATATTTTTGTTACACCTATATTTCTATTCTATCCAATAATATATCTGTTTTAGTGATGTTTGCTGCATTTTATTATATGAATTTGTTATTAGACATAAGCTGATTTACTATTTTTTGCTAATGATTTTATTGCTTTTTAATTACAGCAACCTAAGTGGAATCTTCCTTACACTTTTTACTAAGGTATTAATTTTTTAAAACCGATGTTTGATTTATATTTAATGTATTCAAGCAGATAATCTACAGATTTACATAGTTACCCTTAATTTTATCTTATCATACCAGATCTGTTATATATTTCTGCATTAATAATGATATTGAATGATCTGAGTTTTATTTTTCCATATATCTATTATACCAGATCTACTATGAACTGCTATATCAATTGTTTATGCAGGAAAGATGTCATATAAACTGCTATCTCAACTTGAACAATGCAAGCTTTCACAAAGAATCACAGTTCGTGTCGTTAGGATTTGGGGTTCAATTCTACCAGGTCCAGAAAAAAAATTTATAGGTCTTACTTTTGTGGTTGTGGACAAAAAGGTTTGATACTCTTATTTGATTTCTGTTTTCCTTTTATGTCCTTACATATCCTTTTGCAGTCTATAATGCTTATCATAGGTTCATAACTCATTTTATATGTAGGGTGATGCAATGCAAGCGTTGATCAAAAAAATTATGAACGTTTTTTTAGAGACAAATTAAAAGAAGGATCAATCTACAACATTGTTGATTTCTTTGTCGGCAAAAAACTAAACACCTTTAATGCTGTTTCCGCTGAATCTGTCATTCATGTTACACGTTCAACCAAGGTTGTTGAACTATTTGATGTTCCAGAACTATATCCTCGACACTACTTTGAGTTCTGTCAAAAAACTGCACTTTCAGCCCGTGCTGGTATCAATTATGTACTCACAGGCAAGTCTTTCTTCAACTTTTTCCAATATTTTCTAACCATTTTAGACTATCTCAAACCAACACTATGTAGCAAATTAAATGTTATTTTGACACTCAAATTGTCTAAAAAAATTGCAGATTTCATAGGAGTTCTTGCTGCTATAGGAACTGTGATTGAAACTTATACAAGAGATAAGACTGAGATTGTGCATAGGCAGAACATTGAGTTACAAGATGAAAAGCTAATATAACCTCTTATTAATATATCTTTACTCATTTAATTCTATTTCTATTTCTCTTAATTGATAAAACATTGACATTGACAAAATTTTATCCCTCTGCAGTGGTGAGACAGTATCTGTAACTTTATGGGGTGATTTTGCGCATGTCCTTGACGAGAAAAGGCTATTGAATTCAAGGTCAAATATTGTTATAGTTCTTGCTGGCATGACAGTCAAAGACTTCCAAAGTTTGTTCTTATCCCCTTTTTTCCTACCTCTCATAATTCCTTTTTTCCTTTTTACCTTTCACTTTGACTGCTTATCTGACTACTACCGTAATACCCTTATCATAGGCAAACCTAATCTTTCTAGCTCATCAGCTACAAAGATTTACATTGATCTCCCAGTTGTTGATACTGTCATACTAAAAAAAAGGTATTTTGCTTTTAACAATACATACACATTCCATTCTTCGATATTCATACTACATTATGCATTGATAAACTGTTGTTGCTATATTGAATCAAAATTTTGAGATTTGTCGATTATATTATATATATACTAAACAAACACCGTGTTATATAATTTCCTTCAAATTTTATCAACTGTTGTTCTCAAAAATTATGATTTCCATGCAGATTTAATATGCTATTATTCTGTTTGTTTATCATTGTAAACAATCTACAACTTTGTGACAAATATAAATGCAGGTTTGAACCTAACCCGGTCATACCACGCGCATTAGAAATGCAACTCCAAGGTCGCCGAGGTGCTTCAGATGATTTGAATGAAAACATGGTCACTATTGAGCAACTGATGACAATTGATATGCTCAAATCAAAGGTTAGCTATACAACAAATTTATTGATAACTACCATATCAGCTTCTCTTTTTTGTTAACATTTAATTACCATATTTGTTATGCTTCTTCTTAAAAAAAAATGGATTTGATTATGAATGTAGGACACTTACTTTACATGTCATGCACAAATTCTGGAAATTGATGCTACTGATTGATGGTATTACAATTCTTGCAATGAATGTCCAAAAGGCCTCAGATTGATTGATCAAAAATACATCTGTCCTACACATGGAGAAAAGATACTAAAACCTTGGTACCAAATTTTTTCACCAAATCTTTTGAACTGTAACTTTAAAGATTCTATTTATTTATGAGCCTTCATCTTTCACTAGCTTTTGTTTAGTTATTTACTCTGTGATTTCAATCCTCACCATTTCTAAACAGCTACAAAATCACTATCATAGTTGGAGATTCTACTGGGCAAACAGATTTGATAGTTTTTGGAGCAGCTGCTGAAGAACTCATAAACAAAACAATTCCACAACTGGCTGCGACGGAACAGATTCAGAAAACGGTGCTTCCTGATTGTATAAAAGCACTTATAAAACAAGAGAGAATCTTTAAAATCAACCTCACAAAGCAAGCAATGGATACTGGCATTCCAAGTTTTGCAGTCAGCAAATCATTTATGATTACCAAAGAACAGACCTCCTTTCTTGCTGGTGCCACATCTTCCTCTGGAGTTACTCTACCTGATATACACCAACCAGCGCAACAGCAAATGGGCCTACAACAAATAGATCTGACAACAGACACAGTCAGTATTATCCCAACTGATTTATTCCCAGAAGAGTCACCTGCAAAACAAAAGGGAATCAGGTTATAATTTTGAACTTTATCTTAGATGGTCTTAAAACCTCATGCACCATATTCAAAATTTAAAAGTTAGTTCATTCTTCAATAGTTATACTTTCTGAAAAAAAATGTCTCATGTGTTATGTTCCAGCATCAAAGAACCGTCAAAACTCAGCACCGGCAAAAATATCGCTACTGAGCATGGTGTCACAAAACTTCCAACCTCAAGGAAAATCATTTATAGGTCTGATTACCGCTTGACTCTACAACTTAACACCCTATTTGACAATGACTTCTTGGTGCGACTGAATCTTTTCTTACCACTCTATAATTATTCCTTACCCTTTTATGTTTGTAGTGAGCAGCAAGAGAAATCTGTTCTTGGCAAAAGAACAAATGTACAAGCAGAGTCTTTGGATGAGGATGAGCCTCTAAAGAAATTGAAATCCAGGTTATATATTCATTGATCTTCCTATAAAGATTTTATTCTATGCAAACATTCATCTTGAATTAATTGAGACCTTTGAATTTTATTATTCATGTATATTTCATAATTTATTAACAACTCTCATATGACAATCATTTAATTCGAAAATCAATTTGCTGCTTGATTCTGTTATTAACTATATTACTTTAAACTTGATAATTCCCAGTACCATGGCAACTGGATAACTGTATTAACCACCTTTTTTTATTCCTCCTGCAGAGGCAAGGAAAAGAAGAGAGACTGATGCATTTCAACTATTCTTGATCGTGCAACTAACTACAACTCAAATAGTTGAATCCTGTCTGTCAGTGCTTTTTTTTTTTTTTGAAATTTTTTGTTAAGGGTTATGAAGAATATCAAACAAGTAATGTACTTACTATGTTTGATATTTCATCATGATATCAAATTCAGCTTTTTTATTTCAGGACCTCATTTTTTGTTAATCTTTGAGGCTGGTCAATATTTGTAAACATCCATTCAACTTCAAATGTTGATGGAATCATACCTCATTGTGTGAGCCATTTTTTTTTGTTTATATGGCTCTATAGATCAAAGCTGAACATACATTTTAGATATCATCAAACTTTTGTAAACCTTTCTCAACTTTTTGTGAATATATATCGATGTTGTTTAAATATTTACATATTTAAGTTCTTTTCTCTACATGTTCAAGTTCAATTTTTATAATTAAAAGTTTCAATAATTCAACCTCTTTTCAAAAGACATTAACAACTGATTTATATCTTTTATGTATATTCATAACTTTCAACTTAACTTTGATTTGTTTATATTTTTTTCATTATTGACACTAATTCCCTTTGAAAATATTACAATTTCTTATTATTCATATGCAAAAAAAATAAACATTCATCTCATTATTACTATTTTTTAACTGATTATAAACATTCAGCCCATAACATGCTTAAGTCCATTATTTAACAAGTTTACCAATATTAACTATCAAAAACAAATGAAAATAACATGCTGCCACAATTAACCCAAGCTAAAAAACAATCCAGAAAAAACAATAAACCCAAAATTTAAAACCAGCCCATAACCAATCCCACACACCAATAGCCCAAAACCGATCCTAAACACCAATAACCCACCGACCATTAACTCAGCCACATATCTCCTTCAATTCAAAAACCCTCTGTTTTCCATCGTAAACTGCATTTTCACCCTCCCTTTGCCGGTTTGCATTTCGAGACCATCAGTTTTTTACGTAGCTTCAAACAAAATCTGAAGGAAAAAAAAAACACTCTCCTTCGAACTCAGCATGGATCGGTCGCCGAACACCATGCTTGAAACAGAATTTGTGCCCCGACGTGTGCCTCAGTTTTTCAAAGTCTTTGTTCAGCCTCTACTCGAATCTGAAAGCCTGGTCAGAATAAAATGTTTCATTTTTTTTTCCCACTTCTCCTCTATTATATACACCTTTATCTTATTGGTTTTTTTTTTTTTTGCATTTTAACAAAATTAATTAGATAGCAATGGCAATAGAAAACCTATTCCCTTTTTACCTGTTTATGAATCCCATTTGTTTCTTGCTTACATTATTTACCTGAAATTACCTCAATGCACACACATAGTTCAATATATGAGTGATTGTTTTGCACAAGTAATTTGTTAATTTTATCTGGATTCACACGATCCTATTTTCGACTTTGTAATGTTACTATGATGTTTTATTCATGAATACCATTTGTTTTTTATTTTTTTGTTCCTGCTGTGATGTTTTTATTCAAAGTCGATGATGGCCTCTGTTAATAATTGTTTTTTTACATTCATATCTGTTTGATATCAAAAATATTTTCGTCCACCCTACATTCTCAATGTTACTAAAAAGGGAAAACCTATTCTAACATATGCATTAATCTATTAGCATAAGTCATTCAAAGTATTAGTTCGAACTGGTCATTTTATCTTCATTCCTTTAGCTAAATTCGATGTTTCACTGCATGCTTATATTCAAACTTCCACAAATTTATATTCAATTACAGATATTACCCCAACGCTTTATGATTGAGTATATGGAAACAGTCCAAACCCCAATGATTGTTTATGTTAGAGGACCGTTGGGCGATCCGCAAAAGATGAGATTGATTAAAAGAAATCATAAATTGTGCTTCACTGATGGTTGGAAGAACTTTATGAAAAGCCATCATCTTCAATATGGCGATTTTGCAATGTTCACCTACAATTTTGACAAAACATTTGATGTACAATTCTATGGCAGATGTGCAACATTGTTAACAGCAGCCAATCTACTAAGCAGAATGTGTAAGTGTTCTTTCTTCCAACGATCTTACGAGTGATGGTCTCTAACTATTTTTTCCTATTTTCTGTCATTAATAGCAGCCACGACAAATCAGACTGACCAACCTGAATCATCAACAAGAAAACAACAATCACACCCAACCACAGTCATGCCAAACAAGAAAAATGCAAAAACTCCGCTAGCGAAGAAAAGGAACACATCCTCACAAGCTATTGGTGAAAAACTGAAACAGAAAATTCAACCAGCCAAAAAACAGCATCGGTCAATTCCTGATGCATCGCCGATTCATAATCTGATGACTTCTAATGTTGTGACTCCAAAGATTGAAGAAATCGAAATGCTAAATCCTCAATTTCAGTTCACCATGGTCTTCTCAACAGTTAATTCACCCTATCTTTTGGTAAACAATTAGACTTACCATTTATTACTCTTGCTTTTCTATTATTCCATTATTATTAACTTATTTTATTCTTTGTTTTAGCATGTTCCGAGAAGATTTGCTCAACACAACCTACCACACCATCCCGCAACACTGACTCTATCACTTCATGGCCAACAAAAGACATGGACAGTTAAATATATCTGCAACAGCCATAATAAAATCTTCTCAGCAGGCTGGAGTACATTTGTACGAGATAACCATCTGAAGATCAAAGATCACTGCATCTTTGAACAAGTTGCTGCTTATGAACTCAAGGTGCAGATTATCCAACACAAAAATTAACCAAAGATATGATGTCTTCCTTCAAACAGTCTAACTTTTTTTGAACAACTATTCTGCTAGAATCGTATCTGATACTTTGCATATATGATATCTCCTTCTGAACAACAAAACTCTTTTTGTTCAACTATTCTACCAGAACTGTATTCAACACTTCTTATGCTATTAAGATGTTTCCAAACTACAAATCTGCACCTTATGGTTATATAGGAAATGCAAATTATACTTATCTAGAAATTACACTTTCACAATTAGTTTTACGACTGTGTTATCTTCGTCCGCAGCATAGCGCGGGTCTAATACTAGTGTTCCTTTAATTTAAAATCCCCACCAACAATCTCCAAAATGTCAGTTGTATTAATTGGTACCATTGTAGCTGAAGAAATAATTCCATGTTCCTCACCGCCAATGGTTCTATTTCCAATGCCACTACTGGCCACCTCCTTATTACCGACCTCTGACTTAGCCACCTTTTCCTCATCCTCTACATTTAATACAACTGTTTTTTTTCTTCCATACCCTTGATACTGCGTCTGTTCATTATCCATGCTTTCTTCCTCATTAGAGATTCTACTTGCATTGCACCCCGACTGCTCCAATTGACTGTCCGTAACTGGAATTGCATTTTGATCATTGTACTCTGTCATATTTGAAATGACACTCTCTGGATCTATTTCTATTTCTGTGACTCTAACAAGAACATTTTTAGCCCCACAACTAATGTTAATCAATTCATCAATCTTTCCAACTGATTAGTTCTGATGAATATAGCTCCTTTTCTAAAGTCATTGAATTTCAACGTTTTTCCATCAAAAGATAATAGCTCACCCCATAAACTTGCAATATTCTGAAATGTACTAAAATTCCAAGCATGCAGGGGAACTCCGTAACACGATAACCAAGTTCTAAGCCATTAGCAGAGAACTCTTCTGACCATGGTTCAATGTCAGACAACCATTGCTTTAACCAAGCCCATTCTTCATCCCTCAACATCTCCATCTTCTCTTTCTCTTAGAACTCAATCAAAAATTGATTACCTGTTAGCTTTTTGGCTATAACATCAAAAACACCCTGCTTATGGAAAATTTCTTGTAACCATTCACTATCAAAATTGACTTTTAGCCTTACCAACCACACATCTCTCAAGGTTGAATAGAGTTTCCTCCTCAATGACCGCCAAACAAGACTTTCTATGTTGCAAAGAGCATATTTGTTTATCCTTCATAGCACCATCATTCATTCTCCATTTTTCCTTATCAACCATCTTCTCCTCATTCAAAAGGGCATGCTTATAAGACTTTTGGAGAGATTGTTGTTGGTTAGATTCTGTTAACAAAACATTCTATGAGGAAGAGGCCCTTGTAATTTCTTCCATTTCCACATGTTCTTGATTGGACCTGTTTGATTGTGAACTCTTTCCTCTATCAAACTTCTCCACTGAATTCAGTCTCCTCGAGAAAGATGCTCTACCATTGAATCTTGCTATATTGACTCCCAATCTGTAATCCAATAACCATGCTCGGTTTAACATCTTGACAGCATTCATAGCTTCTTCATAGACAGCAAATCGAACAAAGCCATATTTTCTCCCTCTACTGCTTCTTTTTCGAGGAATAAACACATCCACTACTCTGCCATGATTTTGAAAAATCCTCTACAGCCATCTCCAATGGACCTTTGGAGGAATGTTGTTCACAAAGACTGAAAAAATAGCCATATTTTATCACTACGTTTTTTGTCAAATCAGTAATGTGTTTTTATACACAAGTATACAAAGATCAGGTGATAAGGTTAGATAAGTATACCTATTCAAAAACTAGTATGTCACAAGATAAACTTAGTTAATCTAAAAATTTAAATTGAAGGTTTTCTAACATTCTCTTGCAAGATGGTGGAATCATCAATGACTGGATGATTTGACTCAATGATTAATACATATATTCTTTTGTTCAAAGAGGTGGCTTCTAATCTCACTTTTTCAAAAACAAAATAATAATAACACTAATTATAAGATACATTGCATGAATCAATAAAAAAAAAATACATTGCATGAAAGTCAACTTTATTACTAACTAAAATCACTTCACTATAAGGGATTGCCAATGGTACAATGTTTTGCAATTAAAAGAAGGTCGATTGTCTCGATGGATGTCCTCATGTCTAACTATCTTTGGTAAATTGAATCCAACCGTATCCTTATTGCTTCATCGAGTGTCAAAGGGTACTATTTCATGTGCATTGTGCAGCATTTGAATACACTTACGCAATAAAAAGCTTATCTGTTAGTTCAAAGTTGTGACATAAATCAAAAAGCTGAATTGATTTTTTAAATTTTTTAAGGGAATTTAAAGTAAAGTATGACAAATTATCAATATAAGTAATAATAAATAAACAAAGCAACTAAAGAGTACGAAAAAAGAATCAAACACAAGATTTATAGATGTTCGATCATTTTCACAAGGTACTTACGTCCTCTCTCATTGCTTTTGTCATAACGATCTCGTGACTGCTAAATGACGTTAGGGGAGGAAAAGATAATAGGTCATTGTATATAATTTTGGTTTTGAAAAACCTCGAAAAAAAGGGAGTCGCCATCGATCTTTTGGCTAGGTGTGATCGGTCACCTATTAAAACCGATTTTTGTAAAAAAAAAAATTAAAATTAATTAAAATCCTTTTATAAAACCAATTTTAAGGTTTACATTTAAAACCAGATAAAAACAAAAGCGAATTTGGGAACCGGTTATGTGCGGGGAAAGTATTAGCACCCCTACAACGCCCGTATAAAATGATACCTTATTAATCATTTGTTATCATTGGTCTTGATAAAAAAATGGTTTTAGATTCGGTATTTAAAGATATTTCCTTTTAAAAAATAATCATATTATTTAAGAACGATCTGAAATTTTATTATCACAAAATGTTCTATATTCCCCGACATACCCGACAAAATATAAAATTTTTCTTCCTTTTAAAATCATCCGCATCATATTTAAAAAAATGATATTCCCTTGTTAATGATAATTGATGCAATCCTCCCTCGCAAACCCAGTAGAGAACTCATGAATTATTTTAACTCGGGAACATTGCCTCATTTTTTTCATTAAAGCGTCAATTTATATGCATTTAAACTCATTTAAAATGAACATGAATATGCAAAACATTGTTAATATGCAAACATAAGAGAAACAATATGAACCAAAGTAGTCAATACTGTATTTGTGGGCGTACCATTTTTCTTTTGGTACTGGTACGTATCGATACCGGTGTATTTCGGCATACTATTTTGGGTTTATCGAAATTTTTTAAATATTTGTTCATATATATATATATATATATTTATAAAGCTCATTTTCAAGTTTTCTAATAAAATGTATATAATATACATGTACAAATATATCTCGATTACATACATACATACATATATATATATATATGTTTATACGCAAATATAAAATATAAAATATAAAATTTATAAATATTTAATATCTAAAATTTTTAATCATAAATAAACAAAATAAATATTAAAAAATATAATAAATTATTATTAATTCAATTCAATAGTCAAATTTAATAAACATATATTTTTGAATGAAATTATGAAAAAGTAAAAATTATTATGACTAAAAGTATTAAGAATTGGTTAAAAAATTGAAGTGAATTTTTTTTTTTTTTTTAATTTTAAAAATCAAAATCTTGTCTCAATCTGTATGGGTCGGTAAGTGCCGGTACAAATCGATACAGGTCGGTACCGACTGGTACGATCGATACAGACTAGTAAAAAACCAAAACGGTACGATGTTGGTACCATTTCGTTTTTCTTCAAAACCAATACCTATCGGCTGGTACGATCGGTATCGGTACGGTACCGACTACCATGATATGAACACTAATTATTACATGGCATAAACAAGAAATTAACATGAACATCAATCATTAAATAACATAAACAAAAATCATATGAACATTAATTATAAAATAATATGAACATGAAGTATGCACACAATATTTGTTTAAGATTATTTTATCAAGTATTTTCTTATATATGAAATTACATAAATTACATGCGTCAAAAAAATTTAACCAAACTGCCTTGCAGACCCGGCAAGGCTTGGAGAAACATTCTTTCGCCTAACACTTACATAATTCTGAATATAAAAAAAGAAAGAAACATACTTTACGACTTAATATACACGTGCGTTAGAGAATTTCCTATCCTCCCCGGCAGACCCGACAAAGACTAAGAAATCATTCTTTTGCTAAATGTTTATGTAACCAAGAAATCACGTTTTTATAATAAAATTTGAAAAACATCTTTTGAAAGTATGAAATGCACTAAAACAGTACCATTATCAAAATGTGTTTCTCTCTTGAAGAGAGGGCATCCAGATACCTATAGAGGTATCTGAATACCTTTGAGGAAACTTAGATCGGACTTAGACAAAAATGGATTTTTGGGCATGGATTTTATCATGAAGGATATCCGGATTCCTTGAGCAAGTTTAGGTTAATTGACTCGAAAAAAGAGAGGCATTCGAATGCTATTGTTTGGACATCCGAACACTCATTGATTAACCATATTGCAACATTTTGAAAACCGAAGAAAACTAAATAGATGCAATTTTTTTAAAGGGAAAATCATGTTGGGCGAATACCCTAGTGTAGGAAAACAAAAGTTTTTTACTCATTCTTTAAGCTTGTTTTAGCTACCCAAGTTCATTTTCTCAAAACCTTACTTCTAAACCTTGAAAAACCGAAAGAAAACAAACTTTGAACTCTCCCATATGGTTTGGCTAAAGGATTTTAAATAGTCACCAAAGCAGCTTTTTATTTTTTGAAAAAAATGCATAGACTCATGTAGCCCACAATCTCCATATCTATCATTCAAGACTTTAGTATACCCAACACTTTGAAAAACAAGACCTTGGTCATGGACTATTGATTAATCCAAACCAAAATCTTTTGGGAATCTTTCAGAAAACATTTTTCAATAGGGGCGTTTGGTGTCTTCCCAAGAATCACATTCCATGGAATGTGATTCCTGAGAATGTAACTTTACAGCGTTTGGTATGCATGGGAAAGTGCTGATTAAAATCCTGAGAATGTGATGATAATTTTCGAAATTACCCTTATCAGAAAACGTAACTTTTATTAATTTTAAAATTTTTCAATGATATTTATTATTAACAAATATTTGTACTAAATATTTAAAAATAATATTTTAATTGATAATTTAAGTTACTTTTAGGATAAAAAATATTTATTAATAATAAATTTTCGAAATTACTCTCATGTAGTCAAAAAATTAAAAGGCTGAATGTAAATCAAATATTATTTAAATATTTTAATGATATTTATTATTAACAAACATTTGTAATAAATATTTAAAAATAATATTTTAATTGGTAATTTGAGTTATTTTGATGATAAAAAAATATTTGTGAATAATAAATTTTCGAAATTACTTTCATGTAGTTGAAAAATTAAAAGACTATATGCAAATTAAATATTATTTAAGTATTTTAATGATATTTATTAATAAAAAATATTTGTACTAAATATTTAAAAAAATATTTTAATTGGTAATTTAAATTATTTTTATGATAAAAAATATTTGTTAATAATAAAATTTCAAAATTACTTTAATGCAATTGAAAAGTTACAAGGCTGTATGAAAATTAAATATTATTTAAATATTTTAATAATATTTATTATTAACAAATATTTGTATTAAATATTTAAAAATAATATTTCAATTGATAATTTGAGTTACTTTTATGATAAAAAAATGTTTATTAATAATAAATTTTAAAAGTTACTCTTAAGTAATTGAAAAATTAAGGGTGGATGCAAATTAAATATTATTTAAATATTGTAATAATATTTATTATTAATAAATATTTGTATGAAATATTTTAAAATAATATTTTAATTGATAATTTTAAATTAAATAGGAAGATGATTACTTTTCAACTACATGGGAAAGTTACTTTCCCACCATTTCTCATGAGAATCACATTCCAATGCTTGTGGGAAAGTAACTCTCCAAGGAAAGTTACATTCCCAGGAAAATGAGCAGTTTTAAGCATACCAAACATGAGAATCACATTCCCACCAATTGCTTTCCATGGAAAGTGATCACTTTTCATCATACCAAACGCCCTCAAAGAGGTTGGCTCAAATTTAGCCTCTTGGATTGTAAATCCGGCTCAACTATTACTTAGAGCAAAAATACTCCAAGATCATCAAGTTCATAACCCACTTTTTCTAGGAGAGGAAAATCATCAAACATCAAGAGTAAACCACAATCAACCATTCAACACATGAAAAATCAAAGATAGCAAAATGGAAACAATAGATCATAGATAATGATTTTCAAGATGCTAAGAAGTTGGCTCAAAGTTGGCCACATGGATTGTTAATCCGACTCAACTATCACTTAGAATAAAGTATTCTAAGATCATCAAGCTCATAACCCACTTTTTCTAGGAGAGAAAAATCATCAAACATCAAGAGTACATCACAATCAACCATTCAACACATGAAAAATCAAAGATAGAAAAAATGGAAACAATAGATCATAGATAATGATTTTCAAGAAGCTAAGAAGTTGGCTCAAAATTGGCCACATGGATTGTTAATCTGGCTCAATTATCACCTAGAACAAAGTATTCTAAGATCATCAAGCTCATAACTTACTTATTTTCAAAAGAAAAACAAAAGAGAGATCATCAAACAACCAACACACTCCACATTAGACCATAGCCAACATAGCAAACAAGATGAACATAATGTATAGTAAAAAAAACTAGAGGTGCAACTTTGAAAGAAACAAGGAAACATTTATACATCTTTTCAAAACTTGAAAGTTTTGAGAAAAAAAAAAGAGAATAAAAGAGAAGCTTTTTTTTATAAAACCTTTTATAAAAAATTCAAAGCTTGAAAAAAGAAGTATAAACATGGAGAATAAAAAACTTCAAAATGAAAAGAGAACATGGAGAAGAAGAAATGAAAAACTACATTAGTATAGCTTTTCATAGCAAAAACTCTCTCTTTTTCCTTTTTCCTTTCTCCTTTTTTTTTCTTTTTTTTTTCTCTCTTTTATTTTTTCTTCTTTTTTCTTTTTTCCTCTTCTTCCTCCCATTTCTTTTTAAAAAAACTGAATGCTTTTAGTGGTCACTAGCTTTGGCTGAAACTTGCCTTTTTGTTCCCTCTCATCTCTTCATTTTTTTAGCCACATGGCATTCTCTTTTTACTTGGCCAGTAACATTCATCCCTTCCTCATTAAGGTCACCTCTTATTGGCTAGCCAATCATCTTCCATCTTGGTCCCAAGTTTGATTCCTATTGGCTAGTCAATGCCAACTCATGTACCAATTTGACGAGTCATGTCCTTCCTCATGTGACTCATTAACTTATTTACTAAGTTGCAATTTAGCCTTCCAAGAGCATCCTCCACTCTTCCATTTTATTACAACTTTAACTTATGCTTATTCTTACATTTTTCCTACAACTTTTTGTTGTTTCTAATTTCAACCTTCTTCCTCCCACCATTTTCCTACAAGGACTTTAAGTTTGGGCCTTCCAACAACTTCCTCTCTTCTTGGGCCTTTAAAGTTGGGCCTTCCATCAATTTTTTACAAAGTTAGGCTCTCTTCTTCCTACCCAACTTCCACCAAATTTCATCTTCCACCAAAATTCTTACCACTTGGATAAAAAATAATGGGCTTCCAACTTCCACCAAATTTCCTACCACTTGGGTAAAAAATGAGCTTCCAACCTTGTCTTGAATTTTCCAACAAGTCTTTCCACCATTTTACTCCAACTATATATCCTTCCATTATTCAAAGTTGACTTTTCAATTATCAGGATTACCTCTTTAACATCCAATTTTTCTTTTTAATCTTGATTTTCCAAAATTGACTTTTTCTTTTTTATTTTGACTTTCATCAACTTTGACTTTTCTAATGTTGACTTTTTCCATGTTGATTTTTTTTTTTTTTTAAAAAGTATCAAAACTGACTTTGCCCATCTTGCCGAACCCAAATGTCATGCCACTAGTCCACGAAATTGAGGTAAATTTAGAAACTCGGGTTGAAAGAAAAATGTACCTTGTTTAGGGGTCCAGACAATATTAGGTGTCTATAGCTTTCTCACCAAGAAGTTCCCAATCCACTAGTTAATTATTATTGCAAATACCTTTTAGAGGCTAAAGTAATAACTTCACTATCTCTAACTTTCAAGGGTAAGGTATAACCTCCAAATCCTTACTTTTAAAGGTTAAGGTAGAAACCTCTAACTCCAAAATGAGTTTCTACAAAAACTAACAAAACCACTCAAGAAGATACCACCTTGATCCTAAATAAGCTTTAGGTTCAACAAATGATTTTGCAAACTAAAAGTATCTCTCAAAGGTTGAGTGTTTTCCTAATGAGTACAAGAAAGCAATTTATAAGGATTGAGTACAAGAATAAAGAACATTGAGGCTCTAATTTCTTGAATTTCTTTTGAATACTTGAGAGATGAATAAATGATCTTGGAAGTTTTTTTCCTTTAACTATCCAAAGATGTTGAAGTGCCTCTTTATAGCTTTAAATGACTTTGGAAACGTTGGAGTTAGTTGGTGAAGAAAAGTTGTTTGTTGGAGTAGAAGCTAGTTGTTGGAAGGCTGCCTGGGGATCGATCCTCTATAATAGCTAAATTCAAATATTTAACTTTGTAAACAAACAAGGATTGATCGTTTCTTTCATAGGATCAATCCTGTTGAGATTTTTAGCTCTCAGGGATATTTTGACTTACTAAGGATTGATTCCTCCTCTAAGAGGATTGAGATTTTCTTCTAATTTTACAAGATTTTAATATTTTTACTTTGGAAAAAAGGTTGACTTTGCTAAACATTATTTGACCAATATTTATAACCTGAAAACTTGTATTTTTGAGATAGAGAGTTAATTCCAAAATATTGAAATTAATATTATAAACTTTTAAAGTGCTCTCCGATCCGTGTTGGATAGTCACCCATCACATGGTTCTCAAACCTAACCTATGATGATCTCAGGAGACAAAGTCAAAGCGCTTGGTCGTTTGCCCCATACTTTGAGATGCTCCTTTTGTCGATCAAGCAGCGACGCTGCTCGTGATAGGCTTAGCTTTAAGCTGCTATCGTTTGGTTCGGATAAGTCAAGTCCCTGCTTTGAGTATCATTTGGACTTGCATTTTCAAATTAAGCTCATAAAAAATTCTTTTTCTCAAAACCAATTTTATCACAATTTTATAAAGTCCAAAGAATATAATTTTCTTTGAAATATCAAATGGACTTGGATCTAGGCTCAAATAAATATTCTTTAAATGAAAATTTTGGTTTGAGAAATACAAAAAAACCTTAAGCAATTTACTTTCAAAAGCAAACACTTAAAATTTTGTCATTTCAAAACAATGATAAATTTAAATCTAACAATATTTTCCATTTCGATATGACAAAATATTAAAATAAAATTTTATTTTTATAAAAAAAAAAACTCCCCCCCAAAATTTGTTCAAAAAATTAGTCAAGAATTTGAAAACAATTCTGTAAACTCCTCCTTAAACAAAGCTATTTTCACAACATATTACAACTCAATATTCAATGCAAGATACACCATTTAAGCACAAATATTCAAAATTACACAATATGTGAACATAATATATATTCATTTTAGCACATAGCTATTGTTAAAGCAATTTTGTCCATCAAAATATCTCTCCCTTTTTTGTCATAACGAAAGGAGATCCATTTAAGGCATTCTACAATTTTCAAGATCATATAAACAAGTATTGTCAAGCATAAGAACCAGTGTGTAAATGTATCCAATTCATAAATTATGTCATACATTAATGTCTTATATAAAATGTGCTTTAGAATTTAAAATTTCAATCATTCAAGCATATACCCAAGCATATAAATTCAAGAATCATTTAAATTTAAGCAAAATTAGTATTTTAAGACTTTTCCTTCTTTTCTAATGGCTAAAGGAGAAAAAGTGATTAATTTAAGGCACACACAAGTTTTGCATGAAAGGCATAAACTATATCAAGGATATGCACATATTTTTGCATGATAAGTACATTCCATGAAAGTTTAAAAGTTCATTAGCATCTTTGTCTGGCAACTTTTAAGAAATAAACATATCTGAAGCATATGAAATGTTCTAAAATATATCGCAATCAGTAATTCTCAAAGTGATTATCAATCTTCCACAAGCAATGTTCATAAAAACCATAAACTCATATATCATTTAATAAAGAATGACTATCCATGAGTATTAAGGTTCAAAACCACCATGTTCTCTCAATAAGCATAAAGCATTTTTGTCCAAAAGTTTCAAGCAATAGTAATATACCCAATTCGAATAAATGCAAATATTTAAGCATAAGGTGGTACATGCTAAATTGTGGTTTAACTCAATCAATGCACATGGATAAAAATTTCAAGGCATAAGTTCATGAACCAAGAGTCAAAACTATTTATAGATCAAGAAATCAATATATTCAACTCATAAGCATGTTCAAAGATTTATCTCAAGCCAACCTTCAAGCATTAGAACTCATAAAGCATTCATATCATTGATATCAAATCTTAGTTTAGAGCTAATACATTTACCTTCATTCTTATCAAGCTTTATTGATGTGCTCATTTGGCTTTGAATCCTCCATTCCAAATATTTTGAGCAAGTCTTTGATGAAGATTCCATGCTTTGTTTGCTTTAATTGAAATCTCAAAATGAATGTAAGCTCATCTCAAATTCTCCTTTCATAAACTTAAACAATTCTTGACCAAAATATTCATTAGTAGCACCAAGGATATCAATTGTGAAATCATGATTTTCATATTTCAAAGTCAATATAGGCAAAATAAAATTTGTTCATTAAGAACAATTTCCCAATTTCAAGAAAGAATTAGATCAAAACAAAGTAAGCATTCAATGTTAACTTAAGCATTTCGCCACATAAATTCACAAACATAAGCCAAGAATTTAATCTTGAGTCAATATTTGAAAAACAAAGACAAAGCATATTTCAAGATTATTTGTAAGACCATGCATTTGATTTTTTGTCATTAGATGATTTTTTTTCATATAAGTACATGATCACTTAGGAATCAATAGCAATAAATATCAAGTTTGGGAAATTATCAAGTCAGCATTAAGGAAAAATTCTTATTTTTCCAATAAAGAAACAATAAAGAAAAGAATTCATTAGCATCAAGGTAGCATTTAAAAAACTAATCAGATAAATATTCATAATGCATATCCTTTTTAATCAAAAAATTCCAAGAAAAAGGTTTTTCAAATTCAATTAAAAAATTCATAGAAAAAATCAAAGTCAAAATCAAAGTAAAAAACTTAGAAAAGTCAATGGATGCAATATGATTTTGAATGGGCTTAGCACATGGGATTCTTTTCTATTTGAAAAAAAAAATCAATTTTGACATGAAAAGCCATGGGAGCATCAATCCTTTAGCTATGGGATTGATCCTTCTTCTATATTTTTTTCTTCATAATTTCACTTTTAGGAAAAAGGGGATCGATTCTCTCAATGTTGGGATCAATCCCTTTAAGGGTTTTAGTCAATTTTTGCATTATGTGTCAAAATGGATCGATGCTATGGATTAGGAGATCGATTCTTTTGCCTATTGTAGTAATATACCATTCAAAAATTTTAGGTTCTTACTGCCAAATCTAGAATTTTGATGTTTTTAGACAAGAATAAAATTTGAACATGTTAAAAACATCATTTTACACTTGCGAGAATAAAAAGTTTGGATCAAAAATAATTTTGGAGCAAATTTGACATGATTTTGCAATTAGTACAACTATGCCCCTTTTTGGAAGTCAACTGTGCTAAAAGGTTTGGAAAATGTTTTTGCATTAAAACCATTTCCAACAAGTTTTGAATAATCCAATAAATATGATAAAAGTAAAGATATTCAAAAAATGCATACATTTCAAACTTTCAAAGGTCCAAACCTTGTGAAATAAATAATACCATAAACAAGGAAATCAAGTTTCACATGACAAAATCAAGTTGTTCAAGTGATATTTTGCCTTATAAACAAAGAAATAGAAAGAAAAAAAAAAATTCTTCGAACCTCATTTTTCTTGAAAATGCTACTAGAATGGGCAAACATGTTAAGAAAGAATTTAAAACTCTTTAAACCATTTATAAAATTTTAATGTCACAATTTCAAATGATCCAAATGAATTTTATGCTTATATCTACTCAAAAGGATGATTTTCTTTGTAAGCTCTAAAACTCCTTGAAAACTTGCATTTCACACTTTAAGAACTACAATCATTGCAAGTTAAATAATTTTTTGTTTGACCAAGTTTATTATTGAACTCAAGATATTCAAATGTATTTTACACTTAAAAACTTGCTTAAACAAAATTTCACAATTTAAAGCTCTATTTTGCAAAAGTGATTTTTCAATGTAAAACTTGAAATCTCAAAATCATTAAGTTTTGTCTGCCCCCTAAGTTTGCGCATAAATAACATTTAATCACGTAACCACAGATAATTATTTCATAAATATCAAGCATTCATGTATATGATTATGCTTAACTCATACGTTCCAAATTAAAGTATATATACCTCAAGAAGTTATGCACAACATCAATTTCACCAAACATAGAGATATATTTGTAATTAAATTGTCAAGCATTCAAGATCAAAGGCATATTCAAAGTAAGCTCATATTTCCTTCAAGATGCAATGTGTATCACATTAAAACAATTTTGCATCATCAAGATATCAATTATGTTCAAAGGAGACTCCAATAGTTATGTGTAGACACTCGTTTTTATCCGAGTTTGTTTAACTTAATTTTAATTTTTAATCTTAACTGAATTTTTTATTTTAATTTTAATGTTAATTTTTGGAATTATTAGGAAAAAAAAAGGAAAAAATGCAAAGGAAATAAAAAAAAAGTAAAAAAGAAAACATGTTTGGATCCAATCCAAACTCCTATTTGGATCAGACTCAAACTCTGAGAAGTGTGATGAGGGTGAATTCCTATGCTGATCAGATTATAATTCCAGATTAAAGTGCACTATAACTCTCTCATGATTTTTCCTATAAAAAGACCTTGCATTCAATAGAGAAGAACACACAATTTCGGATTATAATCAGTAGAGAGAACAGCAAAAAGGGGAAAATATTTTGCAAAGGTTTTTAGATTCAAATTTCTTTGGGTTTTGGGTTCTAGGAGTTATTTTGAGAAATACTACGGTGAAAGTTTAGGGAATAATTAGAGGAAGGTTCGACTGAAATTTGGTGACCATCAAACGGTGAACGGAGCCAGATCGAAAAATTTTAATTTCGGGATTTTGGGTTTTCAAACTCAGATCTACGATTTTCGGGTTTGATTTGGGGAAAACTAAGTTGATTTTAGAGTAGAGGAGGTAGAAATGAAGTTTTGGTATTTTTTGGGATTTTTCTGGGTTCGACGATCAGCAGCGGCAACGGCGGACGGTGATCGAAAACTGGAAATTTTTGAAATGTTCTTGGTGTTCTTGAGGAGAGAGGTCAGAGAGAAATAAGTTTTTTTTTTTTCTAAAAAGGTGAGAAATGATGTAAAATATTTTTTTTTGGGTGTTTTATAGTATGCATCCAGGTCGGGCCGCGCGACCCGCTTACCGACCCAATCCAGATGCTATTTTTTTGGGGGTTATTTTTTTATTTTTTTTTACATATTCTCATTATTTCTTTATGCTTTGTTTTTTTATTCCATGTTTATTTTATTTTATTATGATTATTGATTTATCTTACATTTTGTTTAGTTTTATTAATGATTTATTATGACTAATTTTATTTTAGTTTTGATTGTTGCAGGTATATTTTTAAGACTTTCTTTGTTTTTTTTGTTTATGTAAATGATTATTTATTATTTATTAATTAATTTGATTATTTATTATTTAATTAGGATAATTTTTAATTAAATCAAATAAATTTTATTCTGTCTACTAATTAATTTTTAAATTTAATATTAATTTAATTAAAATTATAATTAGAGATCTTTTTCGATGATGAAATTTGAAGAGATCATGATCGGTTGATTTCTAAGAAATTTCTAGGTGAGAGAAGTCTTTTGAAAATTCTTCAAATTGATGGAAAGATTTTAAATGATGATTTTTTTATACCAAAAAGGTCAATTTTCTTTTTAAATAATTAATTTTCAATGATCATTTTTCATAATTGATGCTTAATCAAAAATTAAGAATAAATTAAGATTCCTTCCAAAGATGAAATTTGAAGAAATCGCGATTGGTTGATTTCCAAGAAATTTCTAGGTGAAAAAATTCTCTTAAAAATTCTCCAGATTGATGGAAAGGTTTTTAAGAGATAATTTTCGATATTGAGGTCGAGATTTATTTTTAAGCAAACATGAATCAAATATAAGTTTTAATTATGAAGATTAGACTTAGGTTTAAGTGCCTTGCATAAAATTTAACTTTTCCAACGACGGAGGCTCTTCAAGAGAAAGATCGATTTCTTTTGAATACTCTGGAGGTGAGAAAACGTTTTTAGCAATCCCCCAGATCGATGGAAGGGAGACCTAAAAATGAATTCCGATATTTCTAACTTGAATAGTTAAAAATAAAAATAGGATAGATAAGACCATTTAATTAAGACTTTTTTAGTATCCCAAGACTAATTAGGTACTATCTTTAGGATAGACGTTGTGAGGGTTCTAATCCTTCCTTACATGTAACCGAACTCCCCAACCTAGTTCTAATAAATAGAACATAACCTATTCTTTATAAGGTTCCTTAGTCAAGCTTAGGATTACTTTAAAGAGGATAGATTCGTGTAGGTGACTAATCACACCTAGATATGATGATTAGTTGCGACTCCATTATTTGCGTCTAGCATGCTGAATTCGTATTTGGCATGTTATGACAGTTTGGAGACTCTACTAGAGAATTTAGAGAGTCGAGTTATAGATTAGTCTTGTGATACCTTAGGTTTTAATAATTGGTCTTAAAAGTGTTTAATCTTTTATGCTTATCTTCATTTTAATTTTGATTTTGTTATTTGTGCTAACAACTCTTGTTTTTTTTTTTTTTGTATATTGGTGGGAAAAAGAAGGTTTACTATGTTCCTTCGCACACACTACACAATACATATCATAAAAACCTATACTCGGGCTTATCCCTTTTGGAGGGGGTAAAGTACCTACGCCTTCGTGAGGTGATAACCTCCGCAACGGCTAGCGAAAGACCCTCAGAGTGTAAAGTACCAAAGCTTTTGTGAGGTGATAACCTCCACAACAGTTTTGGAAAATACTCTCACCCAAATTGAACCCTTTCGGTTGGAGCCTATGATGGGCGAGGAACGGGGTGCCTTACTCGTACTCCATGGATGAAGTTAAGGAGAAATTTGGGGACAGCTTGGCTAAATATCCTAAACCCATCATATAAATAACACTTAAGTGGCCAACTTTAGGATAGATTCATGCCAACCCTTGTACAGAGGAGAACCTGAAATTAGGACACATGAAGGAACACTTCTTACCTTACACATGTATTTTATATTTATAACTTTTCATTGAAATGATATAATGTTAGGTACTTGTTTGTCTTACACATTGTTTTGTTGATGTACTCTTATTGATATGATGAAATGCTCTTTACTTACAAATATTGTTGTTGTATTTTTATCCTTATTGTTTGTTGATAAGATGTCTAACTTTTTTATTTCGTTTTCTTTTCATACATCATGCATCATCATAGAGTTATTTTGCGATATAACGGTTTAGATAAAAAGAATGTCCACTAAATCCATGGGAAGCCTAACAGTTGCCAAGCGTGAGTCTGTTAGTAGTTTGAAGCTTAGATCTGAAGCAGTCCAGCGAAATACAGGAGATTGTCTTCCCGTAGGGTATGTTTCCACTCTTCCTAAGAAGATTCATATGGATCTGGCACATAATGACCTTGGGGATTTGATCTGTATCTGGAAATCTTGGGATATAACCCGACAAGAGGCATGCAGAGAAAAATATGGGGACTTGGTTTCCTTCTCTCTGTTGAAGTCGATAACAACTTGGTAAGGGCCATGATACAGTTCTGGGATCCCTCATACAGGTGTTTCGTGTTCAATGAAGTAGACATGGTTCCGAGCATGGAAGAATACTCAGTGTTACTTTGTTTGGATCCCCCGACACCAGACAAGGTTTACTGGAAGAATAAAACGAGTTATCGAAAGAAATTAGCTAAGATTATGGGAGTCAGCGCAGAAGCCGAAAAATTTATGAAGACAAAGGGTAAGAGTACTTGCATCCCATGGAACATTCTACTAGGCTTCATTGTTAAACACTCAGACGATGATGAAGTGATGAGGGTGATGGCCCTAGCCATTTATGGATTGGTAATCTTTTCGAAGATATTAGGATACGTCGAAACTACTGTAGTGTTTTTTGGGACCAAATTCAGTACTAGATCAATGTGGCTCCAGCCATCTTAGTCGAGACTATCAGATCATTGAACCATTGTAGACAAACAGGGAAAAGACGTTTCACCGGATGTATACAATTGCTTTACATCTGGATGAAAAGCCATTTTGAGTGTGAAGAGTCAAAATTTCGGAAGCCATACTTCACCACCAGTACCCCTATCAAGGAGTTCTGTGAAAGTACATGGCCTGAGTTGAAGACCAAGGAAGACTGGGTAATGATGTTGCAAGAGCTTACGGGCCAACAGATAGTCTGGAAAGCACCATGGATGCCACATGACTTAATACTGTTTAGCTGTGAGGGTCAACCTTGGGTTCCTCTTCTTGGACTATGGGGTGCCATCAGTTATTCTCCTTTCATGGTACGAAGACAAGCAGGTTTATGAACAGTTCGTGCCAATGACCTATGGACTTAACAAGGTAGATTTCTCCTATTCAGACAAATATGTTACCAACAAAATAGGGGAAGTTACGAAGGCTTGGAGGCAAACGGTTAAAGTTGAGAGAGGTAGACTCTCATGGAACACTACTCCTGAATACTTTGTATGGCACGCCAGGCGAGCAAAAGATGTTTTGATTTCTTGTGAAAGACGTTCGGATGGTCTAGCCCTGGTTATACTCCCGGACCCCATGCTGAGGATAGAATTGGCAAAGAGGGAGCTACAAGAAGAGAAAGATGAACTGGGTGAAGAAAACCAAAAACTACAGTTAAAGATAGAAGAGTTAGAAGAAGGTTTGGGCAAGAAAAAAGGAAGAGTCAAGAAGCTTAGATCAAAGGTTCGAAAATTCGAAGATGGTTTGATAGAACGAGACAACATTATTCAGAGACTTACTGAGGATAGTGACACTTTGAAGGTATATTTGGAGAATATGGAAGATACATCTTCATTCATGACTCTTAAACTTAAACGTCTGGAAGAGGAAAATGAAGAGTCACAAGAAGAACAAAGGAAACGAGAATCAGAATGCTTAGAATTGACTATCAAGATGATAGATCTAGAAAAAGAATGTTTAGAACTCCAAGGAGCGAATTCAAAGACGCAGAATCTTTTGATGAACATGTTTGATCACTTTAGTGTGGCATCTCACAAGGCAGAAGATATGCATGATGGAATCATGGAGTTAAAGGCAAAAGTGCATCTGTTCCAGGAAAATGGCCAGCTTATGTTTGAACTTTTGGATGAAGCGCAGTTTCATTATCATCATATTGTCAAGTTCCTTCGGAGACGTTAGATTTATCATTTATTTTAAGGATTTTCATATTTTGATGTTTTGAATTAGGATTTTTCAGAGTAAGTTGAATTTTTATTATTGTTTTAGGATCGTTTATGGTTTTTAGGATTTCTATGGATTTGATGATGGATTTTTTATAAATTAAGATTAATTTTGTCTACAATTGTTATGTGGCTGGTGTTCTTTCATACATGTCATCCATATATACATTTACATCATCATTCTAACTTTAATTTTTAAACATGACATCCCGATTTAAGAAATTTTGATAAAAGGTTCAAGGATAGCTCGATAATCGAAATCTTTGGGACAGTCCTCTCATCATCCTTATAATACCAGGTCAAAATTTAGAGTAATGACTTAAGAGCAAGCCTCAAGGATAGATAGGGTGGAACAAGCTCAGGATGAGATTAGAGAATAGTTAAGCTCATTGTTGAAAATGATGAAGAGTTTGAAAGGGAAAGATAAGACAAATGAATCCAGTTCTCGGGGGAAGAACCAAAACATGGGAGAATCTTTGTGTCCAGCAGGTATCCCATATCAGTTTCAAATGTCTCAATAGGAACAGTCGCAATGGGCTCTATTCATGGGAGGATTTAACTATCCATATACTCAAACTTAGGTCCCGGGATATACTATTCCTATTCCTAGGGCAAAGAAAGATCATGTTCTAGTTCCAGACTTAGATGATCCTAAAGAGCAAGAGAAGCAGAAATTGGTTGAAGAGATTGAGTCTCGAAAGACGAAATTGATTGAAGAAAGACTTCGGCCTGTTGAGGGGCTAGACTTCTATGGTTCCATGGACACTGAAGGGCTTTGCCTGGTGCCAGATGTAGTGATTCCACCTAAGTTCAAGATGCCTGATTTTGAGAAGTTTGATGGGTCTAAGTGCCCCATATCTCACATCACCATGTACTGCAGGAACATGGCTGCTCATACCAAAGATGACAAGCTGCTTGTCCATATTTTTTAGGACAGTCTCAGAGGTTCTGCTGCTAGGTGGTATGTTCAGCTTGATAAGAATCGGGTTCGCACTTGGAAGGAGTTAGCCAAGGCATTCATCAATCTGTACAAACACATCGTTGACATGGCCCCTGACCGTTTGGCTTTACAAAACATGGAGAAGAAGTCCACGAAAAGTTTCAAGGACTATGCTCAGAAATTGAGGGATATTGGTGCCCAGATCCAACCACCTCTAACTGAGAAAGAGACCATTGTGCTGTTTGTTAGCACTCTTAAAGCCCCGTACTATGATAGAATGATCAGAAATGCCATGAAGAACTTTGCCGATATGGTGATTTTCGATGAAATTATAGAGAATCCATCAAGAGTGGTAAGTTTGAAGGAAGGGAGTCCATTGCAAACAAGAGTGGGATTTCCAAGAAAAAAGAAGCTGATGTTCAGACTGTTGCATATGGAGGGCAACAAATGAGAAGCTATATCCCACAATCCATGTACCAGGCTTACTCCCCAAATACAAATGCCATTTCCCCGATCCCATACACTTATCCACCTGCACCACAAGCTTTCCAACCTAATTTTTGCCCCAAACCATTGGTTCCTCCAATCAGACCACCAATACAAACCAATCAGCCCAAAAACAACCCAAGAGAACTGTGAGTTGGCCAAGAAAGAACACCCATTGATCCGATTCCCATGTCCTAAATAGACTTACTTCCAAATCTTATCAAAAACCATTTGGTTGCACCGGTACACTTGGAGCCTTTGAAATCATCGTATCCCAGTTGGTATGATCCTAATGCCATATGACTACTATTCAGGGAATGTTGGGCACTATATCGAAAATTGTACCGCATTGAAGTATAAGATGCAAGGCTTCGTCAAGGCCGGTTTGATAAACTTTGAGGAGAAAGGTGGGCCAAATGTTAGCCGAACCATGCTGGGCCAGCGGTCAATGCTTTAGGGGAATATAAGATCACCATCATTAAAAGAAATGTGGATGAAGTCACAACTTCGATGGACCATATTTTTGATGTTTTGGTCAAAGCCAACATGATTCATTTTTGATGTTTTGGTCGAAGCCAACATGATTCGTCCTGTACTGGCCAATTCGAATAATCATCATGGCAGGTATGACCCGTATTTAAATTAATTTAGGCCATATCCATATCCATATCCATTTTAATTTTTCTTTTTATTTATTTATTTACTTAATTATTTTTATTTAGTTATTTTATTTTTTAGAAAGTTGGAAAATATGAAAAAAAAAGAAAACGAGTTTGAACAAAACACTAAAGTGCCCGAATCTTTGAGAATTTGAAATCGAAAATATCTCTTGGTTTAGAGTTTGAGTACGGAACTTGAAATTGAACCTTTTAAGCTTGAGAGTTGAGGTTTGTTTAAAGAACATGAATTCGAATTTAACATGAATTGAATCTCTTTGGCTTCGATTCATTATATAAACAACACAGATCACAACATTTAGAGGGGGATTCACAACAGTAAATTAAAAACATAGAAGCAGTGAATCAAAAATAGCAACACAGCAATCACAAGAAGAATCAACAGAAAATCACAAAAAAAACTTGGCAGTGAGCCCTTTTAGGTCTCAGAGAGATTTTTTAAGGTTTAGATTCGGATTTTTGTTGGGATTTTAGATTTAAGGTGTTATTTCGAAGTCAGAATCGGTGGAAAGGAGAAACCTAGGAAGCAAAAAAACATATCCTATTTATAGGCAGATCGGATGGCGATCGGAAGAGCTTTTGAGGACGAAGGGTCGCGACTTTAGATTTAGATCTAGGGATTTTCGTGCCGATTTTGAAGAATCCGAGTTGATTTTGGAGTTCAGGAGGTTGACAGGAAGGTTTGGAGATTTTTGGGATTTTTTTGAGGTCACTGGCACAGTGGCTGACGACGGAGACGACGGTGGCGATAGCGTCAGGCAGTGGCCGGATTTTGGATTTTGAAGAACAAAGTGGTTGTTCTTGAACTAGAGAGAAGGTAGAGAAATTTAGAGTTTAGTGACAAAAGAAAAATCTAAAAATAAATAGAAAAGTTAATTTTAGGGATTTTATAGGCTAAACAAAACGGCGCCGTTTTGAAGAATATATTTTTTTAACCGCAGCTTGTTTCGAACTGATCCATATCAAGTTGCTTCGACCCGTTTTGTTTCAGTCTACAACCCTTTCCAGCATACAAAGACTGACTGTTTTTCTTGATCCGGTCTGATCCAAATTCTTTTGCAACAACTTGGATGTGTGGCCCACGCCTAGTCTGTTTCTGTCAAATTAAACCCAATCTACTTGGGTAACCTCTAATTTAACTTATTTATTCACTTTTGTTTTATTAATTTTTCAATTGGTTTACTTATGTGATGATCTGTTTTCATTCCTTTTGTTTTTTTGTTTTTTTTTTCTTTGGTTATTTTATATTATTATTTGTTACTTTATTACTTTTACTTGATATTTGGTATTTGATCATTACTATTAATTTCTTGTCGTTTGATTTATTATTAATAATTGTTTATTAACTTTTAACTCTTATTTGTTATTAATTCTTTATTGTTTGATCATAATTGAATATTAGTTAATTTCTATTTATTTAATTATTATAAATATTTTTGATGACTAATTTATTTTTTTAAGATTTTTTATTTTATTAATTATTATGGATTGTTGATTTATTTATTATTTTTGTTTATCTCATGATAGGAGTATTTTAAATTGAATTAGGTTTATTTTTTTTATTTAGATATTGCATGAATTAGGAATTTATATTTTTTATTTTTAGATATTGCATGAATTGGGATTTTTATTTATTTTTAGATTATCTTGCATGATTTAGGATTTAATATAATATGATATGATTTTTTTTAAATATAATTTTGCATGCTTTAGGAATAAATATGATATGATATTTTATTTTTAGATTATTTTGCATGATTAGGAAATTAATTAAGACCATTTAAGATAATATGTGATTAATATGGTACTATCTCTAGATAGGCGTTGTAGGGGTGCTAATCCTTCCTCACACGTAACCGAACTCCCAGACTTAGTTCTGAAACGTAGATCGGAACCTATTCTTTTTAGGATACCTTAGTCTAGCTTAGGATCATTTTAAAAAGGATAGATTCATAAAGATGATTAATCACACCTAGTAAGATGATTAGTGGCGACTCCATGTTTGTGTCTAGCTTGCTAAATTCGCATTTGGCACGTTATGACAGTTTGGCGACTCCGCTAGGGATTTTAGAGAGTCGAGCCATAGGTTAGTCACATGTTATCTTTGGTCTTAATTTTTATTTCTTTGTAATTGTTATATTGGATTTCTAACGTTATTTTAATTTTTTAGTTTATTGTTTTGCAGATATTTTTGTGAGTCAAGGTTTGCGTTTTTCCTTCGCACACACCACACTTTCATGAACATAAGCCCTATACTCGGGCTCGTCCTTTTAGGAGGGTGTAAAAGTAACTACGCCTTCGTGGGATAATAACCTCCGTATGGGCTAGCGAAACACTCTCAGGGTGTAAAGTATCTATGCTTTCGTGGGGTAATAACCTCTGTATGGGCTAGGAAAATACACTCACCCAAATTGAACCTTTCCAATGAGCCTATAATGGGTGAGGATTGGGTGCCTTACTCATCCTCCATGGATGAAGTTAAGGAGCAATTTAGGGATCTTTTAGCTTGGTCAAATATCCTAAGCCCAACACCTAGATAACACTTAAGAGGCCAACTTTAGGATAGAGCCAAGTCAACCTTGCATTGAGAATTACCCGAAATAGGACACATGAAGGAATGTCCTTGTATTTTTTTTTATTTTTCTTTATTTTCACATTTTCCTGTTAAAATTGTTATGAATATCACTTGTGTTTTTCTTCTACGTAATTTATACTTAATTTTTGTGTCAAGCTTTGTAAAATCATTGTGTATGTCATAACTATTGGGAATGCACTACCACGAGCTCATGCATAAACATAATAATCAAAGAGCAGCAGAAATAAACAAAGAAGCACCCGAAGTACAACAGGATCTTAGGCTTGTGCTTGCATAGGTTTATAACATTCAAAAACTATTAAAACACCCATATGATTTAGAAGTTACCTACTTAAGATATCGCAACCTTAAGTTGCAGATCCTAATCTCGAATCCAAGATCTACAAAGCTTCCAACTCGTCCAAGACTACAAGAAGCACAATTGTCCTTCCTCTAGAGTTAGTCCACACGAACAGCTGATGAATCCTTCTCTAAGGTATGGCGATTCACTTGTGCTAGCAAGTTGATCCTAAGATCACAATCAAAAGGTCTATATTATTGTATCTTTATCCCTTAATCAATCTCACTCAACTAGGTGAAAAAGCGGCAAGAAGAACACCAAGATAGGAGGAATTGTGGCAAGCCTTAGGGAGCTTAGGGAGGTTGCGATTTTACCTTTTTGCTAAGTTAGAGTTCTCTTCTTAAAACCAAACTATTTCTTAAGAAAAATCAGAATATCAGAAGTAGAATTGAGCTTTCTTGGGCGGCTACAACCTCTAAATATCATTATATAGTGGCGCACACCCTAATACCTATCTCCCTATGCTTGGCCGACCATGTGTTACTTGTTGCACAAGATTTTCATTAATCCACTTGGACTTAAACTATTTAATTCTAAGATGGATCAATGGGCCCATTATACTATCTAATAATAATGGTCCAACAATCTTAATGCCTTAAGTTGGGCCAACCATCCTTAGTGGACAGTCCTAAATTAGAATAGTCGCTTTGGACTAATTCTAATTTTATCATGCTTATTTATTGGATAGATTAATTTTTAAACGAAAGTAATTTAATTCTCAATTAAATTTTCTTTCTCTTCATGCAACAATTCATGTCATTAATTTATTAATATCATCTCATGATATTATTCCAATATAGTATAGTCAATCGCAATTCACTTTGCAAATCTATATGTCAAAGTCGACTCACTAGATAAGACTTCTTAATTCCTCTTATCTCATTATGACATTGTCCTTGGATTTCTCAATTTCAATTATGTCTTAATTCATCTCAATTGAACTTCTTCAACTGAGTCCTTAATATAGATCATTTATTCCATTAAGTTTTACCTTAACAGAATACCATGCTTAATCCATTCATATCTGTTGTTATGTGTGTGACCCTCTAGGTTCCCAATATGTTGGCAATGATTATAAGTTAATTTTATTAACTTGTTATCATAGATCAAGTGCGGGATCTAGCAACCCATCATGACCACCCAAATACTGTGAAGTCAGCGTAGCCTTTTTAGAACCCTTCAGCAACCAGCTTGTTGGTGTAATACAGTCCTTTCACCATATATCTCGGATAGCTCATGAACATGGTGCTATCGCAACCTAAAAAATAACGAGTCTCATCGCAAGACTTTATTATTCGTTAAGCGTGACAATAAAAAAAACGAGGAAAGGTCGACTTAATTCCTCTAGAAAAATGAAGGTTTTGAAAATGACCTTGAAAAAGACATGGAGTCGCCACCAATCTTTTTTAGCTAGGTGTGATCGGCCACCTAGTAAAACAGATTTTATAAAAATATTTTAAAAATTAATTAAAATATTTTTAAAACCAATTTCAAGTCTGCGTTTAAACCAGAGAAATCAAAGAAACGGGTTCGGGACTCGGTTACGTGCGGGGAAGGATTAGCACCCCCATAACGCCCATATAAAACGGTACCTTATTAATCGTGTGATATCTCAAGTCTCAGTAAAAAGTTGGTTTTAAATTTAGTATTTCAAGTTAATTCCCAATTTAAAGAAAAATAATTCCATTTTTAATTGAAAATGATCCGGAATTTATAAATTCAAAATTTTCCTATATTCCCTAACAAACGTGGCAAAACATAAGTTTTTTTATTATTTTTAGAAAACTTTTCGAATCATTCTCATTCTTTTGAAAGAAAGATATTTCTTTATTATTGATAATTGATGATATTCCCTCCAGCAAACCCGGTAGAGAACTCATGAATTATTTTAACTCGAGAATATCTTTATTTTTTATTGAAAAATCATTATCCTTTTGAAAACATTTAAAAGAAATGAATATGTATATACATGACATAAATAAAATGACATAGCAAAATCTAAATAATATAATGCACCCTAAATGATATGATATGATTTAAATGTCTTAGCATATTCTAAATGAAATGAAATATCCTAAGTTATATGACATATTCTAAATAAAATGAAATGACTTAACATAATATATTCTATATGAAATGTAATATCCTAAGTCATATGATATAATCTAAATAAAATAAAATATCCTAAATGACATAATATATATCCTAAAGGAAATGACCTAGGTAACATGATATATTCTACATGAAATGACCTAGGTAACATAATATATTCTATATGAAATGAAATAATTTGAATGACATGAAAAATATGAATGATATGGCATATAATTTAAATGACATGGAATATAAAATAATGCTATCATATAATATGCATGGAAATAAAAATGAAAATAATAATGCATGAACATAGTATATGTTATATAATACAACAAAATAATAATTAAATAAAAAGCATAGGATATCATGATATATTCCAAATCATATAATAAACAATATAACATAACTCAAAATCATAACAATATCATAGAAATTATCATAGCAAAAATCACATATTATATAAAATGCATGAATATGGAAAATGCAATGCATGAAAATGTATTTTTTCCTTTAATTAAGGAAATCCGTATATCTAAAAAGATATCCGGCCACCTTAGGAAAATATGTCAAATTAAATATTCTATAACCAAAATACTTTGTGATTGTTTGAAAACAATTTGGAAAAGCTTAGATTAAAAATAAAAACTCGGCTAAACCTTTTTTAAATGGCTCTAATTTCCTAAGTTTAAAACCTCGGACTTGACCACCCTTAACCCGAGACTTAAAAAATCATTTTTAGAGTTTAAAAAGGCTTAGAAACTACCCTAGGTCAGTAGCTAAACTTCCTAATCAGCCCCCTCTAGGTAACTTAACCAAAAACAGAAAAATGATTTTCCTCCAAATTCAATTCTGACTCCACTGTCCAATTTTAAGCCACGATTTTTTATCCTATTTTTAAAAATTCAAAAAAATCTAAAAAAATACTGGAGACTCAGGACATGTAAAACTACACGAGAAAAAAGCAGTTTAATTTTCTGATTAAAGATGAATGCCTAAAAAAATCGGGAAAGTACGAGTACTGGGTGAAAAAACTGTTTTGCCAAAATACATTTTTGCCTTTGATAAAATCATTTAAAAATGAAAGTAAAAATATTTAAAACTCACAAAATGACTCACTAACAGTAGCTAGGAATTTTTAAAAGTTAGATAAAAATTGGCTAACTAAAAAAAATCACAAAGGTAGAATAATAAATTTGACAAACCTTAATTTTTCACAAGTGTGCTCAAGAGAGCATGACTTTGAACCATTAATTGGCCTAAGTCATTAGTCAAGTGGCATGAACATGAAATGCATGAAAAAATACAGCAAATATGATGCATGAAATGCATGAGTTTAAACCTAAATGTCATGAAAAAATGCATGGCATCCATATAGTGACCTAGACCTAAATGAACTTGCATGGCATTTAATGTAACCTAGGTCTAAAATACATGAACATGCATGGCAAGATAAACCTAACCTAACATCTAAAATATGCATGGCAAAAACACAAACACAAGGCATGCTTAAACCAAAAACGCAACAAAATATCATGCAAATGCTAACCTATCAACTAACATAGCAAGAATGCACACATAATGTAAAACACATGGAGTAGCCGAATGGCGTCAAGCTCCAACAAGCATGGCATTTTCACAAACACTTGATATACTAACATGCTCAACTAAAATATAACACTCAAATCATGCAAACACAAAGTAAAAATACTAAAACCAAACAAGCATTTTCACAAATACTTTATATACTAACATGCTCAACTAAAATATAACACTCAAATCATGCAAATACAAAGTAGAGATACTAACAAGCATTTTCACAAACACTTGATATACTAAATATAAAACATCAACAAATTTAAACATTATGAAAACAGAAAATTAAAAATGCAAGAACATGATAATGAACTCATAAATGGCAACAAATAAGCAACCAAATTAAAACATGCTTCATGTATATGAAGTAGAAGAACACTTAAAGCATCAAGACTAAAGAAAATAACATGAATAGCATGACTAATTAAAGCCAAAACAGCAACAATAATAAAGAAAATATAGGCCATTCGGCCATTGAAGAAAAATAAGAAAACAAATTTGTAAAAATTATTTAAGAAAGAGATGAAGGAAGAACTTAAGAAGAACATAAAAAAAAGCACTTATTTAAAAAGAAAACTCACTAAATAATAATCAAAATAGCAAAGACAAGAATGGAAAATCAAGAAAGTGCAAGAGTTGGTGCTAAAAGCAACCTCAAAAAGCTATATTTCAAGCTTTATCTCTTCAAACTTTCCTTTCTTTTCTAAACTTTTTCTTTTTGCTTTCAACCAATGAGAGAAAAACTAAGCAAAACAAGAAGAAATCTGAAAAAATGAAGGAAATAAAAATCTGGATCTTCCCTATAGTGCTGGCAGAATTTTACCTCTCTCCTCACCTAGGATGTTGTCATTTTGATTCCAACCAATTTCCATCCAAAGGCTAGTGATTCAAGGTGAAAAATCATGAAATTATCACCCTTAGATTAGTGTATCAGCTGTCCATAATTACAGCTGTTCAAGAATAATGTTGACACTCTCCCTCCTTATGCATTGGCCTATGTGGCTTAATCACAATGGCTTGATCAAAAAAAATCTCTAACTAACTCTTAATTCTTGGCCATTTGATTGAAAAATCAAAAGCTTCCTCCTTCCTTTGGGCCTTGGCAGGCCAGCACTCTCTTTTCCAGCCCAAGTTTGATTTTTTTTTTTTGAAAGGCCAAAAGAAGCCCTTTTCGGTTGCTTGGGTAAAATGACCATTTTGCCCCCTGGATGTAAATAAATGGAAAATAGACTCCAAATTAAAATTTTATTTTTTTAATACTTTCAAAATAATAAAATATTGAATTCTGGAGGTTTTCAAAAATTTTTGAGTTCGTTTGCTATTTATTTGAATTTTTTCTTCCAAAAATGCCCTTTTATGCCCCTACAATTTACCATTTTTTAAATGAGATCCAAATCAATATTGTTCTTCACCAATATCTTCCAAATAATTTAAAAGTGTGATCTGGAAGTTTTCATAATTTTTGGAGCTCATTTGGTATTTTTTCGGGATTTGTTGGCTTGAATTACTGCATAGGAGGCCCGAGATTTGGCCATTTTGCAAACGAACTCCAAATCAAGATTTTCTTTCTCCAATCTCTTCCAAATAATTTAAAAATGAGATTTGAAAATTTTCAGAATTTTTGGAGTCAATTTGCTATTTTTTCAGGATTTATCTTCTTGAATTATTGCATAGGAGGCTCGGGATTTGGCCACTTTGCAAACGAACTCCGAATCAAAATTTTCTTTCACCAATCTCTTCCAAATGATTTAAGAATGAGATTTGCAAATTTTCAAAATTTTTGGAGTCCATTTGCTATTTTTCCCAAATTTTCCAATTTTGCCTTTTTGCCTCCGAAACTCGGTTTTGCTCAAAACAAGTCCGATTTTCAGATTTTCTTCAAATTGATCCTTGAGCTATCTCTTTTTAATCATTCTTCATCCATTATGGGCTTTGGTCTTACCAAGTCGGGTCATTTTTGTAGTCCTTCCCAATTTCACCGAAATCCACTAAAACCCTAATTCTCGGTTTTCTCCCGGATTGACTTTTCTTTCAATTTTTCTATCAAGTGGCTTCTCCATTACCCATAGTCAGTGCTTATATTTCATTTGGAACCTTCAATTTTGACCAATTCGATCGTTTAAGCATATTTCCCCAAATTTCTTGGATTAGGGTTTCCTTTCTACTGAATCTCCAAATCCCAACTTTCAAACTCCATATCTTTCGATGTAGACCTCGGATTATCAAAATTATTTCACCATTTTTCAATTGAACTTCAAATCTTGATTTTGAAAGTGGGTTGACTTCTTTAGTAGTTGACTTTTTGGGGTTGACTTTTTCGGGGTTGACGTTTTTTGAGTTTGACTTTTTATGCTCGCCCTCTTAAACTAAGTCTCGGAGTACCACCTGCAGGATGAAAAAAATCATTTTACATTCTGAAACATCAATTTAGGAAGAAAACATACCTGTTTGAGTGGTCTGGACAAAATTAGGTGTCTACAAGTGCAGTGTCTACTCATGATCAATCCATATTAGTTGTTCGCAACTTTATGATTAACCTTATGAATTTAGAAAAAAACAACTTTCTCCTAAATCCATTATGCTTTGGCCAAAGACTTAATCAAGTTAATCATAGTCAGGAACAAACGAGATATGTCTCCATTATCACAGGGAGTGGTGAATCTTCTCTGGATCACTAATTCATCTTAGTATGGTTCATGTCATACCCAATAACCCCCCTTAAGCATCCTCGTGTTTAGGACCCATTTGTGATGAAATCTAAGTATGACACTCTCCATGCAAGATGACCTAGTATCACAAGTCTGAGGACTAATTTACACGACTGGTACTAAGAGAACATTATCATAGAAACTAGAGTGATATATTACCAAATGAAGTTCTCTTTGCAGACCATGTTCAGTGAACTTTTTCAACAGACAAGCATCTATATGTTATCCCAAGTATCGCATACTTCAACCTTTATGAGATTGGTTGCTTACTTCATAAGTAAGAAGGCTTAACATATACTAGTCTTTTACCATTGCCAATGCCCCGTCTTGGCAATACGATGACTAGGAACAATTTGAGGAATAACGCTTTGATGCATAAGGATCTCATAATTATAACTCTTTATAATTCCTTTGCAAGGCCATTATGTTCCATGGGCTTCATCCGGTTAGTACTTAATAACTCCTTATTATTGTACTAACATGAAGGAAAACCTTGTATCCTATAATCATAGTGAAGGGTATGCTTTATTGACTGTGTATCCCAAGTTCAATCTCATTGGCTCTAGGGCATACACCAACAAAATCCCACTTGCACTAAGCCAATCACTAAAGCATCCAATGTCAAACTCTTTCGATTAGTAATTGTGTCTCTATAAAGATATAGCTTAAGTGCATCGAGAATATGCTTTGTCATATACAGGATAATCTCATTTTCAAGGTTAATAATTCGAATCACAACGAGACCTAGATTCCATTCATATGGCTCAGCCGTATCTAAAACAACTATAGGAATCTACTTGTTAGCTAGTAGCTAATGATCCAATTATAACTCCTTTTGCAAGCCAAAACAAAAGAGTTAGTCTTAAAAACCTTTAATATAAACGTGCGATCTTTTCAAGTATGGAATGTTTCCTACTAGTTGCAATTTTTTTATAAAAAATGGCAATTTATCATAACATTTTATCATTCAAAAAGTTATTAATAGCTCCCACTAAATCCTACATTTTGTAGATGTTAAGGGATTAATTCAATAACAATTCGAATTCTGCATCACTAAGCTAAATGTTTTTCAAAATACTTTGCAAGTTGTATAATATATAAGACTAAGTTATAGAACTATTTTATAACCGATTTATTTAAGAGGAAACTAAATAAGCTTGGCATCCTATGCCAGCAAAACAATATGTTTCGAAAACATAAATAAAATATCCTCAACATTGGCCTAAAATGCCAATGAAAACATCAAATATTTCTAAATAAATCCTAACTAAATAGTCTTATTAAAAAACCCATAAGATCGGCAAGCTCTGATGCAGTATCAAACTCGGTTGCCATTTTCATGGTCCAACTTCACTACTCTTTCCTTTGGTCCCTACCATATGTCATACATATTTAGTACAAAATTATAGGTATCATATACCAAGAGGAGTGAATCATATTATACCTGAAGTTGAAACTCCTCTCAACTTCTTTCCCTTGTTAGACTCAAGGTACTCCTTGCAATTTCGCCTCCAATGACCAGTTTTCCCATAATGGAAGCAAGCTTTGTTAGCATTATCCTTATCCTTTGCTTCCCTTGCAACACCATCATCAGGTTTCAAACTCTTTGAAGCAGAAGGTACATCCCATCTAGTATTCCTTTTCTTTTTACCTTTCGGTTTAGAGGAGGAGACTAAATGGACAGATGACTTGTCCTTAACAATGGTTTGCTCGGCCTGTGTGAGCATATTCAATAACCCAGAAAGGGTTGCCTCTAAATGGTTCATGTTGAAGTTCAACACAAACTGTGAATAGCTCTCAGGCAATGAAGAAAAAATTAGATCAATGCTTAGATCATGATCCATAACCCATCCTATTTGCTCCAATCGGGTAATATACCCTATCATCTTAAGCACATGAGGCCTCACTGGGCTTCCCTCTGACATCTTTGTTTGGAACAATTCCTTTGAGATGTCAAATCTCTCAGTTCGATTCTCCTTAGCGAACAATTATCTAAGGTTAAGGATGATATCCTGAGGATTCATGGCCTCATGCTGCTTTTGGAGATTATGCCATACTAGTCAACATCACACATGTTGCTTGTACGAGATCATCTCTATGAACTCTATAGGCCACCCTCTCCTCCTGAGTTGCACCAGCAGCAAGCTCACCTGGGATGGGCTCATCAAGAACATAAGCTTTCTTTTCCTGTGTCAAGACAATCTTAACATTGCGAAACCAATCAAAGAAGTTCGGTCCAGTTAACTTATTAGCATCAAGTATGCTTCTCAGTGATAATGCATTTGCCATTTTAGCGTTTATATCCTTTATGAAACAAAACAATTAACAGTCAATAAATAGCAAGTAGTAATCATTTATGTCAGGTTTTAATACTTAAATGATTATTCTCATTATTTTAACAAAATAATAGTTGTCTTCTACTATTTCGAGAAATTTAACTTTTAAACTTTTTAATGAGCTAGGACCCCTTTCATTCCAGCATAACCTTGAGTGACTCAACAAGCTATGTTGAAACTAATTGAGTAGGTAACTTAATTTACCAATTACATCTCTATGCAACTCCTAGATCCAGTTAGGTGACAACTCTTTGCCTAAATACATCATATGCATTTCGCCTAACTTTGCCTCTAAATGTCATGTGATCAAGTTTGATGCATCCGGATTATATAACACTTAGTTTGAGTAAGACCCACCTTCTATAACTCAAACATGTTCATACATAAGTTCGACCTTCAGTGACTCAACAACCCACCGAATGGAAGAACTCTGGTTATCTTGTTATGATGGTGGAAGGCAACTTATCATGCGTAACATGGACTCAATATAATTTAATGAGGGATTTCATTTAACTTTTATATAGGTCTCATTGATTTCATACTTGATTGACATGTAGAGCATTCATTCAATTACATACATCGTATATATATAGTTCAAAATAAATCTATCACATGCAATCTACTAGGATGATTATGGACTTTATTCTAGTCTAGTTTCATTGAGCCATGAGGAAACTAGTTGGTCAAATTCCTAGGGGCTACCATACATAGTCTTCGAAAGCTTTGTTGGTAATCTCCTTGGTCGCTTCTTCTTGGCGCCTTATCTCCTTACAAACTTGGAATTTAAATAAATTCTACTTCCTATCCTAAATCTAAATCTATAAAGAATATAACAATTATATTGCTCTATCAGAAACCTTGAGTTACATTCGAGGGGAGTTAGATGATAAGAGAATTTACAACTCCGGAATGAAAAAAAGAAGGCAGGGTGCGCAGACCCTATTTATAAAATACCAATAAGAAAATTCAACCATACATTCCCTAGTCATACTAAGGTCTAGTCCATAACCATCCTTCATTTATACATAATCATATTATAAGCATGAAATATAAACATGCATAGTCAATATCACCTGGTGATCTTGTGTACTATATGCATAAATGTTACCAAATAAATCTGAGACAATTTATCAAATCATTATAGCAATTTCAGTTCCACCTATTAAAACACTTTTAATAACATCTTAACAATTAAGAAGGCTATCTTGAAATCGGACTTCACCTAACTTTTAGGTTGCTTGTCTTACTTAGGACAAAACATTCTCGCATGCTCAAAATCCTAAACCTTTTAGGACTTCTATTTTTGTCTTATACCAAATCTTTGAGTTTGCAATCCATCCTAACTCTTTAGGAATTTAAAGTATTATTAGGTAACTCTTACCTAATCATACTACATGTTTCTCATAACTTTTAGGATTCACACTCCTACTAGGAAACAGTTTCCTTGTTAGAGCAAGACTCTAACTCTTAGTGTCCTAGGCGTAGGCAATCTCTTTGGCCATCGAATGGCCGCTGCCAGCCTGTGATCAAAATATTGTATGCCATCTTCATGTGGCTACTGGATGCTCGAAAGAGCCTAATGACCACCCCTTAATAACTTTACTCAATTCGGCAATAATTGCCTCCTTGGTGTTTTGGTTCGGCCTTACTAGCATGTAGCAACAATTGCCACCTTGTTCAATCATGTTCCATGCCTAAACTAGCCATCATAGATGAATCGTATTCACCTTAAATGCTATCCAAAACTCCAAGAAAACATGTGGAACGTTTCCACACTCATGCTCGAATTTTATGGCATGCAAACACCAATAAAATAGTCCAAAAATTTTCAGCATTGTAGTAACAACGTTTCATGTCCAAAAACAACTTTGCTTAAACGTTTTAAGCTCAAATAAATTTTGTAGCTTCAATGGCAGCATATAATATAAAATTTCCAGATCTAAAACATCTATAAAATTAATTTTATATTATCTCCAAATCAGCTTACAAAACATGACTCAAAACTATGTTTTTGACATCTCCAAATCAGCTTACAAAACATGACTCAAAACTATGTTTTTGACATCAAAACATGTCGGGTTTACTAAGACATGCCATGCCTTTAATCCTTGTTGATTAAAAAAAAATTAAACATGATTAAAGTCAATATATAGCTACTCTCTAGATTTAACAAAATAAAGAAAATAATATTTCTTTTCAAACATAGGAACCAAAATCATGCCAAAATCAATACACAACACATTAACTTGTATATCACCAAGAATTGACATGCATAAACCTCATGTAAACAACATAACCTTGGCTCTGATACCACTGTTGGGAATGCACTACCTCGGGCTCATGCATAAACATAATAATCAAAGAGCAGCAGAAATAAACTAAGAATCTCCCGAAATACAACAGGATCATAGGCTTGTGTTTGCATAGGTTTATAACATTCAAAAACTATTAAATCACCCATATGATTTAGAAGTTACCTACTTAAGATATCGTAACCTTAAGTTGCAGATCCTAATCTCGAATCCAAGATCTACAAAGCTTCCAACTCATCCAAGACCACAAGAAGCACAATTGTCCTTCCTCTAGAGCTAGTCCACACGAACAGCTGATGGATCCTTCTCTAAGGTATGGCGATTCACTTGTGCTAGCAAGTTGATCCTAAGATCACAATCAAAAGGTCTATATTCTTGTATCTTTCTCCATTAATCAATCTCACTCAACTAGGTGAAGAAGCGACAAGAAAACACCAAGATAGGAGGAATTGCAGCAAGCCTTAGGGAGCTTAGAGAGGTTGCAATTTCACCTTTTTGCTAAGTTAGAGTTCTCTTCTTGAAACCAAACTTTTTCTTAAGAAAAATCAGAATATAACAAGTAGAATTGAGCTTGCTTGGGCGGCTACAACCTCTAAATATCATTATATAGTGGCGCACACCCTAGTCCCTATCTCCTTATGCTTGGTCAGCCATGTGTTACTTGTTGGACAAGATTTTAATTAATCCACTTGGACTTAAACTATTTAATTCTAAGATGGATCAATAGGCCCATTATATTCACTAATAATAATAATGGTCCAACAATCTTAATGCCTTAAGTTGGGCCAACCATCCTTAGTGGACATTCCTAAATTAGAATAGTCGCTTTGGACCCATTCTAATTTTATTATGCTTATTTATTGGATAGATTAATTTCTAAACGAAAGTAATTTAATTCTCAATTAAATTTTCTTTCTCCTCATGAAACAATTCATGTCATTAATCTATTAATATCATCTCATGATATTATTCCAATATAGTATATTCAATCGCAATTCACTTTGCACATCTATATATCAAAGTCGACTACTACACTAGATAAGACTTCTTGATTCCTCTTATCTCATTAAGACGTTGTCCTTGGATTTCTCAATCTCAATTATGTCTTAATTCATCTCAATTGAACCCTTAATATAGATCTTTTATTCCATTAAGTTTTACCTTAACAGAATACCATGTTTAATCCATTCATATCTGTTCTTATGTATGTGACCCTCTAGGTTCCCTATATGTTGGAAATGATTATAAGTTAATCTTATTAACTTGTTATCATAGATCAAAGCGGGATCTAGCAACCCATCATGACCACCCAAATACTGTGAAGTCAACGTGACCTTTTAGAATCTTTCAGCAACCAGCCTGTCGGTGTAATACGGTCCTTTCACCATATATCCCGGATAGCGCATGAGCATGGTGTAACGTCTACTCATGATCAACCCATATTAGTTCTTCGCAACTTTATGATTAACCTTATGAATTTAGAAAAACAACTTTCTCCTAAATCCATTATGCTTTGGTCAAAGACTTAATCAAGTTAATCGTAGTCAAGAACAAACGAGATATGTCTCCAATATCACAAGGAGTGGTGAATCCTCTCTGGATCACTCATTCATCTTCGTATGGTTTATGTCATACCCAATAACACCCTACCATAAGCATCCTCGTGTTTAGAACCCGTTCGTGATGAAATCTAAGTATGACATTTTCCATGCAAGATGACCTGGTATCACAAGTCTGAGGACTAATTTACACAACTGGTACTAAGAGAACATTATCATAGACACTAGAGTGATATATTACCAAATGAAGTTCTCTTGACGGGCCATGTTCAGTGAACTTGTTCAACAGACAAGCACCTATATGTTATCCCAAGTATCGCATACTTCAACCTTTATGAGATTGGTCTTTGAGCATTGCCAATGCCCCATCTTGGTAATACGATGACTAGGAACAGTTTGTGTAACAAGGCTTTGATGCATAAGAATCTTATAATTATAACTCTTTATAATTCCTTTCCAAGGCCATTATGTTCCATGGGCTTCATCCGATTAGTACTTAACAACTCCTTATTATTGTACTGACATGAAGGAAAACCTTGTATCACTATAATCATAGTGAAGGTATGCTTTATTGACTGTGTATCCCAAGCACAATCTGATTGGCTCTAGGGCATACACCAACAATCTTGCATGATTTAGGATTTAATCTAATATAATATAATATGATATGATTTTGTGTTGTTTTGTTTTGTTTTGTTTTTTTTAAGATAATTTTGCATGCTTTAGGAATAAATATGATATGATATTTTATTTTTAGATTATTTTTCATAATAAGGAAATTAATTAAGACCATTTAAAGACCATTTAAGATAATATGTGATTAATATGGTACTATCTCTAGATAGGAGTTGTGGGGGTGTTAATCCTTCCCCACATGTAACTGAACTCCCCGACCTAGTTCTGAAACGTAGATCGAAACCTATTCTTTTTAGGGTACCTGAGTTAAGCTTAGGATCACTTTAAAAAGGATCAATTCATATAGGTGATTAATCACACCTAGTAAGATGATTAGTGGCGACTCCATGTTTGTGTCTAGCTTGCTAAATTCGCATTTGGCACGTTATGACAGCAAGTATCACAGAGGGTAGTTGGTCATTCTATTTAGAATTGTGTTTAGTTCCGATGGGAATTGCAAAAATTGATGGATTTCTCCTAGATTGAAGTCTATAAGGAATATGTGGAAGATGAGATTAATGTTGTGATTGAAGAATCTTCATTGTCCATTGTGAAACCAATAACATTCTTCTATGAGAAAAAGACAAGCCAGATTGAAAGTGAGAAGCCGGTTGGTGTTAAGAAGCCCATTGTTACAATTAGTGTCTCGAGCCTTTTTTTGGTACCAAAATGATAAAACAGTACCTTGGAGATATGGATGTGATGTCATAACCCGAGATCTTAATGGTGGTACAGTCGTGATTAATTCTGAAACCACCAAGACTACAAATATGAATGGGGTAGGGGGTATGACCAGGAGTGGGCGTTGTTATTCGCCCAAAATGCTCAAAAAGGATAGGAAAGGAAAAGCAAAAGAAAGACAAAAGAATGAAGGTTTAGGAAGCAAGGCGAACACATTGGTGGTTCAGAATGTTGAGTATAAGAAGCCGGTGGCTAAGAGAGAAGCTTGTGAGTTTTGAAAGCTAATTAAACACAGTGAGTATAATATTGTAGAACAGTTGAACAAAATGTCGGCCTGGATTTCAATGTTATCTATGCTGTTGAATTTTGAGCCTCATAAAGAGGTTTGTTGAAAGTGTTGAATAAGGCTTATGTGGCTCACAACATTTCTATGGAGAATGTGAATCACGTTGCAAGGAATCTGGTAACTGCTAACTTTATAACCTTTAATGATGATGAGATCCCTCCGAAAGGAAGAAGTACTAAAGCTTTCCACATCCCAGTCAAGTGCAAGAGCCATGTTATGGCCAAAGTTCTTATTGATAATGGTTCTTCCATTAACATCATGCCAATGACTACATTATCTAAGTTGTTGATTGATGTGTCTCACCTCTAACCCAGTCAGATGATTGTGAGGGCCTTTGATGGAACCCGTCGAGTAATTTTGGGGGATATTGAAATGCCTTTACAGATCTGTCTTTGCACTTTCAATATAAGGTTTCAGGTTATGGAGATCTCGCCGTCTTATAGTTGTTTGCTGGGAAGGCCATGGATTCATATGGCGGGAGTTGTCCCATCATCATTGCATTAGAAAATAAAGTTTGTTATGGATGATTATCTTGTGTGTGTTAATGGGGAAGAAGATTTACTGGAAACAAAATCCCCAACCACTCCTTATGTGGAGGCAGCAGATGAAGTGCTGGAATGTTCATTCACATCTTTCGAGTTCATCAATGCGATCTATGTGGGTGAGGGGTCTAAGGTGCTTACTGCATGTTTTTCTCAAATTTTTAGCATGTTGTTCAAGCAGACTATTGGAATGGGCTAGTGTGTTGGATCCGAATTAGGAAAACATCTTCAAGGGATCAGGGAGATGCCAGTGATACAAGAAAACAAGGAAAGGTTTGAGATAGGTTACAAGCGGATTAGGAAGGATATAGAGATAATTGAAGCTGAGAAGAGGCAAAGAAGGATAGCTCGCATGATGGGGTATGAGTGGGAGCCAAAGAAGTTGGTCATTCCTTATCTTTATTCAACTTTTCGTTCAGGGGGTGTATTTACCCGGATATGCCTCAACTAAGCTTAGAAAGAGCTTTTTCAGAGCTCTTGATTCAAGTGGTGGAGAAAGGAAGAGTGAAGTTTGGTGATGAAGGAGAGTTGTTTGTGTACCCATGTCCACCAGAAATGGAGCTGGGTAATTGGAAAATGACAAAGCTGTCGTTATCCTTGAATCTCATAAAATGTAATGTAGTGAGTCAAGTCCCTAGTTGCTCATGCCCAAGAGCATTAGGGATGGTCTTTTATGCATGGGCTAGTTTATTTCTTATTATTTTAATAAAGTAGCAATGCGATGCATTTTCATTCCTTCTTTCTTTCATCATTTCCATTTTTCTTCTTCGTATACCAATATATATTCTTTCAATTCCATTCAATTTCAGGATTCCAAGTAATGAATGTTGGCACCTAATTTTGTCCAGGTTCCCTAAACAAGGTAAGTTCCTCCTTTAACTTCCCAGAATACGAAAGTCTCCCCCCATTCCACAAATGGGTCTCCAAGACTTTGATTCGGAGGTCAACATGAAAAGTCAACCCAAAAAAAAGTCAACTTTGAAAAAAGTCAATCTCAAAAAGTCAACCACTGAAAAAGTCAACTCTCAGGGAAAATCAAGATTCAAAGGTGAATTGAACAATGGTAAAGGAATTTTGATAATCGGAGATATATAATTGAAGATAGAGAGTTGGAAAGACAAATTGCAAAATTCAGTGTAGGAGAAAAGCATGAAATTTTCAAATTTGGGAAAAAGTACATAAATGACCAAATTGAATGAAATTGAAACCTCGAATTGAAGGATAGTCAATAAAAAAAGGATATCACAAGATCCAATTTCACCAAGAGGAATTAATCGGAAGAAGAAGTGGACAAAATTGGAAATTGCCATTTTTTTGGAAAATTGGGAAATTTTGCAAATTTGGGAAAAAGTACGTAAAAGATCAAATTGGACAAAATTGAAGGTTTAAAATGGAATAAGATTAATAAATAAGGATATTGTAAGGTCCAATTTTGAAGCAGAGTTGAAGGAGGAATCAATTTGAAGAGAAAAAGGAAAATAAAGATTTAATGAATAAATGGGAAATTCACAAATTTGGGAAAAACTACAGAGATGGTCCAATTCGATGAAATTCAAATCCCTAGTTGATGAATAATAAATAAATAAATATACCCAAGTCCCAATTTGAAGTGGATCCAAAGGAAGAGTCGATTGGAGGAGAAACTGGAAAATCGAGAAAATCCACAATTTTGAGGAAAAAAGAAAAAACTAAATCGGAGAGGAATTCAAATGTAAAATTGGCCAAAATCGGTCCAACTCCAATTTAATATATTAAAAAGGCAATGGAAAAATAAAATCCGAAAAATTGGCCTATTTCGAGTAAAACTGAGGTTTCGGGCGCTAAAAGGCAATTTTGGAAAATCCGGGAAAAATAGAATCCGAGCTTGAAAAATTGCGAAACTTTCCAAAACTGAGTTTTAGGATGGAAAGAAGGAAATGAGGAAAAAAAAACCCAAAATCGGGGCTGAAACGCAAATATGTTAAATTCGGGGCATTAATCTGTAATTTTAGAGAAAAATCCAGAAAAAATGGAAAACGAGCTCAAAAGATTATGAAAACTTCCAGAAGTGAGTTTTATATTGGATAGGATGGATTGGAGAAAAAAATCTGAAAAGGGGGCTGAAATGAAAATAGGCAAAGTTCGGGGAGACTAATTCGTAATTTTAGAGAAAGATTTGGGAAAAATGGAAAATGAGTTCAGAAAATTATGACAACCTCCAGAACTAAGTTTTATATTGGATGGGATGGATTGAAAAGAAGAATATAAAATTGGGGTCCATTTGCAAATAAATTAAGTTTGGGGGCCAAAATGCAATTTTATCAAAAAAATCGAAAAGAACCATTTTGCAAATAAAAAAAATGAATGGCCTGTAATTTTTAGGCCATTTTCGGCCAGCTCATGGAGAGGCAAGAGAGAGGATTTATCATCTTAATTCAATGGCCAATATTGAGTAGAAAGATGACATTTTTAAGAGAGGACAAGATTCTTCACTACTTGCCTATGTGGCATTTTTGGCCAATAGGAGGCTTTTTAATTCCAAAGCCATGTGAAGAGCATGTGAATGCTATATGATGATGCCAAATGGAATAAAAATGCCAACTAGGAATAAATTTTGGTAGTAAGCCACATGATCATGACAAATGGCTTAGATATTTTGTAGAGATAGGAGACAAGAATAATTGAGGTGGCATTCTTGGCCAATGAGAGATTAGGAGACCCTTAATTTAAGGAAAGCATCATGCAAAAAGGGGACAAGAAATGACCATATGGCAAAGATGTTGGGAGAGCATGCAAAGCATGATTAAAGCTAAAAAAGATGAGCACTCACACATTAAGAGGGGATCGGCCAAGGTATAAAAGGGGAGGTTTTCTCTCATTTTCATACTCTATTCACTACACTTGGGAAGAAAAATCAGTAGCAAAAATCTCAACAAAAAAAAAAAGAAAAAAAAAAAGAAAGAGAAAAGAGGAGGATTTTGGAAGCTTGTTTTGAAAAGCTTTGCTAGGTAGCCATTTCTTCTCTTCTTTTGATTTATTTTGTTTGATTTCATGATCTCTTTTTCTTTTTTTCTATGTGATTGTTAACTTTCTTTGTTTTGAGTAAAATTTTTTCAAAATAAATTTCTAAAGGTTTTTTCCTTCCTTTTTATTCTTTACAAATAACAAAGTTTGCAAAATTTTCCTACAACATTTCCTTGTTTGACCGAAACCTTGGTGGCTTGTTGTGCTTGTCTTTTGCTTTATTTTCTTGCTTGCATGTTTATTATGGGTTTCACTATTTTGGTAGGATAGACTTTCTATTTTGTTTTCTAAAAAATAAAAAGGGTTTGAGAAGCTTGAGGATCTTAATTCTTATCAAGTGATTTTGGTTTGGTGGGACTATGTCCAAGAAACCAACCATTGAGCCAACCTTCATTTTCTTGGCTTGTTTATATTTTTTAGCTCATGCTTGATCATCCTCATATGTTTGTCTTGTTGGAAAATCATGCATTCATATCATTCTCAACTTGATTTTTGGCTAGGACCAATAAATGGTCTATAGCCAAAGTCTCTTATGCAAACTAGTTGGAAAAATTATGGTTTGTAAGTTGGATATTCTGATTTTGGGCAATATTTTCCCATGCATCTTTTGTAAAAATAAAAATATTTTTTAACCTCATTTAGTGGACTCTTAGAGGAGTTTCTGGTATTTTTTCTAGGATTTTTAAAATTTTCTTTTAAGGGTTAACAAACAGTTTTCGGTAAAACAGATTTTAGTTTGATGTTCTGTCTTGAAGGCAACTTTGGCCTAGACATTTTTAATCCAAATTACAAACTGATTTAACCTCATTTAGTTCATCATTTCTTGAGTCTAAACTGATTTTCCAGATTTGTTTGAATTTTTTACAAAGGTGTAAAAAATATCTTTGCAAAACCAGTTTTTAGGAGTCCAAACAAGCCTTTTTAAAGCTAGCAAAAATCATGTTTTTTACAAGAGGGGAGGGCTGACCAAAATCATGTAGCTACTGTTTTAGGTTGTTTTCCATGTTAGTTCAAGAGTAAAAATTGGTTTTACAAATATTGGATCATGGGTTTACAAATATTGGGTTTTACAAAAATTGGTTTTACAAATATTGCCATTTATATAATTCCATAAAAAAAAAATTCATAAATTTTTTTTTTCAAAATAATGATGTGAGCATATTCCATGATATCTTTATTTGTCATCTTAATCATGCAAATTCCATGTCCATTAATATTCCATGATGATATCATTTTATGATTTATTATATATTTTGCTATCTTAATCATGATATGATTGTGAATATTCTATGATGATTTCATTTTTATGATTGAGTGCTTAATTCATATGCCATGTCATCAATTCTTTTGGCCATGTCATTTAGATTTTGTAATGTCATTCATTCTTTTGGCCATGTCATTTAGATTTTGCCATGTCGAGCATGCCATGTCACTAATTCTTTTACCATGTCATTAAGATTTTGCCATGTCAAGCATGCCATCTCATTAATTCTTTTGTCATATCATTTAGATTTTGCCATGTTATTTATTCTTTGCCAGGTTGTAATAAAGTTTTCCATGTCTTTAATTCTTTTGCCATGTCATAATAAAATGTTTGCCATGCCATGATAAATATGCATGTTGTTTAATTTTTATCTTAGTAATACTTTGCATATTCATGATCGTTTCTTTATGATTTTAAAATGCATGAAAAAACAACAATGATTTTTAATAAATAAGGCAATATCCCCGAGTAGATATAATACATGGATCCTCCTCCGGGTTGCCGGGGAATCTTCATCAATTATTATTAATGAAGGAATACGTTTCTAAAAAGAGAATGATGTGAAAAATTTCAAAACAATAAAAATTCTATATTTTGCCAGTTTATCGGGGAATATAGAAAATTTTTGCAATAACAAATTCCGAATCATCCTCGAATTAATATGAACATTTTTTAGGGAATTATTTTTAATACCAAATCTAAAATCGACTTTCACTGAGACTCGAGATAACACATGACTAATAAGATACCGTTTATACGGGCGTTGTGGGGGTGCTAATCCTTCCCCTCACGTAACCAACTCCCTAACCCGCCTTTGTTTTTCTCTGGATTAAAGCACAGACCTTGAAATTGGTTTTCTTAAAATGTTTTAATTAATTTTAAAATGTTTTATAAAACAAGTTTTAATAGGTGACCAATCACACCTAGCCAAAAAAGATTGGTGGCGACTCGATTTCTTTTTCGAGGTCATTTTCAAACCCTCATTTTTATTTCAAGAGAAATTAAGTCGTCTTTTCCTTTCTTTCCCCCAATGTCATGCTTAACGGGTCGCAAGATTCCGGGTTGCAACAACGAATACAAAGACAATCATAACAATAATTTGGGATTCGATTTTGAAAATTTAGTTCATGTTGGTGAATTTGATAACGAAGAGGAATCAGATGATTATACTGTCTCCAGATTTTTTGAGATTAGTGGAACAAGAAAAGAAACCGATTGAGCCACATCAAGAGGTTACTGTGATGATCAATTTAGGAGATAAAGAGAATATAAAAGAAGTTAAAATCGGTGCATCATTGCCACCTGTTCAAAAGAAAAGATTAGAAGAGTTGCTTAGAGAATTTGTGGATGCATTTGTATGGTCATACAGAGACATGTCGGGTTTGGATACAGATATTGTGGAGCACAAATTGCCTTTGAAGCCAGAACACAAGCCAATGCAACAAAAGTTGAGACAGATGAAGCCAGAAATGTTGTTAAAGTTCAAAGAAGAAGTAAAGAAGTAGTTTGATGCAGGCTTTCTGGAAGTAGCTAAGTACCTGGAGTGGGTAGCCAACATAGTCCCAATTCCTAAGAAAGATGGGAAGGTAAGAATGTATGTGAATTACCGAGATCTGAACAAGGCAAGTCCAAAGGATAACTTTCCTTTGCCTCACATTGACACCCTCGTGGATAACACTGCCAGACATTCCACGTTTTCATTCATGGATGGTTTTTCGGGATATAACCAGATTAAGATGGCTTCGGAGGATATGGAGAAAACCACATTTGTTACAATGTGGGGAACTTTTTGTTATAAAGTCATGCCTTGTGGGTTGAAAAATGCTAGAGCTACTTACCAAAGGGCAATGGTGACTGTATTCCATGACATGACGCATAAGGAGATTGAGGTGTATGTGGATGATATGATCACAAAATCCCGTGAAGGAGAAGATCATTTGATTAATCTCAAAAAATTGTTTGAGATATTGAGAAAGTTCTGACTAAGATTAAATCTTTCCAAGTGTATATTCGGTGTCAAGTCAGGCAAGTTGTTCGGTTTTGTGGTTAGTGATAGAGGAATCGAAGTGGATCCAGATAAAATACAGGCAATTCAAAACTGTCTCCCCCTCGTAGTGAAAGGTTTCTTGGGAAGGTTGAACTACATAGCACATTTTATTTCCCAACTTACTTTTAATGTGATCCAATCTTCAAGCTTCTTTTCAAGCAAGATACTGGTGAATGGAATGAAAAATGTCAGGAAGCTTTTGAAAAAGTTAAAGAATAACTGTCGAATCCGCCAGTGTTGGTTCCTCCATTTCTAGGAAAGCCTTTGATTCGGTATTTGACAGTGTCTGAGAAATCCATGTGATGTGTTCTGGGGCAACGAGATAAAACAAGGAAGAAAGAGCATGCCATCTATTATCTGAGTAAAAAGTTAACTAATTATGAATCTAGATACTCATCAATAGAAAAGATGTGTTGCGCTCTAGCGTGGATAACTCGCAGACTCAGGCAATATTTGTTGTACAATACAACGTGGCTCATAGCAAGGTTAGATCCTCTAAAGTACATTTTTGAGAAGCCTTCATTATCAGGAAGAATTGCAAGATGGCAAGTCACTTTGTTCGAATATGACATTGTTTATACTCAGAAAGCAATGAAAGAAAGTGTGATAGCTGAATTCCGGGCAGAACGACCTTTTGAAGAATATGAGCCAATGCAATTTGATTTCTCGGATGAGGATTTGATGGCCATTTTAGAGGGAGATGATGAAGAGTGTGAAGAAAAACCATGGAGGATGTTCTTTGATGGAGCTTCTAATGCTTTTGGGCATGGAATTGGGGTAGTCTTGATATCCCCAGATGGTCAATATTATCCGATTACTGCACGATTGGATTTTAATTGTACCAACAATATGACTGAGTATGAGGCATGCGTCATGGGCTTGCAAGCAGCAATTGAAAGAAAGATTGATGTGTTAGAAGTATATGGTCATTCAGCATTGGTTATTTATCAGTTGAAGGGAGAATGGGAGACGAGGGATTCGAAGTTGATCCTATACCAGAAATATGTAACTGAGTTAATCAAGCAATTTGAGAAGTTTCAGTTTCAACACCTACCACGAGAGAAAAATCAGATGGCTGATGCTTTAGCCACTTTGGCTACAATGTTTAAGCTGGATGCAAATGCTGAGATTCAACTAATCAAGTTGGATGTGAAAGGGTCTCCGGCACATTGTTTAGATATTGAAGAAGAAATTGATGGTCAGCCTTGGTATTATGACATCATGCAATATGTCAAATATCAGCGGTACCTAGAACAAGCCTCAGATAATGATAAACAGCTCCTCCGAAGATTAGTTATGGGTTTTTTCCTTGATGGAGAAATATTGTATAAGAGGAGTCGAGATCGGTGCTTTTGAGATGTGTTGACACTGTAGAAGCAAAGAACATACTGAAAGAAGTGCATGATGGAATTTGTGGGGCACATGTGAATGGTCACATGATGGCTAGGCAGATAATGAGGGTAGGAATTATTGGTTGACACTTGAGAGAGACTGTATTGACTATGCCTGAAAATGTCAAAAATGCCAGATCTATAAGATTAACGCTCCTCCAAATGAGTTCTATGTTTTGGCACCTCCGTAGTCGTTCTCAATGTGGGGCATGGATGTGATTGGACCTATCACCCCAAAGGTGACGAATGGGCACCGTTTGATTTTCATGGTAATTGACTATTTCACAAAGTGGGTAGAAGCAGCCTCATATACGAGTGTAACACGAGCAGTTGAATGTAAGTTCATAAAGAAAGAGATAATTTATCGATATGGACTACTGGAGAGGATCGTTTTTGATAATGCTCGTAATTTGAATAGCAAGATGCTGAAAGGGGTTTGTGAATAATTCAAGATCAAGCACAACAATTCAACACCATATCTCTCAAAGATGAATGGAGCTATGGAAGTAGCCAATAAGAAAATCAAGAAGATTATGGAAAAGATGACAGATGTCTACAAAGATTGGCATGAGAAGTAGCCTTTTGCCTTGCATGCTTATAGAACTTTGGTTCGCACATCCACAAAGGCAACCCCATTTTCATTGGTGCACAGAATAGAGGTTGTGTTGCCAGTTGAGGTAGAGATTCCTTCTTTAAGAGTGCTAAAAGAGGTTGAGTTGGAAGAAGCGGAATGGGTACTAGATCGCTATGAGCAGTTGAATCTTATTGAAGACAAGATACTTACAGTGCTTTGCCATGGTCAGCTGTACCAAAAAAGAAAACATGTGAGCACATAATAAGAAAGTTCGTCCCAGACATTTCAGGGAAGGAGAGTTGGTCTTGAAAAAGATTGTTCCGTATCAGCATGATCGTCAAGGGAAATAAATGCCAAATTGGGAAGATCTGTATGTGGTGAAAAAAGCTTTTTCAGGTGGAGCTTTAATTTTGGCTGAAATATGGGGAATATTTGTCGAAATCGATTAATTCAGACGCTGGGAAGAAATATTTTGCTTAAAAAAAGGAGAAAAAAGAAAAAAGAGGACTCAAATTGAAAACCCGAAAAGGGCGGTTTGGGTCATGGGGGATGTCTGAGTTGAAAACCCAAAAGGGCGGCTTAGATATGAAGAGGATCAGCGTCACTTGGAAAGACTCACAAGGATGGGGGCAATGTCTAGTTTGACGAACTCTGAAGGATTGAAGACATTGAGTGGGATTGGTTTTTGGATGAGAATTCTAAATGATTTGTTGAGATTGTCTGAGTATTCATTGTTTGGATACTGATTTGTTATCCCAACACCTTTATGATAAACTTTTGATATGTCTTTTGTTTCTTAAAGATGATTTCTTTTCCTTATCCTTTGTCAATAAAGACCTTTCTTTTCCAGATTATTTCGCTTTTCACCGTTTGTTATTCTCAACTTGATACCCTTGCATTGAATAGAGATAATAGATGATGCATTGTATTTGTTATGGAATTAGAATAATGATTGATAAATGGGAATTATAATTTTAAGAGATCCCTGCATTTATTTTTATGAGAAATCTATGGATGACTGAGCAAAAAGTAGGAGATAGATGAGAATTTTTAAAGTGAGAATTTTTTAGATGAGATTTTCTATGATGAGATGTTGAACCCAGTTAAGTTGCTGTAAGATGAGATATGAAATCATTGGTGTTTTGAAACCTTTGAGAAGAGAAATCTTTAGGATAAAGCAAATTTAGAGACAGTAAGATTCAATCCAGTAGTTTGAAGCCAGGTGAGGAATGAATAATGATCTTGAGAACCTTTTATCTTGATTAGAGATTCAGAAGTTGATATCTTATGTTACAGTGCATTCATGACATCCATTGCATGATATGTATTTGCATTTCATGGCACTCATATATTGCATTGCATTCAAGAAGGACCATTGCAGATATTCAGTATAATTTGGGCAGGAATTTCAATTTGGAATTTCAATCTACGAGAACAATAGAAAACCCTTTTGGGATTCAAGGTAAGGTTCTTGAAATTTTGTTTGAAGAAAGCATTTACATTTGAGAATTTACAAATTTCGTTTGGTATTTAAAGTTGATGCCTTGTTGGGAGGAGTTTTTCTTCATTTGGTATTTAAAGCTAATGCCTCGTTAGGAGGAGTTTTTCTTCGTTTGGTATTTAAAGTTGATGCCTCTTTGATTGGTATTTAAAGTTGGTGCCTCGTTGGGAGGAGTTTTTTGTCGTTCAGTATTTAAAGTTGAAGTCTCGGTGGAGGAGTACATTTTAAAGTTGGGTTTATTTAAAGTCTATGCCTCATTTAGAGAAGCATTTCGACAATGGGATTTTCTTTAAGTATTTGGTCTCTTTTTAATTTTGAGAACATGCAAGGTGTCTACGTCTTTGCACATCCCCCATTTCTCAGGAAATGCACAAAGAAGGGTAACTGTAGACACTTGTTTTTATTCGGGTTTGTTTAACTTAATTTTAATTTTTAATCTTAACTGAATTTTTTATTTTTATTTTAATGTTAATTTTCGAAATTATCAGAAAAAAAAAAGAAAAAAAAGAGGAAAAAATGCAAAGGAAAAAATAAAATTAAAAAAAAAAGTTTGGATCCAATCCAAACTCTTTGGATCAGACTCAAACTCTTAGAAGTTTGATGAGGGTGAATTCCTATCCTGATCAGATTAGAATTCCAGATTAAAGTGCAGTAGAACTCTCTCATGATTTTCCTATAAAAAGACCTTGCATTCAACAGAGAAGAACACACAATTTTGGATTATAATCAGTAGAGAGAAAAGCAAAAAGGAGAAAATATTTTGCAAAAGTTTTTAGATTCGAATTTCTTTGGGTTTTGGGTTCTAGGAGTTATTTTGAGAAATCCAACGGTGAAAGTTTAGGTATAATCAGAGGAAGGTTCGGCTGAAATTTGGTGACCATCCAACGGTGAACGGAGCCGGATTGAAAACTTTAATTTCGAGATTTTGGGTTTTCAAACTCAGATCTACGATTTTTCGAATTTGATTTGGGGAAAACTAAGTTGATTTTCAAGTAAAGGAGGCCGAAAGGAAGTTTTGGTGATTTTTTGGGATTTTTTTGGGTTCGACGATCGATGACGAAGGCGACGATCGACGACGAAAGGCAGTGACAGTGATAGACAGTGATCGAAATCTGGAAATTTTGAAGTGTTCTCGAGGAGAGAGGTCAGAGCGAAAGAAGGTTTTTTCTTTTTATTTCTAAAGAGGTGAGAAATGATGTAAAAAAAATTGTGTTTTATAGTATGCATCCGGGTCAGGCCGCGCTTCCCGACCCGGATGCTTTTTTTTTTGGGTTATTTCCTTTTTTATATATATTTTCATTACTTCTTTTATGCTTTGTTTTTTTTATTTCATGTTTATTTTATTATGATTATTGATTTATCTTACATTATTATTTGTTTAGTTTTATTAATTATTTGTTACGACTAATTTTATTTTAGTTTTGACTGTTGTAGGTTTTTTTTTTTTTTTGGAACAATAAAGAAGTTTTATTAACAAAGAAATAAAGATCCATGATTTACAACAACCATCTAGTAACTAAAACCCAATAAAACCCCAATAGAAACGAAAAAACAAAAAAATACCCTTGAACAGTATGCTCAAACCTATTTGTCCCTTACAAGCAAAAACATAAATGAATCCCATCATAACAAAAGCCTGAATAGAGACTTCCTCGCAAATTAGCAATGTTGTACCTCAATCGAACATTATGACTGATCATTATAGAAATCTGTTTTGATATCAAGAGCAAAACAGAAAAACTCACTGTTTCCTTGAGATGAGATTGCCAAAAACGCCGCTGCTGCTATGTTCACTATTTCCTTTCCAGAAAAACTAGAAACTGATCTGTCACTGCTAGAAAGTTTGTTTCTCCACTATAGATGCTTCAATGTTTACCTTTTCCCGCAGCACTGAAAGACACTGCAACCCCGAGACCTGTGTATGCTGAAATTAAAAACAAAACCAAGGCCAATGTTTCTGTCTGTATAAGAAACGGTTGCACTATTGAGTCTTTTCCTCCATAAATGAGCATGAAACCCTAACAAACCTATTGACACTAGTAGTAGCAATGACCAAGTGCACAATAAGAAAGAGACCTACAGTATGATACCCAACAAAGCAGAAAATATACTGTCCCTACCATCCCCAAAGAGACATATTGATAAATAAAACCTAATATTGTTGTACCCCAATCTTGCAAAATCATGCAAGTTCCCTTTTTTTCCCCAAATTTTGCACTTGGTTCTTTTTGAAAGCTAAAAAATATCACCAAGATTCACCTGTACCTATAAAACAAAAAACGTCAGGATAAAATCTTCATTCCATACACCATCACCCCCTAGAAACTATTAATTCTCAATCCATGCTCCAAAGTCTGTGTCACTATTAACACCTTGTCTAGCAAGAGAATCCGCAAAGGAATTGGCAGATCGTCCCATATGTACAACCTTACACCCTTGCAATTTGCTCCTTATCTTGTCAATCACCATAAAAAGCGAATTAAGACGCCAAGGTCTAATCTTACTACAATTACACCACGCAATAACTGTCGTTGAGTCACTTTCTATTTCCAAATTGATGGATGACAACTGCTTTGAATGAATCATCTCAAAAGCTTCCTTAATAGCCCTCATTTCTACCTCATTTGAATCCATTTCCCCTACAAACTTAGAAAACATAGCCAAGACTATCCCTTTATCGTTCCTTAGTACCCCTCTAATCCCAGCTAGGCCTAGTTTTCCAATAACAGATGCGTCAACGTTAAACTTCCACAAATTTATGATAGGTGCCTTCCATTGTAGAGAACATTTAACTTTGGCCTTTTTTTGCAGGGAAAGTTATAGGATTATGAATAAACTCTATCACTAACGAAAAATCCAATGGCCATTTAGCACAACACCACCATGCTAGCTTTAATCATGAAAATCAAAGAATTTTTATCAAGCACCTTGTTATTGAACACTAACCCATTTCACCAAAACCATATAGTCCACAATACATCTGCAAAAATCATAAACCATACCTCATCTTTTGCTATGCTAGGGATTAACCCCAGCCACTGTAAAACCCAGTCCAAGATTGAATTTGGTTGCACTATACTCATTTTTCACCATGCGCATACTGACGCCCATATCATCCAAACACATCTGCACCATATGAACAAATGGTCAACAGTTTCCAGCTCTATATTGCAAAATGGACAATTGAGATTTTCATCAGATACAATTTTACATTTAAACAAATAGATGAGAACAGACAATCTTTTAAGCAAAGGAGTCCATAGAAATATCTCCACTTTAGGTGGAATTAGGCCTCGCCATTTGTAGAAGTTATAAAATTCACTATTTGCTGCATGACCTTCGACTACTTGCTTGAACAACTTCGTTTTATAATGACTGTCCAAAACAGGTTTCCAAATAAGCTTGTCATTTATGTTTTCATCCAATTCGACATCACTGAGTTTTTCGGGCAACCCCTGCCATTGTGTAATTTCCCAATCAAAGATATCTCTTCGCAAATTAATTCTCCACCTCCAAAGATCTCCATCCCACCACCCGAATTTGTTGACCACTGCATTTTTTTCCATAGACAATGCATAAATTCTTGGGAACTCCACTTTTAAACCCCCCCATCAATCCACCTATCCTCCCAAAACAAAATTGATCCACCGCTCCCCTGTAGAAAACCTATGTTATTGGTAAAGCAATTATAGAATTTCCCTCCCTCATGAAGTGGATCTACAATACCTTTCTATAACATAGAATAGTTAAGCAGTGGTTGACTAATTGGAATAAGCTCTTTTCCCTCCATTTTGTATTTGGCACATATGACCCTCTTGCAGTTACTTTCATGTTCCTCCGAAAATCTAAAAATTCATTTGTTCAATAAAGCTCTGTTATGGATCTCCACTGGTATTACACCTAAACCTCCACTACTAACCTTTTGACATACTTCAGACCAGCTAACATGATGCAGTTTATGCTTTTCATTGTTCCCATCCCAGAAAAAATCTCTTTGAATTCTCTTAATCTGCTTGACCACTGCTAACGGTGCTTTAAACAACGACAAGAAATACAATGGCATGCTGGCCATTATCGACTTTATCAAAGTTAACCTTCCTCCTGATGAAAGATATCTCTTCTTCCAGTGACCCAATCTTATCTCAATTTTTTTGACCATAGGCTCCCACATAGTTGTATTATTGGTATCAATCTCCAGCGACATTCCCAAATACTTTAAAGGACAATTAACAGTTCTGCATGCTAACATATCACCCTTCTCTTTTAAATCCTCCGAATCCACATTTATGCCCGCCATACAAATTTTCAAAAAGTTGATTTTCAAACCCGACATTAATTCAAAATACCTGAGAATGCGCTTTACATTCCTAAACAATGTACCCACTGCTTCACAAAATATCATGGTATCATCAGCGAACTGTAAATGAGTTATTTCAATACCTTGATGACCTACCACAGGTCCTCTGAAAAGATTCAAATCATTCGCCTTTCGCAATAGCACACTAAGACTTTTAGCCACTATATTAAAGAGAAATGGAGATAAAGGACAACCCTGTCTTAACCCCCTCTTCATGTCAAACTGAACAGTAGGCGAACCATTCACCAAAACAGCCAATGGTACTGCTTGAATGCATCCCTTCATCCATTTTCTACATTTATCGCTAAAACCCATTCTTCCTATGACATAATCAAGAAAATCCCATTATACACAATCATAAGCTTTGGCAAAATCAAGCTGTAATACACATGCTTTCTGCTTCTCTTTTTTTCATCCAATCGACAGTTTCATTAGCAATTAACACACTGCCTAGAATTTGACGTCCAGCTATGAAAGCAGACTATGACTCCCCAATAACTTCTGTCATTACTTGTCTCAATCTATTTGCCAAAATCTTTGCAACAATTTTGTACAAATAGCCCACCAAGCAAATGGGTCTGAATTCTGACACAATAGAAGGTGACTGTACTTTTGGAATTAGTGCAATGAAAGACGCTTTCACACATCTTGAAATAAATTCTGTCCTCCAAAACTCAAAAGCAAAGTTAAGGATATCTCCTTTTAACATGTCCCATTTCTTCTTGATAAAACCCATGTTAAAACCGTCAGGCCCTGGTGCCTTAGAACTCCCACAGTTTTGAACTGCTCTCCATACTTCATCCTCTATCAAAGAATTCTCTAAAAACTCTCGACTCTCAGATGATAATAATTTGAATCACAACCAGGCATTGTGATATTCACATCAGATGAGCTTGAACTAAAATGACTGAAAAAGTGATCGAACACTACATACTAGAGATCTTGGATTTCGGAAACCACTCGCCTATTGTGCAGCAACTTCTCCACATTGTTGTGTCCCTTTCTTATTCCGGCAGTTGCATGAAAGAACTTGGTGTTTTTATCCCCGCATTTAAACCAATTCAACCTAGATTTCTGTTTCCACTGCATCTCCTCCATTCTGAAAAGATTCCACAATTTGGACGTCAACAAAATATTACTGTCTTTATCAGCTTCTGATATCACCCCCTGAATCCATTTTGCATCGATGTTAGCTAATTCATTCTCTACAATTCTGATTTGATCCTTTAAAGTTTTTCTTTATTTCTTTTCCAATCCTTGATGACCAACTTTAATTTTGAAACTTTCTCCATGTATTGCCCTCTTGTTCCTTTGTCTACGCATCCATTATTATTTTGTCAAAACCATCCTCCAAGAACCAATGGTCATAGAAACGAAAAGGAATGGGACCCCAGTTCGTGTTCTCAGACATCAAGCATATTGCATTATGGTCCGATAAATAGTTTGGCAATCTCAGTACCGAAATGTCTGGAAAGTGTTGCAATAAATCAAGTGTGAATAAAAAGCGATCCAACTTGCTCCATGATGTACTTTCCCTAACAGAATAGCAAGTGAAATTCCCACCTCTCATAGGAATGTCAATCAATCTTGCATTTGCAAAAAAGGATTGGAAATCCGACATCGCTCTCACATTATAGTGCATACCTGTATGTTCATCAAAATTCAGAATTGCATTGAAATCACCCCCAAATAGCCATGGCCCAGAAAAACTAGTCATCATACTTCGAACTTCCTCCTAAAGCTCCCTTTTTCCCTCGTCATGATTAGGTGCATAGATATTGACTATAGCCACCTTAATGTTTGTTTGTATGAAAGTCCCCATTACAACCAGATATCTGAACTTCTTGATTGTCTCGGACACCACAAAAACCCTATCATCCCACATAGTTAGCAAACCACCAAATCGTCCCTCTGACACTACTGTCTTCATCAAACCATTACCATCATACCAAATCCTTCTCACATAGCTTTTCTCGACGTTCTCCAATTTTGTTTCTTGTAAAAGGAGCAACCAAGGTTTGTTTTTGGAAGACACTCGCCTCACTATTCTGAATTTTTCCTTTTTTTCCCAACCCCCGAACATTAAAAGATATAATTTTCATAATAAAAAATATAACACCCCTTTATTGTAAAAGCTAGTACAATATAAGCTTCTGTTCTATCTCGAACCAACTCTGCATCTCTCTCTTCCATTTCATTTAATCTTCTCTCAATGTCACTATCTTTCCCATTCCCATACAAACCCATATTTTGACCCTGTAGCCATGTGGACTTCCCTTCATCGAGTGACCCCCCTCCGTATGATCTCTATTTTCATTGTTTAGGAAGCCCCTTAATCTTGTTCTTGGGTAATCCCTGTTATCAAAATTCAATGTCAGCAAGCTCAAAATTTTTCTAGGCCTACCTCTTTTCTTCGGTGTTGCAGGTATATTCTTAATACTAACTTTATTTGTTTTTTCGTTTATGTAAATTATTATTTATTTATTTATTAGTTAATTAATTGATTATTTATTAATTACTAATTTAATTATTTATTAATTCATTTTATTATTTATTATTTAATTAGGATAATTTTTAATTAAGTCAAATAAATTTTATTATGTCTACTAATTAATTTTTAAATTGAATATTAATTAAATTAAAATTATAAATAGAGATCTTTTCCGATGATGAAATTCGAAGAGTTCACGATCGATTGATTTCTAAAAAATTTCTAGCTGAGAGAACCCTCTTGAAAATTCTCCAGATTGATGGAAAGGTTTTTAAGGGATGATTTTGATACCAAAAAGGTCAAAATTTATTTTTTTAAAATAATTAATTTTCAATGAACATTTTTAAATCATAATTTTTCATAATTGATGCTTAATCAAAAATCAAGAATAAATTAAGATTCCTTCCAAAGATGAAATTCGAAGAAATTACGATTGGTTGATTTTTAAGAAATTTCTAGGTGAGAAAATTCTCTTATAAATTCTTCAGATTGATGGAAAGGTTTTTAAGAGATAATTTTCGATATTGAGGTCAAGATTTATTTTTGAGCAAACATGAATAAAATATAAGTTTTAATTATGAAGATTAGACTTAGGTTTAAGTGCCTTGCATAAAATTTAACTTTTCCGACGACGGAGCCTCTTCAAGAGAAAGAACGATTTCTTTTGAATACTCTCGAGGTGAGGAAACTTTTTTAGCAATTCCTCCAGATCGATGGAAAGGAGACCTAAAAAATAATTTCCGATATTTCTAACTTGAATAATTTAAAATGAAAATAGGATAGATAAGACCATTTAATTAAGACTTTTTAGTATCACAAGACTAATTAGGTACTATCTTTAGGATAGGCGTTGTGAGGTGCTAATCCTTCCTCACACGTAACCGAACTCCCGAACCTAGTTCTGATAAGTAGACCAGAACCTATTCTTTATAAGGTGCCTTGGTCAAGCTTAGGATTACTTTAAAGATGATAGATTCGTATAGGTGACTAATCACACCTAGATAAAATGATTAGTGGCGACTCCATTATTTCCGTCTAGCATGCTAAATTCATATTTGGCACGTTATGACATTATGCACTCAATAATCAAGTAGGAATAGGCAATCAAGATTCTCATTTAAACAAAGGAATAGCTTATTGATTATCCATAATCTATTTTGTGTGTCTAGAGTGTCTAATCTTCAAGAAAAAGTTTGTTCCTCCTTGCTCTAGCACACCTACAAGGGACATTAATTATTTGAATTTTGGTACTCAAATTGCTTTAGGTCCTTGAGAGTTAGTAACTGATGGAGACTCAATTAAGAGTTGTAAACCCAAGTGCAGGTTATGTTCAAGTAATAAATTCTCGGGTGTCCGAGGTCGAACCACAGGGAAGCGTATTAGTAAGTATAAGTTTATAAATATATAAGAAAAAGAAAGTAAACAAGATATTAGGGAATCAACAACAAAATAAGATAAGCAAGATATTAGAGAACAAAATAAACAATATATAAAAGAAATTAAACAATATATAAACAACAATAAGAAAAGATGTTGAGGTTAGAGAATCCACTCTTGGTGTTATGCTAAGATTAATCTTGTTTTATTACACAATTGAAATCCACACATAAGCGAGGTTCCAATCGGAAGGTTTAGCAATTCAGTCCAAATTGTCCAACGTCCATAGCATATGATATTATGTTCATTTGGTGTCCTCAAAACTCACAAAAAGAGTCCAAGCATTCCTTATGCCAAGGTATATGTCTACAACAAATCAAGGTTATGAAACCAAGCATTTACTGTGCCATTTTCATTGTCAATAATGAATCAAGATCCCTACTTTGCAAGTATGATTTTAAACCAAAAGAAAATATTATCTATACTAGTGTTTATAAATGATGATTCATTTTAGCTCATGTTTAAGAGACTAACCTTAGCATTTACCAAAAGCTTCACCTCATCACCTCAACAATATGATTAGCAACACATACTAAAAATGAAAAGAAATGTAAGAAGCATAAGTAAATAAAGAAAAAGAAAACTAGAGAAAGGAAAAAAGAAGAAAACTTAGAGAATTTTATTACAATGGCTAATATCTTACCAATGTATAATGTTTCATCCAAGGCCCTCTATTTATACACATTTTGGAGAGCTAAATGACAAGAGACAAGCTTTATAAATTTCAAAGGTAGGTATAATAGGTGGGTGCATTTTTCTAACAATTTTCGTCATGTTGTATGACAATTCTGATCAGCCAGCTTGATGGTCGATTTTGTCAATGTTGGAGGCTCGATCTGATCAAATGGTCTTCTAGAAAAATATACCCCTATCAGTTACGGATCCATAGCCGTTGGAATCAGATCATTTTCTCATGTGGATCGGAAGATATGGTCAAAATACCAAAACGGTGCAGAACAGACGTCATTGCACATCAGCCAACTTGATGGTCGATTTCGCTAGGGAAAACGACTCCGTTTCAAGAAGTGTAAAACATGAAAAAGATAGATATGCCTCTTAACTTTGCACGGTTAAAATTTCAGCCTTATTGCTTCAGTGAAACTCGAGATATAGCTGATATGGAAAAAGGTATCGGAACTGGAACTGAATTGGATTTGCCCTTAATTCTTGATTTAACCTAGTAATCTGAAATCACTCAAAGAAACTCATGAAAAACACCAAATTACATAAAAATATAAAAGATCATAAACATAAGTAGACTAAGCAATAATAACTCGTATTTGACACAAAATAATAATAAAACATAACTAAAAACTATATAATTATACGAGTTATCACACCCCCACACTTAGATTGTTGCTAGTCCCTAGCAACGACTCAATAAAATAAGAAAATCTAATCTAATCCATTTTCGTAGGAAATCACGGTGGCACTTAGCATGTGACACAAGCCTTTAAACCCCTAGGTGTCCCTAGTGGACGAGTTTAGTCTCGTGAGGGTTTGCTAGAACGATACCCACAAACATTGAAAAACTAAAATATAAGTAAACTACATACACTATAAATATTTACTCCTAATCCTTTCAATATAAATTAGAGACAATCTTTGAACAAGTCTTATAAACTAATCAATAGCTCAAAGAAATTCACAAAAAAATCTTGCTTGAATGTAAATAGTTTGAGTTAAGCCAATATTAACATAACATATTTCAATCAAAATAATGCATATTCAAAGTTAATCTCAACTTCTCACATGGGATACTCTCTTGATTTTCACTCTTTAAAGTAGTGGTAAAGTGTTTACACTCAATCAATCTCATGAAAACACTTCTACCATATGCTTGCTTGTCCACCTATTCTCCACTATTTAGATCATACAACTTCATAAATCAAGAGGTCTTTATTCAAGGTTGTAATGGGGCCAAAGGGTTATAATGTGGTTAAAGAACAAAAGGATAAAGATATCACAAAGGTTCCAAAGAGTTCATAGAGTTTAGAGACATAAAAAGATCATACAAATAAAACTTCTCAAAACTCTTATAAAGCACATAATAACATAGGCTAAATATTCATGTTGAGCCTTTGCATCATTCTAACTAACTTTGTAACATCTTTTTCTTTACTTTAACTAGAAGTTCAAGAGAAGATTTTTTTTTTTTTTGAATATGGGAATGTATTTAACAATGATCCCTTTCTTTTTCTCTTGACTTTTTCTTTTCTTTTCTTCCCCCACACTTATCTTTTGTTTCTAACCCAAATTTTCAACTAAAAATATCCCTTGTTTTTTTGCAATATGTCTCAAAATATATAATCCATCTTTAGAACAAGGGTAAGGATATAAGTATATTTAGGCTAGGTGTAAGTTGTGGTTACCAATAAAACAGCATATTTAATGTAGGCTCAAATTGGCTCACTAGTGGGGATGTTCTCTTAGAACATTAATAATGGATGGTTGTTTGGCTCTGGTTATAATCCTAATGCCTCTATCATATTCATGTTGTCACATGTATCAATATAGTCTCAAACAGTTTAAAGCAAGTTCTGGAGAATCATGTAATCATAAGAGCACTCAAGAAAGAAATTAGATTGATTTGTATAATGCATCAATCATTATAGGCTCAAAAACTCACAAGGATGATTATACAAGTCAGATTAAGTCTAAACATGCTTCTTTCTCAATCAACATATCATATTAACATTGGCTCATAAAAAGGTTGATATCAAGCTCAATTCTCATGAAAATCTTCTCACTAATAAATCTGTTTTAGACTTATGCAATTCATATCTCATTATAGTATTGAAAGTAACTAAAAAACACACTAAGTCTAAACATGCTTTTTTTTTTTTTTTTGAAGAAGAAGAAGATTAAATCAAACTGACAAGGTATGTCTCAAGTCTCCCTTACTCAGACCTTGTTCAGAATGAATACTTCTAAATGTCTTAAAACACAACAATTTTTTTTTTATTAGCAAAATATGTCCCTTACCCCCTACTAAAATATGACATTGTCCCCAATGTCAAATTTTAAAGGTAGAATTTAGGAGATATTACCTGCAGAGGTTGCTAACCACTTATTATAACTGAGACACAACAAGCAAAATGTTAGATAATGTCACAAAGACAAAGTGCAATCCACTCCTTGCTCGTCCATATCTCTTTTTCTTTTTCCGAGCGTTTGCGAAACAACCGTAGCAGATAAACACTCATAAGCTTGTAGCTTTTTGAGTAAATCTTCAATGGTTGTAGCAGAAATTATGGTTCTCCTTGCCTCTGAAAACATGAATCCATTATCCACAGCATTATCTAAATATGAAAGTAAATTACTAAAATAACCATTAATATTAAGCAAACCAATGGGTTTCTTATTTGTGACCAAAGATGACCAAGAAGCTACGCAAGCTATTTCTTCCAATGTACCCAGACCTCCTGGTAAAGCAATGAATGCATCGGCAGAATGGTACATGATTGTTATCCGTTCAGGGATACTCCAGACTTGTATTTCCTTACCCACGGTAGGTCCACAAAAACCTGTGAATAGTTTTGGCACGATTCCTAGAACTGGACTTCTTCCGGCGTGTGCTGCTGTAGCGACTGCTCCCATTAAACCCGTACTACCGCCTCCATAAATCAACTGGATCTTTTGTTGGGCAAGTATTACTCCAACTCTTATGGCTTCATCAGCGAATATGTTATTTTTCCCTGGATAAGCACCTCCAAAGACACAAATTTTTTTAATGCGCTGGGACGAAGTACTTTCCATTTTTTTTCGAGTGCCTGAAAGAGAATGAGTACATGGTGTAATATATAGAGGACTGAGTAGTGAATCAGACAAGAGTAATAATGTCGTCGAAAGTGTATTTGACCTGTCAGAAGAAAATGTTAACCTAACAAAAGATTTTTGCGTGATTTCAGGAAGAAAATCAAAAAGAGAAGAAAAATCAACCGTAAAAGACCAATGCAAAAAAAAAAAAAAAAACGAAAATAATTACACAAATCGAACAACACGTAAATTAAACTGAAATGAAGTTATTGCAAATTAAACCAAAAGCTGAGAAGTCATTTATTGTAGTTGTGATTGTGGCTCACATCTTCCTCTGGTTTTACGTCTAGAAACGGCTTAAACGCCTTCTATGAGTCGAGGATATGCTTCCCATCCAGTTTTCTTACAAGCTGGCAAACAGGGTCTTTTAACATCAGATTCCCAAGATGTTGCCATTCCCTTTGGAATTGCGGCCATAAATCAAGAATTTCTCTTTGTACGTCTCCACTAGGATGCGTCTCAAGAGAAAGTTGGATATTACCCAAATTCTCCTTACTCAGTCCATCCTTAATGAATTCAATTTTATCATCTCGATTAGAGGACGGAATCCCAATAGAACGACATTTACCGTTACACGTCCATCGTGCACATTTGTGGCAATTTGAACTCATGCGCTTTGCTCGTCGCTTCTTTGCAAAAGTGCTTCTACCTGTACCTGGTAAATGCAAAACAGTAAGATATTCATCTTCACGTACCTTGGCTTCAATTATCCAACGTATGTCTTCAGGAATCCCTTTGTCCATAAGCATTCTTAATCTTTCAAATCGAACTTGGTAAAGCTTCAGTAAAATATTTCAAGGAAAAGGAGGAAATCGTTTCTGCAATCTTGTGAGAATATCATCCATCTTGAATACGTTACCATTTCTAGGATTCTCAATGTCAACTGCTCCATAATGATACACATGCTTAACCACAAATGGGCCAGTCCATCTTGATCTCAATTTACCAGGAAATATGTGAAGTCTAGAATTATAAAGTAGAACTTTTTGCCCAACATCAAATGTTTTTCTTGAAATTAACTTGTCATGAAAGGCTTTAGTTCTTTCTTTATGAATTTTAGGATTCTCATATGCATCATTTCTGAGTTCCTCAAGTTTTTGTTTCCAACAATGCTTAACCTGAAAAGAATTTAACAAAGAATCAGTGTGTGAAATTTCTGAAGCATTATCAAACTCACATTCAATTAAATAAGCTTCTAAAGGATCATGGAATGTGGTAGTGGTGAGATGTTCATGAACAAGTTCTTCAATGAAATCCACTTCATGTACTTCTGAATCATCACCAGGTTGCTTGCAAGTGTTCAACACATTTAATTCTAAAGTCATATTTCCAAAAGAAATGTTCAACATACCATTCCTGCAATTTATCAGAGCATTAGAAGTTGCAAGAAATGGACGGCCTAATATAACAGGTATTTGAGCATTTGGATTTGAAACAGGATGTGTGTCCAAAACAATAAAATCAACAGGGAAGTAAAAATTATCAATTTGAACCAAAACATCTTCAACTATCCCTCGAGGAATTTTTACAGAACGATCAGCTAGTTGAAGTGTAACAGGTGTTTCCTTGAGTTCACCTAAACCTAACTGTTGATAAACAGAAAAAAGGCAAAAGATTAACACTAGCACCAAGATCAAGTAATGCACGTTCTATTCTAGTGTTTCCAATGATGCATGAGATTGTTGGACATCCAGGATCTTTGAATTTTGGTGGAGTAAGGTGCTGAATGATTGAGCTCACACTTTCCGTCAGAAATGCTTTCTTTTGTACATTATGTTTCCTTTTAACTGTGCACATGTCCTTCAAAAATTTAGCATAAGATGGAACTTGTTTGATTGCATCCAATAAAGGAATGTTAATCTTAACTTGTTTGAAAAGTTCATAAATTTCTGCATTTTGATTCAAATTCTTTATTGTTTGCAACCTTTGAGGAAAAGGAGCAGGATGCATACCTTTTTCTTTGTCCAAATTTTCAAGAAGTTCAGACTTACCATCATCCTTACCATTACTTTTCGGAGGGGAAGGCGGATCTTGGTCTTTTGATGGAATGTTTTTGTCAATTTCCTTTCCACTTCGAAGAGTTGTGATAGAACTGACATTTTCCTGTTGAGTTTCATTGGAGCAAGAAACAAGACATTGAGTAGAAGGGTTAGGCTGAGGTTGAGCAGGAAACTTACCTTTTTCTTGAGTGCGTAATGAAGCTGTCAATGTGGACAAGGTGTTTTTGATCTCATTGATGTCCTGTGAAGTTTGGTTATTCACATTTGCTTGTGTTTGCATGAATGCTTGCAATGTCTCTTCCAAGGTTTGTACACGTGAAGGTTGATAGGAAAAAGTGTTGCCCGGCTTTTGAGATTGTGGTACCTGAACATGATTATTATTCCGCCAACTGAAGTTGGGGTGACTTCTCCATTCCAGGTTATACGTTTCAGAGTAAGGAGAAGGAAAAGGAAAAGGCTTTTTAAATGTGTTTATGGAATTTTCTTGATCATGCAACGCTTCTTTAAGAATGGGAATGTTTGGACATTCAGAAGTAGGGTGTCCCATGATTTCACAAATTCCACAACTTTCTTCATTTTTAACCGTTTTGACTTCTTTTACTTCTCTAAGTTCCATGGCTTCAATCTTTCTAGCCAAATTAGCTACTTTAGCTTTTATCTCATCTTCTTGACTAAAATGATATTTACCTCTGTTAGAAACAAGATTAGATCTATTGGAACTTTCAGAGGAATTATCTGTGTGCCAGGCTTGAGAGTTATCTGCCAAATGGTCTAGGTAGTCAAAGGCTTCTTCAGGTTCTTTTTCTAGAAACTCACCGTTACACATTGTTTCAACAAATTGTTTAGTTTCGGGAGTTAAACTTTCATAAAAGAAACTAATAAGACGCCATTTTTCAAAACCATGATGTGGACAAGAACTTAACAAATCTTTAAAACGCTCCCAGCACTGAAAAAATGCTTCATTTTGATTTTGATTGAAATTTTGAATCTGTCTTTTCAAAGCAGTAGTTTTATGTGCTGGGAAAAATTTCTTTAGAAACTCAGTTTGTAATTCTTGCCATGTGCCAATTGACCTTGGTTTTAAATTATGAAGCCAAATTTTTGCTTTATCTTTTAAAGAAAAAGGAAATAATTTTAGCTTGACAATTTCATTTGTACATTGTTGGTCATTAAAGGTGACACATATATCTTCGAAGTCTTTTAGAAACGAGTAAGCACTTTCCGATTCTAACCCATGGAAATTTGGAAGCAAAGCTATCATACCTGGTTTAAAACGAAAGTTGTTTGGATTGAGAGGAAAAATAAAACAAGAGGGTGATGAGCTTCGAGTTGGTTGCAAGTAGTCACGCATGGTGCGTACTTGTCTGTTCTCATCTTCAGCATGAACACTTTCATTGTCAGCCATGGTAGGAGTTGTATTAGAAAGATTACCTGAAAAAGTTTCACAATAAAATCTACCTAAACGACGAGATCTAAAATCACGTCGCCAAACAAGCATAAAACAAAGTTAATATACAAATTAGGCGGTATAACCAGCCAAACAAAATAAATATACTAAATTAGGCGGTATAACCAGCCAATAGAAATAAAACAAAGTTAATATACAATATAAATATAAATATATAGAAAATTAGGCGGTATAACCAGCCAATAAAAATAAATATAGGCGGTATAACCAGCCAATAAAAATAAATATACTTATAAACTTATATACTTAGTATTGCTTCCCCGGCAACGGCGCCAAAAACTTGATGGAGACTCAATTAAGAGTTGTAAACCCAAGTGCAGGTTATGTTCAAGTAATAAATTCTCGGGTGTCCGAGGTCGAACCACAGGGAAGCGTATTAGTAAGTATAAGTTTATAAATATATAAGAAAAAGAAAGTAAACAAGATATTAGGGAATCAACAACAAAATAAGATAAGCAAGATATTAGAGAACAAAATAAACAATATATAAAAGAAATTAAACAATATATAAACAACAATAAGAAAAGATGTTGAGGTTAGAGAATCCACTCTTGGTGTTATGCTAAGATTAATCTTGTTTTATTACACAATTGAAATCCACACATAAGGGAGGTTCCAATCGGAAGGTTTAGCAATTCAGTCCAAATTGTCCAACGTCCATAGCATATGATATTATGTTCATTTGGTGTCCTCAAAACTCACAAAAAGAGTCCAAGCATTCCTTATGCCAAGGTATATGTCTACAACAAATCAAGGTTATGAAACCAAGCATTTACTGTGCCATTTTCATTGTCAATAATGAATCAAGATCCCTACTTTGCAAGTATGATTTTAAACCAAAAGAAAATATTATCTATACTAGTGTTTATAAATGATGATTCATTTTAGCTCATGTTTAAGAGACTAACTGATGGAGACTCAATTAAGAGTTGTAAACCCAAGTGCAGGTTATGTTCAAGTAATAAATTCTCGGGTGTCCGAGGTCGAACCACAGGGAAGCGTATTAGTAAGTACAAGTTTATAAATATATAAGAAAAAGAAAATAAACAAGATATTAGGGAATCAATAACAAAGAAAGTAAACAAGATATTAGAGAACAAAATAAACAAAATAACATAAAAGAAATTAAACAAGATATAAAAAACGATAAGAAAAGATGTTGAGGTTAGAGAATCCACTCTTTGTGTTATGCTAAGATTAATCTTATTTTATTACACAATTGAAATCCACACATAAGGGAGGTTCCAATCGGAAGGTTTAGCAATTCAGTCCAAATTGTCCAACGTCCATAGCATATGATATTATGTTCATTTGGTGTCCTTAAAACTCATAAAAAGAGTCCAAGCATTCCTTATGCCAAGGTATATGTCTACAACAAATCAAGGTTATGAAACCAAGCATTTACTGTGCCATTTTCATTGTCAATAATGAATCAAGATCTCTACTTTGCAAGTATGATTTTAAACCAAAAGAAAATATTATCTATACTAGTGTTTATAAATGATGATTCATTTTAGCTCATGTTTAAGAGACTAACCTTAGCATTTACCAAGAGCTTCACCTCATCACCTCAACAATATGATTAGCAACACATACTAGATATGAATAAAATGAAAAGAAATGTAAGAAACATAAGTAAATAAAGAAAAAGAAAACTAGAGAAAGGAAAGAAGAAGAAAACTTAGAGAATTTTATTACAATGGCTAATATCCTACCAATGTATAATGTATCCCAATACTCATCCAAGGCCCTCTATTTATACACATTTTGGAGGGCTAAATGACAAGAGACAAGCTTTACAAATTTCAAAGGTAGGTATAATAGGTGGGTGCATTTTTCTAACAATTTTCGTCATATTGTATGACAATTCTGATCAGCCAGCTTGATGGTCGATTTTGTCAATGTTGGAGGCTCCATCTGATAAAATGGTCTTCTAGAAAAATATACCCCTATTAGTTACGGATCCATAGCCGTTGGAATCAGCGTATTTTCTGATGTGGATAAAAAGATATGGGCAAAATACGAAAACAAGTCAGCACAGACGTCATTGCACATCAGCCAACTTGATGGTCGATTTCGCTAGGGAAAACGACTCCGTTTCAAGAAGTGTAAAACATGAAAAAGATAGATATGCCTCTTAGCTTTGCACGGCTACAAATTTCAGCCTTATTGCTTCAGTGAAACTCGAGATATAGCTGATATGGAAAACGGTGTCGGAACTGGAACTGAACTGGATTTGCCCTTAATTCTAGTAATCTGAAATCACTCAAAGAAACTTGTGAAAAACACCAAATTACATAAAAATATAAAAGATCATCAACACAATTAGACTAAACAATAATAACTCGTATTTGACACAAAACAATAATAAAACATAACTAAAAACTATATAATTATACGAGTTATCACACCCCCACACTTAGATTGTTGCTAGTCCCTAGCAACGACTCAATAAAAATAAAATAAGAAAATCTAATCTAATCCATTTTCGTAGGAAATCACGGTGGCACTTAGCATGTGACACAAGCCTTTAAACCCCTAGGTGTCCCTAGTGGACGAGTTTAGTCTCGTGAGGGTTTACTAGGACGATACCCACAAACATTGAAGACATAAGAAAAACTAAAAATAATAATTATAACTAATCCTTCCAATATAAATTAGAGATAATCATTGGACAAGTCTTAAAAACTAATCAATAGCTTAAAGAAGTTCACAAAAAATCTTGCTTGAATGTAAATAGTTTGAGTTAAGCCAATATTAACATAACATATTTCAATCAAAATAGTGTATATTCAAACTTAATCTCAACTTCTCACATGGGATACTCTCTTGATTTTCACTCTTTAAAGTAGTGGTAAAGTGTTTACACTCAATCAATCTCATGAAAATACTTCTACCATATGCTTGCTTTTCCATCTATTCTCCACTATTTAGATCATACAACTTCATAAATCAAGAGGTCTTTATTCAAGGTTGTAATGGGGCCAAAGGGTTATAATGTGGTTAAAGAACAAAAAGATAAAGATATCACAAAGGTTCCAAAGAGTTCATAGATTTTAGAGACATAATAAGATCATACAAATAAAACTTCTCAAAACTCTTATAAAGCACATAATAACATAGGCTAAATATTCATGTTGAGCCTTTGCATCATTCTAACCAACTTTGTAACATCTTTTTCTAGAAGTTCAAGAGAAGATTTTTTTTTTTTTTTAATATGGGAATGTATTTGACAATGATCCCTTTCTTTTTCTCTTGACTTTTGCCTCTCTCCTCCCCCACACTTATCTTTCGTTCTAACCCAAATTTTCAAAAAGTATCCCTTGTTTTTGCAATATGTCTCAAAATATATAATCCATCTTTAGAACAAGGGTAAGGATATAAGTATATTTAGGCTAGGTGTAAGTTCTGGTTACCAATAAAATAGCATATTTAATGTAGGCTCAAATTGGCTCACTAGTGGGGATGTTCTTTTAGAACATTAATAATGGATGGCTGTTTGGCTCTGGTTATAATCCTAATGCCTCTATCATATTCATGTTGTCACATGTATCAATATAGTCTCAAACGGTTTAAAGCAAGTTCTAGAGAATCATGTAATCATAAGAGCACTTAAGAAAGAAATTAGATTGATTTGTATAATGCATCAATCATTATAGGCTCAAAAACTCACAAGGATGATTATACAAGTCAGATTAAGTCTAAACATGCTTCTTTCTCAATCAACATATCATATTAACATTGGCTCATAAAAAGGTTGACATCAAGCTCAATTCTCATGAAAATCTTCTCACTAATAAATCTGTTTTAGACTTATGCAATTCATATCTCATCATTGTATTAAAAAGGAACTAGAACACATTAAAAAAATAATAATAATAATAAAGACTCATAAAAAAAATAGTAGACAAAAATAAAAGAAATCCTAAATCGTTCCCCCCACACTTAATTCTTACATTGTCCTCAATGTAAGTCTATTAATCCAAATGAAAGAATCATGTGTAAGAGAAAAGAACTAATAACATAAGAATAGGAATAACTAAGACTCAAAACAAAACAAACTCATGCAACCTAAATAATCCTAAAATACTAAACAAAAATTAACAAATAAACATAAAAAGATTAAAATCAAACTGACAAGGTATGTCTCAAGTCTCCCTTACTCAGACCTTGTTCAGAATGAATACTTCTAAATTGCTTAAAACACAACAAACTTTTTTTTTTTTTGAAAGAAGAAATCAAACTGACAAGGTATGTCTCAAGTCTCCCTTACTCAGACCTTGTTCAGAATGAATACTTCTAAATGGCTTAAAACACATCAAATTTTTTTTTTTTTTTTAAATTAGCAAAATATGTCCCTTACCCCCTACTAAAGGTAGAATTTAGGAGATATTACCTGCAGAGGTTGCTAACCACTTATTATAACTGAGACACAACAAACAAAATGTTAGATAATGTCACAAAGACAGAGTGCAATCCACTCCTTGCTCGTCCATATCTCTTTTTCTTTTTCCGAGCGTTTGCGAAACAACCGTAGCAGATAAATACTCATAAGCTTGGAGCTTTTTGAGTAAATCTTTAATAGTTGTAGCAGAAATTATGGTTCTCCTTGCCTCTGAAAACATGAATCCATTATCCACAGCATTATCTAAATATGAAAGCAAATTACTAAAATAACCATTAATATTAAGCAAACCAATGGGTTTCTTATTTGTGACCAAAGATGACCAAGAAGCCACGCAAGCTATTTCTTCCAATGTACCCAGACCTCCTGGTAAAGCAATGAATGCATCGGCAGAATGGTACATGATTGTCATCCGTTCAGGGATACTCCAGACTTGTATTTCCTTACCCACGGTAGGTCCACAAAAATCTGTGAATAGTTTTGGCACGATCCCTAGAACTGGACTTCCTCCGGCGTGTGCTGCTGTAGCGACTGCTCCCATTAAACCCGTACTACCGCCTCCATAAATCAACTGGATCTTTTGTTGGGCAAGTATTACTCCAACTCTTATGGCTTCATCAGCGAATATGTTATTTTTCCCTGGATAAGCACCTCCAAAGACACAAATTTTTTTAATGCGTTGGGACGAAGTACTTTCCATTTTTTTTCTTTTTCGAGTGCCTGAAAGAGAATGAGTACATGGTGTAATATATAGAGGACTGAGTAGTGAATCAGACAAGAGTAATAATGTCGCCGAAAGTGTATCTGACCTGTCAGAAGAAAATGTTAACCTAACAAAAGATTTTTGCGTGATTTCAGGAAGAAAATCAAAAAGAGAAGAAAAATCAACCGTAAAAGACCAATGCAAAAAAAAAAAAAAACGAGAATAATTACACAAATCTAAAACACGTAAATTAAACCGAAATGAAGTTATTGCAAATCAAACCAAAAGTTGAGAAGTCATTTATTGTAGTTGTGATTGTGGCTCACATCTTCCTCTGGTTTTACGTCCAGAAACGGCTTAAACGCCTTCTATGAGTCGAGGATATGCTTCCCATCCAGTTTTCTTACAAGCTGGCAAACAGGGTCTTTTAACATCAGATTCCCAAGATGTTGCCATTCCCTTTGGAATTGCGGCCATAAATCAAGAATTTCTCTTTGTACGTCTCCACTAGGATGCGTCTCAAGAGAAAGTTGGATATTACCCAAATTCTCCTTACTCAGTCCATCCTTAATGAATTCAATTTTATCATCTCGATTAGAGGACGGAATCCCAATAGAACGACATTTACCGTTACACGTCCATCGTGCACATTTGTGGCAATTTGAACTCACGCGCTTTGCTCGTCGCTTCTTTGCAAAAGTGCTTCTACCTGTACCTGGTAAATGCAAAACAGGAAGATATTCATCTTCACGTACCTTGGCTTCAATTATCCAACGTATGTCTTCAGGAATCCCTTTGTGCATAAGCATTCTTAATCTTTCAAATCGAACTTGGTAAAGCTTCAGTAAAATATTCCGAGGAAAAGGAGGAAATCGTTTCTGCAATCTTGTGAGAATATCATCCATCTTGAAAAAAAATGAAAAAGAAATTGAAAGAGAAATTTATATACAATATCAGTTTTGTGGGTAGCTGATGGAACCGACTTAAATAATCACGGAGTACTGTTATCCGCCATTTAACCGGGGTTAAAAAAAATGTATTATTTTTTTTTTGAAGATTAGTAAAAATTATATTTACATCTAGTTATTTTCAAAACAAGGATCAGAAAGAAAAACAACCTCTTCTTGAGTAACATGATTTTCCAAAAAGAGTTTGAGTCTTTGTCCATTTACCTTGAATACGTTACCATTTTGAGGATTCTCAATGTCAACTGCTCCATAATGATACACATGCTTAACCACAAATGGGCCAGTCCATCTTGATCTCAACTTACCAGGAAATATGTGAAGTCTAGAATTATAAAGTTGAACTTTTTGCCCAACATCAAATGTTTTTCTTGAAATTAACTTGTCATGAAAGGCTTTAGTTCTTTCTTTATGAATTTTAGAATTCTCATATGCATCTTTTCTGAGTTCCTCAAGTTTTTGTTTCCAACAATGCTTAACCTGAAAAGAATTTAACAAAGAATCAGTGTGTGAAATTTCTGAAGCATTATCAAACTCACATTCAATTAAATAAGCTTCTAAAGGATCATGGAATGTGGTAGTGGTGAGATGTTCATGAACAAGTTCTTCAATGAAATCCACTTCATGTACTTCTGAATCATCACCAGGTTGCTTGCAAGTGTTGAACACATTTAATTCTAAAGTCATATTTCCAAAAGAAATGTTCAACATACCATTCCTGCAATTTATCAGAGCATTAGAAGTTGCAAGAAATGGACGGCCTAATATAACAGGAATTTGAACATTTGGATTTGAAACAGGATGTGTGTCCAAAACAATAAAATCAACAGGGAAGTAAAAATTATCAATTTGAACCAAAACATCTTCAACTATCCCTCGAGGAATTTTTACAGAACGATCAGCTAGTTGAAGTGTAACAGGTGTTTCCTTGAGTTCACCTAAACCTAACTGTTGATAAACAGAAAAAGGCAAAAGATTAACACTAGCACCAAGATCAAGCAATGCACGTTCTATTCTAGTGTTTCCAATGATGCATGAGATTGTTGGACATCCAGGATCTTTGAATTTTTGTGGAGTAAGGTGCTGAATGATTGAGCTCACACTTTCCGTCAGAAATGCTTTCTTTTGTACATTATGTTTCCTTTTAACTGTGCACATGTCCTTCAAAAATTTAGCATAAGATGGAACTTGTTTGATTGCATCCAATAAAGGAATGTTAATCTTAACTTGTTTGAAAAGTTCATAAATTTCTACATTTTGATTCAAATTCTTTATTGTTTGCAACCTTTGAGGAAAAGGAGCAGGATGCATACCTTTTTCTTTGTCCAAATTTTCAAGAAGTTTAGACTTACCATCATCCTTACCATTACTTTTCGGAGGGGAAGGAGGATCTTGGTCTTTTGATGGAATGTTTTTGTCAATTGCCTTTCCACTTCGAAGAGTTGTGATAGAACTGGCATTTTCCTGTTGAGTTTCATTGGAGCAAGAAACAAGACATTGAGTAGAAGGGTTAGGCTGAGGTTGAGCAGGAAACTTACCTTTTTCTTGAGTGCGTAATGAAGCTGTCAATGTGGACAAGGTGTTTTTGATCTCATTGATGTCCTGTGAAGTTTGGTTATTCACATTTGCTTGTGTTTGCATGAATGCTTGCAATGTCTCTTCCAAGGTTTGTACACGTGAAGGTTGATAGGAAAAAGTGTTGCCCGACTTTTGAGATTGTGGTACCTGAACATGATTATTATTCCGCCAACTGAAGTTGGGATGATTTCTCCATTCAGGGTTATACGTTTCAGAGTAAGGAGAAGGAAAAGGCTTTTTAAATGTGTTTATGGAATTTACTTGATCATGCAACGCTTCTTTAAGAATGGGAATGTTTGGGCATTCAGAAGTGGGGTGTCCCATGATTTCACAAATTCCACAACTTTCTTCATTTTTAACCGTTTTGACTTCTTTTACTTCTCTAAGTTCCATGGCTTCAATCTTTCTAGCCAAATTAGCTACTTTAGCTTTTATCTCATCTTCTTGACTAAAATGATATTTACCTCTGTTAGAAACAAGATTAGATCTATTGGAACTTTCAGAGGAATTATCTGTGTGCCAGGCTTGAGAGTTATCTGCCAAATGGTCTAGGTAGTCAAAGGCTTCTTCAGGTTCTTTTTCTAGAAACTCACCGTTACACATTGTTTCAACAAATTGTTTAGTTTCGGGAGTTAAACTTTCATAAAAGAAACTAATAAGACGCCATTTTTCAAAACCATGATGTGGACAAGAACTTAACAAATCTTTAAAACGCTCCCAGCACTGAAAAAATGCTTCATTTTGATTTTGATTGAAATTTTGAATCTGTCTTTTCAAAGCAGTAGTTTTATGTGCTGGGAAAAATTTCTTTAGAAACTCAGTTTGTAATTCTTGCCATGTGCCAATTGACCTTGGTTTTAAATTATGAAGCCAAATTTTTGCTTTATCTTTTAAAGAAAAAGGAAATAATTTTAGCTTGACAATTTCATTTGTACATTGTTGGTCATTAAAGGTGACACATACATCTTCGAAGTCTTTTAGAAACGAGTAAGCACTTTCTGATTCTAACCCATGGAAATTTGGAAGCAAAGCTATCATACCTGGTTTAAAACGAAAGTTGTTTGCATTGAGAGGAAAAATAAAACAAGAGGGTGCTGAGCTTCGAGTTGGTTGCAAGTAGTCACGCATGGTGCGTACTTGTCTGTTCTCATCTTCAGCATGAACACTTTCATTGTCAGCCATGGTAGGAGTTGTATTAGAAAGATTACCTGAAAAAGTTTCACAATAAAATCTAACTAAACGACGAGATCTAAAATCACGTCGCCAAACAAGCATAAAACAAAGTTAATATACAGATTAGGCGGTATAACCAGCCAATAAAAATAAAACAAAGTTAATATACAATATAAATATAAATATATAGAAAATTAGGCGGTATAACCAGCCAATAAAAATAAAAATAAATATACTTATAAACTTATATACTTAGTATTGCCTCCCCGGCAACGGCGCCAAAAACTTGATGGAGACTCAATTAAGAGTTGTAAACCCAAGTGCAGGTTATGTTCAAGTAATAAATTCTCGGGTGTCCGAGGTCGAACCACAGGGAAGCGTATTAGTAAGTACAAGTTTATAAATATATAAGAAAAAGAAAATAAACAAGATATTAGGGAATCAATAACAAAGAAAGTAAACAAGATATTAGAGAACAAAATAAACAAAATAACATAAAAGAAATTAAACAAGATATAAAAAACGATAAGAAAAGATGTTGAGGTTAGAGAATCCACTCTTTGTGTTATGCTAAGATTAATCTTATTTTATTACACAATTGAAATCCACACATAAGGGAGGTTCCAATCGGAAGGTTTAGCAATTCAGTCCAAATTGTCCAACGTCCATAGCATATGATATTATGTTCATTTGGTGTCCTTAAAACTCATAAAAAGAGTCCAAGCATTCCTTATGCCAAGGTATATGTCTACAACAAATCAAGGTTATGAAACCAAGCATTTACTGTGCCATTTTCATTGTCAATAATGAATCAAGATCTCTACTTTGCAAGTATGATTTTAAACCAAAAGAAAATATTATCTATACTAGTGTTTATAAATGATGATTCATTTTAGCTCATGTTTAAGAGACTAACCTTAGCATTTACCAAGAGCTTCACCTCATCACCTCAACAATATGATTAGCAACACATACTAGATATGAATAAAATGAAAAGAAATGTAAGAAACATAAGTAAATAAAGAAAAAGAAAACTAGAGAAAGGAAAGAAGAAGAAAACTTAGAGAATTTTATTACAATGGCTAATATCCTACCAATGTATAATGTATCCCAATACTCATCCAAGGCCCTCTATTTATACACATTTTGGAGGGCTAAATGACAAGAGACAAGCTTTACAAATTTCAAAGGTAGGTATAATAGGTGGGTGCATTTTTCTAACAATTTTCGTCATATTGTATGACAATTCTGATCAGCCAGCTTGATGGTCGATTTTGTCAATGTTGGAGGCTCCATCTGATAAAATGGTCTTCTAGAAAAATATACCCCTATTAGTTACGGATCCATAGCCGTTGGAATCAGCGTATTTTCTGATGTGGATAAGAAGATATGGGCAAAATACGAAAACAAGTCAGCACAGACGTCATTGCACATCAGCCAACTTGATGGTCGATTTCGCTAGGGAAAACGACTCCGTTTCAAGAAGTGTAAAACATGAAAAAGATAGATATGCCTCTTAGCTTTGCACGGCTACAAATTTCAGCCTTATTGCTTCAGTGAAACTCGAGATATAGCTGATATGGAAAACGGTGTCGGAACTGGAATTGAACTGGATTTGCCCTTAATTCTAGTAATCTGAAATCACTCAAAGAAACTTGTGAAAAACACCAAATTACATAAAAATATAAAAGATCATCAACACAATTAGACTAAACAATAATAACTCGTATTTGACACAAAACAATAATAAAACATAACTAAAAACTATATAATTATACGAGTTATCACTAACCTTAGCATTTACCAAAAGCTTCACCTCATCACCTCAACAATATGATTAGCAACACATACTAAAAATGAAAAGAAATGTAAGAAGCATAAGTAAATAAAGAAAAAGAAAACTAGAGAAAGGAAAAAAGAAGAAAACTTAGAGAATTTTATTACAATGGCTAATATCTTACCAATGTATAATGTTTCATCCAAGGCCCTCTATTTATACACATTTTGGAGAGCTAAATGACAAGAGACAAGCTTTATAAATTTCAAAGGTAGGTATAATAGGTGGGTGCATTTTTCTAACAATTTTCGTCATGTTGTATGACAATTCTGATCAGCCAGCTTGATGGTCGATTTTGTCAATGTTGGAGGCTCGATCTGATCAAATGGTCTTCTAGAAAAATATACCCCTATCAGTTACGGATCCATAGCCGTTGGAATCAGATCATTTTCTCATGTGGATCGGAAGATATGGTCAAAATACCAAAACGGTGCAGAACAGACGTCATTGCACATCAGCCAACTTGATGGTCGATTTCTCTAGGGAAAACGACTCCGTTTCAAGAAGTGTAAAACATGAAAAAGATAGATATGCCTCTTAACTTTGCACGGTTAAAATTTCAGCCTTATTGCTTCAGTGAAACTCGAGATATAGCTGATATGGAAAAAGGTATCGGAACTGGAACTGAATTGGATTTGCCCTTAATTCTTGATTTAACCTAGTAATCTGAAATCACTCAAAGAAACTCATGAAAAACACCAAATTACATAAAAATATAAAAGATCATAAACATAAGTAGACTAAGCAATAATAACTCGTATTTGACACAAAACAATAATAAAACATAACTAAAAACTATATAATTATACGAGTTATCAGTAACCATATCTCTTGTTCGTTTTGGAAACCACAATTGCTTAATCTTATATGAAACATGTCTTTTATTAGGACAAGTGGATGCTGAATGATCATGAAATTTATAATGATTGCATTTGGTCATTTTAGCATGTGAGGAATTATTTAAAACTTCATTCTTTTCATTTATCAATTCCTCGAACTTCATTTTCAAATCTAAAATATCTTTTTTAAAAATTTCATTTTCTTTTGGCAAGCTTCAAAATTCATTTTACCTTTTTACATCATCCTTTGTTTTTTTATCAAAAATTCATTATCAAAATTTAATCTTGAAATCATTTTCTTGTATTTCAAACTCATTAACTCAAATTTCATAGCTAGCTCATTAGAGGCATATTGCAATTCATCAAATATATAAGAGTTTGAATCACAAGGTGAAGAATTTTCCTTGGGCTCTTCAAGAGTCATGAAGCATGAAATAGTTTGTTTTGAGGAGTGGCTTGCACTTGAATACTCTTCTTTTCTTGTTTCCCCATACATTTCTTCAAGCTTATCGTATATATCTTTAGAGGTTGGATAATTTGAGACCAAGTTGAAGTTATAGGAGTCTAGAACTCTATAGAGAAAGCACTTGGCCTTGGCATCATCTTGCATATTCTTAAAGTACTTCTTATCATTTGAGAGAGCTCCAAGACCATTTTCAAGCGTAGACCAAACTCCAATATCATTTTCCATTATAAATGCCTTCATTTTCAATTTCCATGCTTAAAAATAATTCTTTTCAAACTTTGGGACCATGAGGACCTTGTCACCACTTTGCATCAGTCTTTGAGCTTCAAAAAGATCTTTTTCTAAAGGTTGTTAGACATATAAAAGAGACCAAAAGCTTTGATACCAACTGTTAGCTCAAAGTTGTGAAATAAACAAAAATGAAGGGTGAATTGGTTTCATAAAAATTTTAAGAGAATTTAAAGCAAAGTATGAGAAATTGTCAATGCAAGTAATAATAAATAAGTAAAGCAATTAAAGAGTAAGGAAAGATGAGCAAACATATAATTTATAGAGGTTTGGTCCATCTCCACAAGGAATATACATCTTCTTCCTTGGCTTCCTCACCAAGAAATTCCCAATCCACTAGTGATTTAATCTTACAAGTACATTTTGGAGGCTAAGGTGAAACCTTCACAATCTCTACCTTTCATGGCTAAGGTATAACCTCTAAATTCCTACCTTTCAAGGTTAAGGTAGAAACCTCTAACTCCAAAATGAATATCTACAAAAACTCCAAAAAAAACACTCAATAGGATATCTCACCCCTTGATCCTAAATAAGCTTTAGGTTCTGCAAATGATTTTGCAAACTAAAATTACCTCTCAGAGATTGAGTGTTTGCCTAATCAGTACATGAAAGGAATTTACAAGGATTGAATACAAGAATAAATAACATTGCAACTCTAATTTCTTGAATTTCTCTTGAATACTTGAGAAAGATGAATAAATGATTTTAGAAGCTTTTTTCTCTAACCATCCAAAGGTGATGGAGTGTCCTTTTATAGCTTGAAATGGCTTTCGAGCCGTTGGGATTGAGTGAGTGAAGAAAAGAGCCATTTTTTGGAGTAGAAACTAGTTGTTAGAGGGCTGTCAACCACAAGGAATCGATCTTTTCCTTAAGGAGATCAATCCTCTAAGAGTTGAATTTAAATATTTAGCTTTGTAAACAAACAAGGATTGATCCTTTCTTTCATTGGATCGATCCTTTTGAGCTCTTTAGCTCTTAGGGACATTCGGACTTACTAAGGATCGATCCTTCTTTTAAGAGGATCGACCACTTCTTCAAATTTTACAAGATTTTCATATTTTTACTTTGGAAAAAAGATGGCTTTGCTAAATATTATTTGATCAACGTTTATCACTTGAAAACTTCTATTTTTGAGGTAAAGAATTAAGTCCAAACTATTGAAACTAATATTGTAATTTTTCAAAGTGATTTTCAAGTTAAAGAGTAAAAAAAATTGCTTTCAATATTTTGGGACTTGCATTTTGTCTAATTCATATTTAGAATTTCAAAGCAAATGGACTGAATGTTTATTTGAAAATGCAAGTCCAAAAATAATGTACTTTAGCTAGGTGGGCTGAATATTTTTGGACTTGCATTTTCAAATAAATACAAGTCCAAAATAAATATTTGAAAATTTGCCAGACTAATTCATATTTTGTCTAAAATATTATGATAGCTAGGTGGGCTGAATGTTAGCTCCATATATATCATCTTCAAAAGTGACAATATTAATTCATGGAAAGAGCATAAAGTTGAGGAAAGAACCAAAATATGAAAATATCTTCCTGTACCTGCTTTTGATCGATCTAATATAAATGTAATTATCAGTTATCACCGAACTGAAGTAAGATATTGACTTTGGGGGTATCAAATAATGGGAAACTAAGAGCTAGCAAGGACAAGCGCAGAATTTCACCTGTTAAATCATTATTCGAGTTCTATAAGTCAAACCAACAAATAGCCAAGTTGCTCAGTGCTTCACAGCTTTAAATTATTTTCTGCTTTGGGAGTTTTCACATCAATCGTTTCATCAGTATCTAAGATAACCTCACAATGTTGAATCTAAACTTTACCCATGTTCAAAACACCAGGCTAGCCCCTCAACGATTATAGCATATAATCTCTAAATCATGTACTTTAGCCAAAGTCATCAATCCTAGCCTAGAATCATATAAATAATGTACTTTAGCCAAAATCATCGATCCCTAGCCTAGAATCATATGTATGGGGATTATCGTTTTCACTTCCTTTTTCTCTATTCTTGATCATTCATCAGCTTGATTCATCCCTTGTCCCCCACCGCCTTAATAACACGCGTGCACACATAAGGTCACATTTTTATCATTGTTCATGTTCATGTCATGTTGGCCACTATTATTGTAGGAATGCTATCCCCATGAAGGAGAATTGAGGTATCCAATCCCTATCTATACCAAGGTCAAATGAGCTAATTTCTAGCATTTGCATACTAAAATCAGTGACAAAGGCATCTGCACCACTAATAGAGATCTATCAACTCAAATTGGAAAAACTCCATCTAATATATGCATGAAATATTCTCCCTCTTTACAATATTTACAAATTAAAAGCTCTCTTTCCATCAATTATTGATTCTCATACTCTCTCCTTTTGGATCCTATATATTCTTTTCTCAACTTCTTTTCAATCTATTCATAGACTTAAACCTCTGAACCTAACTACCATCTCCAAATTTGAGATCTGATCATCATGTAAAAAGATAGAAAAAACTCACAAAAAATGGTAATATGTTGAAAGGGGAGAGGAGAGGGAGAGGGAGAGGGAGAGGGGGAGAAAGGAGAAATGCAAAACACTTGGACTAATCTAGTTCAGAATCTTTTCCTTTAATTTTAGAGTCTAAGGAACCTAGTGAAGAAATGAACTGTTCAATATGGTCAAATATAGTTGCACTGACTTATTTAATTAGTGACCTCATAATTTTATGTATGAAACCTCCACTTTTTTTTTTCTTTTTTTTTAATGTATTCTATGAACCCTTTATTAAGTCATTGTCTCAGAGTATGGCGGGCTCTGGTTTGCACAGGAAAAAACACTGTTTGTGCTTGGACAGTGCATCAATCGCTCTCTTCAAATTACTCTGTCACTGTTACGAAATTTTCTAACATGCTTCAATGGCCCTACCCCTACCCCTACTGAGGGAAAGCCCCATAATTCCACGTTTGTTGTGTAGTTTATCATATAATATATTTTGTTCAGTCAAGCACGTTTCTTTTGAAGTGAATCTCTAGAAACACAAGAAAACGGAAGATATCGTCCCCCCGTAAGAAACTCCTTGGATTTCAATTTCAAGCATCTTTTCTTCCCTTCTTTAGCGTTTTAGCGGTTCTTAATTAGATTAAACTTTCAGATAAAGTGTGTTTCCACGGTTGAGTGAGAAACTTAACTGCTATTCAGTTTCAAAGTTCAAATACGAGGGTATACTGTTGGAGGGATATAAAGGAACAGGACCCACTTTGTACTTATTTAAATGATCAATAACCCTTCGATTTGGTTCCTTTCTTTGATTGATTGATGATTAAAGAAATACTTTGAATGTTCCAATTTCAAGTCTTTCCCTATTGCTCTTTTCTATGACCACTGAAAGGGCCCATTTGTGGGACTGTTCTAGCTTTGCCACCTTTGCAGCCTATAATTCATAGGCTATTGGACAATTGAAACCAACCCCATCTAAGAAAATACTTCTTATTGTATATAAAGGCTGATGGGCATGTGCAGAAACTCCAATTGCGGTGAACTATGCTTTTCTTTTCTAGTTTTTCTGCTTTCTAGGTGCAGTTCGAACCTTATAAAATTCAGTTTGCCAATTACTTTCACCTTAATTCTTTGCTATAATAATATCCCCCAAAAATTAAAAACCTTGACCCAACACCTAAGGGCCAGAGCCTCCTCTGCCTGTCACACGCAGACACACATAAACACAAAATACGAGAGCAGCTATGCTTCCTGTTACAAAGAGCTTGACCATCCCTATCGAAGAGTACAGTGAGCTGAGAAGAGGGCCATGGACCCTTGAAGAGGATACTCTCCTAACCCATTACATTGCTCGTCATGGGGAAGGTCGTTGGAATATGTTGGCAAAATGTGCAGGTAGCAAATCATTGATCAACTTATTAAGCAATCTTTAATTACTTATTTCTTCAGTACTTCTATATTCTATTTTGTCATTGATCCACTATTAACTTCTTCAGGTCTCAAGAGAACCGGTAAAAGTTGCAGATTGAGGTGGCTGAACTATTTAAAACCTGACATTAAGCGCGGAAACCTGACACCCCAGGAGCAGCTCTTGATTCTTGAACTTCATTCCAACTGGGGAAACAGGTACGTATTTATCTGTTGATTTAACGTTTTGGTGAGGTGCATTTTTGTGTTTATATCATTGTTTACTAATGGCCTGATATTTCTCTGAAATTTGTTTTTGCTCTAGGTGGTCGAAAATTGCACAACATCTTCCAGGAAGAACAGACAATGAGATCAAGAACTATTGGAGAACAAGGGTGCAAAAACAGGCACGCCAACTTAATATTGACAGCAACAAGAAATTCCTTGAGGCAGTTCGATGTTTTTGGATGCCAAGATTGCTTCAAAAAGTGGAACAGACCTCCTCTTCTTCTTCTTCTTCTTTGAAAGAAATAAGCTCCCAAAGCTCAGTTCCTTATTCTCAATTATCAGACTGCACAGACCCTTCATTGTCAACATTTTCCCCACTTCCAAACAAAATCGCAGACAATTCAAATCATTCCTTTGAAAAGTCAAGTTCAGTCACTAGCCAAAGTCTTTATCCCGCAGATTTGATGAACATTTCAGAGCAAACTGAAATCGCGGAACACCTAACAAGTCCAAATACATATGGCCATACCCAAATTCTTAACGAAAGTTACAATAATATTGACAGCAGTGACTATGACATGGAGGGTTTCAGCCTGGCATCCATGTCAGCTGTGGGCTCCTATGAAGGATCCCCATCTGAATGCCAGATGGGTGAATGCAATTGGATCTCTAATGAGATGACAGATACTTTATGGAACATGGATGACATATGGCAGTTTACGGAGTTGGGAGAGATTGGAAACTAGATATAGAGCCAGCTGGGGGAGTTTTACTTTAGTCTAATAATCCTGGAACTTTAAGGCTTCACCCCACATTATCTTGATTGAGAAATCATACTGCTCCAGATTGGGATGAATAGTTGTGTGATAATTCAAGCATTTATAGTTTAATGCTGTGCTATATGACCCATCATTTAAGGGTGAAAGTGATTTTCAATGGACAAGTTTTTCTATGTACTACTGCTATTATTTTAAGTGTAGAAAAAGCACTGTATATTGATTCATAGGACTATCTTTTCTTATTTGATTAATATTTCAATTCTACTAGGAAATCAAATCGATTGCTCCTTGATCCCCCTCCAAGGTGAACTAAAAGATAGGAGGAGAAGAAATTTCAATGGTAGTGTAGTCAATTCATGGAAATGATGGAGAGAAATGACTACTTATTATATGATCAAAAGTGGAGTCACATCTATTTTTTGAGACAATTATATGCTAGTTAGTTAAGACTTGGGAAAACTACAAGTCGAGGGGTTTGGAGTGGGAATAGTTAAATTCGGTTCTTTGACAAATATAAAGTCCCAAAGTAATAGAACCTTGAGGAAAAGCAATACTTTTTCCCAATAATTGTGGAGAAATTAGTAACCTAATTAAGTAAACAGGTGATTGGCTTCTACCAAAAATAAAAGAGATGATTGGCATCTTCTTGGAAAAGGAAAAAATTAAGAAAAAAATTCAACGAAGATTTTTTTTTCCCCCTTCACATGCATCCATTAATTCAAATGAAACTTTAAAAAATAATTTTAGATTGGTTTTTGCACAACACGACAATAAAATGATTATCCGAACCTGAGTTTGGTACCGACGTGAATTATAGACAAAAGTCAAAAAAAGGTAAGAGTAATAGTATATCTTTAGCTTTTTGGACCTATTTTGGGTTATTACTGGTATGAAAAGCTACGGTACACTTTTAAGGAAAATGTGATTGAGTGGTTTTCCAAAAGAAAGAAATGAGTGGGGGAAAAAAATATGAAATAGCAAGTTATTTTGAATCAAAATCTATTTATCAACAATGCCATAAAATACTCCAATTTCTTATTTCTTACATTTTATTCTTCAACAATTAAATAGCACCGTTTGATGCATTCTATGAAAGTTTATATTATATGTAGCTAAAACATATAATTCGAAGTTTAATGTAATTAATTCATACAAATAATTTTAAGATGTGGCATCCAATAAGTTATTTTCAAATCTCAACGCTTATAATTTTTTTCGACATTGCTTGTGCCAAAAAAAAAAAAAAACTAAAACATACCTTACAAAGGGTAAACCAACATTCTAATCCAACTATATCATCTTATATTTTTTTTTAGGGTTAATACACAAATTGATCCTTGTATTCTACCTTTTTTTTTTTAATGATTTGATACCTAAAGAAAAAAAAATACGATTATGTACTCATACTGATTCCGCTTACTAAGTTGTTATGTACTATCACTAAAGCTTTCTTTAATAAAATATTTTTGGCTAAGCAAAAAAAAAAATACTCATACTTTAATTTCGTCAATCACGTTAGTTCAATGCCTAATGTCATGCTGACATGTGCATTTTTATTCAATAAAAACGTGACACGTGGCAACTTTAACACGTTAGCAATTTAAAAAAATTTAATTTTTTTTTTCGAATTAATTTTTTTTAATAACAAAAATATTATTTTCTAAATTAAAATTTTAAAACTTTTTTGAATTTCAAAAAAAAAAAAAAATTCTTTCTTACTTCTTTTCTACTCTCTTCCTCTCACTTCTCCAACTTGCCTAAGGGAGACCGACGGCCAGTCGACCCTTCCTCTCTCTTTCTTTCCCTTCTTTCTTTTCTCTCTCTTCATTCTCCTCCTCTGTCTTTGTCGCAACCTAAAAAAAATATGAGTCTCATCGCAAGACTTTATTATTCGTTAAGCGTGTAAAAAAAAACCCGAGAAAAAGTCGACTTAATTCCTCTAGAAAAATGAAGGTTTTGAAAATGACCTTGAAAAAGACATGGAGTCGCCACCAATCTTTTTCAGCTAGGTGTGATCGGCCACCTATTAAAACCGGTTTTATAAAATATTTTAAAAATTAATTAAAACATTTTAAAAACCAATTTCAAGTCTGCGTTTTAAACCAGAGAAATCAAAGAAGCGGGTTCGGGAGTCGGTTACGTGCGGGGAAGGATTAGCACCCCCACAAGACCCGTATAAATCGGTACCTTATTAATCGTGAGTTATCTCAAGTCTCGGTAAAAGTTGGTTTTAAATTTAGTATTTCAAATTAATTCCCAATTTAAAGAAAAATAATTCCATTTTTTATTGAAAATGATCCGGAATTTGTAAATTCAAAATTTTCCTATATTCCCCAACAAACGTGGCAAAATATAGAAATTTTTATTAATTTTGGAAATTTTTCCGAATCATTCTCTTTTTTAAAGAAGATATTCCGTTATTAATAATAATTGATGATATCCTCCCCAGCAAACCCGGCAGAGAACTCATGAATTATTTTAACTCGGGAATATCTTTATTTTATTGAAAACCATTATCTTTTTTTGAAAACATTTAAAAGAAATGAATATGTATATGCATGACGTAAATAAAATGACATAGCAAAATCTAAATAATATAATGCAACCTAAATGACATGACATGATTTGAATGCCTTAGTATATTCTAAATGAAATGAAATATCCTAAGTTATATGATATATTCTAAATGAAATTAAATGACCTATGTAACATAATACATTCTATATGAAATGCAATATCCTAAGTCATATGATATAATTTAAATGAAATAAAATAAAATATTCTAGATGACATAATATATTCTAAATGAAATGAAATGACCTAGGTAATATAATATATTCTACATGAAATGCAATATCCTAAGTCATATGATATAATCTAAATGAAATAAAATATTCTAAATGACATAATATATCATAAATGAAATGATTTAAATGACATGACAAATATGAATGGTATGGCATATAATTTAAATGACATGGAATAAAATAATGCTATCATATAATATGCATGAAAATAAAAATAAAAATGCATGAACATATATATGCTAAATAAAAATAATTAAATAAAAGCATAGGATATCATGAAATATTCAAAACCATATAATAAACCATGTAACATCAAAAAATATAAATCAAAATAACAACAATATCATAGAAATTATTATGGCAAGAATCACATATTATATAAAATGCATGAATATGAAAAATGCAATGCATGAAATGTATTTTTTTCCTTTAATTAAGGAAATCCGTATATCTAAAAAGATATCCGGCTACCTTAGGAAAATATGTCAAATTAAATATTCTAAAACCAAAATACTTTGTGATTGTTTGAAAACAATTTTGAAAAGCTTGAATTAAAAATAAAAACTGGGCTAAATATTTTAAATGGCTCTAATTTCCTAAGTTTAAAAATCCGGACTTGACTACCCTTAACCCGAGACTTGAAAAACCATTTTTAAAGTTTAAAAAGGCTTAGAAACTACCCTAAGTCAGTAGCTAACCCTCCTAATCAGCCCACTCTAAGCAAATTAACCAAAACAGAAAAATAATTTTTCTGTAAATTCAATTTTGACTCCACTGTCCAGTTTTAATCCACGATTTTTTACCCTATTTTTAAAAATTCAAAAAATTCTGAAAAACATACTGGAGACTCAGGACATGTAAAACTACACGGAAACAAATCGACTTAATTTTATGATTAAATATGTATTCCCAGAAAAATCAGAGATGTACGAGTTTTGAAAGAAAAAAAACTACTTTGCCAACACATTTTTGCCTTTGATAAAATCATTTAAAAATCAAAGTAAAAATATTTGAAACTCCTAAAATGACTTACAAACAGTAGCTAGGACTTTTTGAAAGTTAGATAAAAATTGGCTAAGTAAAAAAAAATCACAAAGGTAGAATAATCAACTTGACAAACTTAATTTTCCACAAGTGTACTCAAGAGAGCATGACTTTGAACCATTAATTGGCTCAAGTCATTATTCAAGTGGCATGAACATGAAATGCATGAAACAATGCAGCAAACATAATGCATGAAATGCATGGATTTAAACCTAAATGTCATGAAAAAATGCATGGCATTCATAAAGTGATCTAGACCTAAATGAACTTGCATGGCATTTAATGCAACCTAGACCTAAAATGCATGATCATGCATGGCAAATAAACCTAGCTTAATAACTAAAATATGCATGGCATTTTCACAAACATAAAGCATGCTTAATCCAAAAACTCAATCAAATATCATGCAAATGCTAACCTATCAACTAACATGGCAAGAATGCACAAAAAATGCAAAAATTCCAAGAGGGCCGAATAGCATAATGTGACAAGCAAACATGGCATTTTCACAAACACTTGGCATACTAGCATGCAAAACTAAATCAAATGACATGCAAATGCAAAAACCTACCAACTAACATGACAAAAATGCAATCACACAATGCAAAACACATGGAGTAGCCAAATGGCCTCAAGCTCCAACAAGCATGGCATTTTCACAAACACTTGGTATACTAACATGCTCAACTAAAATATAACACTTAAATCATGCAAAATCACACAAGCATTTTCACAAACACTTAATATACTAAATCTAAAACATGTTCAACTAAGATATAAAACAAAAATCATGCAAAGACCACACAAGCATTTTCACAAACACTTGATATACTAAATCTAAAACATGCTCAAATTTAAACAACATGAAAATAGAAAATTAAAAATGCAAAAACATGATATCTAAAACATAAATGACAACAAACAAAGCAACCAAATTAAAATATAACTCAAGAATATGAAGTAACATAACATTTAAAACATAAAAATCAAAGAAAATAACATAAACAATATGGTAAAATGAACCCAAAACAGCAACTTAAATAAATAATGTAGGCCATTTGGCTATGGTGAGTTTATTGTAAAAATAAAATGTAAAAAATATACTTAAGAAAGAGATGAAGGAAGAACTTAAAAGAACAATAAAAAACATTTATTTAAAATGGAAACTCGCCAAATAGAGATCAAAATAGCAAAAATAAGAATAGAAAATCAAGAAAGTGCAAGAGTTGGTGCTCAAAAGCAACCTCAAGAAGCTATCTTTTCAAACTTTCCTTTTTTTCTAAACTTTTCTTTTTTTGCTCTTAACCTAGAAGAGAAAAACTAAGTAAAAACTCTAAGAACTCAGCAAAATGAAGATGAAAAAATGAAAATCTCTCCCCCAACAAAGGGCTGGCCGAATTCCCCTATTATTGCCCAAAGTGTTGTCATTTTTTTTAACCAATTTTCCATCAAATGGCTAATAATTCAAGGTGAAAAATCATGAAATTACCACCTTTAGATTAGCATCTCAGCTCTCTCAAATTACAGCTGTTAAAGAATAATGTTGACATCTCTCTTGGCTTATGTGGCTTAATCACCATGGCTTGATCAAAGAGAATCTCTAACTAACTCTTGATTTTTAGCCATTTGATTGAAAAATCAGAAGCTTCCTCCTTCCTTTGGGCTTGGGCAGGCCAGCATTTCTCTTTTCCAGCCCAACTATGATTTTTTTGAAAGGCCCAAAGTAGCGCTTTTCGGTTGCTTGGATGAAATGACCATTTTTCCCCCCGGATGTAAATAAATATCAAACGGACTCCAAATTCAATTTTTCTTTCTTTAATACTTCCAAAATAATAAAATATTGAGGTCTGGAAGTTTTCAAAATTATCCGAGTCCGTTTTCTATTTATTTGGATTTTTTCTTTCAAAAATGCCCTTTTATGCCCCTACATTTTACCATTTTTTAAACGAGCTCCAAATCAAGATTTTTCTTCACCAATCTCTTAAAAATAATTAAAAAGTGTAATCTGGAAGTTTTCATAATTTTTGGAGCTCATTTGGTATTTTTTCGGGATTTATCGGCTTGAATTACTGCATAGGAGGCCCGGGATTGGCCATTTTGCAAACAAACTCCGAATCAAGATTTTATTTCACCAATCTCTTCCAAATAATTTAAAAATGAGATTTGCAAAATTTCAGAATTTCTGGAGTCCATTTGCTATTTTTTCGGGATTTATCTTTTTGAATTATTGCATAAGAGGCCCGGGATTTGGCCATTTTGAAAACGAACTCCGAATCAAGATTTTCTTTCTCCAATCTATTCCAAATAATTTAAAAATGATATTTTCAAAAATTCAAAAGATTTGGAGCTCATTTGCTATTTTTTCGGGATTTTCCTTTTTGAATTACTACATAAGAAGCCCGGGATTTGGCCATTTTGCAAACGAACTCCGAATCAAGATTTTATTTCGCCAATCTCTTTCAAATGATTTAAGAATGAGATTGACAAATTTTCAGAATTTCTGAAGTCCATTTGCTATTTTTCCCAAATTTTCCAATTTTGCCCTTTTGCCTCCGAAACCAGGTTTTGCTCAAAACAAGTCTGATTTTCAGATTTTCTTCAATCTGAGCCTTGGGATATCCTTTTTAATCATTCTTCATCCATTGGGGGCTTTGTTCTTACCAAGTCGGGCCATTTCTGTGATTCTTCCCAATTTCATCGAAATCCACTAAAAACCCTAATTCTCGGTTTTCTCCCGGATTGACTTTTCTTTCGGTTTTTCTTGCAAGTGACTTCTCCATTACCCATAGTCAGTGCTTATCTTTCATTTGGAACCTTCAATTTCGACCAATTTGATCGTTTAAGCACTTTTCCCCAAATTTCTCGGATTAGGGTTTTCTTTCTATTGAATCTCCAAATCCCAACTTCCGAACTCCATAACTTTCAATGTAGACCTCGGATTATCAAAATTCTTTCGTCATTTTTCAATTGAACTTAAAATCTTGATTTTGAAAGTGGGTTTACTTTTTCAGTAGTTGACTTTCTAGGGTTGACCTTTTCGGGGTTGACTTTTTTCGGGGTTGACTTTTTTCAAGTTTGACTTTTTGTGCTCGCCTTCTTAAACTAAATCTCGGAGTACAACCTGCAGGATGAAAATCATCTTTTTACACTCGGAAACATCAATATAAGAAGAAAACATACCTGTTTCGTGGTCCGGACAAAATTAGGTGTCTACAGCTGCCCTTCTTTGGCTATTGCTGAGAATCAGGAATCAGACAAAGAAAAACCAACACTAATTTTGTACGGTCAGTTAAATCACATGTGAAGGAAAGGGAAAGGGGTTTTCTTTTTCATTCTTCTATCATTTTTTCATTTTTCATTTTTCATTTTTTTCCATTTTCTATTTTTTCATTTTTTTTTATTTTCCCTCTTTTTTCCTTTTTTTTTTCAAAATTTTTTCATTTTTTTTTTAAAAACTGTAAATTGAAGATTTGTCCTTAAATTGAATTCCCTACCTAATCAAGGCTCGATTCGTCTTAAGGAAACGAATTCGATTTGCAAGAAAGGAAATGACCTCGACGATGGTCTCGGGGCCTTAACCTGTTTTGTTTTCAGCTGTGTTTAAAATTCTGGATATCTCCTCCAGAAGCTTCGGCTATCACCACCAAAGTCTTGCTCATTTTTAAAATGTAAAAATTCTGGGTATCACCTCTAGAAGCTTCAGCTATCACCACGGAAGACTTTTTACCTTTTCAAAGGATTTTAAAACTCTGGATATCTCCACCAGAGGCTTCAGCTATCACCACCGAAGACTTGTTCATAATAATAAAAAAAAGTACCTCGACGATGATCTCGGGGCTCCACTCGTCTTAAGAAAACGAATTCAATTTGCAAGAAAGGAAATGACCTCGACGATGGTCTCGGGGCCTTAACCTGTCTTGTTCTCAGCTGTGTTTAAAATTCTGGGTATCTCCTCCAGAAGCTTCGGCTATCACCACCAAAGTCTTGCTCATTTTTAAAACTGTAAAAAATTCTGGGTATCACCTCCAAAAGCTTCAGCTATCACCACCGAAGACTTTCTACATTTTCAAAGGATTTTAAAACTCTGGATATCTCCACTAGAGGCTTCAGCTATCACCACCGAAGACTTGTTCATAATAATAATAAAAAAATACCTCGACGATGATCTCAAGGCTCGACTCATTTGAGAAGCAAAACGAGTTCGATTATACCTGACAGCTTTAAGAGGTGATGCAAATGCTTTGATGCAAATGCAAATGACTTGATTTGATGCAAACTTTCTTGATGCAGATTCAACTAACTTAGATTGATGCAAATGCTTCTTGATGTAGATGCACATGTTTAATAAAATTCTGGATAACTCCTCCAAAAGAAGATTTCTTATTTTTCAAAATTATAAAACCCTGGATATCTCCACCAGAGGCTTCAGCTATCACCACCGAAGACTTGTTCACTTTTAAAACTGTAAAATTCTGGATATCCCCACCAGAAGCTTTGGCTATCACCACCAAAGACTTGCTCATTGTAAAATTCTGAGTAACTCCTTCAGAAGAAGATTTCTCATGTTTCAAAATTATAAAACCCTGGATATCTCCACCAGAGGCTTCAGCTATCACCACCAAAGTCTTGCTCATTTTTAAAACTGTAAAATTCTGGATATCCCCACCAGAAGCTTTGGCTATCACCACCAAAGACTTGCTCATTGTAAAATTCTAGGTAACTCCTCCAGAAGAAGACTTCTCATGTTTCAAAATTATAAAACCCTGAATATCTCTACCAGAGGCTTCAGCTATCACCACCGAAGACTTGTTCACTTTTAAAACTGTAAAATTATGGATATCCCCACCAGAAGTTTTGGCTATCACCACCAAAGACTTGCTCATTGTAAAATTCTGGGTAACTCCTCCAAAAGAAGATTTCTCATTTTTCAAAATTATAAAACCCTGGATATCTCCACCAGAGGCTTCAGCTATCACCACCGAAGACTTGTTCACTTTTAAAACTGTAAAATTCTGGATATCCCCACCAGAAGATTTGAGAAATGATGCAGATGCACATGACTTTTAACAAGGTGCTCATGCTTCATGGTGAAAATGTAAAATATTTCTTAGTGCAAATGCAAATGGCCTGGATTGATGCCCATGTTTCATGATGCAGATGCCCCTACTAATTGTGTTCATGTAACTGGTTTATGGATGGTGTAACTACAATTACCACACAATAATGAAAATGCAATGATTCTAGAAATGATGCAATTGCTTGAGATGACACAAATGCGAATTCCATGAAGAATGTAAATGTAAAGGTAAAATGCAGATGCTTATGGAATAATGCCAATGCAAATACCCATGAATGATGCAAATGCTTACCGACACTATGCAGATGTAAAAGCTTGATAAAGAGATGAGTGCTCATGAGTGATGCAAATGCCCCCGATTGTTTTTCTAGACTTTGGCTTAGCCTTTCAAATTCATTTTTCCTCTTCAAATCAGAGTATATCTTCAATTCATTTTGGTTATTCTCTTTGCCCCAATAGTTTTCAAACCTTCATTAACAGAGATCTGCACTAGGTTCGATTTCTTCTTCTCATATCTGGAAGTCAGGACCTACCCTGGCTATTCTATACCTTTGGGTTAGAAAAAATCTTTGTCTCATGTCAACATCAAAATGGGTATTTCAAAAAATCTCTTTATTTGTTTTCGCATCTTGAAAACTTCTGAACAAAAAATATTAACCCCACAATGTGTGATGTACAAATCTTTTAAAGATTGATGATCATTGTTAGAAATTTCTCTAAGTGTCCATCTGGGTTTTTTTAACTGGGATTGGCTAGGCTTGGTATAACAAGATTCTGTCTTTTCCAGGAAAACTTCATGACAAAATGTATATCCCTTCTAGGCTCACAAATGGAACAGGTTTTATAAATCATGAATTCATTGAGAACCAAACAAATTCAACATTCTTTTAGTTTCCATATCAAGGCATTTTGACAAGCGTCAAGATTGACCGGGATGTTTAAACCGGAAAGTTTAATCTTGGGAAAAAAAAGTTTCAGTTTTTGAAGACAATCCTCTGAATGAGAATTAACAATTTGAGAGTTTCAGGCATTCCTAGATGTTCCACGGTGACCACTTTTTTAAGATGACCTTCTCTTTTTGTGGTATCGGCACTTTCATAGATGGCATCAAAAATTTCCATTTTACTCTAGATCGCCCATTTTTGGGTTTTCGCCCTAGAGTCCCATTCTTTTCAATTTTCTTTCTCTTTTTTTCGTTCTACCATACACTTGAGAATTCTAAATTCTTCCTTAGTGAAATGATAATTCGATGAGATGAGATAAAATCCGAGGAAAAACCTTTCAAATTAAATATTCATGCTTGATCAAAATGGACTTTTAAAGCATGTAATGTAGGCCATGGCTCAGGGTTCAGAAAGAAAGGATAAATAGGCCCAATATATGTGTTTGAGGGTAATCAAATCAAGGATCATTTCTTGAGGAGGATTCTCTTTGAAGCATTTGTCCCTTCTTGGACATTTCTTTCCTTTTGACTTTGCTCTTTTTCTTCCTTGCTTTTGGCTTTCAATTTGCCATGTCTTTCACATATTTTTTTTTTGCTTTCATTTTGCCCCCTTCTTTTTCAATGGAGTGAGCCCGTATTTATTCGGGGCTCCATTTGCTTTGCATCTGTCTTTGAGCTAGGACTCATTTCTCAATGATCTTTAAAAAAGATCTTTCCTTGCATTTGCCCCCTAGTGTAGAGGGTGATCCTTGATCAGGGTTCAAAGAAGAAAGAATTCTTTTGGCTCAAAAGGGGTGACTATGGATAATTTCTTTTTTATGCGAAAGGGATATGAAAGATGGCCGTTTCTCATGTCAAGCACAAATATTCATATTGAAAAGCAATCCCCAGGGGAAATAGATATTCATAATTTTATTTTGCACTTTGGAATCGTCCGAATTCTCATATGTATAATATTACAAAATTTCCATTTTTTATTTTTCATCGCATGCCCCAATGATTCATGCGTTTAGTCCATCCTTATTCACCATGTATCCATCATTTCCACATATGATGCCCCAATTTGATTAACCAATGAGAATTTGTATCAACGAGGAACATAGCAAGTCTAGGTCTGTACTGAAAAGGCTGAATTTCAAATCTGAGTTCTTTGAAGAGACAAGGAAAATATGACCCAAAAAACGGGTTTTCTCTGAGACAAGGGATAATCTAGTTTAATCATTGTGCCCCAAGGTGTCAATCATGAAGTGATGTTTGGTTATTTGAAGTTTTATGATTATTGGGAAAGGTCATGAATAGTTTTAGCACAATCTTGACACACAACAAATTATCAAAATCTAGATTCTTGAAAGAATGTCTCATTTGTTTGAATTTCAAGGAATTCGAAAAAATTTCAAAAAGTTCGTTCCTTTGTTCATAGCCTAGACTAAGATCTACGTGTTTGCTTATTCTGTGATGACAATGGTTTTATGAAGTCAAATCATTCATATTCCTTGAAGTATTAGGTCTTTCAAGTGTTCTTGGTTTAAGAGATTTAGGCTTAGGAAAACCTAAAGAGAGGGGAGAAGGTATTGGGTCATTTGTAACACTGATCATCAATCTTCTTGAGACTATCCATTATTAAAAATTCCTTAATGCTTGTTTTAGCAAATTCAAGTTATTGTTAAAACATAATAAACACAAAGCATTTAAAATTCAAAATTCATTTAATTCATGTAGATGTTAACATGAGACAAGTGCTTTCATCATCACAGTGTATAGAACTACATGCGTCAAAAACCTAATATGATCATGCACAACGTTTCTTATGACACTTGGCTTTCCCATCTTCAAAACTTATCGAACCAGCTTTGATGAGATCCCTGACCTTGTACTTCAAAGCGGGGCAGTTCTCTGTTGAGTGACCTTGATTGCCAGAATGATAACCACAACACTCATTAGCATCATACCAGCTCGGATAAGGGGGCTTCAGAGGCTCTAATTGCATGGGTGTCACAAGGTGATTCTGGATGAGTTGAGATAATAGCTCACTGTATGTAAAAGGAATCGGGTTATCCTGATTTCTTTTTCGCTTTTTATGCCCCCTTCGATTATTCCCAAGGGTATTTGATTGATAGACAGATGTAAATTTTGGTGTAGTTGCAGTCATTGGTTGGTAGGGATAAAAACCTTGAGAGACATTGTTCAGGGTAGAGTAAAATGGCTGATACGAGGAGAATTGGGGAGGTGTGACAAAGTCTTCCACGACTTGGGTATCTTCCTTTTTCTTTTCAGATGCCCCCTTTTTCTTGCTATTGAGTGTTCTTTCTCCTTTAATTTTCCCATCCTTAATAGCATTCTCAATCATCTCCCCTGAAATTACCATGTCCGAAAAATTCTTTGTGGTGTTGCCGACAAGTCTATCATAGTATGGGGCCTGTAGCGTATTCACAAAAAGGACAGTAGTTTCCTTCTGAGTTAAAGGTGGTTGTACTTGGGCGGCCAGGCTCATCCACCGTTGCGCATATTCTTTGAAGCTCTCAGTAGCTCTTTTCTTTATATTTTGCAAGGTGAGACGGTCAGGTGCCGTGTCGGTCATATGCTTGTACTGGTTTAGAAAAGCCCTAGCCAAATCATTCCAAGAGCGAATTCGATCCTTGCTCAACTGACTATACCACCCAATAGCAGACCCGCTGAGGCTATCCTGAAAGCATTGAATCAAAAGTTTATCATTATCTATATGACTTGTCATCTTTCGGCAGAACATAATGATATGGGCTGACGGATCAGTCGTCCCGTCATATTTCACAAAGTCATGGATCTTGAACTTAGGAAGAATGACTAAATCGAAGACCAAACATCGTTCTTTCGCATCTAAACTCCCAAATACATCTGTACTTTCTACTGCCCGGAGCCTTTCATCTAACAACTAATATTTCCCTTGGGAATCTGCCAACTCAACCTCATTTACTGCAACCCTTTTCAACTTTGCCTGTTCAGCTGGATCATCTGAGTTTAGGATATTGATTGTGTTCTGGGCATCAATCATTACGACCTCATTCTGACCTTCTTGTGCCTCTAACCCTTTCCTGGAGACAAAGTTTTCTGTGTATCCTTTTCCCTTGATTACGGCAGACATTAGCTCCATCAATTTAGTCATCTGATCCTTAGATTCTGCTTGAGACTTTGCCAGCTGTTCTCGCAATTCTTTCTATTCCCTTTCCATTTTTTCCATTCGGGCAACTTGTTCATCCTCCATAGCACTAGCCTGTATTAAAAGGGTACTCAGTACTTCTTCTGATTTGAAATGGAAATTCTTTCAAAGACTCCTAAAGCCAAGCCAACTTCTATTTTATTTCCTTCAAATGTATGTCATGATGAATGAGCCATGAATGCAATTTAATGCATGTGAAGCCTAAACAATATGATGTATGGACATATATAGTGGAAACATGCTGACCATGTATGTAATAAATGCAATCACAATGCCAACATGTTGCAAACAAAGAATAAACAAATCAACACATGGATATATGCAATGACTGATCATGTGCATTTTAGCATATTTCCCAATGAATGATCATCTATCCTATGAATGCAACACGGTGTTAATTATGATACATGCAAACAATGAATGATTGATATAGAGTATATACAAAGAAAATCATGCTAACCATGTGTGTCATGAATGCGACCTAATGCTAATCATGATGTATGTAATAAAGAAATTAATGCATGGATATATACAGAAAAATCATGCTGATTATGAATGCATAAATGCAATCTGATGCTAACATGATAAATGTATGAATGTATGGTATGACCACTAATTGATCGGATGCAAAATGCAAAAGGGGAAGATATCACGGAGGAAATAAGGATCGGAGGAACTTAATCATCAACCTCTCATAAATTTGAAACATAATCAATTCATTCCCATATCAACATTCACAATGGTATAAACCATGTTTTACAAAATTTGAACAGTGGTTAAAACTGTCTTTACAAGCACTTTATTCTTCCTAGCATCCTAAGGCTATAAGAGCCGGCTATTGAAAAAGTGAAATTCTATTACATCATATAAGACCGAAGTCTTTCTACCTCAATGCTGTAAATCTCCCAATCCTAATGGTGCTTTCGCAGTCCTTTATCAATCAGTGTCGTTGGATCCAACCACTTGGCATTTATAAGAGTTTGCACTTTCTTTTTGAATGCTATACAGTCTTCAATGTTATGGCCAACAATTCCACAGTGATAATCACATCTTGCATTTGGATTATACCCATTTGGATATGGTGGTAACAGGGGTTTCAATGGGATACAGGCAACCATGTGATTTTGGATCAGTATAGGGAGAAGCTCTCAATAGCTAATTGGAAGGCGATCAAAAAGCCTTTGTCATTTCTTAGTCATACTGAACCTAGGAGTTGGGGCACTTGGTGGTGGCACTAAGGTCCGAACCGGAGTGTTTACATGGAGATGTGGCGGAACAGCATGGTAAGGGTATGGATTTGGACACAGGGCCTTTGGAGGTTGTACATAGCTCGAGGTTCCTATCCCAGATGCTAGATAAGTTGATTGATGAGGGAAATAGTATGAACTGGCAATTGTTGGTGATGGAGTGGGATTCAGGAATCCCGTAGTGGTCATCCCAATGGACGATTGGACCATAGTAGGGTGGGGATACTGGTTTGGACTTAGAACAAGTTGCAGGTATGGTACTGGATCCGAGGTTTCTATCTTTGGTATCAGGCTCTCAGGTTTAATCATTTTCACGATTTTGTCCATAATTTCATGAGGATTGCAACCTTTGTGGCATTGACAAGCGCAGGATTCAGCAAGGATTGTATGTTTTGGACCTAATGGTTTTCGTTGATCCGAAGGCGATGTAAATCCCTGAGAGAGTTCCTCTTTACTTTTACTCATATCCTCAACCATTTTCAGCAATTTGGCCAGCTGTTCCTTCACCTCTCGGATTTCATGTCTACATTCCTCTTGATTGCATTCCAAAGCACCCAATTGTTCCTCCGATTCACTCCTCATATCTCGAACCCCTTTCATGCAAATGAAAATGTCATGAGATTAAGAATACAATTATGAATGTACATACTCTATTCCTATGTGCATGAATATACTGATGATTAATGCATGAACATATACAGAGAAATTATGGTGACTATGTATGCTATGGATGCAATCTAATGTCAACATGATGCATTTAAAAAATGAATAAATTGATGCACAAGTATATACAAATAATGACCATGTATGTATTCTACAATGAATGACCATGCATGCTATGATGTCAAAATGATACATGCTAAGACTAAATGAATTAATACCAAGGTAGATACAAAGAATGACCATGTAAATCACAAATGTATTCTACAATGAAGAACCATGCATGCTATGATGTCAAAATGATACATGCTAAGAATAAATGAATTAATACAAAGGTAGGTACAAAGAATGACCATGTATATCACAAATGTATTCTACAATGAAGAACCATGCATGCTATGATGTCAAAATGATACATGCTAAGAATAAATGAATTAATACAAAGGTAGGTACAAAGAATGACCATGTATATCACAAATGTATTCTACAATGAAGAACCATGCATGTTAGGACTGTGACATGATGTCAAAATGATACAAATAAAGAATAAATGAATTAACACCAAGGTATATACAAAACAATCAATGATTACATGAAATTGATGGGACCTAAATCTTGATTATTCAAAAATCTCATTATGCAAGATTTGCCTCCAAATTCATGATTTTTTTGAAAAATGTTTTTTTCTTTGAAAAACCAATCATATTATTTCCAAAAGAAATTCGGGGTAGTGGATCTTACTATGGTACAATATGCAAATGTTCATGTAACACTACCGGTTTTATGAAATCATCAAATGGAATTACCAACTATTTATTGCAAAGAATGAGATCTATAATACAACCAAAAATGTACATGCTCTATTCACGCATGCATGAAATGTGCAACATGCAAAAATGCTTGAAAAAGGATTTTTTTTATTTTAAAAACAGCTAATGAACATCTGCCCCAACAATATCCGTTTATTTAGGCATCATGATGCCTTCGAGGCAGAGTATCACATTTATTACGGGCGATGTACGTACATCGTTGCCTGATCCACCACACTCATTCGGAGTGTAAAATAGGTAACAAAAGGTTTAGAAATGTCCTTCCATGTGTTCCTATTTTTGGTATATCTAAAGAAAATCCGGCATGGCTTCGCCTAGGTTCACTATATGAGGGTGAATCTGATCTAAAGGCCCCGAATTGCTCCTCACTGTCGCCGGTGAAGGCTAGTAAGGCACCCCGATAAAAACGGGTTCAATTCGTTAGAGTCTATTTCCCTAGCCCATGCAGATTGTTAATCACGAAGGCTTAGGTAATTTAGTACTCCGGAAGTGTTTCACTAGCCCATGCGGATTGTTAATCACGAAGGCTTAGTTACTTTGCTCCCACCTAAAAGGACGGAACCCGGGTATAGGATTCATGATATGCAAATGCACGTGTAGTGTGTGTGGAGGAATAACAAACCTTTCACCACCTATTCTACAAACCTTATTCTAAATGCCCTAGCAATTAAAACATTCAAGAATAGTGTAACGCATTAACCAACAAGCAATTCTAATAAACAACCTTAAATAACTAGAGAACAATAATAAAATGCATGCACATGAGAATGAACATATTTAAAAACATTTTATTATTTTCAAAATTCGCCTTATTAAAATGTGGGAATTAAAATTAAATACCAATTAAGCCAACAAAACCGAGACTTTGATAGTCCTGACTCTCTAATAGTTCCCAGTGGAGTCGCCAAGCTGTCGCAACCTAAAAAAATACGAGTATCATCGCAAGACTTTATTATTCGTTAAGCGTGAAAAAAAAATCGAGGAAAAGTCGACTTAATTCCTCTAGAAAAATGATGGTTTTGAAAATGACCTTGAAAAAGACATGGAGTCGCCACCAATCTTTTTTAGCTAGGTGTGATCGGCCACCTATTAAAACCGGTTTTATAAAATATTTTAAAAATTAATTAAAACATTTTAAAAACCAATTTCAAGTCTGCGTTTTAAACCAGAGAAATCAAAGAAGCGGGTTCGGGAGTCGGTTACGTGCGGGGAAGGATTAGCACCCCCACAACGCCCGTATAAATCGGTACCTTATTAATCGTGTGTTATCTCAAGTCTCGGTAAATATTGCTTTTAAATTTAGTATTTCAAATTAATTCCCAATTTAAAGAAAAATAATTCCATTTTTTATTGAAAATGATCCGGAATTTGTAAATTCAAAATTTTCCTATATTCCCCAACAAACGTGGCAAAATATAGAAATTTTTATTAATTTTGAAAAATTTTCTGAATCATTCTCTTTTTTAAAGAAGATATTCCATTATTAATAATAATTGATGATATCCTCCCCAGCAAACCCGGCAGAGAACTCATGAATTATTTTAACTCGAGAATATTTTTATTTTATTGAAAACCATTATCTTTTTTTGAAAACATTTAAAAGAAATGAATATGTATATGCATGACATAAATAAAATGACATAGCAAAATCTAAATAATATAATGCAACCTAAATGACATGACATGATTTGAATGCCTTAGCATATTCTAAATGAAATGAAATATCTTAAGTTATATGATATATTCTAAATGAAATTAAATGACCTATGTAACATAATACATTCTATATGAAATGCAATATCCTAAGTCATATGATATAATCTAAATGAAATAAAATATTCTAGATGACATAATATATCCTAAATGAGATGAAATGACCTAGGTAATATAATATATTCTACATGAAATGCAATATCCTAAGTCATATGATATAATCTAAATGAAATAAAATATTCTAGATGACATAATATATCCTAAATGAAATGAAATGATTTAAATGACATGACAAATATGAATGGTATGGCATATAATTTAAATGACATGGAATAAAATAATGCTATCATATAATATGCATGAAAATAAAATAATAATGCATGAACATATATATGCTAAATAAAAATAATTAAATAAAAGCATAGGATATCATGAAATATTCAAAACCATTTAATAAACCATGTAACATCAAAAAATATAAATCAAAATAACAACAATATCATAGAAATTATTATGGCAAGAATTACATATTATATAAAATGCATGAATATGAAAAATGCAATGCATGAAATGTATTTTTTCCTTTAATTAAGGAAATCCGTATATCTAAAAAGATATCCGGCTACCTTAGGAAAATATGTCAAATTAAATATTCTAAAACCAAAATACTTTGTGATTGTTTGAAAACAATTTTGAAAAGTTTGAATTAAAAATAAAAACTGGGCTAAATATTTTAAATGGCTCTAATTTCCTAAGTTTAAAAATCCGGACTTGACTACCCTTAACCCGAGACTTGAAAAACCATTTTTAAAGTTTAAAAAGGCTTAGAAACTACCCTAAGTCAGTAGCTAACCCTCCTAATCAGCCCACTCTAAGTAAATTAACCAAAACAGAAAAATGATTTTTCTTTAAATTCAATTCTGACTCCACTATCCAGTTTTAATCCACGATATTTTACCCTATTTTTAAAAATTCAAAAAATTCTGAAAAAAACTACTGGAGACTCAGGACATGTAAAACTACACGGAAAAAATTCGGCTTAATTTTCTGATTAAAGATGAATTCCCAGAAAAATCAGAGATGTACGAGTTTTGGAAGAAAAAAATCTGCTTTGCCAACACATTTTTGCCTTTGATAAAATCATTTAAAAATCAAAGTAAAAATATTTGAAACTCCTAAAATGACTTACAAACAGTAGCTAGGACTTTTTGAAAGTTAGATAAAAATTGGCTAAGTAAAAAAAATCATAAAGGTAGAATAATCAACTTGACAAACTTAATTTTCCACAAGTGTGCTCAAGAGAGCATGACTTTGAACCATTTATTGGCTCAAGTCATTATTCAAGTGGCATGAACATGAAATGCATGAAACAATGCAGCAAACATAATGCATGAAATGCATGGATTTAAACCTAAATGTCATGAAAAAATGCATGGCATTCATAAAGTGACCTAAACCTAAATGAACTTGCATGGCATTTAATGCAACCTAGACCTAAAATACATGATCATGCATGGCAAATAAACCTAGCTTAATAACTAAAATATGCATGGTATTTTCACAAACACAAAGCATGCTTAATTAAAAAACTCAATCAAATATCATGCAAATGCTAACCTATCAAATAACATGGCAAGAATGCACAAAAAATGCAAAAATTCCAAGAGGGCCGAATAGCATAATGTAACAAGCAAACATGACATTTTCACAAACACTTGGCATACTAGCATGCAAAACTAAATCAAATGACATGCAAATGCAAAAACCTACCAACTAACATGACAAAAATGCATTCACACAATGCAAAACACATGGAGTAGTCAAATGGCCTCAAGCTCCAACAAGCATGGCATTTTCACAAACACTTGGTATACTAACATGCTCAACTAAAATATAACACTTAAATCATGCAAAAATCACACAAGCATTTTCACAAACACTTAATATACTAAATCTAAAACATGTTCAACTAAGATATAAAACAAAAATCATGCAAAGACAACACAAGCATTTTCACAAACACTTGATATACTAAATCTAAAACATGCTCAAATTTAAACAACATGAAAACAGAAAATTAAAAATGCAAAAACATGATATCTAAAACATAAATGGCAACAAACAAAGCAACCAAATTAAAATATAACTCAAGAATATGAAGTAAAATAACATTTAAAACATCAAAATCAAAGAAAATAACATAAACAATATGGTAAAATGAACCCAAAACAGCAACTTAAATAAATAATGTAGGCCATTTAGCCATGGTGAGTTTATTGTAAAAATAAAATGTAAAAAATATACTTAAGAAAGAGATGAAGGAAGAACTTAAAAGAACAATAAAAAAACATTTATTTAAAATGGAAACTCACCAAATAGAGATCAAAATAGCAAAAATAAGAATAGAAAATCAAGAAAGTGCAAGAGTTGGTGCTCCAGAGCAACCTCAAGAAGCTATCTTTTCAAACATTCCTTTTTCTTTTTTTTTTTCTAAACATTTCTTTTTTGCTCTTAACCTAGAAGAGAAAAATTAAGTAAAAACTCTAAGAACTCAGCAAAATGAAGATGAAAAAATGAAAATCTCTCCCCCAACAAAGGGCTGGCCGAATTCCCCTATTATTGCCCAAAGTGTTGTCATTTTTTTGTAACCAATTTCCCATCAAATGGCTAATAATTCAAGGTGAAAAATCATGAAATTACCACCTTTAGATTAGCATCTCAGCTCTCTCAAATTACAGCTGTTAAAGAATAATGTTGACATCTCTCTTGGCCTATGTGGCTTAATCACCATGGCTTAATCAAAGAGAATCTCTAACTAACTCTTGATTTTTAGCCATTTGATTGAAAAATCAGAAGCTTCCTCCTTCCTTTGGGCTTGGGCAGGCCAGCACTTCTCTTTCCAGCCCAACTCTGATTTTTTTGAAAGTCCCAAAGTAGCCCTTTTCGGTTACTTGGGTGAAATGACTATTTTGCCCCCCGGATGTAAATAAATATCAAACGGACTCCAAATTCAACTTTTTATTTTTTTAATACTTACAAAATAATAAAATATTGAGGTCTGGAAGTTTTGAAAATTATCCGAGTCCGTTTGCTATTTATTTGGATTTTTTCTTCCAAAAATGCCCTTTTATGCCCCTACATTTTACCACTTTTTAAACGAGCTCCAAAGCAAGATTTTTCTTCACCAATATCTTCAAAATAATTAAAAAGTGTGATCTGGAAGTTTTCATAATTTTTGGACCTCATTTGGTATTTTTTCGGGATTTATCGGCTTGAATTACTACATATGAGGCCCGGGATTTGGCCATTTTGCAAACGAACTCTGAATCAAGATTTTCTTTCGCCAATCTCTTCCAAATAATTTAAAAATGATATTTGAAAATTTTCAGAATTTTTGGAGTCCATTTGCTATCTTTCCGGGATTTATCTTTTTGAATTATTGCATAGGAGGCCCAGGATTTGGCCATTTTGCAAACGAACTCCGAATCAAGATTTTCTGTCGCCAATCTATTCCAAATAATTTAAAAATGAGATTTTCAAAAATTCAAAAGATTTGGAGCTCATTTGCTATTTTTTCTGGATTTTCCTTTTTGAATTACTACATTAGAAGCCCGGGATTTGGCCATTTTGCAAACGAACTCCGAATCAAGATTTTATTTCGCCAATCTCTTTCAAATGATTTAAGAATGAGATTGACAAATTTTCAGAATTTTTGGATTCCATTTGCTATTTTTCCCAAATTTTCCAATTTTGCCCTTTTGTCTCCGATACCCGGTTTTGCTCAAAACAAGTCCGATTTTCAGATTTTCTTCAATCTGAGCCTTGGGCTATCCTTTTTAATCATTCTTCATCCATTGGGGGCTTTGGTCTTACCAAGTCGGGCCATTTCTGTGATTCTTCCCAATTTCATCGAAATCCACTAAAAACCCTAATTCTCGGTTTTCTCCCGGATTGACTTTTCTTTCGGTTTTTCTTGCAAGTGACTTCTCCATTACCCGTAGTCAGTGCTTATATTTCATTTGGAACCTTCAATTTCGATCAATTTGATCGTTTAAGAACTTTTCCCCAAATATCTCGGATTAGGGTTTTCTTTCTACTGAATCTCCAAATCCCAACTTCCGAACTCCATATCTTTCAATGTAGACCTCGGATTATCAAAATTATTTCGCCATTTTTCAATTGAACTTAAAATCTTGATTTTGAAAGTGGGTTGACTTTTTCAATAGTTGACTTTCTGGGGTTGACCTTTTCGGGGTTGACTTTTTTCGGGATTGACTTTTTTCAAGTTTGACTTTTTGTGCTCGCCCTCTTAAACTAAATCTCGGAGTACCACCTGCAGGATGAAAATCGTCTTTTTACACTCGGAAACATCAATATAAGAAGAAAACATACCTGTTTAGTGGTCCGGACAAAATTAGGTGTCTACAGTCTTCCTTCTCTTCCACTCTCTTCTTCGGCCTGCCGCCAATCTCATCGACTCGAGTCAGACCGACAGCCGATCGACCCTTTCTGTCCCTTCTTCCTTTTCTCTCTCTTCCTTCTCTTCCTCTCTCTTCCCTTTTTTTCCATATTTTTTTATTTAGTTTTTAATTTTTATTTCAAAAATTGAAAAAATAAATTGTTGATGTGGAAATGCTGATATGTCATTGACTCAGACACGTGGCGAGTTTTTATTGGTCGATCAGGCCACGTTAGCATTAATGTAACGATATTAACCACTTGGGGTAACTTGGTTGACGGAATACAGGTTCAGGTACCTAATCGTAAATATTTTTTTTTAGATACTAAATCTTAAAAAATATATAATACGGAGATCAATTTGTGCATTAACTTTTTTTTTTAATGTATAATTTTCAGTACTACATTTAAATGGAAAGTCAATTGCGTCATCATTTTAAAATCTTTTCATGTTATTTCGTTTTAATTTCTGATCTAAATAACTCAATGTTTTCATCCATTATCTTTTAAGTATAGCTCCTATAAGATAATTAAAAATAACCGAATTACGAAATTTAATCTTACTCGTGATCAAATATGATTACTAGTTATTTATCTTTTCGACTAAGATGCAAAATGACTAAAATTTCTGAACGTTTCTTGAACTTTCCATCTCCAATCAACTCACAGTGGGAAACTGCTACAAAGGTTGAGCATAATCTACACTATTCACAGTGCAGAAACTTTGCTCTTGGCTATATATGAAGAGAGAGAGAATTTTCTCCCATGAAAATGAAGGAGATGTTTTTTCACAGGAGAGGACAATTCTTTTACAAAACTTCTACGTCTCGTAAGATTCCAAGTCTTTATTATCTCTTTATTAGATAATTAGTTAGGATTTAATTAATAAAATTAATCACCAATATAAAAGTTAAAGGTTCTATTCGACATAATAGTGAGATTGATTTTGATGAGATTGAAAATAATGGTGGCAATGAGAATGATAATCTATTGGTGAGATTTGAGAGCTGCAGCGGTGAGATTAAAACTAATGGTAAGACCAAATTTGTTCAACAAAAAGTAGGATTAAGATGAGATAAGACGTGAGAAGAAAAAAATATAACAATTAAGGATATTAAATAAAACTAAATATAATTATAATTTTATAAAAATTTAGCATTTAAAATGTTAAAGTAAATACAAAAAAAATATATATAATAATACTAATATTTACACCTATGTGTAGAAAAAAAATTTTCATATATTACAATAATATTGTACTAAATAAAATAAATAATTGCATTAAGTATTAACAAATAGTAATAGTTATATATTGTTATATTTTTATTTATTTAAATATTTTAAAATTATTTTATAAATATTTATTTATATTTATTTGATCAATCATCTTAATATAGTCTTTTACCATTTCTAAGTTACCTATTTCTAGACCTGTTAATTGGAAGCATCGAGTCGGGATTGATTCGTGTCAACTCGGATCTTAAAAGTTTAGATCAATTTTGCATTCGAATTTGAATTAGTTTGCGTTTGATACATTAAATAATGTATTACTTAAATCGTTGCGCTTAAATTATAACCGTTATTGTGTATAGTTTAATCACTAATTAATTTGATTATTGACCCAATACACATTAATTACTCTAATTGGTCCATAATTATTTTATTTATGGGCTAAATCCCGCCCATTTTATTAATTCTTTTGGGTGCCAACACAACATAAAAACTCTTATATTGCAAACTATTTTTTGCAAAAAAAGTATGCATAAAAATTGTTGCAAATACTTTTTATTGCATAATTATTTGCAACATAACATAATACTAAATGTCACAATTCTTCTAGTGGTCATGAATGAAATTGAAAATTACAAAAAGATAACGGACTAAGAATGAAATTTACTCCTAAAATGGACGATAAATTCTATATGAGTATCAAACGGACTTGATTATAATTAAAACGCCCATGAACATCAAAAAGATTTAAGGATTAAGGGTAATTTGTCACTATACTTTACTTTTATATTGAATTTTATTACTCTACTTTAATTTGATTGAGTTTTGATTTTTTATTGAATTTTACCATTAACTTAAATTTTATATGCTTTTTAGGACAAAATTTAATCAAAAACGAATATTTTTTTTCAATACTTACAATAATAAATTAATTAATAAAAATTTTAAAAATGAAAAATGACATAGAATTTTAATTTTATAAAAAATTAAAGTTAATTTTTTTTTCTTGTCTTTCTTTTAGTCAGACACCAAATCTGGCATATTCCTTTTACAATGTTTATTTAAAATGTTTTTCGTGTGATATTATTCTAAAATTTAACAAAAATAAAATACTCTATGAAATATTCCATGGAATATTTTATTTGTATCAATTAAAAAAATAAAAAATTATGTGGCAAAAAAGAAAAATACAAACTATTCGTAAAATATTATGTTTGTACCAAATTAAAAAAAAAAATTATATGAGAAAGAGAAAAATACCAACATGAGAATTTTTTAAAAAAAATACATGGATATGCAGGAGTTGGTGTTTGACGAGCAAATTTCGTTTTAGAGCATTACTTCTAACTGATGTCGTCACTGGTCAACAATGGCTTAAATAATAATAAATCAAAAAGATCAAAAAGAAAAAAAAAATAGTTTTTTATAAATAAAAATTTTGCCAATTTTTTAAACTTTTTCATTAATTAATTTGTTATTTTTAATTTTTATAAATAAATATTTTGAAGTATTTTTTTAATTAAATTTTGTTCTTAAATCATCTAAAATAAAAAGTTTAGTGATGAAATATAATCAAAATCAAAGTTTAGTAATAAAGTTTAATCAAGTTCGAATTTTAACTTTAAGATGGAATATAATGATAAATTTACTCTAAATCTTAAAATATTATAATAGCTATTATTGTGTTAGGTCGGGTGAACAATCGGGTTGAATTTCGTGCATTTTAACATGATCCCATTTTAATAAGAGATAGTCCACATTGCAATATTAATTTTAGTTATTTAAGATGAATTCTTGACACATAAAATGAATAATTGTTTGAACTCACTCTATATCGGATTGATTGGTTGAATCGAAAATTTATGATTTATTTGATTCGATATTATATATGAAATTGATTTTTTTTTTAAATCGGTGAAAAATTGATTTAACCGGTAAAAAATTGATTTTTATTTTATTTTTAACTTTTTTTTTTTTGTAAGTGATGAGATTTGAGCTTTTAACTTCTTAATTTTATATTATAGATCATATTATTAAATCAAATTCATATCTTTATTAATTATTTATTAATTTATTATTTATTTAATATTAATTTTTTATATATATTCAAAAATATTTTGATTAAACTGATCATTCCAATTAATTAAATCAAAAATAAAAAATCTTATCAATTCAGTTTTCGATCCATTTTTTTTAACTTTGATTGTGATACCTTTCTCGAGTATTTGAATAAGATTGAGTATAATATATAATATATCCGTACACTGGAGTCTGGAGCTGTTGTGGTCAATCCAAGCTTAATTAACGGAGAAATATCTTTGTTGATCAATTAGATACAGCTAAAGGAGAAATAATAAGGTAGAGAATTGTAGATTTTGTTGGATATATGAAAAATATTCAGGTATAATGAAAAGTGCCTTAGAAATGACTCTGACTGAGAAGAGACAATGACAACTTGATTTGAAATGATGAGACAGTTGCTCTTTGAAATCAAACATTATTAATTAACGGTCTATTTTTCAATGGTCAATTGCACTCTCTAATATTTTACCTATAAATCCTCCATTGTCGTTTTTTTTTTTTTTTTTTTTGGTTACATGAAATTTGTGAAAAAATTTTGCCATATAAATTGATTTTTCATTGTTTAATACAATTTCAAACCTTAATGCCATTATATCGTGTCATTTTCATAGATCCGCTTGAAAAGATTTATGATCAAGAAAAGAGGAAAGCAAAAACTGTTTTTTCTTTCATTTTGGTGGCCAGAGAAGAGTATGGTAAACCTTGAATTTCAACTATAAAATATTATCCTATTTATTATTGGTTAGAGTTTTTAAACTTCATTAATGAGATTAATGAGTTTATAAGATTATCATTACACCTATTTATGAATCTTATTATTTGTTCAAATTCGAAGGCTAACTCCGATATTTAAAAAAGTTAGGACAGAAATATTAAACCTAAAAAATAGACTTGGATAAAAAAAAAAGATTTGTTTAAAAAACGAGTCGGACCTTGAACATAGCATTTAATGTCCAAGGTCGTCCCGATCAACCCAACAATTATATTTTTTATATATTTTACATTTGTATATATCAATTAATATTAATATTCAAATAGATCAAATAATTTTTTAAGAGAATCAATCCCTTGATGGATCAAAGCGAATTTTTCATTTAAAAAAATAGGATATTGAACCCTTTTAGAGGGATTGATTTTTTTTAGCTTGACAATTCTAGAGAATCTTTCTATGTAAAAATAAAATAAAATCCATTCGTCTCTAAAAGGGATTGATCATTTCTATGTAAAAAATTGGACGGATTTGAACCGTCTCTTTACATTTAAAGTTAGGTTTGAGCAGATAATGAAGCCTGAATATCCAAGTCGGGTCAGGCCTAGGCATTCATTAAGGTTGTTAATATTCTGTCTGGGCCACAACTAAACTTTGCTCGGCCTAACCCATGAACAAATCTAATTATCATATGTCTATTTGATTATATTAACTAAAATATTTAATAAAGTAATATAATTATTAAATACAAGCTAATTTGATTGAAAATTTAACCATCAATGCACTTGATCATTTGATTTGATTGCAATTTGCATGTATTTCTTGTTTATGAAGAACGAGATTCCAATCTACTTTTTTTGGATGCATTTGACCTCCCAAGTCCAAAAATATTTCATGCTTCAAAAGTTATTAAACATCACTGCCTTCTTTTCTAGTTGATTACAAAATGAAAGTGAATAATCTAGAATTTAAGAGTTATCAAATTCAAATCGAGCAGAGTAAGCGATGGAATGTAAATTAATTCTCTTTTTTTATTTTTTTTTTTTGGTGTAAAAAGCCAGAAGAAATCAAATAAGTAGTTTTTCCTAAACTACCTTGATCAAGCTTAATTAGCTAATTGAGAAACTATATGAGAAAAGCATGATCTAAAATTCTTTCAAGCTATAAATGAGAAAGAAGGGGTTATCAACAAGTGTAGCCGTGGGTCATATATGCCCTTGATATGAAATTGCCTAACATAATCCCGTTGCTAGTGTATTGTTCAAGTTAATTCCCATGAAGTGTAATGGAATTAAATTTTAAAGAATTTTTTGCCCCTAGTTAAATTTTGGAGAATAAAGAAAGGACTTGACTCATTTAAAACCAAAAAAAAAAAAAAATGCTCATCACTAATCAGCCCATACGAATCAAACTTCTTAGGGAAGAAGACAACTTGAAATGAAAAGGAGAGAGAGAGAGGGAGATTTAGTTTTGAAAGGAAAGATAATTTTTAGGTGAATGAAGATATAGCCATTACAGCCACATTTTTTTTTTTTGAATTCCTATAGATTGGGATCCCATTCTTGTGACCTTTCTTTGCACTTCATTATCTGTAAATTGTGATTTAAGGAAGAAGGCTATTTACAGGTATGTTAAAAAACATTTGTTAATTTAAATATAATATGAAAATTGTTCATAATAACTAGATTTATTTATTATCTTTTTTACATTAAAAAGGTTTAGCTGTTAGCTTGCATTCATAGTATATCTGTTTTTTTTTTTTTTTTATTATTTTTTTACTTTGGGTGTGATTGGAAGTTTTGTAACTCATGGTAAAAATAGAACTTATGCTTTTGATTGATGTTTTGAGGTATTTTTTGTGTTAGTTAATGTGGATAGTATTTTTTATATGTAGACCTATTATAGATGTAAAATTTGGATTACCTTAACTTAAGGTACTGTGCAAGTTTAAACTTTTGGGATTATTTAATGTTAATTCTTTAAACTTGTTTATTTGGGCAACTTTTACTACCCTTGATGACATACTATAAGTTAGACCTGTCAATTGGACGGGTGAGATTGGTTTTGGATCGGGTCAATTTGGATCTTAAAATTTTCAGGTTGGGATTATTTTGAATTCGGATTGTAGACACCAAATTTTGTCCGGGCCCCCTAAACCAGACAGGTCCTCCTTTTCAACTCTCCAGAATGCAAAGAGACTTCCACCATTCCATAGATGGGTCTCCAAAAACTTTGTGTCGGAGGTCAACGTAAAAAGTCAACTCCAAAAAAGTCAACCTTGAAAAGTCAACCACTAAAAAAGTCAACTTCCAGTCAAAATCAAGATTCAAAGTTGAATTGAACAATAGCGAAAGAATTTTGACAATCTGAGATCTACAACAAAATATATGGAGTTTGGAATATGGGTTGCAGAAATTCAATGCAAAGAAAGACCTAATCTGGCCAATTTGGGGAAAACTAAATCGGAGGGAAATTTGATCGTAAAAATTGGGCATTTTCGGACCAACTCAAATTCAATATATGACGGAGGGAGTAGAAAAAGAAAATCCAAAAATCGGACTCGTTTTGAGCAAAATCGAGGTTTTGGAGGTTAAAGGGCAATCTCAAAAAATTCCAAAGATAATTTCGGGAAAAAATAGCAAATGAGCTCGAAATTTTTTGAAAACTTCCAGATCTGAGTTTCATAATTTTTGAAAGAGATCGGTGAAGAAAAATATGGAATTAGAGCTCATTTGAAAAATGGCAAAGTGTGCACTAACCCGAAATTCCAAAAGATATTTCCAGGAAAAATAACAAACGAGCTCGGAAAATTATGAAAAATTCTAGATCTGAGTTTCATAATTTTTGGAAGAGATCGGTGAAGAAAAATTTGGAATCAGAGCTCATTTGAAAAATGGCAAAGTTCGGGTGCACTAACCCGAAATTCCAAAAGATAATTCCGAAAAAAATAGCAAACGAGCTCGAAAAATTATGAAAACTTTCAGATCTGAGTTTCATAATTTTTGGAAGAGATTGGTGAAGAAAAATCCAGAATCGGAGCTCATTTAAAAATGACAAAGTTCAGGTGCACTAAACCAAAATTTCAAAGATAAATCTGGGGAAAATAACAAATGAGCTCGAAAAATGTGAAAACCTCCAGAATCAATTTTTACATTGAATGGGATGAGTTGGAAAAGATAAATCCGAAATTGGGATCCATTTGCAATTAAATGGAGTTCGGGGGGCAAAAAGATAATTCTATCAAAGAAACCGAAAAGGGCCAATTTGCAATTAAGAAAAATATGAAAGATGGAGGAAATTTTTGAACATTACAGCCCATGGCCGGCCAGCATAGGAGGGAGGAGGAAGGCATGATCAATTTAATTCAATGGTCACTATCAAGCAAAAATTTGCCATCTTTATTACCTTGCAAATGGCCCCCCCTTATCCAATGGCCTAGGTGCCTTGTAGAAAGGATGAGTACACCCTTCAATGGCCAAGATGGATTCGCAAGATGACATTTTTATTTTTCATGAAAATATCCTCATCCAATGGCCAAGATTGTTAGAAGAACGATGAGCACAATTCATCCAAGGGAGGAGCATGATTCGGCCAAGGAGGGAGTATGCAAGTGGTCCTTGTGTCATCCAATGGCCTAGGTTCTTTGTAAAGGATGGGTACACATTTCAAGGGCCAAGATCAATTTGTTAGATGATATTTTTATGTTGTCATGAAAAGATCCAAATCTAAAGGCTAGAATTGATGGAGAAAATGAGCACAATTAATCTTATGGTTGGGAGGTCAACCGGCCAAGCATGAGAAAGGGAAGGGGAATGTTTTATTTTCTTAAGAGTCTGGTCATTTTAGAGGGTGAAGTCAATAGCTAATTTGGGAAGAAAAAAGGTTTTTGAAAGAAAGGAAGAAAGGTTTTACCAAAAAGCTTGGAAGGTAGCCATTCCTAACTAGCTCTAGCATGTTTTTCTTCTTCATTCTCATGTGTTTTCCTTTGTTTTCTACATGATTTCTACTTCTTTTCATATGAAAATAAATATTTTGGATGTTCATTTAAGTTTTCATTTTCTCCTTTTCATCAAAAATGGAAGAAAACAAATTTTCACAAACTTTTCTTACATGGCCGAATGCCTTGTTTGTGCTTGCCTTGATTTTTGTTTTGCATTTTTGTTGTGGGAAACATGATTGTGGAAGGTTTATTATTTGTTTTATGTTCTGATTTTTCAAAATAAATGAAGCAAAAGAGGTTGAAATGGCTACATGATCTTAAATGAAGTGACCGTGGTTAGGGGAGGGCTATGCCCATTATACCAACCATGGAGCTCACCTCCATTTTTTAGTTAGCTTGGTTTATTTTTTGATTTGTGGTTTGGAAAGGCTTCATGATCTTGATAATATCAAGTGATTATGGTTAGGGGAGGGCTATGCCCATTTGTACCATCCATGGAGCTCAACATTCCTTGTTCTTTGTTTACTTATTTTTCTTATTACTTCCTTGCATGCCTATACATATTTTGGTCACGTTCTTTGCATCATATTAGTTTTTACATCATTTTCATGTTGTAGTAAGCCTTCTATACCATTCGGCCATTCTTGCACTTTTTTTACTTTGTCATATCTTGCATTTTATCATGCATTATTCTTGTATTTTAAGCATGCTTTGCATCTTGCATTTTGGCCATATAGCATTCAGCCATGTATTGCATTTTGAGCATGTTTTGCATCATGCATCATGCCATGTAGTATTCGGCCATGTCTTGCATTTTGCCATGTATCATATCTTGCATCTTTAGCATGCTCTATATTGTGTATAAAAATCATGTACCATTCGGCCCTCCCATGCATTTTACGTCTAGGTCATGCTTTGCATTATATTTGCCTATGTTAGGCATCTTAGGTCACCTAGCTATGTCATTTAGCATGTTGTGTCCATGATAAATCTTGCATCACATTTGGCCCTCCCATGCATTTTAGGTCTAGGTCATGCCATGTCATCTTTTCATGCCATGTCACTTATGCCATGTCATCATTTCATGCCATTTCATCTATGCCATGTCACCTATGCCTGCCATCATTTCATGCCATGTCATTTATGCCATGTCATCTTTTTATGCCATGTCATCGTTTCATGCCATGTCATCCATATAACATGTCATACCGTGTCATTTGCCATATCATTTATAGTCTAGGTGCATTTTCATTCCATGCCATCCATGCCATGTTATTATTTCATGCCATTCAGCCATCCATATGCCATCACCATACATTCGGCCATTCACATGCCACTACCATGACTATTTGGCCACCATGATATTTCCTACATGTCATTGTATTTTTATGCCATAACATTTAATCCATAGCATATTTTTTTCCATGTCATTTAAATATGCTAAGCTCATGTTTGTTATGTTGATTGCACTCACATAACATTCATTCTCATGTTATTTCACTTGGTTTGTCATGTCATTATGCTTATCATTTTGTTTGCTATGTCAATTCTATTCACATGACTTTATTATCATGCTATGCTATTCATAACATTTTTAATAAATAAGGCAATATTCCCGAGTTTAAATAATTCATGATTTTCTCTACTAGGTCTACCGGAGAGGACATCATCAATTATTAACGAAGGAATACCCTTTTCTAAAACAAAGATGATTCGAAAATTTTTGAAATAAATAAAACTTTCTATATTTTGCCAGAAACATGAAAAGATTTTTGGTATTAATAAGTTCCGAGCCATTCTCGAATAATTCATCTTGCTTGCCATGTCAATTTCATTCACATGCCATGTCATTTTATGCTATGTCATCCACATGCCATGTCATTTTATGCCATTTCATATGCCATGTCATCTTGCTTGCCATGTCAATTTCATTACATATGCCATGTCATTTTGCCTGTCATGTTGATTTCATTCACATGCCATGTCATATTGTCGATTTCATTCACATGACATGTCATCTTATGCTATGTCATCCACATGCCATGTCATTTTATGCCATTTCATATGCCATGTCATCTTGCTTGCCATGTCAATTTCATTACATATGCCATGTCATTTTGCTCGTCATGTTGATTTCGTTCACATGCCATGTCATCTTGTCGATTTCATTCACATGCCATGCCATGTCATCTTATGTTATGTCATTCACATGCCATGTCATCTTCTGCTATGTCATTTACATGCCATGTCATCTTATGGTATGTCATCCACATGCCATGTCATTTTATGCCATTTCATATGCCATGTCATCTTGCTTGTCATGTTGATTTCATTTACATGCCATGACATTTTATGCCATTTCATATGCCATGTCATTTTGCCTGTCATGTTGATTTCATTCACATGCCATGTCATCTTATGCAATGTCATCCACATGCCATGTCATTTTATGCCATTTCATAGGCCATGTCATCTTGCTTTCCATGTCGATTTCATTCACATGCCATGTCATCTTATGTGAGCCCTATGCCATGTCATCTTGCTCGCCATGTCGATTTCATTCATATGCCATGTCATATGCTATGTCATTCATAGGACATGTCATCTTGCTTGCCATGTCGATTTCATTCACATGCCATTTCATGCCATGTCACATGCCATGTCATATTATGTCATCCACATGCCATGTCAATTTCATTATATATGCCATGTCGATTTCATTCACGTGCCATTTTTCATGCCATGTCATTTTGTTTGCCTTGTCGGTTTCATTCACATGACATTTATTCTTATACCACACCATTTTCCATGCCATGCCATTTTATTTGCCATGTCGATTTAATTCACATGACATTCATTCTTATGCTATGTCATTCTTCTTACCATGCCATGATAAATACGCATGCCTATTTAATTTTCATCTTAGCAACATGTTTGTATATTCATGGTTATTTTCAATAAATTTTCAAACACATGGAAAATAAATAATATTTCTATAAATCAAGATTATTTCTGAGTTAAAATAATTCATGAATTCTCTGCTAGGTCTGCCGGGGAGGATATCATCAATTATCATTAATAACGGAATATCTTTTTCAATGAAAATGATTCGGAGAATTTCAAAATCAAAGAAAAATTCTATGTTTTGCTGAGTCTGTCGGAAAACATGAGAAATTTTATGCTAAGTAAATTCTGGATCATTTTCAAATAAAATATAAATTTTTAAGGGAATTATTTATAAACACCAATTTTAAAACCGGCTTTTTACCAAGATTCGAGATAACACACAACTAATAAGGTACCATTTTATACGGGCGTTGTGGGGGTGCTAATCCTTCCCCACACATAACCGACTCCCAAACCCGCACTTGTTTTTCTCTGGTTCAAAGCGCAGACCATAAAATTGGTTTTAAAAATGTTTTAATTAATTTTTAAAATATTTTATAAAAACCAGTTTTAATAGGTGGCCGATCACACCTAGCCAAAAAAGATTGGTGGCAACTCCATTTCTTTTTTTTTTGAGGCCGTTTTCACAACCTCAACCCTTTAACTTAAAAGGAATTAAGTTGTCTTTTCCTCTGCCTATTTTTCCTCCACTCACTCGAATGGGTTAGCCATCTCCCCCGGAGGATCACGTATCGACAGCTTGGTGACTCCGCTGGAGACTTTAGAGAGTCAGGCCTAGAATTAGTAGTGTTTTACTAAAAGTCTCAGCTTTGTCGTTTTTAGTTGGTGTTTATTTTTTTTTTCCTTTTTTCTAATAAAGGAAAATTTTGAAAATTATCAAATTTTTTAAATGTGTTCATTCTCTTGTGCATGCATATTTTTACTGTTCTTTGGTTATTTAATTTTTGTGTCATTGTTATTCTTTGTTTAATTAATGCTTTACATTGTTTAATTTTGTCTTTATTAAATTGCCTAGGTTTTAGAATAAAGGTATAGAATAGGTGGTGAAAGGTTTAATTGTTCCTCGTCACACACTGTACTTGCATTTGCATAATACGAGCCCTCTACCCGGGTTCCGTCCTTTAGGTGGAAGTAAAGTAACTACGCTCTCGTGAGGTGTTAACCTCCTCCTGGGCTAGCGAAACACTTTTGGAGTTGTAGACTACCTATGCCTTCGTGGGGTGATAACCTCCGTATAGGCCTGGGAAATACACTCTAACAAATTGAACCTGCGTTTATCGGGGTGCCTTACTAGACTTCACCGGCGACAGTAAGGAGCAATTTGGAGCCTTTCTAGAACTTAATGCAACTGCATATAGTAAACCTAGGCGAAACCATGCCGAATTTTCGTTAGAGGTATCGAAGCTAGGGACACTCGGAGGAACCTTTCTTACCTTCAGCTATTTATTTCAATATCGCTTTGATTTGATTATTATACCCTTGTACTGACTCATTTCCCTTCGTTTTGTTTGTTTTGTTTTGTTTTTATTGCATGCATCGTCGTCATTTAGGAGTGTTTGCCTTAAGCCGAATTCCAATCAGAGGGGTTTTCGTTACGGTCATGGAGCACCGAGATCTTGCACCAGTGTCAGTTACTTCCAAGACATACCGAGAGGTCCGAACAGAGTCAGAGAAACTTTAGGTTGATAGGAGAGACTGATTGGCTAGAAGCTTCATGTCCGTTCTTCCTGAGTCGGTTCATTTAGATCTGAGTCAGAATGATTTGAAAGAATTAGAAGAGATTTGGGGTCGATGGGGAACTGCAAGGAAAAACGAGTTCATTAAGAAGTACGGTGATATAGCATTACTTCACCCAATCCAGATAGATGAGCAGTTGATCAGGGTGGTGGTACAATTTTGAGATCCCTCCTACCGATGCTTCACATTCAACCGGGAAGATATGACACCTACCATTGAGGAGTACTTTGTCTTGCTTCTATTGAGTCATCCACCCCTGATAAGATATAGTGGAAGCAGCAAAAACAGTTAGCTTTCAGAAAAAAGCTATCTAACATATTGGGTATGGAGATCCCGATCAACTTATCGGATATTAAGAAGAAGGGTTCGAGTGCTTGTATCCCATGGGTATTTTTACGAGACTATATCATGAACAATCCGGAGAGTGATCGTGTGGTGGATGTTTTTGCCTTGGCGATCTATGGTTTGGTGATATTTCCAAAGATCTTGGGGCACATTGAGATGGTCGTAGTAGACTTCTTTGAGTGTCTGGGCAAACACATTGATCTAGCTCCTATTATCCTTGCCGAGACGTTTAGGTCACTCAATTTATATCAGAGAAAAGGCAAGGGACGTTTCGAGGGATGTGCACAGCTTCTATATGTTTGGATCCAGAGCCATTTCTGGATAGAGGATTAGGAAAAGCTTCATCCCTACATAAATACTTTCATTCCTCTTAAGGAATTCTGCAACAGAGAGTGGCCGAGAAAGGGAGATAAGAAACAGTGGATCATGACTCTTCGTCGCTTAGCCCGAGAAGACGCCACTTGGAGAGCTCCGTGGATGCCAATGGGATCCATTATGTATAGTTATGGAGACAAACCGTGGGTTCCGTTATTGGGAATTTGGGGAGCTATTAGCTATGCACCACTCTTGGTATGAAGACAAATTGGGTTTGAGCAGTTCATCTCGATGACTCATGGGCTTACCTTGGTAGATTTTGCATATAATGGGCTTAGGTACATGAAAGAAACACGTGAGCTCATCAAAGCATGAAGGAAGTTGCACCGATCAGAATTGGGTAGATATACCGATAACGCTACTCCCGAATACTTGGTTCGAAGAGCCAAGAGGATCCACGACATAGTGCTCCCTGCCGATTATGCCACTGATTATCCGGTAATCCTTTAGCCAGAGCCGGTAGTACTCTTAGAGATTGAGCTTGCCAGGCAAGAATTAGAAAAGGACAAAGGGAAACTGAAGCATGAGTATGATAAGCTTCAAGAGGAAGCCAAAGATCTGAGGATTGACCTTGAGATCCAAGAGGCCAAGACACGGAGGTTGGTTAAAGAGAGAGACACTGCGCAATCCGATATACAGGACTTGCATCAAGAGAAAAATAGGCTAAGAACCAAGGGACAGTTTATTGGAACTAGCAGGTCTCTGAACTCTCGTGAGAAAGAGATAGAAAAGCTTCAGAAAGAATTGGACTTCTGAAAGGGTAAGGCTAAGGATACAACGAAAAGAAGTCTCAATTTTCTCATGAGCGGCAAAAGTGGGGAGATGCCCGGTCACTGATTTCGACCAAGTTAGAAAGATGCCTGCAAGAGAATGAGCTATTGAAAGCAAAGTTGGGAAATAAGAAGGAAAGGACATCCATGCTACACAAGGAGAATGAGACACTCCATGCGACCATTCAGACTTTAGAGCATCAGTTGCAAGTCCAGAAAGCTGATATCGCTGCCATCATTCGAGAATATAGAGAGAGGAAGACCGAATGGAGCCAGGCGAATGACTTAGCCTTAGATGCTAGCTCAAGGTGGAAGACTGAGACCTTAGGAAGGAAGCAGTATATAGATCAATTGACTAGGCAGATCCGCAAGGCTGTGGTCAAGGCCAGAGAGATGTCAGAGAAAGTGAAGACTCTGAGGTGTGATGTCAACCTGACAAGGGAGCATGGACAGTGCCTACTGAACTTCTTGGAGGAGGCTCAAGACAAGTATGAGCAGATACAATCTTTTTATGTAGCCCAAGAGTGAGAGAGGATGTGTAACAAGTTCCCATGAATTAATGAAAAACCTTTGTGTTGGAATTTGATCTTAGGGCAAATACTATCATTTGCATCATCTCATTTCATACAATTAAATAAGCATACATTTATTCATCTATTTGTTTGATCAGTCATCCATTGATTTATTCATTCATCCTTACACACATTTAATTAATAAAAAGAATAATATGCCATGAAATTCTAATCCGTGGTATTTACACCAAGGTTCAAAAATTTGGGCGCCTACCGAAACTCCTAGAGAGAAGCACTCCACATCAGTATAATACTCGATCACAAGTCAGGATCATGGAGAATGAACAAATGGCCTGAATGGAGAGAATGGAAAGGGCTCAGGATGAGTTGAGGGAACAATTGGCCAAGTCTCAGGCCGAATCAAGGGATAGATGATTAAGTTGATGGAACTGGTGTCCGCCACAGTAAAAGGAAAGCGACACATAAAGAATTTAGACCCGGGATTAAAATCAGGACATCAAGGGGAAAATAGGGGCAGCAAGAAGCTATACTGACAAATGGCCAACCTGCGCAGAATATGGATACTCCACCTCCAGCAGCTGAAATGCCTTTCGTTTATATTTAGCCCAACACAGGAGCACAAAAATAGATGCCAGTTGGGGTAAACCTTGGGACAATCCCGACAGATCCTATTGATATCCTAGACCTGGATGAGCTTGCTGAACAAGAAAAGAGAAAGGCAGCGAAACTGAAAAGAGTTGAAACAGCTGAATCTCAAAAAAAGTATCAGCTATTGGAAGAAAGGCTGAGGGCCGTGGAAGGGACAAAATTGTTCGGAAGCCTCGATGCCAAAGAGATGAGTTTGGTCTCCGGTTTAGTGATCCCGCACCAGATTTTGAGAAGTATAACGGGACCACCAATCCTTCAACACATTTGACATGGAGAAGAAAGATATTGAGAGTTTTAAACAGTATGCCCAAAATTAGAGAGACATGGCTACCCAGGTGCAGCCACCCCTAACTGATAAAGAAACTATAGTTCTCTTCATCAAAACCCTGAATGCACCATACTACGAGAAGTTGATGGGTAATGCCACCAAAAATTTCGCAGACATGGTCATATTGAGAGAGATGATTGAAACCGCGATCAAAAGCGAAAAGATGGGAAGCAGGAACAAGTCACCCAAAAGAAAACAACTTCTACCAAGAAAAATGAATGGGAGGCTCACGCAGTCAGTTTCAATAACCGACCTATTTCACCTCCAGCACCCTATACACCTTACCAGACCTAAAACCTTTACTACCTGGCTATAAACAGCCTCACTCAGAATCCTTTTCCCTACATAGCCATACCACAGCAACCATATCCGACTGGCATATCTCCTCAGATAGCCATTTCGCCAAACACTACCCTAAACATGCAAAACAGTCCCCGAAATGGTCAAAGGTCAATGAGAAATACCCAAAACCCTCAATATGACCCTATCCCCACTAATTACAGTGAGTTGTACCTAAAGCTCCTACAGGTTCAACTCGTTGAACCTGTTTATCTTCAACCTCTAAAACCTCCTTATCCCAAGTGGTACTATTCCAACGCTCACTACGCGTACCATGCGGGCATTCAAGGACACTCAACTAAGACTTGCACTGCTTTTAACGCAAAGTCCAGAGCCTAATTGATGTAGGAATCTTGAAATTTGGGTCGAAAAATGGACCTAATATTGCAGGAAACCCATTGCCTAATCATACGGAGGCCAAGGTCGATCAACGCCATCATGTCAGGGGAGGTTGAATGGGTAAAAAGGGACGTCAGGAAAAGTAAAAATACCTATGATCAGAGTCTGGTTTGAGATGGTCAAAGCAGTGTTGGTTAAGCCAAAAATAGATGCGAGGAAGATAGTTAGCTAGGTGGAGGACTTTTGCCAATATCATGAGTGCAAGGGGCAGGCCATACAATATTGTAAAGAGTTTTTAGCGAAGATGATGGATATGGCAGAGGCCCAATTTTCTGAAAAGATAGAGGAGCCTGAAATAGGTATGAATGAGACCGATATGGGGTGGATAGACCCCTGATCATATATTATGATGAGCTCGAACTGAAGGCTATTCCAGTAGTCGATGGACTCGTTCCAAAGATGATCATAGAATTGCCATCACTTTTTTCTTACAAAGGAGACGAGACAATTCTATAGAAGTATGAATGCAGTATGGCAATCCTAGGATCTTTGAACCATCAGGCAGTGCCCATGGATATAACCAGAGTGGGCCACCTAACCGAAGCGGTAGATGTTATGCCCCTGCGACAGTTGAACTTGGAAAGACAGGGGGACCTGACAAAGGAAAAAGGGCAGTGGGACCAGGCTCTATGGAGGTAGAATAATCTGTTGAATTGAAAAAGATCCGACTCCAGCTAGTAAGGTAAAGGAACCAGTAAATGAGAAGGAAGCCTGTGAGTTCTTAAAATTCATCAAGCATAGCGAGTACAGTGTGGTAGAACAGTTGCATCGCCAACCAGTGAGAATTTCAGTACTTTCATTGCTGTTAAACTCAGAGCCACACTGAAATGCTCTGCTGAGAATTTTGAATAAGGCTTATGTAGCCAACAACATATCCGTGGAGAAATTAGATCAGTTGGTGGGAAACATCATAACAGATGATTACATCTCCTTCATATCACTACTACCTGCAAGGGGCACATTCTACCCTGAGTATTCCTTGACAATGGATCGTCTTTGAATGTGATGCCATTGGCTACCTTGTCAAAACTGCCGATGGATATGTCCTACATGCTGCCGAGTCATACCATTTTCAGAGCTTTCGATGGCACTCGTCGAGAGGTGATGGGAAACATTGAGATCCCACTTCAGATAGGTCCCTGTACCTGTAAGGTCGATTTTCAAGTGATAGACATCACCCCATCTTACAATTGGTTGCTAGGAAGGTCGTGGATTCACTCTGCCGAGGCTGTGCCTTCGTCTCTCCACCAAAAGCTAAAATTTGTAATGGAAGGGCGCTTGATCAACATGTCAGGAAAAAAGGATATCATCGCCTCTGCATCTATTGATACCCCTTACATATAGGTAAATGAAGATGCTGTAGAATGCTCATTCAGGTCACTGGAATTTGTTAATGCCGTGTTCGTCACTGAGAGACATAAAATTCCAAAGCTAAGGCTCTCCAAGAATACCAGGTTGAGGGTGAGAACAACAGTTGGAAAAGGCTGTAGGGCAGGAAAAGGACTAGGAAAGTATCTATAGGGGATGGCCAGGGCAATAGAAGTGGTCGGGAAGAAAGATCGATTTGGTCTCGGATATCTCCCTAAAGCTCACGAGAAAAGAAAATAGATTGAGAAGAGCCAAAAAATGAGGATGGCCCGTCTTGCGAGTGTGGATATGGAGTGGGAGCCCAGGACTTTCCCGCCAATCCTTCACATCTTTCACTCGACCGGTTTTGAGTTTGGGAGTAAGAATTCCGAAGAGGTGATGGTCCTGCTGGAATAGGCTTTTGAGAAGCTTTATGGAGTTAGAGAGAAACCACCATATGAAATGATGGTCAGTATGGCTGAAATAGAAGAACAGAGAAAGGATGGCAGTAGTTGGATGGTGCGCCCGTGCCCTCCGAGATATGAGCTAACTAATTGGAGCGTGACTGAACTTCCCATAGTTTTTAGGTCTACTCCATTGTAATGCTCGAATCAACCTTAATTGCCTTTGCCCGAAGGCGTTAAGAATCTTTTGTACGGGCTTATGTTTAAAACTTGTCATTTAACAAATAACAACCATCATGCATTTTCTTCATATTAATGTGTCCACATTTTTTCATTCTTTCTTTCATTCTTTCATTGCCTATATGCCTTCCTATATTGTTTTTCTCCCACCTATTTACAGGTGCCCGAATACGAAATATGAGGACCGTCCTGCCAATAATTCTGAAATTGATTCTGAAAAACCCATATGCACGGGTGATTTCGACGCTAACGAAGATGTTGAGGACTGTGATTTGCCTCCGGATTTGTTGAGAATAATAGAACAAGAGGAGAAACAAGTATTGCCTCACAAAGAGCAGTTGGAAGTGATAAATTTGGGGGATGAGGAAGAAATAAGAGAAGTCAAGATTGGGACTGCCATTCACCATCGATAAAGCAAGATTTGATAAGTCTACAGGGAATACACAGATGTGTTTGCCTGGTCACACCAAAACATGCTTGGGTTGGACCCCGACATTGTAGTTCACAAACTTCCGTTGAAACCAGATTGCAAGCCGATACAATAGAAACTGAGAAGAATGAGGCCCAAAATGCTATTAAAAGTGAAAGAGGAAGTAAAAAAGCAATTTGATGCCAGATTCTTGGAAGTGGCAAAATAGCCAGAGTGGGTAGCAGACATTGTCCCGGTTCCAAAGAATGATGGCAAAGTACGGATGTGTGTTGATTACCGGGATCTAAATAAGGCGAGCCCCAAGGATAATTTCCCGTTGCCTCACATTGATACTTTAGTCGATAATACCGCCAAGAATTCCGTGTTTTCCTTCATGGATGGGTTCTCAGGGTATAATCAGATTAAGATGGCACCGGAGGATATGGAGAAAACCACGTTCGTGACGATGTGGGAAACCTTTTGCTATAAGGTGATGCCAGTCGGGTTGAAGAACGCTGGGGCAACTTATCAAAAAGCCATGGTAACTCTATTCCATGGCATGATGCACAAAGGAATCGAAGTTTATGTCGATGATATGATTGCAAAATCGCAAGGAGAGGACGAACACATTGCAAA